>CM051494.1:26830102-26920102 GCA_028031935.1 Paedocypris micromegethes
TTTTTTTTTTTTTTTTTTTTTTAAATGCATGTTACATGGCATTTGTCACATAAAGAACGAAAGTATGACAGAGCAAGGAAAACACTGAAATGCAGGTGGTCTCCAGGACCAGGCTTGCACAGTGGTGAAAAGAAGCCCCTTTTCCACAGCATAACACTGGTTCAACTTTACTCACAACTGTGGTTTTCTTGATGGCAAAACCATCTGGAATCCCACCATCCTCTCATCCACTAGACTACTGATCGAGTAAGTGGATACCACAAAGTATCTACAGCAGAACCAGTAACACATCGAGAAGGATTGGGTCAAGTTGAGCTGGTAATATTTGGTGGCAAAAAGCCTATTTTTCCTGGTTTTGTACACGCTTCTGCAAACTACACAGCGGAATCCTTGAATGTCTACAGGTTGGGGTAGGTGAGGAAGGAACGTCGAGATCATCAGCTCATTATAATATCAGACATTTTTAGATGCTTGACTTCTCCCAAGTGGTGTCCTCATCTTTGCGGCTACTACAAGATTACCAGACTCAGCGTTATTGTTCAAAGTATATTTGCAGAGACAAATGAAATGCAGTTAGCATCTAACCAGAAGTGCATATGAGGTACAGTATTGTTAAAGTTGGAATAAATACGAGATACTGTATGATGTACGTGAATAGGGATGTATAGAAATACACAGATGCATAAAAATATATAAATATGTGCAACATGTGTAACATACAAGACAAAATGAGCGAGATCTGTAAAATTGAGAAGCACTTTCCAGATCTAGAACTGTTCATTAAATATGTAAAACATCATATAAAAAATAATGACGAAAATGTTTACAGACCAAAAAATGTATCAACGTAAAAAACCGATTCAGAAAGTGAAAACGCAGATCAACCTTAGACACGCAGAAACCGTTCTAGGAGAATGAGCTCATTCTATATTTTGGAAGCAATACATTTGAATCTAACCATTGATTTAGTTGTTTTTTGTTTATTTGATGTGCGTGAGAAACAACTGTTTTTGTTTACACTCCTGGACTCTCATTCATTCCTGCTTTGCGGTAAGACATGCGCTCGTTTCGTAAAGCGATGTTTTTTTTTTTTGTCTGTTCTTGGACACAATTGGTCGAATTGTGCGCTCCTAAAAATAGTCTTGGATTCTCAGCAGAACTGACCAAGAGCCACTGAAGAACCGTCTCTCCTCCGTCGGGCATCGGCTCTTATCGTTCGAGCCGGCTCGTTCGCGAATGACACATTACTAAATGTCAGCACCTGTGTCAAGTTGGCATTATCAATATGCATTGTGCTCAATGTGGCAGAACTGGACTACCTGATCTTCAAAGCACTGCGGAGCCCTTCAGAGGAAAAATGAAGAAAGAGGACAAAGAAGGAACAAAAATGAGAAGCAAATAAAACGTAAATCCCAAATAAATAAAGTGAAGCCGTTCGTTTACGACATTTATTTAGAACCTATAAGAAACTGTGGGCAGGGCGACAGAAAGCCTTGCCTCAGACAGAATTAGTCTTCCCTCAATCTGCAGATTGCAAACATAAAAAAAAAAACTTCGTAGTATATCATATTGAGATGCATTTTTAAATAATTGCTCTTTCGACATTTCCTCCGATTTCTCAATTGTTGGATATTGAACTAAGTCATCCACTTCTGACGCCATGACTAGTCACACGCAATCCAAATACCACAATCTCTTATTCAGTGACTTTTCCTTTTAACTTTCTCAACCCTAGTCTTCGTGCCGCGGTGCCCTCAGCCCAGCTTCAGCACAAAAACAACAAACTTAAAATAACAAACCAACGCAAAGCGTTTCTAAGCCTACCGGGAAAAGACACCAAGAGAAAACAAATCCAAGATATTTCAATTGCGTGTTATCTAAATTCCGATACCACGATATGTAAAAACTAGGGATGGGCAAAGATCAAATGTTTTGATCTAGAATAATCTCACAGTTCTCTTGAAATTTCTCTGCATCAATCTATATGGAATTACATGTTTAATGAAATAATCGAAGATCAGACTCATCTATTCTGCACATTGATTTGTCAACCCTAATGGTGGTCCGTGGTCTCCATGGTGCCCTGGAGGTGGCACAGGGTGGGAAGTCCCATGGAGCAGAACACATTCTTTTCTCCACCAAGGAGCTCAGTGACGTACCTAGCAGCAGACAGAAGCAGAGCCGCAACAAACACTCGAAAAACACTGCTGCCATCTAGTGCTGGCGAAAAGACACTTCGTTTATTAAAGATTTTGTACTCGCACACTAATAAAGACAAATTAATAATGGCTTTCACTTTATTATGGAATGATAAACAGTGTTATGACACTTAAAAAACAGTCAGATTATATATATTTTACAGAACTGAAAAAAAATAATGTCACAAGTCATGTACGTACTAGTTTTTGGACTACAAAGCTTAGGATTTCTGTTGTTTGTCTCTTCCATGTTTCATTGTTTCCAGCCCGTTAATATTGTTTAGTATTTAACAGTATTACCTGTGTTTCAGTCATTGTTGATGCACCTCATCATGTACGGAGTTTCTTTATTAAATGTTTTTTTAAAAACGTCACCATTCAAATTTGAAATACGGTGGAACATTAAATGTACGCTCTAAAAACATGACAATAAAAGCAGGTTTCAATCAGAAACAAACACAATGATAATTTGTCCTACCATTTTATAAAAATATTAAAATACTGCAAAATGAGCACTTTGAAAACAGAAAATAAATAAATAAAAAGAGTATAAAGAAATAAAGAGGTCTAAAATGATAAACACATACACTGCATTATTAGGGATTCTGAGTAGTAAAGTAAACACATTTTAGACCCTGAAAAAAAAGCTCTACCGCTGCGTTTGTCACTTCCTTTGTTCTGCCAGACACTTTAAATCCCTGATGAGGTCTGTGCATGAAGACAACACTCAGAAGGTACACGGACGTTTCACTGGCAAGTTGAGAAGATGAATGTTTTGTTAGCAGTTTTATAGTGAAATGTTCTGCTTTTGTATGAAAAAAGCAAATGCCGATCTGCCTCAGAGCTCCACTGTCCTGAGATGACCTCTAGGAGAAATCCAGCCCAGGTTGTGAATGACACACTCGGACGTCTCCACAACACTCCCGCAGCATGACCAGTGGGCCTTACCAGGATGACCCTTATGACCGTGTCCGCAGCCCTGAAACCCCCCTAAACAACCCCAAAACACACATAATCACCAGGTGTGTTTGGTGTGTGAATACAGTAGAACCCACCTGGCATGGTGCCCGTACAGCCACAGCGAGCCTCTTTAGCGCCCCCACTGGAACAGAAAGAGCAGCAATGGAAGACGCCGCGGTGATGTCCGAGCTTCTTATTCACAGTGAGCAGGAAGGGCGAACCCTAAAAAAG
Organism: Paedocypris micromegethes; assembly: GCA_028031935.1. Lineage (NCBI taxonomy): Eukaryota > Metazoa > Chordata > Actinopteri > Cypriniformes > Paedocypris > Paedocypris micromegethes. The sequence continues at coordinate 26,833,492 of CM051494.1, forward strand.
CCACATGTGGAGCAAAGATCAGGCCCAGTTCCAGTATTAAGCACAAAGGTTCAGCCGGTACCTGGACATGCTGCGCTTTCACACAGACCCACACAGAGTAGCTTCCTGCTTCAGCCGGGGTGTATGACACGGCGTAAGTGCCGTCATCATTATCAACCACAGACGCCTCCACAGTGCTGAGACACGACAAAATGAACAATTAATAGAATCAAATCGATGTTTAACAGTAAATTCAGATGTTAATGAAACACCGTTGTGATAAAGACCAGGATGCCACTGATGAGGTGGTCTTCTCCAGCTGTGGCCGGATTCAGGTGTGAAAACAAATCGGTCTGAACCAGTTTCAGGCCCCAAAATGCCTTTATTGAATGTTTTTGGGTCTCAGATTAGAGCTCAAAGGAAAAGTCCTTTAAAACTTAGGCAAATGTCACAAATCGCACCTTATGGACCCTATTAGATTCGGATCTGAAATGGATTCGATTAATTTCTTGTCAAACTTTCTGTTTTATTCCTGCTTGGGAACGTTCGTTCAATGAATCAGTGATCAGAACAGGCATTTATTTATTTTTACAATATTTTCTCAAACTTAAACAAAAACTCTGTGTGAAACCAAATTTGCTTTAACCAGACCACAACAAGGAACACTAAAGAACCTTTTTTATTTCACAGATTATTTGACTGAATATTTGATTATGTATTATTAGCTATGGATTAGGTATACATAATATAAATAGTTGTTGTTCCGTCTATGCTCATACAGTAGCCCATAGTCAGAACAACGATAGACAATGGACATTTTTCCCCTCTCTTTTAACTGACTTGGTTTTCCGTAAATCTTTAAACACAGATATACAATGGACATTTTTCTTTTTTTAAAGACTATTTTTCCCCCCTAATTTGCAGTGACTTTGCGTTGGTCTCGAACAAAGAAAAGCGCTATATAAACTTGAACTTGATTAGGTGTAGTTCTACTCACCAGCCTTTCTTCTCCGTGTGCACTACACTGACCAGTACGGGGTCTCCACCTCGGCCCATCTGTTCCCCTGAGGAATCTCTGCAAACTAGAGTGAAGCTTCCCATCTGACCTTCTGCTCCCTTCTCCACTCCTGAGGAATATCTCAATGAGTCACACAAAACAGACAAGTGCTGGTGTGTGAGATTGTGTGTGTGATTGTTAAAATGGTTGGAACGCCTCCTCTTTCTATGTCAACGTGTGTGTGCATGTTGAGAAAGATACCTCTAGCTGTTTGTCCCAAATACACTTTTAAATTTAAGACATTTGGCTGCCATGTTGAGCAGCTCAGAATCTTAAGAACTGTTATAAAAATAGAGGTTTAACAGTATGAATGAAAGACCACTGCTTGTGATATTATAAAAAAGCACTCGTGGTCATTTGAAATATGAGAAAAATGACATCCCTCACCTTCTCCCTGGATTGTGCACTTGCTGGGATCAACAGTTTTAGCGTGAAGAACTCCAACCACAGGAAAGCCCTTCACCACACCAGCGCTCTTCTCTGGCAAGAACCGGATGTCGCTGGCATTGTCATGGGCAACTGGATGGGGGTCGTAAGCGGAGCCCACAAGCTCCGTCAGTCTCCTCATGGCGACTCCTTTGATCGTGAGGATTTCGGCATCAGAGCCACATGTGAGCAAACGTTCCGCAAAGTCCACTCCACCGCGCACGTCAGATAAGGCCTGCTGGATCTGCGCTTTCTGCAGGTGGAGCTGGTTTCTGCGCCGCAAACTCAACTGGTCCAGTGAGCGCAGCAGAGAGCAGCAGTGAGCTTCTACAGCACTGGCGTAACTCCTGGAAAACTCCCGAATCTCTGTGGCCAGAGTGTCTGTTCGCACCTGTAAAGCCTCTTGAGATGCGTCTACTCGCTTCAGAAACTCTTCCAATCGAGCTATGCGAGGCTGCAGGGTCCGGACCACCACGTCCCTCATCCGATCTCCATGTTGACTGATGACTTCATGGGCCGCGCTGCAGAGATGGTCGCGGTGAAGGGTGGAGACGCACTCCAGACACACGGTGAGGTCACATGGTTCACAGAAGAGCCGTAACTCCTGACCCGTGTGCAGGGAGCAAAGGATAGGCCTGGTGAGATGACCCTGAGACCTCAGCTCCTGGAGGCTTTGGAGTGAGTGAGATGAAGTCCTCTTCTGTCTCCTGCATGGATGATATGGATTGAATTACCTGGACTGCAACAGATGCAACCTTGAGCTTATGTAGGGCGTGTAGTCACGTTCGGACCACCATAGCAGATGAACTTTGACCCCAAACCAACGATCTATATATAATGGTAGTCTTTAAGTCAAGCGCACACGTGCGCGTGTAAAACCGGAACACACGCACGAGACTGTGTTTGTGTAAAAACTGAATGACAACAAAAACTTTTTTCTAACAAATATTGACACATTTGCGCGCGCGACGCGTATTTAGAAAACATGAATTTACTACACAATTGTTTTACAAACAAATAATTTGTGCATTTGTAATACGTTTTTTACACATTTGCAGGTGATGACGCTTTGAAGAAACTCACCTGTGCGCCTGACTGCAGAAGTCGCACAGACTGACGTTACACACTTCACAACGCCGCTTTGCGTCACCGTCGCTGCACAAGTCGCATACAACGCTGTTTTCGGCCAGCAGGGTCTCCGTGAACACCTCGTCCAGAGCCAGGTGGTCGGTGGTCAGACCCTCCACACCTGAAGACGGCAGATCCACCTCTGAATCGCACTGAGGACACAGAATCGCTGACCCGGAGCGGTGCGCATGCGCGTGCACTCCATCGAGCGCGCGCCGCTCCCCGTTCACCGAACGGCCGGAAAAAGGTTCGAGCTGCCGAACACAGTCCGAACAGAACGTGTGCAAGCAAGGCAACAGCTTCGGGTCTCGATACATCAGTCCGCACACGCCACAAACCGCTCGGGGTTTATTTCCATTTCTATCGTTTGTCTCCAAAGCACCTTTAGTTAAAACGGCTGTGCGGTTTTCCTCCAGACACGTTCCTTCTTCGCCAAGTGACATCGTCGATGTTTAATTTTTTTGTGGAAATCAACAAATCAAAACTTGGTTACGTTTTGTGTTGGTTTTGTAAGAGCCTCAACTCAACTCCAGCCCTCCAACAAACTTTCTGGGTTTAACTTTTCTCGTGTTATTTGAGAACGTGTCTTGCTCGTCCAATCCGGTGCTCAAAACAGGTTTGGGGGCGTTTCCGTTTAGTCGACGCGTTACAGTTATAAAAAAAAATTAAACGTCGACAAAGTTTGAAAGTGTCGCCACCCGCTGGAGAAAAAGCATACAGGCAGCTACAGTATATGATACAAAATAAAATAATAAATTAATAATATGAATATTATAAAAATTCTAATTACGATATTTCACCGGGCAATTGTTATGTGTGTGAATGTTGTTGTGTTTCTGTAAGGCAACCTTGAGTGTTGTGAAAGGGGCTAATAAATAAAAAAAATTGAAGGAATTATTATATATAAATATATATATTGTAAAAATACATTCTAATTTTCATATTTTCAAACATATTCAACATCAGCTCATTTGTTGATTCTATTTATGTGCAATCAAGGACAACTGTGCAATAGATTTATAAAAATTATTTATTGTTTACTACTATAACTATCACGTCTTTAATTACGTTTTTACTTGTTTTACAATTTCATTGACAATTTATTCCCTATTTGCATCACTATTGTTTTTTGCTTACTAGTCCATTTTGATTCATTTTATTTGCATGTTACTGTACATTTACTGTAGATGTATATTTTTATTTAGTTTCTATTATTATTTTTCTTCTGTTTGTCACTCTTTTTTCTTCAGAGCAAGTGTGACTGGAAATGCAATCAAAAAAGTGTTTTGAATTTGAATTTAATGTATCATTTTGAAAAAAATGGATGTAGCTTGATGTTCTTCATTACATCCATCCTTATAATTTACATTAACATTTATTTGGATTGATTAAAAGCATAAATATACATATTAATATAATTTTTCATAATATTAAGAAAGAAACAATATTAGTATCATATCAGAAACAGTAATATAGATGAGTTTCATATTTGTGCGACTCAAACGGAATGCGACAAATTCCATGTTAGCAAAAGTTACAAGCAAATTGGAGAACAAACATTTGCACACTTGAAAACAATTGCACATATGCACATAACATGGAAAAAATACCAGGTAACTAAAGGAAGTTCAGTATAGAATTCCATAGAAAATAAAGAGGGAAGACAGCAGAAGTGGCTTGACCAGATGTTCAGTAGATGCGGCGCTAAAAGTGAAGTACGTCGTCTCGGTCGTCGAGTTCTCTGGGGATTTAAGAGCACAAGTGGATTCGGGTTACATTTATATCACATGCAAAGCGCTAAAGTAGAAAAAAAAAAGATTAAAGCCCACGTCTGAAGATTGAGTCACGGCAAGTGGATTTCCTTCTGTGAAAACCCAATTCACATGACTTCATCCCCAGAAAGCTCCATGAGTTCTGTCCTGAAGTCTTGGTGTCCTCACTCACTCACTCACTCACCTGAGAGCGTGGCTTCTGAGACGGCCTGCACCAGAAGGTTCTGGATGTTTACACCGTAGCTCTCGTACGCTTTGGCTGGTGTGTCCAGGATGCTGAGAACATTAACAATTCCGGCAGAGTCGTTGCTGAACTGGGTGCTGCTGTTGAGTCGTTCCCCTGCAGAACTGGACCAGAAGACCTCAGGTCGTGGAAACCATCTGTCCGCTTTAGCAGAGAGGACGCCGTCGACAAAAGTAAATGTGGGAGCGGAGAATGCTGGGAAGACAGAAATAAGCACCACAATTAGTAGGACAAAAACACGGAGCAATTTTTAATTTCACGAGTTATTTCAGACGACATGAAACAGGAATGTTAGTGATATTTTAGTGTCAACACAGTCCTAAAAGATCTTAAAATCACTGTTCGGACTTCATGGGACATTAAATAAAAGTTAAAATGGGAATTACGTCGTTATATGTCAAAAAAATTCAGAAATAGACATTTAATATTTATATAATAGTGCGTACAGTACAGTATTACCGGTATATTAAATAATAATTTTCATGTGCACCTTCCAATCTGATGTGCAATTCAGTCTGAAAATACAATACATTTTATATATTACATATAAGTTTACATTTACTGAATATCATTAACAATGAGATATACAATGAACACAAAATAAAAATATTTTGATCATATCTGATGTTATATTTATTAACAGTGAGGATAGTAATTTCATAATATCTGAATCAACCTTTTCTATGTCTGTGGAGCTCAAGTTCGCAACAATAAAGGTTGTTGGTTTGATTCCCACAAAAAACATTTCAAACATCATGCGAAGCGAAAGACAAAGGAAAGGAAGACATCTGCAAATTACACAAATGTAGCGTAACGTCATTTACCGGCCACTCCGAGGTTGACCGCCACAGTTCCGGAGACTTTGGGTGCGCTGACCGTACAGCGATACACACCATCATCCTCCAGTTTGACCTGCCTCAGGAGGAGCGAAGCATTGCCTGCGGACAGGCCGTCTGAGAAGATCTGCGCTCGGCCGGTGAACTGTGTGTTCTGTCCCTGTTGTTGAACAGCGTTGTTTTTAAACTGACAGACCACTCCACTGACCCCGTCCTTCAGCCAGGAGACCGTCACGTCCTTTGACTGGACGCTGCCACTGCTGCTGGTGAAGGTGCAGCCCAGGAGAACGTCTTGCCCCAGGTCCCCCACAGTCCAGGGGCTGGTGGTCACAACCGAGCCCTGGGAAACTAGAGCAGAAACACACCACTGACCCACAGCTCTCAGAAAACCAGCGAGAGCTCAACAGAGACTTACCTGAAAACGCAACAGCCAGAATTAAAATAATGAGGCCAGCGAAAAGCACTATCAGAAAAATCATGCTGGAGAGAAGACAGACCAGCAACTTTAATACATCACACCACTAAACTAATCCATGAAAATAAAAATTCATTTCAAATTCGACCTCCAGAAGATGATTTGTCCAACGGTTGCCATTAGTTCCTTGTCTAAGCCGTGCCACTGATGAGTCGATGTTCCGCTTTGTCCTGCATCTCTTCCACAGCGGCCTGGAAAGACGGAGCGTTTTCTAATCCGTCCAGACAGTTTGAAATCTGACTTCCAGAGCGCGAGCAGCACCTCCTCCCTGAGTCAATATTACCTCTCGAGGTGTGTGAGGAACCCACAGCCTGACGTTACTAATCCTGGGAGGCTCAGAGTTTCGTCGACTTATGAATTTCTGTTATTAAATCAGTATATACATGTGTACAGCCACTTTAGTAGCTACATTGTACCAGTGGTGTAAAGCACTTGAGATAATTGACTTAAGTTATTTGACTTAAGTATTTTTGGCTACTTTCTACTTATTATCAAAAGATGAGCAACTTGTACTCTCTACTTGACTACATATTTGATGTTGTCTGTACTCTTTACTCCTACATCTGATTGTGTACAAGTCTGACTTTTTTTCAACTGCTGTTCATTTCTTTGAGTCAATATCGCCATCTGCAGGATGCTGGATAATATTTATGAGCTAAATCACATGAACGTGAATTAGCAGTGCCACAATTTTGCACATTTGAGTTTGACTGAGACTGACATTTTGTTATTTTTTTGTCTCTTTTGTTCTGCTTGTTGTGTTTTTTTTTGTTCTGAGGTGTAACATTCAATTTCTATATTGGGAAATAAAACCTCATAAATAAAGAGTTTCACATTTTTTGGTGCTTTGTGAGTTACAATACAGTATTAGTAAAATACTTACTGGTAAGGTACAGACAGACAGACAGATCGATCATAGACGAGGTCACAAGTGTTTGACACTACGACATCCAATTCCTAAGCAAGAAGTGGCGGTAAAATTAAAATAAAAGTACAATGTTGCATTTTTTCAAATTGAGGTGGCTGATCATCACAATTGACACTTGGTTTCTCCCTGAAACTCACAGTGAAGCAGTTTGTTCAAAGTGAAAATGGCAGTTCAGTTGTTGTGGTCACTGGGCATCACATGCTTATGGTGGAACTTCACTTTTACTAGAAATGGGTAATTAATTTCAAACTCAAAATTCAAAAAACGTTATTGATCCCCCAAATTGTTTTTCCGCTCACACTTGCTTTCAAGAACATGGACATTTCAAGACAAATAGAAGAGAATTAATAATAAAAACAAACAATATATATATATTAAGCAAAAACCAATGTGATGTAGACTGTCATAAGAAATAAAGGGCCAATGAAGGTAAAAAATGAGTTAAAACATCTCATTAACAATAGTTTAAATGATTAAAATGATTAAAATGTCAATAGTTGTAGTAGTAAATAATAAATAATTAACATGTTCATTATAAATTGAATGAACAAATGAGATGAACATATCTTGCACATATAAAAGTGAAATAATCTCAGGACTTATAGAGGAGCTGTAAAGCCTGATGGCCACATGTATGAAAGATATACCTCACATATCTCAACATTTTTAAAATTATAAAAAAATATATATAAATATAATTTTTAAATCAGCAAGGACGATGACTTTGAGGCTTAAGTTTTACTCTGTGTTTGTGGTGTCATAAGTGCAAGTGAGGGACTGTGTTGTGTGTGAGGGACTGTGTTGTGTTTGGCCAGTAATTCAAAGTGTGTGTCTTTCCTTCAGACGTAAATATGCTGGGATTAGCTAGAAATAAAAAAGATGAATACATACCGATACATATTTTAATCTCTGGGTATTTGATGAACAGACTTTCCGCTCTAATGTAATCTTTCAAACTTTCGTTCTGAAACAGGTAGTGGCAGGTTGATTTTGGATCTTGAAAATTTCCAAAAAGGAACTATGAAATTTTTTGATATACACTATAAAAGCAATGAAATGAAACCAATCGTTGCATATCCGAATCTTCAGCCAATCTAACATGAAACACTTTAGCTACATTACTGGACAATTAGGCAAATTATTGGAGCAGGCTGCAAATATTTTTTTGTCTGTTGCAATTATTTCTATTTTTTATTTTATTTTTAATTCCGAGTTTTCTTGCACTTGCACCGAGGACTTTCGTCTCATCGTGGTCGTTTACATTGTTGTCATTCCTCTGATTTTCTTCTTTGTTTGTAAAATAACTAAGACACAGACACGTGGAATTCCTCGCATCATTTGTTGTCCTCATTTGCTTCAGCTTCTTGCAATTTATTTTTTCTGGTGGGGATTAATTTTGTTAGATGGAGATTTGTATTTTTGTTTAGCAACCAAATACAACGAAACACTACGTGACCTTCCATGCAACAAGAATCTCAGTCTTCAGGAATCCAAAGTGGCCGCAATCTACAAAAACCAGTCACGGGTGAGTGATTTAACAGATGTAATAAACCGCAATACTTTTATTACTGTGTATTTTCATGGGACATTGGCTTTGAAAAACACCACATCAAAATGTATGAAACAATGAATAACTTTACACAACAGAATTACTCATTACTCATTACTAATTATTTTTCTGTAGGTGTATGGTTACCTGCTCACGACCGTTGTTTTCTGTGCCTGGTTCATAACAATAAATCGTCACAAGTTCAAATGTAATTTTAAACAAACCCGTCATTGGTGCAGGATGAAGCCACATTACGAGAGCCAGTTCGAGGAGCTTCTTTCTCAAGAAACAGAGGAATATCTGAAAACAGAATTGAAGCAATTAGCAAAAATTTAAGCAATAGAGACATATTCAGAGCATATCATTGAGATTCAAGAAGGTTTACGCAGTTCAAACATGAGCAAAGAAACGGCTGAAAAAATGAATAATGCATGGTCTAAAATTTCCGAGCTAGACTGTTATACTTCCATTGCACCCGCCGCACCATTTGAGACCACCTTATCTTCTAAGACCACTGCACCATCTAAGGCTACTGCACCAGATGAGACCACCTTATCTTCCAGGACCTCTGCACCATCTGAGACTGCCGCATCTTCTAAGACCACTGCAAACTTATCTTCTAAGACCACTGCACCATCTGAGACGGCTGCATCTTCTAAGACCACTGCAAACTTATCTTCTAAGACCACTGCACCATCTGAGATCACTGCATCTTCTAAGACCACAGCTCCAGATGAGACCACTGCACCATCTGAGACCACTGGGTCTTGTAAGACCACTACACCATCTGGGACCGCAACATCTTCTAGGACCACTGCACCATCTGGCACGGCCGCATGTTCTAAGACCACTGCACCATCTGAGACCACCTTATCTTCCAAGACCTCTGCACCGTCTGAAACCACCTTATCCTCTAAGACCACTGCACCATCTGAGATCACTGCATCTTCTAATACCACTGCAGTCTGAGACCAGCTTATCTTCCAAGACATCTGCACCATCTGGGACCATCTTATCTTCTAAGACCTCTGCACCATCTGAGACCAACTTATCTTCTTAGATCACTGCACCATCTGAGATCACTGCATTTTCCAAGGCCACCGCACCAGGCTAGACCACTGCACCATCTGAGATAACTGCATCTTCTAAGACCACTACACCATCTGGGACCACAACATCTTCTAGGACCACTGCACCATCTGGGACGGCCGCATGTTCTAAGATCTCTACACCATCTGAGACCACCTTGTCTTCCAAGACCGCTGCACCATCTGAGTCCACCTTATCTTCTAAGACCTCCGCACCATCTGAGACCACCTTATATTCCAAGACCTCTGCACCATCTGAGTCCACCTATATTCTAAGACCACTGCACACACATCTGCACCATCTAACTGAAATGGTACCTATTCCAGAACAGTGACTTTTCAGCATTTTAGAAAAAAATAAACTATTTTTGGAAATACTGTAAAAGTCCATCTGCTATGCCGCAGGGAGACATTTACAGGCTTTCTCCAGACCATCAGCACAATTGATCATTTGGCTTTTTGTTTATCTATCTACCATTATCTACCATTTGTCTTTTTAGCTTTTTGTTGATCAGAAGGGGTGGATGTACTCAAAAACTGAACCTTACTTAAACTCTAACAGGTAATACAAGTAATTTTAACATATTACCACTAATAAAATATAACATGCTTCGAAAACATCAATAAAATAGTAACACTTTAGGGGGGTATCGATAATAATCGATCTAAATAATAATCATGCCTTTATACCTGATTCCTGGCATAATTTTTGATAGAGGAGAAAGGAAATGGCCACGCCCAGTCTCCTTTGCTGCAGTCATTTTGCTGAATAAACAGTTAATACCATTTGTTGTGTCCTGTGTTTTTTTTATGACATTGCTGGCATTCACTCCAGAACGATAACAAATGAATACACATTTCTGAACTGATTTTGATAAAACCTTTATTGCACAAGCAAAACCAAATCCAACAGCAGTTAAAGAAACACCAGAAGCCTCAGTCTTCACTACTGATGTCTGCAAACCAGTGAAATGTAAAAAAGCCCCAGATGATTGCGACTAATAAAAGCATAAAAGTCCATTGGCATGAATTAAAGATCAAGTTACCAGTTTCTAAGAATTAAAATTAAACCTAAAGCGCATTTAAAAAAAAACATGCAGATATGATTAAAGGGACATATGCGCAGAGGATGCACTGGAGACTTTACAACTCAAGCACATCTACATGAGCGCTACGGTGAAGATCCTCCAGGAAGTTCTTCAGGGGAGAGTGTGGCTCTGGTGGGTCGAAGCCCAGCAGCTGACGGGTAAAGGATTCCCAGCTCCAGCCCAGCTCCAGTCTGCTGTACACACAGGGATACTGTCTGTCGGACTTGCAGGCCCAGTCCACCGCCATCTTCACCACCTCCCAGTGCTTTGGTCTGCAAATGACAGATAAAAAGAAGACGTTGGTAATCTGAAATAAAAATTAAGTTTAATTAGTCGTTTCATGTACCTGTCGGCCTGGGGGTCTTTGAGGCGGAGAAGAGACTCGAGCAGCGGTGAGATTTCCAGGTTCTTCACCCGGATCAGCTGCAGAACTAACAGAGTGGCCAGCAGCTTCAGGATATCCGCACGAGCCTTCACTCCTGAACCAGAAATCATCACCATTTATTCAGACAGATCATTCAGTTTAGCAAAGACTATAACAGAGAGTACCTGAAAATCATACTTGAGTAAAAGTAGTGATAGCTTACTGTAAAAAGTACTTTATTACAAAGTAAAAGTAGACATATCCAAGAAGACTTGAGTAAAACTGTAAAAAGCACCTTACAAATGCTCAGAACTTAAAAGTCGTAAAGTACCTGACTTTAAAAGAACTTACGTATTTTACTCGTACTGATGTATTCAACGAGTAACGGTGTCCATTCAAATGTAGTGGAGTGAAGACTACAACACTCAATCAAAAATGTAGTCAAGTGGAGAGTAAATGCTGCTTAAACTTTTGATACTCAGGGCAAGTACAAAGTAGCCAAAAATACTTGTGAAAAGTAACAAAGTCCATTTACTCAAGTAAGTGCATTACACCACTGGGATATTATCGGCATTGACAATATAATTTAATAATGGAATAAACAAATTTGTTTTCAAATGGAAACAAATCCATTTTAAATTATCTGAAACAAATTATCCTCCGTTTCAATTTTAGCGTCAAACTATTAAGGCTGCTGAGTGTGTTACATGTTTACAGTTTTAGTAGCTGTGTAGTGTATCATTTTTACATTAAAACACAACATGCTTTCCCCACAAACCTAAACCACAATCTTTGTTGTGCTTCACTGGTTGAAAAATTGAAAAACAATTGTTTTTGCAATGAAGCTCTATGAGCTATATACATTTTGTTCTCACTTGTAAAATGTATGAACAAAACACACAAATATATGAATTCTCTACATTAAGCCAATTCGTGTTAAAAAATAAAACAAAAAAACAACAGCAAAGAAAACAAAATTTACACAGCTAACACATTAGAAGGTAGTGACAGAAAGTACAAGACACATAAAGATTCATATTCTGTATTTTTCATAATCTCACAATATTTCATAATTCATAATCTGAAGTGAAATTACCAGACTATAAGGCACACCGATAATAAACATTATTTCCTAATCTTTTTTACATAAAAGCAAAACATTTTTTGCAGATTACAGGCACAAAGGAAATCTTCTACATTTTTAAAAAATTATACTTTCCCTTTATAGTCCAAAAAATAGGGCATTTTGAAGCATTTGTATATGAAGCATATATATTTATCATAGTATTGATTCTTTGAAATATCATGTATTAAAAAGTATTTAAAAAGCTATTAAATAATATAATATGAAACAGAAGAAAAAATAATTTTGTTAGTAGAAAAAACACAGAATTTTGTTCTTACCAAAAGAGCAAATGCCCTTTTCTTTTAAAAAGACATCTGTGAAGAATTGCAAATCCAAGTGGATGAAACCTCTCAGCCCCTCGCTGAACTCCCAGCATCCATCCTGCCCAATCAGAAGACAATACAAGACTGTAGAAGAAGAACGCATTTACTGCGTGTGATGGTGTGTAAAGAACCTCAAGCTGAAGCTTGAACAGCTCGTCCCAGTTTACAGTGTAGGCGACGACTGTTGGATCTCCATGCATTACTTTTGTCTTCTTACACACAGAACGCTTGTAATCTGAAAATGGAGTACAGGTTTAGAACAGAAGACAGCTCACAGGAGAAACATTGCTAGTGTCAGTCAATTTGCAACTCACCTTTGAACAAACCAGAAGATTGTGACGTCCTTGAACGAGAATGAATGACAGAACGACTGCGACCTTCAGGAAGATCAAAAGACTCTACAGCCCGAGACTCGTCTTCACTGGCGAGAGACATTTCAACGTGATATGGAGAAACCGGGGAATAGCTAGGAGAACCAGGACCTGCTTGACCACGCGGTGTTTGGGGGACCAGATTAGTGGTAAGATAACAAGGTGAAGCTCTGTGTAGGCCGGAACCAGTAGGTCCATCATTGAAGCCACTGCTACCAAAAAGCATTGAGGTTTGAACATTAACCTCACAAGGAGGTGGTGGACAAGGAACAGAGCCAGGCATCTGAAGTGGAGATGCCGTTTTCAGAGCAGAAAGGCTTGGGCTAAATGCCTTACTAGTAAAACCCATTGAGCTTCCCATCATCATCTGAGGAGGAAGTGGGGTAGGAACAGAGCCACTGATCTGAAGTGGAGATGCAGATGGAGGTATCAGAGGGCTATCTAAACTCATCAACTCATTGATCATCTGAGGAGGAGAAAGTGGAGTAGGAACAGAGCTCAATGCAGCCCTACCAAAACCCATTGACCTTCCCATCATCATCTGAGAAGTAAGTGGGGTTGGAACAGAGCCACTGATCTGAAGTGGAGATGCAGATGGCAGTATCAGAAGACTATCCAAACTCATCCTCTCATCGATCATCTGAGGAGGAGGAAGTGGAGTAGCATCAGAGCTCAATGCAGCCCTACCAAAACTCAGTGACCTACTCATCTGAAGAGGAGGAGGAGGAGGAGGTGAATCAGAGTCACAGATCTGAGGAGATGCAGTTCTCCTTAATGGAGCATGACATCTTTTGTAAAACGGAGTACCTTCAAAACGTATTGAGCTTTGAACGTCAGCAACAATGTGAGGAGGAAGTGGAGGAAGAGCAGAGCCACATACAGGAATAAGGCGTCTCTTCAGAGCAACAGGACCAGGAGGACCATGTCGGAATCTTGTACCAGAATCGACTGAGGTTTCAAAATCAGGTGAATCACCAGGAAAAGAACCTCCTGTCTTATAGCTGCGGCCATGAACTAATTTAAATAACAACTCTTCCTTCGGGGACTCGACTGAATCGTTGGAGGCCATGTCTTCTGAATACTCAAAGGCGGCCCGCCCTGCTTCAGTGTAATAAGACGAGGAGCTACTGGAACTTTCTGATGCATCTGACTGAAATAAAAAAAACACAAGTTATTTCAATGTACTGAACATCAATTTAAAACATAAGATTGTTACAAAGGTGAGGTTTACCAATGACATTGAAAATTCTTTGTCCTCTTCCACAGCAGACACTGGTTCATCCTCCTCTTCAGTCCATCCAATATACGGTAAAATATCCACATCTACTTCTGATATCAGTTTAGGAATGTCTGTAAATCCAGAGTCAGGCTCATGCCCCTAAAATGAGTTTATAATTATTGAGTGTCTTTGAAATAAATAACATATACACACATTTATATAACATTATCCCAATTAAGTGGAGTCGTCTGTATTACCACTCTGGTATAAAAACTTGCCGTTTGTGCACCGACACAATCACACTCACAAAACCCCAAATTCAGAATGAGACAAACGTGATACTATAACCGTACCCTTTCTTCAATGGCAACGAAGCTGGTGAACTGGGACAAGATGGAGAACTCTTTACTCAGCTCAATAACGTAGGACTTCAGTTCTGCTTTCTTCCCCTGAAATAAATTTAAATTTAAAAAGACAAATTAAACAACAGAGTATTATAGTCAATTTAAGGTTTCCATATCGTACCTCGTGTTCAGCCTCACTGTCGCCTAGAATGCCATCCTCATAGTCTCTGATGATCGCTCTGGCGATTAACTTGTGAAGGAACTACACAGGAACAAACACAGCTGCTGTTTGGCGCTGGACAGACGTCAGATGATGTTATAGGACGTCTCACACTCACAGTTCCCCTGGTCTTCTGTAGTTCTGTGGTGGACACCATCGTTTTGATCTCCTGCCCACTTAAATCTCCGAACAGTGTGGCCTAAAGTATTTAAGCAACACAAGTCAGAACATTAGATCAAAAATTGTTTATAGGTCGAGTGATCAATATTATACATTGAAATATAATGTTTAAGCATATATACATAGTATAACAAAACACATTGTAAGCAATATTTATCTACAAACATTTACGATGAAATATTTGCTCTAGGTGACCCAATATGATAAACAGTGAATGGATCTCGAAACAAAAACAAATCCCAAAACTTAGTTTGCTTTTTTGGGCCAAAACTGGACAAACGAGTATGAAAAAAAATAAAACACATGTCGCTTGTGTACCGCTGTAAAGTTGTAAACAAGCTCACCTCAAGCTGGTTCAACAGAACAACAGTTTCCAATTTTCCAAGATCAGACTGAGGTGGCATCAGTCAGATTGACATGACAAAAAAACGCTTTGACTTGACTTGATCAGTACAGTGTGTATGCGGAGTCAACACAATGGCCGAATCATAATTATTTGTTCATGGACTGCGAGTTAATTTACCATCACTCCACCCAAAATGCTTGAAAATAGCGGTTTGTTTGTTCTTCATACATGTGTGTTTTCACGGCAAGGCCTCTTACGTGAGCCAGTCGGTTATTATGGAACTGATCCAGCCCCGGTGTGGTCCGATTGACCAAAATGTGTATTGATGCTTACATTTCAGCTTGCTGTTCAAAGTAAATTGAGTGCGATTGTCATTATGCCGAACCATATCGAAATTGGTGCTCTGCTTTTACCCCATCCAAGTGAAGTGCACATACACACAGTGAAGTGAAGACACAAGCAAAGAAGTGAGTCTTACTTGAGTGCAGTGTGGAACGAAGCCGTACACCAGCGTGTGGATGTCACTAAAGAGAGCATGGAGGCGTGAGGGGGCTTGAACGGGGGGTTTTGCTCTGGGATTGAACTGTTGCCATTTTACCACCACGGATCTGCAACCAGGCGACTCCATACGCTGAACTTGACCCCGCACCTGAAAACGTTTAGAATACAGTGATACCCCAATTTACCAAATTATTTGTGCCGAGAGCTGATTCGTTCAGCGAGAATTTCGTTAGCTGATCCGCATTTTACCTGTAATCCATTTAATCGTGCCTTGACTTCATAAATTCAGAATTTTTTTTTTATGAATGATAAAATATTGGTAATCAATGTAATTAACAATATGTTACATAGCAGTTGTTTAGTTTGCTGTTTGGCAGGCGTCAATCTTACATTAACAGTTACCGCCATCTTGAAATTACTTAATGCAAATCCCTGAGATTTCTGTAGTAACGCTGACCAAACGATGTCAGTTTACTCTCACGAGATTACGGAAATCTAACAGAATTAGATGACGTTATTTTAAGATGGCGGCTCTATTTGGCAAGACTTGTGACACCAACGCATACACGAGAAAAAAAAAACAATGTCATTCTGGGAGAACACAAGCTTATTTTATATTTTGGAAGCAAGATCTCTGAAACGAACTAGCGTTTTGTTGCTTTTTGTTAATTTGACGTACGTGAAAATTAAACAACTGTTTGTTCCACGTCTGGACTCTCTTATCTCCGTGCATGCTAGCAGTAAGAAAAAGGACACGTTTCTTTCGAAATTAAGCGAAATTATTTCAGACCTGTGGAGACATTTTCACAGTGACGCTGTGAAATGACGATTTTGTTTCTTGTGATTTTCGTCATCTAGGACATTTGTAAGTCGGGGTACCACTTATGTTGGTCTATGAGGTAAGTAGTTTACCTTTTCAGCCCAAGTATGTTTCCTCTTTGTGTCAAAAAATTCATATGTTCCACCGCCTGCCTGTGCCAAAGCTCTGAGCATATGACGATTGGCTGTCAGACTGGATGAAGAGAAAACTAGATTAGACTGCGGATCTAATAGAGCATTTAAACAAAGTAAAGGATGAAGATTGAGCTGTTTAGGAGAGACCTGAGTCCACACGTGAAGAGCCGCGTGTGGCTGGAGCCCTGACGCACGAGCTGTAGAGTCACAGCCTGATTCTGAACATGTCCATCTGAGAGCAACAGAATGTTCCTCATGCCCTGGCTGGGCGGCAGCAGACTCAGCATCCGGAGCGGCCGCCATAGTTCAGTGCTCCCACCAGCATCGATGGTGGACTGTAGATAACAGAATATAAAATGAGCAAAATATAGTAATGAGCTACTAAGAACATAGAGTTTACTTATTTATTCGATTTTTTTTTACGGCATCTTAGCACTAGTGGCTATATTATTGCTATTATTGTGTACAGCATCTTTTTATGTTGAATCTTTTTATAAACACATTTTTTCCTCTTTAAATTCTTTCACTCATCCTTCTTAGAGGTTATATCCGAGAAAAATTTTTTTTCCCCAATACTATAGATCATCGGAAATAGTTTTGGACATTGACACAAAAATAAATAAAATAAATATTAAATAATACAAAAAAATAAATAAAAGGCTGTATACAGAAATAAGGTCAGAAGATCAGTTGAACACTTTCAAAACATTAAAAATTAAAACATTTAACTATTAAAACAAAAAGCATCAGAACAAAGATTTATATGCTTTTCATTTTTAGTCATGTACATTTATGTACGAACATTTCTACCGTATATAGAGAGAAAAAAACAACAATCATCAATCAAGTCTTATTATGTTTTTTAAAAACATTTACCATAATGAACTTTTTGGCTTCTTCAAATCCATCTTTCAACTCCATAGGAACAGGAAACGCTTCTTTGCAATCTGTAATAATACAGACAAAGAAATTACTACATTTTACATAACAGATTGATGTCTGACTTTTGTGAATTGATATTAGCTGTACTGTTAAAACAGTAAACACTTTATGAACATATGCAAGATGGGTCCTAACCAGTGCCAAAGGAGAGGATGTTGACCTTCAGCGAGCGGTCAAGAGACCCGAGGACCTGACTGGCAATCTTGCAAGCATCGAGTAGAGCTCCTCCTCGCATTGATGCTGAGCTGTCTATCAGGATGATGACATCACTCACATTCGATGGACCAGAGATGGAAATCTCACTTGATTTAAAGTCTGGATAAAACACCAACATGCAAGCCTGCAGGGAATATTAGATCCATATGTATTATTATTGTCATTATTATTATTATTATTAGGAACCATGTTCTGTGCAATATATTTTAAGAAAAGATTTCGTACTTGACTATCTTTGTCTGGATGGTTTTCTACCCACATTCTAGGTGTGTGGATATTGGAAAGACTGAAGGACACCTGGAATCCTTCAGGGCCGAGGTTCTGTCCCGGTAGCGTGCTGACGACTGCCTTACAATCTGTCATCTAAACAAGGAAAGACATTAATGTCACCCACTCATGTGACTCATGTGAGCTTAAGATAGCAATTCTGTTCATCATAACCTTGGTCCTGATGCGGTGGGAAGACTTTAGGTTGATGATCTCATAGGGCATTTCGATAGACATAGACAGAGAGAATTCCCTAAAGAAGGAATTTTTTAAAAACACACAGTTTAAAACACAAACTCATTCCAACCTACATGATGTTAATTCACTTAAATAGTAGGTATTTTTGCGTGAAAACCAGGTAATCTCAGAGAACATGCAAATTCCAAACCAAAGTTTTTATGATTGAGATCTTTAATGATGTCACATTTACCACTGGATGTATATAAAATAATGTTAATATGAAAAAATATTACCGGTATATACATTTTTTTTAATTTTATGTCCCACATAATTCATCATGTATGTAAATCTCACCCGTCTGACTGAAGCTCAGTCACACCAATTTTTTCAACAGTTCCCTGAAATAGAAAACTTTTTAATGAACTTTGATATATTACAAAAAAGATTTTGTTAAATAAAAGATGGCTAAAAGACCTCAGAATCGTACCTGAGTTATCTGATTAAGGGCATTGCTCTTCTGCCAAGGTGCCACTGTGCAAGGCAGTGAGAAGGTGATCAATCCTGCTTTCACCACCAACTCCGTGATGAAGGTCACTTTTATTAAAGCCGAAGCCCCGGGAGGAAGGTTTCCAACACTTATAGTGAACACATCCTGCCTCACACAAACACAAGCGGTTCTTAGGTGAAACCTTAACATTACGATTCCGTTCTCCTGGACCATGTAAGTCTTCACTCACGGGGGCTTCCTGGTCCATTAGATAAGCTCCATGGCCGGCTTTCACCGCTTGTGTGTACTCTTTACGAGCCTGCTCCTTTTCCTTTACCTATGAAAGAGAATGGAGAAGAATGAGAAACAGCGAGGTGGGAAAGCAAAGCCATTATCTTCAAACCTTTCCGATCACGTGCTTTCCATTGATGAATGCTTCGAATCCGCACACTGCTGCCGTCTCCTCCAGTGGAAAGACATATTTTGCCTCGATGGGCACTGCGCTTTGGTTGGTGTACGTTTGAAAAATGATGACCTGGGAAAGCAAATGATGTTGGAGATGCTGGCTTTGACAGGAATGATGCTAGTTCCACTCACCTGACACAGTAGGTCCATCAGTTTGCTGCGCACATGGACGGCCTTCAGTGGAAGCTTCTGACCGCTGCTGTCCAGCAAACCAGCGCTCATCTCCTCTAGAGGGTTCTTAGTGGACTCCAAACCCTCGCTATCACTCCATACTAGATGGAAAACACATACAAACAAAGCCAGGAAGAAACTTGCAAGTGCATAAAAAACATCTTAGATCTATTGCTAATGATTCTGAAACCATTTTTTTCCCCTCAGCATTAACAGAACACAAAAGACTGAGCAATGTTTTGTTTTAATCTTTAATAAAAACATTCTGCTTTGTTAAAAAAAAATGTCAGAGGAGACTGTCATTATATAGCTGGTTATTCCTAGGTTCCTTGGCTTGATTTTTTTTCTTATGTACATTGTCGCCGATGTAATTGCATTTGTAATCTTATTAATATTGAGCACAGTCGACTTCTGATAAGTGCTCGGATTGGGGACTGAACACGGACTTGCACTTAAGTGGAGCGTGCACTAATCAGGAGTGGACACTAAAACTAAAACTCAGTAAAAACATTAATGAGAAAGCACATAACGCATTATTGTTTTATTAATGTTTTCTGTCTGAATAATTGAATTATTACAATAAATGTAATGTAAATAAACATTCCAGAACTGTAACGCACAAACGAACAAGACTTTGGCAGAGAGTGTGTGTGTGCGCACCTCATCCCAGCAACCTGCACTTGCAGTTATGCGGTGCAGTTATTTCAGATCAGATGTTGCGCTTAAACGGAGCAGCTTTTCAATCTTTTCAATGAGATTAAAAACGGGACCGAAGACTGATGCAGTAATGCGCTGGTGCACTGGTGCAGTAAAGCGAATCTTGCAGTCAAGCGACTTGCACTTACGCGGAGTCGACTGTATATACTCATTATCATTCGAATGATACTGTGCATATATTTAGAAATTGTAAGTTGGTATTGAACTATATTGTGAATTTATATTTCATTTGCTCTTATATGTTCTTCTTTTATAATTTTTTAATCGTGCCATTTTACTTTTGTAAAGCACTTTGGATCAGCTACGGTTGTGTTAAACCTGTGCTCTATAAAAAAAAAAAACCTGACTTGACTAGACATATCAAATTTTCAGATCACTGAAGGATACTCACAAATGTGAGGCGGGGGCTGCATCGGCTCTACAGACGTGTCAATATTTGGCTGAAACTCCTTTAACTCGTCATCATCCAGAGTGAACTGAATGACATACTTCAGCTTGATCTGCTCCGTGTTGAACACCACATACTCATCATCCTGTGACAGACACACACATCAAACACGCAAACACACAGCGTCAGCAAAAACAACACAAAATGCAGAAAATGGTTTAAGAAGGGCTACTCTCTGGTAACAAGGCTAACTGTTAGAAATTGAGTAGAAAACCCTTTAAACTGGACAAATAATCAGCAGAAAAAATATTTCGCATTCTTGCCATTTCAGACTCCATCTCCTTATAATCATTTAAATTTGTAGACATTGATTTCATAACAATAATAATTCATTTTATTTCTTTGTTCATTTTTTGTATTCGTTTTTCTAATTGGCATTTGCAAATACTAATTAAACTGTTAATGTCAATATTTACTAATGTACTAAATATATTGTCAATTAGCAGCACAGTGTAATTTGCCCGTGTAAACATTCCTTTTATTAAATGAATGAGTGAACATTGAAGAGATACAAAGAGAATTGTTTTTATCATCAAATATGTAAAGAAAACTTTTGGTTGGACTTTTGTGATCTTACTACAGGTTTAAGGCCTGGTAAAATATCATCAAAATATCATGATTGCTGTATCAAACTGAAGTTTAAATCTCTAATGTTACTGTAGTCTTTGCCAATCTTCATAAATGTGAACATTGATTTTGGGAGACATTATTTGGGTTTCTATTGTCTTGATGTTTCACAAATGTTAATTTTTTTTTATAAAAGCACTTGGTAAATGTAAATGTGAGAGCACCTCAAACTCAGAGTGTCTTTTAGCGGAACAGCGGACTCCGTGCACACTGTGGAAGCCTTCAGGAGCACAAGTCAGCGTGACGTCTCTCTTCACTAGGTCCTTACATCTTCCCAAGGCCACGTCACACACCAACAGTAGCCGAGATCCATCCGTGACACTGGGCTTGGAGTATTTCAGGCTGGTCCTTCAACACACAGCACACACACCTCAACATTCGTCTACTTTTAACTGGTAATATTAGCAAAAAAGCGCTGACTTCATAGAGTCGCTGAAGTAAATCCCTGCTCCAAGATTCCCAACATCTGTTCTTTCGATTCCATGCTGCTCGACACCGACTCTGGGCAGCAGCAGTCCTCTACACAAAAAGAAAAAACCCCCACTATTAATCCCCACTAATGTTTATAGGGACGTTAAAATGTATAGGATGTTAAACTTTAAATTGACTTTTTTTGGAATCTGATTGTTTGGTAGATCCAACAACCCGAACCTGGTACATTGTGTTAAAAACGTCTTACCGTGACAATATTCCCACGAAACTGCTGGGACTCGTGGAGTGAAGGAGGGATTTAATGTGACCCAAATCCTCTTGAAACATCTGAAGCTCCACACTTCTGCTAATGCGAAACACTTGCTGGATTTGAACAGCTCTGTGTTGGATAAAAATGTTTAAATTATATTTAAATATATTTACAAC
Source organism: Paedocypris micromegethes (assembly GCA_028031935.1). Classification (NCBI taxonomy): domain Eukaryota; kingdom Metazoa; phylum Chordata; class Actinopteri; order Cypriniformes; genus Paedocypris; species Paedocypris micromegethes. The sequence goes on from CM051494.1 coordinate 26,855,388, forward strand.
ATTTATCATTGGGTGGAAAGTTGATTGTACTTGTCATTGAGCAGCCGAGAGACGTCCTGAAACTCTGGGTCTTGATGAGGAACCACCTCAATGCTGCATCTGAGGGCGCGATACTTTCCCAGAGATGATGGAGAAGGGCTTCCTAGAGTGGCTTCACTCACGTTTAAAATATCTCTGATCATCTAGAAGGCGAGGTGCAAAATGTAGGTTTTAAATTCTGCAATCTGCTTATTTGAATGTATCTCAAGTCCTGTGTAGGTTTAAATATTCTATACATGTCTCAAACTTTTACATGTAAGAATTTACAGATTACACCAATATGTTTGTTAATTTATGGTGAAATGTATTGAACATTTGTGACCAATTTCATTTTTAAATTGATCTAAAATAATTTAAATATTACAATAAAATAGATTAGCCATGTTGGACATACTTTACATTTTAAAATGTCATTTAAAAAAAACATAAAATAAACATAACATATCTATCTATCCATCCATCCATCCACCCATCCATGCGCTACAATTGATTAATCTTCATGACGGACATTGTCCTAATCTTGATTTGTTTATACACAATTATCTGTATGTGTGCGTATATAAAGGTAGATAAAAAGTTTTAGATATAAAATAATAAATTATTTTTGTACAAGTCCTGAACATTATGCAACTATCGAATGAACAAATGTTGAGAGTGAAATCAAACTGATGTTGAGTTACCTGACAAAGGTCTAGTTTCTGCGAGACAAGCTTGCTCTTGGATGGTGGATCGTTCATCCGGAGAGGCAGAAGAGCGTTGACTTCCTCCAGGAGGCCTTTGACTTCTGTCTCATCTTGAGTCTTCTGTGCTTGCAGTAGCAAACCTTCCACTCGGCTCACCTGCATCAGCACAAATACACACATATCAACCACAGTAGTGCACAATCAACTCTGGTGTTAATGATGAATAAAGCTTAATTTTACATCATTCAGACTGATGTTGGACACAGGCACAGTCAGGATATTGGTGAGAGAACCAAGGGCTTCGGTCCAGATCATCTCCACAAAGACACCTAACTCCTGAGACAATGTGCTGCAGTTTAGCTTCTCCTCAACAAGAAGCTGTCGAGCAAAAAACAACCACTGTTACATACATACGTACAGTATATGTATTAGAAGACATTCTGCTTAACCAACCTGCTTAAGGCTGTAGGAAGCCAGCCGCTCGACCTTCGGTGGAAGAGAGTATGTTCTTGTGAATCCATTGCCTTCCACATCCTTTATCAGCATCATATAAGCTTCCACAGCATCCTCTGATGTCACAGAGAAAACCAGCTTGTCCTGCACCACTGCATTCTACAGAGAAAGTGTCTGTCACCATCAAGCATCACGATTAAAGCTGTATGACTTAAAAAAAGATTTTACTTTACTTCAGCTTCACGGAGGATGGAACACAAGACACGATACTGCTGATCCTCTGCTCTGTTGCCACTCTGCAGTTCCAAAACCGACAAAATGGGAGGATTGACCTGCGAGGTTGTGCACAAAAAATGAAATGACACAACAAAACTACATTTATTGGGAACATAATATACATTTTTGAGTTTTGAGTAGGATTGCGCAATATAAGCAAAAAAATCATCTTTGGCTATTTGTAATGTATTATATGTTTTATATATAGACTGTCATTCCACTTACAATAACAGGTGCGCAAGATTGTGAGACTATAAATTGAAAGGATGAACTAATATTCTCATTTTCAGCATGCTCGGATCGCTCCGTTGTAGTTTAATCGCCCAAAAAGAAACGAGGAAGTCTCAGCAGGTAATTCAGTACTTGTTTTGTTTTAGGTTTGTTAGTGTGTTTATATGCTTTACTGTTGTGGTAACAATAAGAAAAGTGTAAGGTCAATGGGAATAAGGATGTGAACACACCTTTTCAAAAACCAAGTACTTAGCCACTTGAAAATGTGAAGGAAATTCCGGCAGGTCTCGGTCGCCTTCTTTATAAACTCTGTCATGCATGGTAATACAAAGACGAGCATGACAAAATTAATTAAAACAAGCAATGCGTAAACTACTACATTAAAACAAAAGTCCCACCTGAACCTGCCAAGACGGGGTCCATCTTTCTCCACTGCGGTTGTGCCAGGAAGAGGCTGAACGCTGAATACATTCTGGCCGAGGGTCCTGGTCGACACGTTTATCCCTACATGGAGACAAATGACATAAAATGGCAACATTAAAGGGTTAATGTTAAAAGAAAAATTGGCAGCTTTCTCTCAGAATGAAATGCAATTTGTACATGTAGAACATTCCTTTGATTGAACATTCCTTACTGAGATTTAGCAATCACAACTAATCTGTTGAGAATCACACCCATCCGCTCCCTTCACCTTTAACACTCGCTAACCTTTGCTGTATTACACAAACATATTTAACCAGTACAGTGGGAATAAAAGTCCACACACCCTTGTAACACTGGAGGAGAACAAAAAAAGAGAAGCTCAATAATTACATTAAGCAATTTTTATTATGTTTCATTTATTTCATTCTGTTGTAGACGTTCAACGCCCGCTCTGGTCAGCGCACAATGAGAAAACATTCGTTTAAGGGAAATCTGGAAAATCTTTTAAATATTAATAAAAATACATCTTTTTAAAATAAAGATTAAATTTAATAGAATAATTATAAACTAGAAATATTTGATAGAGTCTGCACACTTTTGCAAATGCAAATTTTACATATACGTACTATATACGTACTAGTAAATACTATAAAACTATAAATGTTAGTTTTTGTAATTTTGTTCACTTTATTTCTGAATACATTGACTAATATTTTCCAATGTGTTTTCAAGTGGTCTGTGAAGGTCAAATTATGATAAAAGTTCTGAAACGAACAGAGGAATGCATGAAGAGTGAGCAGTAAACAATAAATGAATAATGAACAATAAATAAACGAGTTTTATTATGGATTATGGCACCACAATGTACTGATAAATAAACAAAATACTAAAGGCTTGATACCTTGATGAATGAAAGGTTCCGAGCTGATGATGGGCTGCTTTAAACTATATTCAGTAAAAGGAAGGAGATGCCCTTTCTCCAGACAACTCCACACATACTGAGCTCCGACCACTGGGATCTGAAGCTTCTGGACGCTCCGCTGTCGGTTGCTGCTGAGCTCTTCGATGCTGCTTGCCACTATAAAAGAACACTGGAGAAAACATGAAGTGTTATGACCTGTCTGTCTGCTCTGTCTTCTCTAGGGCTTTTTAAAAGAAAGATACAGTTTTGGACACCACTTTTTGGCTCCCAGCAACAGCATTCTTATCTCGCGTGAGCGCTTTATTTTAATCACATCATATGTCCAGATGTTACCTGGTTGCCCTTTGAACCTTTTATTTACTTTGACCAAACAAAGCGTCAAAGTAGATAACGAGGATCTTACTCTGTTTAGAAGGACCATACAGTACATGGTTGGCTACTTAATACTGGACTGTGATTTACCTCTTTGCTGACGACATAAGCGATGTTTCCTCCGTTGTCTAGAAGAGCCGATCTCAACTTCTTTTTTTCTTTAAAAGCCGCTTTCTTAACATCTAAAACCACGTTACAGTTCCCAAATACTGTCATGTTTCCGGCAGGAACTGAAGTTGTGGAGAGAAAAGCCAGAAGAAAAAGTGGAAAAAGTCATAAGGGGCTTCTGAATAAAATGTCAGACGATAAACGCATTAAACAAATATGTAACTGTCAGTCTTTGTTTGTTTGTTGGGACATGGAAGCATCTTCAATAAAGCACGAACAATCTTTGAAGAACAGCAAATATTTTGAGATTCGCAATGACATGATATTCTATAATCGTTCTTCGTAGCATTTACATGTCATGCTACCAAATGTCATAGCTGTAATCTTACCGTGATTTCCGTTGATGTTCTTCGTGGAAAAATCACCAACAACGACACACAAACAAGTTGAGTGCAATATATTTTTTAAAAGAATCAAGTGTGTTAAGTTCCGTAAATTAAACGCTTCCTGGCTTCTCGACTCAATGTCGGTAAAGACACGCCTCCCTTCAATGAATATGTTTATTTCGCGCCATCTAGTGGAGGTATTTGTAAGAACACAAACAGTTCTCAAATATACTGTATATACCTGTATCTGCGCGCGCCCTCACGCCATAGTGTCACTAACTGAAACGGAGACCCGGTAATTGGGATCTTTGTTTGCGGTCACACTACAAAAGGTCACCCCGGTCGGTAAAACACGGGAACTTAATCAGCCAGAGAAAATATTCACAGAGCACAACATAATTACAACTCTAAACATTAAACAAACGGTTACAATTTATCAGGTTGTCAATCAAATGTTTTTACCCATGTCTTGTTCTGATTGGTCATCAATGGCTGGTAACGATGCGATTCAAAATATATTATATACATAATTTATAGTATAATTGTGCACTATTCAACCGTAAATGAAACCTTGCTAATAATCAAGTCTTTCATCACTCATCATCACTTATAGAAAATGAAATTACAGTGGTAAACAAACAGAAGGTAATGCATTACTTCACTTTTATTTATAAATTCTAATTCCAAACAAATAAACGGTTATTTTACCGTATAGGGCTCGAATTTGGGAATAAGCCACGAGAATAGTGAATTGATATCTTGAACTCTCCGGATTTTTTTTTAAATCAAAACTCAATTCTGGATAATTCTTGGTGTTTTATAATAGTGCTTGTTTCCCAGTGTGGAGATGTGCGGGGTCGTGTGTCGTCTAATCCCGGTGGTCCCTCCCTTTCCTCCGCAGCCTCCACTCAGACGGCGCAGCGGCGGATGTTGTGAAAGCCTCGCGTTCCATGTGGGACTGAGCGGCGGAGATTGAGCGCTTGTAGACATGGCTGCTCGCCGTCATTCCGTCTCGACCTATTTGTGGAGAAACGTGTCCGCGCGGACCGCCGTGTTGGTCTTAGCTATGCTCATCTTCTTCAAATATGTCTTTACCTGCCCGTGCACAAGCCCAGAGCAAACTCTTCAACACTGTTGGCTCTACTTGTGCTTGCCAGTGGGGATATTGTTTTTCGCGATGATCCTCATCGACTCTCAGCTTTTAAAGATATGCAGATGTTATTGCGCGCGAGCCCCGGGCAGATGTGGCGGGCGCGCGTGTTGTTGTTGTTGTTGTTGTTGTGGAAGGCAGGGCTGGTTCTACTGTGCCATGATCTGGAAACATCTGCTGAACGTCTTCGTCGCGGGATCGCTTTGGGTCGCCGTGGTGTTTGTGGACGGGGAATGGTACGTCTGCGTCAGAACCGTCGACTGGAACAGAACCGACGTGCAAGTCGCGTGCAAAGAGCTGCCGAACGAGCGCGAAGCGGAGACCATCAGAAAGTATGACAGCGAATCACGAGTGAGTCACATCTGGAACAACACAGAGCGCTTTATTCACTCTTCTTTAGTTATGTGTGCGTGTTTAAGCATGAGTAATAGAGCAATAATAAGTGTACGTGTATGTGCGTGTGCGTGTGTGTGTGTGTGTGTGTTCGTGTGCATACGGTGTAAAATCAGAATCAATATTTATTATAAAATGTTAATATGTTAAATGATAATTGTATTCACAAACAAACGTGTAAATTATATAATTGATTAAAATGATAAAAACATTTTCTCAGATATACTTTATATAAATATTAATTTCTTTAATTATCTTGTTTTTGTGAATTATAATTGTTCTCAATTTGGTATAAACATGTTAATTACGGTATGCAATATATATGTTTAGTCTGTTTGGGTTTGTATATATAATTCATAACATTACTAATCTTGTGTGGGTAACAATTTGGTTTTTACAAATTATAATAAAATAATTTAATGTTTCATATAAATATTCATTTATTTACTCATTAGTTGCTATAAATGATCATTGGTATTTTAAAATACCAAATACCATTTTTATTATGTAACATACATGTAAAGTTTGTTTGGGTTTGTATATATAATTAATTAAATTATTTATCATCTAAATAATCTAATCGTCTATAAACATTTTGTCATCTTAGTTTATTTAAAAAAAATTATAACAATTATGGGTTTTGCTTATATATAATATAATATTTTTCATTTTTGCTTTTCTATGACATATATGTATGATGATTTCCAATTACTCAAATAAATCTTATTTACATGCCTAAATATACGATACAAATAAAAGTACATATTTTCTTTTCTGTGCAGGTCATTGGTCTGATGCTTTTGTTTGGCTTTTCACTGTTGCTGACAATATGCTCTTCACTCATGGCTCTGCGGACGCCACATTATAAATCACTTTATGAAGAATATCTGCAGCAGGAGGTCCAAACAGTTTTGGAGGAGCGACTGCATGAAAAAGCAGTGGAGAGAGCCAAGCACATCAGTGAGCTTTCACTGCGGGACATGACCATCGACACACACCATGTCCAGTACAGACAGTTAGGAAATCAGGAGGAAGACTTCTGGCGTCAAATATCAGACCCGGCCTTCCATCTAGTGGAGATTCCTTAGAAAAAGAAAATTCCTCAAAACCAATGAGTACATTATTGGTTCAAGTTGGAGTCTAAAGACTTGAATTCCATTGTTTACAAATGTTTTTTTTTAACATATGATTTAAATTAATTAATGAGAATTTTATGATTTTTTTTATTGATTATTTTACCTTAATTATCTTATATGGCCAAAAAGCACAATATGAATTTTAAATATGTGACATTTCAAGCTATTTTCATAATTTGTTTGTTTGTTGTCGAGGGTTTTCTACTCTCTTATTGCATTTGTTCAGACTATGTGATTAGATAAGGATGACTGTCATGTGGATGCAAACCGTGTCCACGAATTTCTCAACAGAAGTGTTGTGTTTTTCTGAAACACAAAAGTGAGCTGAGATGTAACTTCTTTGAACACCAGAGGGAGACATTTTACAGATTATGTTTCGTATGTTTAAGCAGCAAGTCGCTTTGAAAAACGTTTGAATGGAAAGCAGTCCAAAAATAGGTATTATATGTGTCAAAATTGTTGTGAGTTTTATTAAGTCTCTTAATATTATATGCTTGTTTTATACTAATTGATTAACAATGTGTTTTTGGAAATGATGTTTTTTAAAATATTAACTATTTATATTTTCAAAAAGTGTCAATAAAAATAATAAAAAACTATTTATATACTATGTACAACAGAAGCCAACAACTAATATACATATGTAATACAGAGTATTGTAAGGAAATGTATTGTGTTTCTACATAAGGAAATATCCGTTTTATAAATGTTACAGATTTTGTCTGTCATTTTCCACGGCTACTAATGTGTTTCAAATTTTGTGAGAAAATCAGTCTTGTCCCGTCTGTGTCTGGTTGGACTGTGCACTGTCAAACTCACAGAAAATACAGAATAATTGGTTGTCTTCGCTGCTCACTCTCAGACTTGGATGAGAAATAAAACCAAACCAATCCATTTTTTTCAACGTACGTATATAAATTCTCCAGCTTTAGTAATTTATATTCTCTAAAATTCAAATAGACAGTTTCTCATGCTCCAAACTTGTGCTTTAGAAAGTGTCAGTCGTCCTCGCGGGATTCTGATATAAATACTTTCTCAGTGCAAACTTCATTAGCATTAGCCCTAACAAGAGAACATAAGATGCTAAAAAGATCTGATTTCTCTGACGCACAGCTTCTTTTTAACACCAGGTAGTTGAGCTAACCTGTATACATTTTTTCACTTGTTAGCAATTTTTTAAAGAAGAAATCAGTATTTTTTTTTAAATTGCTCAGGGAAACACTGCCATTTGACTGGCATTTACCACAGAGAATGCCGTCTCTTTAATCCAGCTTTGTAGAAAGCGACAGGGACTGAGACGGACGGAATTGAAACTGACACTAGCATAAAAAAAAAGAAAATTCATCATGGCCTTGAAAAACCTAAAAAGACACATCGACTACCTATAATAACCAGCCGTGTCTATAAAAAGCCGTGGATGTCGAGTAATAATCATGTTAACGGATGCATACCCATCATTTCCATAATTCTGTAATACTGCCGTTTTAGGAATACGCTGGTGAGACTGGAGGCAAAATCACTCAATTTTCTTTAAAGCATTTTCTACCACAAAAGATTTTCTTTCGAGCTTGGACATACAATTTCACAGTCCATCTGAGAGGCATTTCCTCACCTCAGATCGTGCGTCACATTCCCCGCTGTACCGATCTCACAGAATATCAAGCTAACACTTCATCAAACAGAATCCACTTTCACCCTAGAGTTCACTCACACCGGATTATGAGAGACGCTAGATATTAAATAGAAGCCAGAGAAAATATATTTCAATAAAAACCGAGTTCCCCAGTGGTCTCAAAGCAGCTATATTTTTTTACAACTAAGAAAACAGTAAAGTAATTTAACAATGATGAGGAAAATTGACAATGGCTTTGAGGGGTGAGCAAGCAAAAAGACGACAGGGGCTCGGAAAACAAAGCAGCGAGGCGGGAAGAGAGAAAAATAACACTGATTAAAAAAACATTCTCTGTCTCAACCCAGCAATATGTGAAAATCACTGAAGATCTCAGGAGAAGAAAGAAAATTCTATTAGTGCAGGTGATTCTCTTGTTGGTCCACACTCAATAATGTTGAGCTCAAACACTGGGATTTTATTGACCAACCGATGCTTGAAGAAGCTGGCGGTGCTGACCAGTGGAACTCTAGCACGTGAATGGTTGAGATTGGTGGTGACGGTTAGAGGGAAAACACGACTAAGACTTCCCAGCTACTCAGGAAAAAGTAAGATACAGTAGTTTGACTCGTAGATCTGTGAGAAGAGAAACCAATGGTCTGTAGTGTGGTCAACACCAGACGCAAATGCAGTTCAGGAGGAAATGCACTTTTAACCAGACATGCTGATGACTAACAGGTTAGTATTCTGGACAATATTGGACTGATATTTAACATAATAAAAATATCATCATTGCTTTATTTGTAATTTGCTATGCAGTTCTTTTAATTGTTAGGTGTCAAGAGTGGATGCAGATAAGAGGCGGGAAACAGACCTAAATGCAAGACTTCTACTACGTACTAACAGAAGTACTAGTAAACTGCACGAGGGGCGAAGCTCAGAACAACTGAACAGTCAGACACAGAACAGGACTGGGATTGCGAGACTATGGGCTTACAGGACTAGACTCATGTGGATAGAAATACACAAGATTTTCAGTATTTTTCAGAAAACTAAAATAAAAAAAATGTAATTAAAAAAAAAACATAAATGAAAGAAACAACTAAAACGTGATTAAGACGCAGGTGTCAGGGAACGGGGTTGTGTCGGAACCACGTGCACAGACAGGAGATGGAGCAGTAGTTATAAGTCCACAAGGCTTTAATCAGGGTCAGCAGGCAAAGGGTCAGCAACGATAGATCAAAACAAGGTCCGGCAAGCAGTAACAGTGGTCAAAAACATGGGCAGGATCGAGAACGGGACAAGACACGAGGCCAGACTTGGCTAGAAAACAACAACGAGACTTTGACGAGAAAATAACAAACCTGACTAGACGAGAAATAAGGCCGGATGACTGGTACAAGACGCAGACGATCTGGCACCGAAACGCGGAGTGAAACAAACTTAAATACATTGGGTAGAGTCAATAATCAGCAAACACGAAACACCTGAACACAACATAACAAGGGTCAGCCAAAATGGCGGCGACGTGACGGATTCAAAATAGGAGTCCGGGGAAGAGTCAAAATAAAAGTCAATGACGTCACGCGCTGTGATCCGTGACAGCAGGTAAACAGAACAATAAAATAAAATTAAATTAAATCAAATCAAGAACAGTAAGGAAGCAAAAAACATCATTTGACTCTTATCGTGTCTGACACATTGTTTGCACCAAACCTTAGAAACCCCTGACAGTTACATATGAAGAGCTAAAATACTTCCTTAGAAAAGTTGTCCAATACCACATTACACCGTTCAGTTACTGTACGTCATTAAAAAGAGAAGCATCACCTTGACTGATGATGAGCAAAATCCAACCAATTCATTTTTGGAAGGAGGAAGTTTGGGACCATAAACTGGAAATGACACATTGGGTAGGTGACCACACGACTGCAGGACGAGACACGCCGACACACTCGCTCTCACACTCTGTCAATATACAGTCTCCAATTCCCTTCAATGCTTTTTTTTGGAATGCGGATAAAGCACAAATTTAAAACATGAGGCAACAAAATTATATAACATTACATAACATAAAAGTGCTGTTTGATCGCCAAAGTGATTTTTATGTGATTTAAAACACATCAATAAAAAGAGTCAAACACTTTGAAATTTGTAGTGTAATTAACAATGAAATTGCCCCACGTAGTCAGCCTTGATGACAGATTTCGCCTTGACATGCAAACTTCAAGCCCAAAATGAGGATATTTTACCTTGTCGTCCTCATTATTGCTTTAGTTTTTCTCCGCCGTATGCGTGATACCTTCACCATGCTCGAATATTTCAGCCTCTTGTTTGTGTGTTCTGGCACTGGAGCGTGTTTAACTGTAGGATAGTCTTTCTTCGTGTCTAGTCGTGGCATGGTTGTCTTCATGCCAGGATTTCAGTTCATTCCAGTCCCTCTCCCGTTGTCCTTTTCACTTTTCTGTCACTTTTACCCAATGATGTGAAAATAACTTTTTTTTCACACGTCACGCACATCAATCATCAGCCGCTGCTAGTCATCATTACTTGGACGAAAGCAGCTACACACTCAGTTTAGTTTCAAATCCACCATCGGATTTGAAAAGGACAGGGTGAGAAATAATGGCCATTTTCTTTTTCACATTTGTTCCTAGTGGGAAACAGTTACAACGACGGCTTATGAGTGGCAGTCAGTTTCATTTCTTTTCAAAGAAAAGCACTTTTCTGAATAAGTGATGCTAAATTCAGCACAAACTGTATGGAGAAAATGCTCATCTAAGAATATGAAAAGCGCCTGATTGGAACCCAAGCTTCAGAAATACCCCGACGGCCATTTTGATTGGAACCAGGAGCCGCATTAGGATTCCGTGTGCTGCTTGAAGCGGGAAACACGTGTGCGTAAATGAGCACAATTAGAATGTGTCTGGTAGACTGCGGAGCTGCTGCCCATCTTATGTCCAATTAGGTTTTATTAGTTTAATATCATCTGTAGTCGACCATCATCTAGAGCTGGAGAAGGTGTAATGAGCTGGAGCGAGGTAATGGAATGTTATGAACAATGGTGGAAAACATTCCCACATGGATCATGAGCTTGAATAAAGGTTTACGGCTTCAAACAAACAGCAAAAACCTCCTGAACGCAGAGAAAACATTACCAGCTTTAGTGCACTCACTGTACACAGATGAAACATGCGCTTCATTATAATTTTGCAGAGATGCTGGCTCTGGAAAAGCTTAACGCTCTTGGAATTCAATTAGTTGAAGAAACGTATTTACACGCACTCACACACAATAAGGGATCCATTTGAATATTTGAAAAAAAAAGTTAAAAAAGGTGAGGTTTTATTTTTTATTATTATTTATTTATTTTTCTACTATCTTTGCATCTTTTTTCAGTTCTGGTGTGAAAGTTGATTGAGTTTTTATCTGTAATAAACATTAAATTAACATTCTACTTGATCAGATAATCAGATGACTTATTATTACCAGACATTCTATTTGAACAGATATTCAGATTAGTTTTTAGGGGCAGATATTCTACTTAAACACACATTCAGATGAGTTGTTATTAATAGTTATTATTAACACATATTCTACCCAATCAGATATTCAGACAAGTTATTACCGGTAGTAGTTATTATTTACAGTTATGTTGCAGTATGTAGTTTATATTAACACTTATTCTACTTCATCAGATCATCAGATTAGTTATTATTACCAAATATTCAATATTTGTTGAATACTTAAACAAATATTCTGATTAGTTATTATTAATAGCAGATTTTCTACTTAGACATCCATATGAGTTTTTATTAGTTATTATTAACACGCATTCTACACAAACAGATATTCTGATAGTTAATTGCGTCTACTGCTATTAGAAATGATTCCTCGATCATACTAAACCCAGAATGCATAATTTCCAATTGGCACTACTTCTACAGAAATTCTACAGAAGGCAGAAGAAGCTCGAGAAGAACAGAAGTGAGCAGAGCTCGGCAGGTTATACTGATGTCCTTGAGTTTAATCCAGTCATGTCCTCTGTGAGCTGCTATTCTGCTTTCAAGAATATCACAAAGATTCTTCAACCTTAATCAAAGCAAATGCACATTAATTCCTGGAAAAACATCACAGAGCGATTCAGATATATAGCGTAAAGCGTCACCTATCTCTCCCGGCACTCCAACACTTCTCTGTCTCCAAAGACGAGCATGAAATCAAAGCTCATTCTCTCTCATCTTTTCTCAAGGCCCCGATCCACCTGCTTTTCTCTCGCACGCTTCCCTTCCTCATTTTCTCCTGATTTCGATTTCCTCATTTTCATTTGTCTTATTTGGGTTTTTTTTTCTCCTGCAGGAAGAGCCTAATAGAATTAAGAGATCGTTTGCAATATCAAACCCAGTTTAGAGCAATATTTTGTATTAATGCATGGCAGAATTCTCTTTGACATACAGAAATTGTTGCCGGGTGGCAGTTTCAACAGCACGCAGATATTATTTATGCAAAAAAATTGGAAAATCTGGTTTGTTGCATAATGATCTGCTGTCTCCGCAGCATATTTACAGAAAGACTAAAAAAAGCCTATTCTCTCACATTCTTCTTCACACCTGCATCTAGACATTAACACGGGTCATTATCACTTCATGTCTTCTGTTTCACATTTTATTTATGTCTCGCTTTGTGTTCTTAGCAGAGTGTGACTTTTGCTTCGTTTTACTCTCTTTTGCAAAACCTCAGTTTAAAAAAAAAATGGCACGAGACAGTCTTGTGTCCCCTGAGAACGAGGCTTGCTGGGAACAACAGAGATGAGAACAAAAAATCCACACCATGCGAAACATTTAGTCCTTTTTGTTGGCAGAAACATTGTCAGAACAATCCAAGTACGCCTGGAAAAAATATTCTAACAGAAGAATAAAAAAAAATGTTTATGCTAGATATGGAAGCTTTCGTTAGGTTATTGGATACTAAGTTGCAGTGCGGATGAAAAAAAATATATGTAGCTATGTATATAGAGAGACCAACAATAATTCAATGACAATTATGATTTGTAAAGATCTTTTTATTTACATTATTCATATATTGTCTGGTTATTTTTGTATTGTCGGTGAGACAAGAAACTCATTGTGTTAATTAGAAACAATAAAATACATAGCTTATATAATTTATATAATAACATTTTATAAATAATATAACTTTAAAAAGAGTTTTGAGAAAAGCGAGTGTGTTCTGAACGCATATCATATCATTTTTTTTCTTCTATGCTGACAAAACAATTTTAGACTAATGTGCTTCAAGGTCACCTTGCTTTAAAGCCCTGTTGAATCCTTTGGTGTTTTTGTGCTGTGTGTGTTGTCTAAGCATCAGTTTTTTCTCCTGCTGTCAAGTTATGTTTATTTCTAAAGCACTTTAAAAGCAGCAAAACCAACCAAAAGTGCAAAATAGAAAAAAATATCAAAGAAAATAACCTAACAATAACCTAACAACTAGCGATGCATTTACTTCAAATAAATATGAAAACTATGAAAAATATAACATTTCTAAAAGCAATACATTTACTGTTTACAAAACTGTTAAATAAAGTTTCTATTTGCTAAATTATGTACTGTAATCATATAATTCTTTTTAATCATTGGCTTCTCTGAAGATTTGTTCATATCTCTCTGTTTGTTCTCCAGGGAACACAGCTTTTCTGTTCTTGTTTTTTCGTGACACTTATTTATTAGTTTTTATTGTGACCCACGTTTGGGAGCCCATCCCAGCATCTCTGGGTCAGAAGGCAGGACACACAGGGTCGGATCCAGAGCAGGACAGGACAGTGTGTAAAGTCACGCTCTTCCATTTATAGGGAATATAAATATAGAGACTACAATTCACCTCAAAGTACCATCTTTGAGCAGAATCCAACTAATGAAGACAAGGGGAACTCAAACTTGGTTCTTGAACAGGTCAACTGTACTGAGATCTGATGAGTACTACACGCTACATCTCCATCCTATTGATGAAGGTCCATATAGCCCTGTGTTAAACATTCATACATTGATTTCCTGAACTGCTTTTCCCTTTCTGGGTCACAGGGAGCTGGAGCCAATCACAGCAACTCTCTAACCAAGCAATCACAGAGCAGGACACACAGACACACATTTTGACCCTTTCACACACAATAATGACAATTGTTTATTGGCTTTGAGAGGAAACCGGAGACCCGGGGGAAACTCACGCAAGAATACATCATAATCTCACACACAAAGTCGCCAGACCTTGAACTTGAGTCTCTTGTTCTTCTTTTTATGAGGCAACAAACCTACCCACTACACCACTGTTTCGGCCCCAAAGTGAGACATGCACAGTTCAAATTATACTGACATGCTTAAGCCGAAAAGTTCATTTTAATTACATTTTTCTTCATATTTTTCTGCCCTGGTCCAAAGGTCCTAATAATAACCACATAATACATAGGTACAAATGTAAAGAATTCTGAATACAAAATACAAACAAAAGCATCCTAATCTTAAAAGACGATAACGTACAGTTTAAATTCCATAAGAGCGAGCCTAAACAAATCTAATAACAAGACAAATAAATTGTAAAATAGGTTGTTTAGTTCGCCCAAGCAATGATGCTTTGGATTCTAGTATCATTATTGTTATATTTCATTGCTGAATTACTCAAAAATGTCTTCAATAAATCATTCCGCACCCCTGTCAGACAAACACCAGTAACAACTACACGAGAGATGAATTAGTAATGGAACGACACGCTACAAACGCGCTGGGATTTTGGAGCATCGTTTTATGCAACGTTGGAGATAAAGGAGGAACTAGAGATGACTGGCACTAGTAGCGCCAAAGCAAAAGGCATACACAGAAAATCTAATTAATATACAGTAAGTGCACAAAACAGCAACTTATGTTCCATAATAACTATAAGTAATCGCACATTTTAAATAAGTCTTAATTATTACACTATTATTATATCATAGTATAATAAAAAAAATGCAACATTTTAACATGTACTCATAATCCGAAGAAGACTATTTCATCTTTATACTTTTTAAGTAACAAATATTGACAATATTGAATTTCAGTTTTCAGAAGAACTTGTTGGTACGGCCACAAACAAAAATACGGATTTGAAATGAAAGGTCATAGTTGTCCTTAATTCCCTTTGCTGAGGCTTTTCTCGAGAGACAAATCATGTGGGAAAAGTCGTTTACACTCATCTCAAGTTGAAACTAAAATGACACTGTGGCACATCTTCTTTTTTCCATTTATGAAAATTATATTGTTAGTTTTTTTCCGCAAGTTTCTCTGCGCTGGAAATGTCTGACAGTGACTAGAGCCAGAAACCAATCCACTGTGCTGATCACAGTATTAAATCAATTAAATCCATCACTCTGTGGCTCCGCTCACGCTCTCTGAACCAATTAGCTGTTTAGCATTTGCTTATTACTGCACAATTAGTCACAAACAGGAAATTTAGACATTAGCACTATAACATCGTGACATCTCGGGCACAGAACGTGTGAAGAGAATTTAGACTAGAGATGTTTTGCAGGTTTTTGTTTGCATCACTCACTTGAGATGCTTCAGGCAGGACTGGACACAGGTTCCGGGCCTGGAGGTTTCATGCCAAACACTTTTGCCAGGTACTTTGTACTAAATGAATTACAAAATGAGCTGAGAACAGAGAGGGGGTTAGAAAACGTGACTCCTCACAGCTGAATCACATGGGCTTTTTTTTCCAATTCAAAATCGCCTGAAACGTGTTTTTCGACCGTGGGAGGAATTTTAATCAAATTAGGAATTTTGTAACTCCAAAAACTGATTAAACTGTAAAATGATTTCATTGTGAGAATATTTTTTTTGCCTTTTCTTGAACATGCTTGAACAAGAAAAACACAGTTAATAACTAATAATAATAATAATAATAATAATAATAACAACAACATAAAAATAGATTCTAAGTGAATTTTTATTTATTTGAAACCTTTTTTTTGAAAATTATTTATTTATATATTCGTTCATTTCTTGTAAATCTGCTGATAAAAATACTAAAAAACTGGCTGTTAGCGTGACAAAAAGCATTGGAGAACATTTCCCTTGTCATTTTGGTTGGCGTCAATGGCTTCTTAAAGGGTAAATGCATGAAGCCAGACTAGCGGAGAACTACTGGCCAAAAAGTTCAAGCGGTTTACTCTGGTTCAGTTTCAGGTTAAAAACCCCAAATGCAGTCAGTGTCTGAGCTGTTCTTATTTTTTTTTCATTCTTCCCAGGATTTGTTAATAATCCTTAGAATCATACTGTGCAAATCTAGTCCTTTCATCTTCCTCACCGTGCATTTAGCATTGTGCTGTAGAACCCACAGATCTGATAACCAGCGTGAAGATCAAGGAGCATCTCAGTGCCGACAGCCCGCAGGAAATGCGGTCGTGAGGTCAGAACTGCTGTGACCGGTTATGGTGGTCATCATAGCAGTGGCTGATGAGTGATGAGAGAAGACATCTGCTCCTCATGTCCTATATCTGGCTGACATTCAGACCAGCACAGCTTGCTGTCAGACACAATCAAAAACCAGCAGACAGCGTACGACGCGCACGAACAAAGACAGCCAAGTGGAGCGCACGCCACATCCTCGGCGCTTCAGATTCACAGACGAGTTAGAGATCACAGTATCTGGTGAATGACCCGTTTTCAAAGTGCATTTGCCGATGAAGCCTGCGAAAGCTTCTGTATGGCAGGTTTCTTGGGAATCCCATCCACACAACACCTCGAGAACCAGTCGACCTCACACTCAATCAAAAAAGCAGCATGCCCGCTTTAATCACATCCTTCATCATATACCTGCGCCCTTCAGCCTTTCTTCTCAGGTTTTCCGCACTGTGCCACATCTCACAATGCATTTGATGGCTCCATATAGTAGTTCCGGCTGCACTTTAAATGCTCTTAGTGGTTGTAAGGGTGTTGTTGTTTGGGTCCCACAGTGCTTTGGAATGTTCTGGAAATCCCTAAATAATTTCTTGGAGGTCCCGAGTGAATCCAAGCATGTCCATAGTGGCTTGAGGTTGCTAATTCTTCATTGTAGATTGTTTTAACGTCATTTCTGACATTGTACAGTGAACTGAAGCGGTTTCCAGGGTAACAACATAGGAAATTTACTTTGGACACAAACCCGGAGCAGTGGGCAGCCTTAAGCCATAGTGTTGGAGGGCAGGAGGGGGTGAGTTGTAGAACCCTACTGACCGGGATTCCAACATGAAATACGTGGGTGGCAGGTCAAATTCTCTACCACTGGATCACAACTGCCAGTGTGGGGATTAAATGAAATACCTCGTAAAACCTCTAACAGAAAGCCACGGCATTCTATTTTTCAACTTTTCCGCAGATTACACATCTGTGTATACGTATATTATGTCAATTCTAAGAGATAATAAAATTACTAAAATTTATAGACCACTTAAAAGACCTGCAGATTTTGGGCACCGGTATTCAGATGAAACTGAGAAGAAATGCCACATTTAACTATTTTTTTGTAAAGTGTCTCAATACACACAAAACAGGACAGCAATAGTTGTTTGCGTTATCTCAATACATAAAATTTGTACCATGTAGTACAGGAAATCCTAAATTAAGATGAAGGAGATTTAAGTGAGAATATTATTAGATTATATGGTTAATAGAATTAAAGGTGCCTTGTTTGAACAATGGTTGCTGATTCTGGATGGCGGGAGAAAGATTAGGGGAGAGAAGAGTGTGGCTTTCCTGGAATAAAAGTTTTCAGAAATCGCAAAAGATTTTTTCAGCTGCTCCTACTATCCTGTACGGAATGGATACGTTGTTCCACCAGAGGGCAGCGGAACGAGAGAAAGTTTTTGTAAAAGATTCTGATTAGATTAGATAGATTTTATTAATCCGACAAGGGGACATTTCTGAAACAAGAAGGCAAGCAGTATAACAAAGACATTAAACAACAGTGAAAAACTATTTTGCAAAAATTGAAAAAATGAAAAACAGTAAAATACGATACCAGGGACTATTTTGTTTTGGGATTGTAGATGATGGGAGAGTTGAAGTAGGATGATGCAGAACCAATTTGTTTGTACGAACAACAAATGTTTTTGTTTGGAGCTCTAATCAAATGCAATGTTGACTCCTGCTTCATGTCAGAGCCTTCAAAATAACTTTAGAAGGCAACTTGTTTGACCAGTCAAGCCTGGTTAAGATTAGCATCTCCTAACAACTGTTGACCGATATTGAGAGTGACAACAATGGAGTTGTCCGTTGTTTCTTCTGGTTGTTCTAGGCATGAGATGGTTATTGCTGTTGCTTTCGCTGCCATAATTACATAGAATAATAGGTGACATAAAATCATTTTGTTGCTTTCAGCAAGGCTTAAATAATATTATAATTATACTAAAGAGTTTAGCTAAACAACTATCAGCTGCACTTTGTTTTGAGCTTGGTTTGAGGCTTGCATTTATTTGACATTTTTTTTATTTACAATATTTTAAATTGGTGCTAGTCTTTGATGTTTTAATTGTTAAAAAAACATACATTTTAAATGAAAGTTCACTACAAACTATTTTATAACAAATAATTTTTGTTCCAGAATTATTAAACAATAGAACACAAACAAACCAGTGATTTACATAAAAACTAAATGTAATGTACTAATTTATTTCTGTTATAAACTTGTACAAATTAAATTACGAAAGAAAATCTCAATTAACATAAAATTAAACTGATGTAAACTAGTAAAACACTGTTTAATGTTTGAAGAATAATGACAATTTTGGTCTCAGTGGATTAAAAACTTGTTTTAAAAAATATACGTATTGAATTATGCCCGGGTGGCTACGATGGCAGACCTGTTTGAGACTTGGGTTTGACTTGTTTAAGACTTGAGATTTTTGCAGCTTCATTTTTTGTTTGCTTTTCCTCCGGATCTCGGTTTTCTCCGGGTCTCGGATTTTGCGCCCAGGGTCCAAAATATGCGCCCAAGAGATTTGGAGTTTGTTAAATAGAACCAGTTCAGAAAACGGATGCCAAAATTGCAATAAAAATCATGTAATGTAACATTCAGTCCGTGTTCATACGGCTGATTTTGAGAGCGTTTTTGTCGAGACATGTTGTATTTATCATGGGGATTACAACAGAAAGCTGCAGTGTTGTCTTATTGAACTGTCATCTGTGAAGCCCTTTATCGATTCTCCTCATGACCTGCAGTGAGTTCACGGATGATCTGTCACTGTTCAGGTGAAACATTTCAGTTTGCAACACTTCTACACTGGGGGAAATAATCTGCGTCTCGGGGAGATGTAACCATTGCTCGTTTTGTTGTGATTTGCTCTTTGTGATGTTGTGTAAAATTTCACACCAATTCACTTGTTTGCACGCTAAGCATCATCTGGAAGAGTTAAATGTGACTTATTGTTTGAAGCTGGTTTAACTAAGTTTAGTAACACATCTATTGACCAATCTGATTATTTGTCGATTTGATCTACAGACTGAGAGTTAGATAGACAAATATGTAGATCAATCAAGGGACAAACAAACTGACATAGAGACTGACAGACAAATCTAGATTGACATACAGACAGACAGGCAGATGGATGGACGGATGGATATAGATAGACAGACAGACAGACAGACAGACAGACAGACAGACAGATAGACAGATAGATAGATAGATAGATAGATAGATAGATAGATAGATAGATAGATAGATAGATAGATAGATAGATACACAGACAGACAGAAGGATAAAGATAAGTTGAGATAGATAGACAGACAGACAGACAGACAGACAGACAGACAGACAGACAGACAGATAGATAGATAGATAGACGAATGGATGGATAGAACCCGAACTTTAATACACTGACTAATGAGGAAAAAACGAGAGACCGTGGATAACAGGCAGGAACTACATGGAATTAACTAGACGCACAGGGGACAAAGAAAACTCTGGGGAGTCAGTGACATCCTGCATAATTATGGCTTTTATAAATATATATGAAAGCTAAACAATAAACCTTGTTGTTTTGACGCTTTTTCCATCGCTGCTAACGATGACCCGACTGGCAATGACGACCATAATCAAAGTGTGTGCAGTCACAACCAGACAATCACCGCGCACTTACACTCTTTTCACTTAGTCAAATCTGTTGGCTGTTTTCGTGCGCTCCTGTGGAGATCTCCATGGCAACGGCTCGCAGTGGGTTTAACTCATGACCAGTGCGGGAGCTCTGATGTGCATCTTTAAAAGTCTGAGTCACATCTCAATCTTTCCTCACCGGCCTTTCAGCGCTGACATGGCCGCCTGTGCGTCCCTCTCTCCCCACGCTGTGATCCACCATCAAGCATCTCGGTAGGACGCACCGAGCACAATGAACTCCCAGCCTCCCACTATCCACATCTCCACACGCTTCCTGTGGAGTGACTCATCTGTTTATTCTAATGCTCCTCGGATCAGGCTCAGTTCTACTAACATATAGCTGCAAGTCAAACCAATAAATCCATATTAAAAGTTAGTGAGCAATACCAAGTGTTGGGCAAGTAAGTTCAATGTGTATAAAACAGGATGTGGAATTACTTTGTGAAGCTTGCCATCATCCATCCGTTTTCAAAACTGTTTTTCATTTCTGGTCCGCGAGAAGCTGGAGCCAAACCCAGCAGGGCCTGAAGGCGGGGCATGCTCTGGGTAAGTAGCCAACCAATCACGGAGCAGGACTCTCGCTCACACCTTTGGGTGATGTTCTAGAGCTCTTGTTTCTGGAATGTGGGAGGAGACTGAAGACCTGGAGGAAACCCATGCAAGAAGATATAGCATTCTAACCCAGAGCGGACTCTGGACATTTTTGTTGCTGATGACACTAGCCACTACGCCACTGAGAGCCGCCTATAGATATGAATCAAAGGATATTCACGATTAATGTTGAGTTGTGTGGATAAGGTTTATCAAGGAGTGGCTGCTCTCCTCCCCGCGTGTCTTTAAGACGGAGCTGCTGTCATGGCGACGGACTCTCCCACCTGAGACGGCTTAAGCCCGGAGGAGAGAGCAGATGAGCGGGCTGACCTGCTGCACTTCAAGATATTACAGTCTGAAGGTTCACAAGCAGTGTGAACAACTGCACACACATGATCCATATCTCTGAGCTTCAAACACTGCCACTTCTCAAACTAATTACCACTAAACCTCTTGCATTGGTAAAGTTTCTAAACTGCATTCCCTTCCTGCTGCAATCTGACTCCACAATCTGAATTGGTGACCGTATTTACTACGTTTTTGACAAATGTGTGTTGCTATTTATGATTTCCTATGCTTATACGTGTTTATTTATGTTCTTTCACTCTGTGTTTTCTGCTGTTTTTAAAAGCAATTTCCCGCTGTGGGACGAATAAAACATTTTTCATTTATTTTATGTCATTGTTTAATTTCATCGCTCATAAGGTGTATTACACATAGAAACTCTCAAATACTATCAATCTGTTTGTCTGATTACATCAACGTATATAGATATTAACTTGTTTATACTTATATAATAGCGTTTACCTCTGTCTGTCTGCCTAGATTTATCGGTCCATTTATCTGTCATTTATCTATTTGTCTATAATTTCTCAAAGTTAAATGTTCAGCTAAATATATTCATTAACACAATAATGTGACTGATCTGTTACCTGTCTTTGTATTTGTGCATTTGTCTGTTTCATTACTCTAATGTTTAATTAATGTTTTTTTTTTTTTAATAATTGTGTATTTGTAGTGGTCTACCGTATAACCATTTTTCCATGTCAGAGATCATTTGGTCTCTCGTTTTTTAGTTCTCTCGGTAAAGTAAAAGTAAAGTTCTCTCAATTAGATGAATGGAAGGCTTTGAGTTGGTCTTGGACTGAGAAAAGCGCTATATAAATCAACTTGAACTTTTACTGAGTTAAGTATAAAGTAATCTAATTTATTATATGTATGATGATTCACTGCATCTGAATAATAAAAAAGCGGTTTACCTCAGGGACTAATACGGTCATTTTTTTTTATCTATCTGGTTGCCCAACTGTATGTATCTGTCTATCTGCCCATTTATGGCATTTCTCTAATTATTTTTTAACATACGTGAAATAAAAGTGAATTCGATTGACAGGTAAACAAAAAAGTAAATTGGCGCATGTGTTTGTAATGTAACATGTATCAGATGACAGGAAGAGCACATGTAGCCTGCCTGAAGAAGACAGGCTCGAGAATTATTTATGAATCCTTTTCATCTTCTCTTGTGATCAAATCTCAAATGTATTTTAAGTGTCTTTGACGTTCGTGTGAGAGTTGGCTTGGGAAATGACATGGTCATTGACCAGTGTGAATTGAAGATAAGTTACTGCTTTTATTTTCCCGTTTCCTGTATTACCACACACACGCACGCATGCACACCCTAGTCTAGGGAAAGAAGTCTGGCTCGCTGTGAACTGAAATCTCTCCCAAACAAATCCAGCCAAGTGAAATTTTCCAGGCACATCTGCATGTCATTTGCCCACGTGTTTTGAATCCGTATTCTAGAATCCACCGTCTGTCTATTTCTGGGTCACAACTCTGGTCCTGAGACGGGACACACACTCTGAATTGGTGGCCAACCAATGGTGTCGTATACCAAATTTTAAATGAAACACGGAGCGTGATTTGTTTCACACCTCTTTTTTTGTTTCCTGGTCCCTCTACATGTACGTGATTCATTCGTCGCCAATCTCCACCACAGAACATTGTGTGGCAGACAACCATTATTTTAAATTAAACAAAAAGCCAAAGTAACAAAACATTATTAAATTCATTAGAAACTATCTGAAATTATCTATATAACAGTACGTAATTATCTATATAACACTACGTATTTCGAGAAAGATATAAATAGAGAAATGGGCATCAATGTACAATATGTGTCTTTGATCATTGCACCACCTCAGATATTTGCATTTTTAGGTATGTAAAGACAAGCACAATATGTGTTGATATGATAAAGGCTCAAACACATATGCAATACTGTATTATGATATGAAGCTTATCAGCTGCAATTTCATTGTGAATGTCTGTTTGTGAATAGATATGTGTATATGTGTTAGGGAAAACTATTTAAATGAGAATGCACAGAAAACATAATAATCCGAAAGATATAACGGCAATATTTACATCTCACAGCATCAGAAATTCTCAAAACCAACAGATTAAGTATTCAGTAATCATCAAAAGACGGTTTGCTGCTTTTTCATGAGCAATTTCTAACCGACTGATTGTCCTGTTATTCAGTCAGTCGCCAATATTTAGATAGGAGAGAAACGTTCAAGAATGACAATTGGCACAAAAGTACACAAGCCTGCACATTTTGGTAAAATTCTATAAATTATGCTTGTGAAAGTATTAACAATGTTTAAAAACATCACATATATGAATTGAAAATATTATCGGTATTTTGCTGAAAAAGTACATTAACACTATCTGTGTAAGAAAAGTCCCTCGTTCTCTGTTTCATGCTTCTCTTCATCCTCTCCAACTACATTCTCTTCACCTCCACTACTTGTTCCAAACCAACTCACTGTTTTCGAACCCTCTCGAGCTTGAAAAGAGAGAGAGAAAAACACAATTACATAATGCACTCTTGCTCAGCAGAGCAGTTCTCACTCCTCTGAAACACACAAGCTGCTGGAGTGATTTAACTTCAGCGCATCATCAGCATCATCAGCTCGGGTGCCTGTGCCAGGCTGTGCCCGACCTCGCAGCTGCCCAGAATCACCAGGCGCGGAGTGATTAGTGTTGCGCTCATGAACAGGTGGGCTTGTGTGCAGCTGGACCCCTCGTCAGCACACTTGTGAACAAACATTTCACAATGATGAATTTTAGAGGACACTGTCAGAGAATAACTTTGTGCTCTTGACCAATCAAAATGATGATGATGGTGTTTATAAGAAAAGAAGATTGACTCAATACAACTGTAATGTCAAGATGACCCTAAATACAGCTTATTCCACATTTCATTTATCTAATTATATTTATGCTCATGGTTTAAGGTTAATTAAAATCTTTCGTGCAATGCAATCATTTGTGTAAACAAAAAACTCAAGGCAGTTCGCCAAGAAGTTATACCGTACTCTTTATTTGAAAGAATTCTCAATTCTCTTATGCTTCTACTTCAATTACTAACGTCATACTTTGGTTGTTTTTTACTTTCATGTACTTTCACATGAAACACATCAGTTTATATTCCGCCTGCTCCAGTACAGTATGTTACATTCACCACTCTTCTTGTTGTTATGGACTACGTTTCCCATCTTTCCTACTGATTTCCAGTAATCTTTGTGTTTTGAATGCATAATCTTTTCTTAGCTGTACATTTGTTTGTACTGTATATTTTATGCTGTGACGATAAAGTAAAAGAGTATCTTTTATTCCTGATTAAATTTTACTCTGAATCACACCTAATCTGGCTAATTCACAACAGCACCTATATATATATAGACAATAAACAGTGTGAACACAAGAAAAAAAAAACCGGTATGTTCATTTTGTCTTAAAAACACTCTAGGAGTGCCAAAAATCTAGTTCTATAAAACCCAGAATTGTTTTATATAATAATAAAAAAATGCAACAATTGTTATACTTTATATATAAACATTCAATTATAATACATTCATAAAACAAAGTAATTAAATCATACATAATTCTTTACAATTATTGTCATCTTTAATCAATAATCTTCCTCCGGCTCCTTTAAATGGGTTTGCTTGGTCTGATAACATCTCTCTTGCAGCTCTCCATCAAACCGAGGACAAGTTGATGCAGACGGTCGAGACCCTGCTCAGACTTTCTCTCAATCCTCTGATACTGTCACACATTACTTTGTGACATTCGTTTACTCGTCTGTTCTTTTGCAGATAATAAAGAGTGATGTCTCGGTCCGGGTTGTGTGGTCATCTTTTATACGCAGACAGAGAGCCAATCCCTACCGGAGAAATTACCTCTTCAATGACAATCACATTTTCATGTCAGAATGTGCTCATATCCTGTTTCATTAAACTCTCATTTTAGTTATGAAAGATATTACCCTGTCAGGTCCTATTGACCTTGCCATTGCTTTGTTATGAGCTCCAGTCATATTGGAAAAGGAGGCAGGGAAAGGCAAATAGAGTAAAGTATAGAGAAACACAAAAAGCTCGTTTCCTCGTCCTTACTGCTCATTTTCATCTCTGAAGAGTTATTCCCACACTAAACCCTTTTCACACCGACTGTCATGTTTTATTCAAGCAGTATTTGTCACCAATGGGAATGAAGTTCACACCAAATAATGAAATGTTTTTTTTCCCATGTACAATAGCAGGATTTTAACACAGTTTATCCGCTGTTTCTCAATCTGAATTTGCCACCATACATTATCATACGACCAGTGTTGCCATACAAAAGGACAGAAGAAGGAAAAAATAAAACTTTTACAAAAATAGATTTGATTTGCAGTCTGAAATTCACAGCAATTACCTCTCAGTTTGGAGAATCCTGCACTGGATAAACAATTTTTCTTACTCCATTCTTATCCCAGAAATGCTTTATTAAGATCTGTTAAAAGCGTGTACAGCCAGTTTCTTGCATTTTTATAGTTGCGTTAAAAAAAATTTACATTTTCAGTCCCAGCTTTAAGCATCTTTTCTAGATTCTATCCATCTTTCAATACTCTATGTCAGTATTTTTGTGAATTCTGTGCCATGCAACTTTTTTTGGAAAGAAAAGTGACAAGGCAGATGACAAGGTGCCTCGTGCTTAATTTTTTAGATATTGTGTAGGGTGTGTGGAGGAGAGGAGGAAGAAACATCTCTCACGATTTGACTTGCTATCCTTTACAAGCTTCCAAAAGAGCCCCTGAGAGATAGCAAATCGAGGAAATGAATGATTTATACACTTTCTCAATGCACTGCAAAATATTCAAACATTAGATGAAAAGCACAAACAAGTCTGTTTCCCCAAGGCAACCACAGCATTTTGAGTTTCTTCTTCAAGTCTGCATAATGGTTTTAAAACTGACCATGAAACCATTTTTTACTTCATCATGGGACTGAGAACTATTAGACGAATGCTTTGCTTGTGCATTTAGGTCTTGGTTATTACCATTAATGCTGAAGCTGAGATTTTCAGCATCTGTAATCATAGCAATTTTTTTTTGTCTACATTTTACAGTTGTGCTGGACGGATGGACATCAATAATAAAAGTCAGGAAGCATTTCACTTATTTATTCTCAACAAGCTGTTATATTTATATTGAAAACAATCAACTGCCAAAAAAAATATGATATGAATTATTGGCCACATTTTCTCTTTTGATCACTTGTGCTATGGCCTCCTTTTATACATCAAGTGACTGACAGCAATCCTTGACCTTTCAGTTAGATTAGAATTGATTTTTAAAAGCCTTATTATTGTAGATGCAGGCATTAGGTGATTTTGTTATAGACAATGGAGCACTGGAACAAGACTATTATCTGCCAACCGCTTCTCTCAGCTTCGCAGTGATCCTGGAGCTCTTATAGGTTTATCAGATTTTAGTTGTGCTTATTTAAATATGACCTTTTCAGTATAATCTACACAAATGTTTGATTTATTGTTGACATTAAAACATATCACATTGAAATGAAAACTAAATTAAAGCTTCATTTCATCTCCTTTTCCATTTTCATAACCTAGTAGGTAGCCATTGGGTAGGTAGTAATCTGAGACACAAACGGATGTTTTTGACATCATAAATTATAATAACGCGCTTCCTTGTATCAGAGACTCAAACTTCAGATTGCTCTTCCTCAAAACTAGGGGTCAGCAGTTACCTGATGAAGGAGTGGCTTTATTTGGTGAGCGACCAATGACAGAAGCGTTACCGATAAGGCGGGGTCTTAGGTCGTGTCTCATTTAGAAAGTATCTTCCCTAGGCTCTAGTTCCCTTAAAAGCAACAACTTAAAAAAAAAAACAGCTACAATGCAAGGCAAGGCGTTCTAAATAAATTACCTTTACGTTTTTGAGAAACACGACACACTTTGTTGCCTTGTACGATGGTACAAAGTTCGCTTGACTTATAAACACAAACAAAGCAAGTTACTGGTTTACTGTCCACTCTTCCAGAAAACTAAACACGCGCACCATCTAAAGGTTAATTTAAGGAAACTCCGTGCTTCTTCAAATATACAAAAATAAAAACACCACCACCACCACGACCACATGTTTACCTCATTTGCACCGCGTGCGCAACTGTAGCTTAATAAAGTTTAGCATTTTATCAGTACAACGATTGCGTCAAACTCGCTAGTTTATCGCGTCGTCGTCTAGGAAACGAATTTGTGTTTGGGAAATCACCACTCGGACGGGACACGATCAACACAGGAGCTCGTAGGACATCACAA
This sequence comes from Paedocypris micromegethes, assembly GCA_028031935.1. Taxonomy (NCBI): domain Eukaryota; kingdom Metazoa; phylum Chordata; class Actinopteri; order Cypriniformes; genus Paedocypris; species Paedocypris micromegethes. The sequence goes on from CM051494.1 coordinate 26,882,985, forward strand.
TGGGAGCCTTGAGTGGAATGGGCTGGGCCGCCCAGTAGTGCCTTTGTGGCGCGTGCGACAATAGCGACGAGCTGAAGGTAACCGCGGGCGCGACAGCATCATCATCACCACACACACACACACACACCGCGCTTCGTCGTCATTGGACACGGGCTGCTCTGCCGGGTCTTCGGTTTCATTTCAGTCCGACAAGGTGTGTGTGTGTCCGCAAGCTGGACAAACTGGTCTCGCTCGTCCACGCGTGGGCTGCTCGCGCTTCAGCGTGCTGGCAATCAGAGGCGAGACTCCAGCGGGATACACTCGGATATAATTCACCACTCCACCTCACAAGTGTGTTTAAAAGCAGGACTGCTGTGTGTTTGGGGCTGGATGACCCTCGTTTAAACCCACGAGGCAACTGCCACCGGACTAACCGCTGAGGAGTCGCCGTGGTCACTTCCCGCGGTCCGAACAGGTGTACGCGCGTTTAACTCACCCGGACGGATTTTTCTTTTTGGAATTTACAAGCTCTTCTGGATCGTCACTTGCATTTTCGGCAATTTCCGGACTGAAGCGCCGTTGCTGAAAGCCAAAGGATGGATTTGAAATGGCTACATGTAGCCGCTGTGGTTCTTGGTAAGTTTTTATCATCATGAACAACCTTCCCGGCTTAACGTAATTCTGGTTATTTTCGAGCAGTTATGGAAGTTTTCCGTGTTTTTTCTTTTGTAACGGCAGTGTTAATTTGGCTAATTGGCGTTGATTTGGATAGATTGTCTAATATGAAAATCTCGAGATTTGATTGGCTTGGGCTTAACAAAAACACTATACAGTATGTGATATTAATGCGTGCGATCATCGGCACTTGATGTGATTTACAAAGTTGGCGGCATATGGACAGGTCAACCTAGGTCTTTCGTGTTTGTTAGGCGGACACACACACACACACACACACACACACACACACACACACACACACGCGCGCACACACATACGGATTTGCTACAGAATCGGACTTGTGTTTGTTTTTAACCCCCTCTTTGGCAAACACAAGCCAGCTGGATCTCAGCAATTGTGTGGTAATGAGTGATGTTTGTTGTGGGGTTAATGTAGATTTAGAAAGGACAGCCGGAGATTAATGCTCTCATTTTTTATAGGCGGCATTAAATCAAGTAAACTTCGGGGTCGTTTATTGACACAAGGGCACTGAGTTCGTTCCTAAAGTTTATTTCCATGAGAAGTAAATGTAATATTTACACCAAGTCATTCTTTTTTTTCGGCCCAAGGTTGCAGTGATCACATGAACTGCTGTGTAATGAAATGAGTACAGTGTTTAGCTGATCACTAAATTTGTTAGTGCTAATAGACTGAGCAACTTTGATCTTACAAACCCCTTCAAGGTTGGCATGATGAAACGGACTTTGTGGAAACACACCCGGCCCCTTCAGGCGGGGGTCCGCACACCTGGATTGAGACTCACCTGTGACGTCATTCCACCAGTGTGTCTGAACAGACTAGAACGACGTTAGTCATGCTCGTGTCTCCCAAGCAGATGTTTGCGTTTCTGCCGTGTCAGTTTATTGCATCTGTCTGTTGATAATGACTATATGGTCATGGTGGTGATGGTGACAGCTGTAGTGTTTGTGTGTGACGTTCTTGATGAACCATGTTTTGCGGCAAATCTAGGTTAGTATGACATTGAACATAAGCTCTTTTCAGGCTGTAGCGCTCCTATCTGCTCAGATGAAAACATCCAGGGCTGCACGGGCAAATATTTCATAAATTAACACGCATTCTAGCATGTAAAACACTTTTTCAAGCTGCTCTGTGTTGGCTTCCACTCTCTCCCAACAGACAAACCCTTTGGGCTTTGCATTTGCATACTCCACGCATCCCTTCCTCCCCCATTTGCTTTTGTCCCTTTTTTTCCACCGCATACGCAACTCATTCACACCAACTTTCTACCTCTTTTAAAAGAACAGATGGTTTTACGCATCCAGTCAAGAGACCTGCTCTTTTAGTAAGTACTGAGCGACGGTTACGGATGGAAGATAGAGAAATGTCTTCCGCTGATGAGGTTTCTCTGGAATATGATTGTGAGATTGCATGGTTTTGCATGAGTTCTCGTCGAGAACAAGTTGAGTACAAACACAAGCTCGCAGAATCTAGCAATTTTGGGATTAGGGCATAGATGAGTAAAACCTGTTCCTCTGGCCATCTTTGTGAGAGCCGCTTTAGTCGTTTTCATATAAGCGCAAGCTAGCGGAGAACATCTATTGATATAATCTCATAAAAAAGTATGAATGGGGATAATGTTTATTTAGGAATTTATTTGAATAAAACAAATCTGTGCTGACAGACAATGTTGTAATGTTGCATGTACGTACAGTTTATTTCGGATTACAACACGCAGCATTAATAAAGTTAATTTGGCCACAAATTAGACTCACATATTTTTTGGATTATGAGGCACACAGTCAAGTAAATTTTTTCTGCTTCTTTCTTTTTGTTTAAGTCCAAAAAGTACAGTACTATCTAAACACTTCTTCTCCTGATCCTCTTTTTTCATCACTTGCATGAAGAAACGGGACAGGAAAAGCCACAAAGACTCTCGCCATTCACACGATGTTATTAGAACCACCAACCAAGTGTCCTGGTATTTATAATTAGCCGTAAACACTCATGGGAAATTGAGTTTTATGGGAGCAGCATGTGATGTGTCTTCTGTCTTTCATTAAGATGTTCTGCAGATAGACCAAGTTTATGTTGTGAACTGTTTTACTATCTGTTTGTAATGTTTGTTTATGCAAAATTTGTCCCTAAAGCAGTGTTATCCCATTTCAGAAGCACACTAGGCCCATATTATGCTAATTCTTAAGTATTTTCTATCCGTTTTATGGAGCTTTGAAGTCAGTGGAGGAGACAGTCATAAAGAAAGCGGCAAAACGGAAAAAATATGAATTATTTAAGGTGTTTGTCTTATTATCATTTAAGATTTTTTTTTAGCTTATTGCTATGCCAAACTTGGTTTGTGTTTTTAATTGCGAACAGGCAAGCCAAAAAAGTACCACTGACACTTTCCAGATTCACACTAAATGGTGGTTGCTATTATTAGAAATGCAGTGAGAATTTGTTTATCTTTAAAGTTGTCAAACACGCTTCTGGCATTCAGAGAATTTGGATCTTTTCACTAGATAACGGATTTCCAAAGCAGTTTGCGTGGTTCCAAAAAATTATGATATGGAAATTAGGATTGGAAATTGATATTGAACTGTAAGTTTCACTTTGACTGACTTTTCTCGGCATCATTTGGATTCTAATTGGTTTACTAATTCTCTAACTTTTATTTTTTCTACAAAAAAAAAAAAAAGAAATCAGCAGATGTATTTCACATCTAGCATTTGACTGGTTTTACCACCTCGATCTTTGACAGATCACCGATTATTTTGCTCATTCAAGTGGAATACCACTTTGGCGTGCTATATAATAAATTCAATAAAATATACCCCTGTCAGTAATGCAGTGCTAGAACCTCACACGTCGTGCTATTTCAGCTTGCTGCTTCTGTGACAGTAATATGTTGTGGAGGAAGCTTGTCGTCTGTCAAAAGGCTGGGAATGCTGAAGCAGTTGGAGAAATCTCAGCTGTCTGGATCCCTAGTGACCCCTCGCTGCACGATGCAGATTCGTGCCTGTTGTGAATCTTTAGCTCTTAGTGTCTCGTCTGGGGCCTATAGGCTCCATTTATCATCAGTCTGACGCGTCCTGTGGACGTTCAAGATAGCCTGAAACGAGGCCAGAGCTAACTGTGCTTATGCATTCATGACATCCTGTTCATCTTCCCGGGCCGCGCCGTATTACACGTTTTTAGGTACTTGTATGTTTTAAGGCTTGCTATTTTAAGGCTGTACATATATTAAATTAGAACTGGTTACATAAAGCATGAGCACTGCAGGTCACAGTTGAATTAGATGAATTAACCTTTTAATATTTTAGAACCACAAAATCTCATCTCGTAAGTCTGGGCAAACAAAAAAAAATGGCAATTTTAGGTGTGTTGTTTTCAAAGTTATATTACATTTCAGAATGTAAAATTACTCCATGCATTCCTTTTTTCAATCAAGACCTATTAAAAACTTGTATTATAAAACCCTATAACCTCTGTTAGTGGCTTTCTAGAGGTGGCCTTTTATTAGAGATTTTAGGGTTTATATATATAAATATATCAGATCAAATTATTTAAAAGAGTTATTTAAAAGAGACATGCGTCTAATGGAGACAGGCTCTTATCCAAAAAAAAATAATTATGTATGGAATTTCGTTTTATTGAATATTACATTATATATTGTATAATACGTATGTATATAATTATAATATAATGTAATTTTTTGTATGTTTAAATCATTTAGAAGTTTTAAGCAAGTTAATTTTTCTTTAATTGTGTGTGTGCGTGTGTGTGTGTGTGTTTGTGCGCGTCTGATTCATATTGTGTGTATTTCATATTGTTTTAATATTAGTCAAATCTAAACTACAGGAAACGTGATTGTCGTGATGTTGAAAAGAACATTTTTTATCTCTTCCGGCCTGTACAGAAAATTGCAGCAGTTACATCTAATCTGTGGCTGAAACTTCTCTGTGACTCCTCAAATTGGCAGAGAAACACAGGAAGCTTTTCGTTATCTGACCAGGAAACTTTTTTTCTTTTACTGTACTTTGTTTGTTGGACTTTAGTGGAGTAGCTTTAAATAGGGCAGTAACTTCTTTGAATTTCTCTAAGTAAGCTGGTTCCTCCATCCTCCCCCACCGGCAAACAGCTGAGCATGCATGAGCACTACCCCCATAGAAAGCAACACACGTCCCTGCACAAACACTTCCAACCACCATCGGCATTCAGACCATCAGAGTTTACCACAACAAAACTTCTCCTGCCGTGTCATTCAAAAAGACTAAAATAAGTCCTTGATTCCCCAAAGTTTGTAAATCCATTAAAGCTTCAAGATGAAATGTGGTTGGTGGTGAACAAGGACTGGGAAGAGGTTCCCATCTGCAGCTCTTATTAAAGTCCTCACAATGTTCTTTGGTGGTAATATGGTCATTGACTGGTGAAAACTCTCGGTTGGCGAACTACATTTTTCTCGTCAAGTGGGCAGTTGTGGTCCGGGAATTACACAAGAGGTTTCTGACTCAAATTCCACCTCGGCTAGTCCTACAACAGAATGTCCTTGGGCAAGACACTGACCCCCTCACGGCCCCTCGGCACTGCACCTTGAGGATGCCCACTGCTCCGGGTTTGTGTGCTGATTGTTATAGAGATTTATTTCCCCACTGAGGGATTAATACTTTTAAAAATATTAATATTATTGTTATTATTAAGCACAATTCATCAGTTCAATCAATTTAGTAAAGGCTGCAGCCCAGTTAGCGCTTTCTAATTTGAACAGTAGCTGAATGTTAAACTCCAACCTTAAGTCGGGTGTTAATCTGATGCCATGTTGAGGTTGGTAGTTGCCGTTTACAGATTGATTGGGTTCTACTCACGCGCTGCAGTTTGTTTGTGTATATTTTGACGAGTTTTCAATTTTTGATACCAGTCAGCACTCATGTGGAATTACATATGGACGTAAGACTGCCAACTGATCCGGGTTGGTTTGTGTTCACTTCACTGTGTGTGTGTGTAACTTCATTGGATGGTTAAATGCAGAACTTAATTTCTATACGGCCTCTAGTGGTCATACTGTCAGTCTCACTACAGCCTTAGCTAGAGCCAGAACTGAAAAGAATTGCTACCAAACAACGATTCATGACTAAAATCCTTATACAATTCTGTAACAGCGAGTGTTTTAATTTCGTCTTCATTTCTCCGACTTCGTTGTTGCAAGCACAAATAGTTAGCATTTTTCATGTACTGTACTTAATCTGTACATATTAATACCATGACAAATATGATTTACTAATCCGGAGGACCAATATTGTGCGTGCAAGACAAATATGTTTTAACAACTCTATGAGTGAGCCTAACCTTAACCCCTCAAACCTTTATTTTTGAATGGACCATTATTTTAAAATTTTTAAGCACATTTATATTTACTAAGTAAAACTGTTGTGAAAAAATGACGAGTCAATATTCCTTATCTGGTCTTGACCAAACCTGTGTAGTTTCACCTTACGTTCACTTTTATTTTACTGAAAAATATTAGACCAAGCTGCTTGCTCATTCACGAGGAACAGATTTGCTATTAAACCCTGAATGAGGAACCTAGAAGGTCAAGTCCAAGGTCTTCAGCCCAAAACATGCTTCAGGTTGTCTATAAAAACCCGACTAATCTAGTCACTGTATGCTCCAATGGCAGATTTTTGAGATCTATCAAGAGGAGCTGCCAAGCATGAGGGTAACCAGCCAACTCCAACGCTTATCTGATTAAAAAAATCGGTCTGAAAGAAACCACATTTCCACTCTGGAGAGCCACTGATCCGTTTGTGCTAAAGCAAATCCAAGGCATCTGAGTGATCAGACATGAAGGGTTTGAATAAAGCAGTCAATGGAGCTCGATGTTGGCAGGACTTCTTTAAGTGGTCAGATGGCCACCGCCTGGTTCCCGACAAAGGAACGAGGAGATGTGCTAAAGTGGTGGGGTTGAAACGGGGGATTAGTGGTGCCTCACTTTCCTTCTACAACACACACCGCCATCCGAAGGCGGCGCATGAGTGACGAGCTGCGAGAAGTCTTGTCAGTAGAGACAAATTAATAGTTAATCAGGTTATTTCTAGCTTGCTTTGTGCACAAACAGAAAGATTTGGAGTCAACCACACACTCTGTTGAGATGTCTTTGTGACACTAGATTTGTTTTTATTACCATGTAATGTAGAACTTGCATTTTGCTTTTTTGAGTTTTAGTTTTTTTTCCATTAAATTTTTGATCATTTTCACTTTTTTCCCCCGCTGTCAAACAAACAAAAGAGGGAGGGGAGGTGGGGGAGGTGAAGTGTAGTGCGCCCATCATCTGGAGAGGGGCTGAAAGGCTCGGTGGGTGGCTAGACGAGACACTCTGGGTCCCAGAGGGGAGCTGGATGGAGATCTTGGGGTGCAGTTAGAACACAGTCTAGTGGACTGGACACAAACACTAAATTTTTAACCTGTCCAGAATAATGATGTATGGAACAGTGAACTCCGATGTGTCATGAAAAATTCACTCGGAGAGTAAAGGGACGGTGAAAAGGTGGGCCGGTGCTTTTGGGCTGGGGTCAGATAAATAGACATGGAATATAACATTTTTCTTCCAAGTTATTGGAGAAGATTCAAGTCAGACAAGTCATTTTCTCTGGTTTGAGCTCTTTAGGTTGGAACACTGGTAAACACTGAGATGATTATGGCTTTTGATTTTTGATGGCGCTGATTTTTGATCCATCAAAATTTTATCATGAGATGATAAAAGCACAAAATATTTTCTGCAACAATTTGTGGCACAGAAAGCCGATCAGTGATGTTCTTATTTTTGTTTGTGATTCTTTAGATTCTGAAGTTCTGTAACCGAGACTTTGTGGCACATTCCGCTAATCTGAAAACCTTATAAAATGCTTTATATATTTTATATCTATTTTAAGTATAATTGTGCGTACAAGTCTTACTGTGGCCAGAATAAGATATGAAAGAGCAGAGAGTTGGCTTTTGTTGTTGCTGACTAATGTCGGTCACAATCATATGAAGTTTTTTGTTAAAAGCGACTGGATTTTCCTAACACATGCTTCTGCCATCTTTGGTCTTTGTAACGCAAATGTGGACGATTAATTTTTAATCTCTGTAGGAGATGTTATGACCCTGACACTTTTGTCTCAGCCTCTTGTTGTACAGTAAAGAGCAAAGTGTTAGATGGGTTCATGGATTATTGATGGGCGGAAGGCGGGGGACCAGATGGCTGCATGTGGTGTTCTGCCGGGGAGAAAAGACGCCTCTGATCGCCCGCGTTTGAATGCCGTGTTTTAGGGTGAACTAATCCCACAAAGCCTGCTTTTCCATTGTGAATGCTACTCACCAGAACTGGCTAACATCATGACTGTGATGGAAAACTGATCTCTGGCGAAAGTGTAAAATGGCATGGGATTAAAATGAGTCCTAAAAAACGTTGTTTTTTTGTATAGCTATAGTTTAATTTTGAATTGAATATATTGATTTTTACTGTCTTTTTGAGATCACTTGGATTTCTCAATATTTTTTTGAGTTGAATAGGTTTAATAATCACATGTTGGGGAACTTTAGTGATTTCAGCAGTTGATATACAGAAAAAGTGCATAAAAAGTATATGACATACAAAAACAATATGTTTAGATATGCTGTACACATGTAGATTCAAGGAGTCTTGATTACAGATTTTTGGACAGTTTCACATTTAATAAATCGAACAATTTGACAATTTTACGAAATCTACCTGTTATTACATTAAGTGCATAAAACTGCCAAATGACTGTAAAGTAAACTTGTTTTTCATCTTTTGATCCTGAGTAAGGTGGCCAGATGTAAACGGTGCATCTGGGTACGGTAGACATGCGCAATCCACTTTTGTGTCTTGTCTGGATATTTTATGGGCCTTGAAGATACTTGGATCACTACCTGCTCTTTTCCAGAAGAAAACCTGACGTGTTTCCTCTTGGGCTGCGTAACACCCAATTAAACTCGACTTTGCCCCCGACCTTGAGTCGCAGACCCTTGCCAACACGGGCAAAATAGTTACGCAAAGCAAAATCCACATGCTCTCTCACCCTCAAAGAAGAAATATCTGTGAAAGGGTCGCTTCAGGTTGACAGCAAGCGTACGTCTTGTAAGAAACGAACCCACGTGGCTTACCTATTGTGCACGGCAGCAGGCTTTCTTTTTGAAGTAAAAGATGGAGTGGCTGTGAAGGGATAAATTGTTGCCAATTACAGGGATGTTTCACAAAATAGCCTTTACTCTTCTGTTTGCGTGATACATCCATTAAGGAGGTAAGGGCAAGAGGCTCAATCCTAATGACTGGCTTGTCTGTGTTGGCCTTATAAGTGCTTTTTTTGCTCTACACTGGTGTTCTAATGCATCAGCGTTTTAAAAGGAAGATGCTAATGTAGACTTCAATGCCTAATGGAGACTACTCTGTCCTCGAGTGCCGAACTGCTGTGTAATCACAGTAACGGTCCCATACACACTCTTGCACAGATTAGTCATGAGTTTTTCAAATCATTCAGTCACTTTCTTGGAACATCTAGTGATTTAATAATTCTTAACCCGATGGCCTGCAATGTAAATCCGCTTTATGTTATTTTGGTCCTGATGGGATGTTTTGTAGAGCAGTGGTACCAAACCAGTGAGAAAACGAATGCCAGGCACTAAAAGTTCTGATGGATATTTTTTTTGTGGATTTTTTTTTGTCATGTGATATGACGCTTGACATGTTGTTTTTCTCAATCATGTCACGTGTCTTCCCTGCATCTGCTATCTTTTTAATGTGGATGCTCAGGCCTAAATTTCTAAAGAAAATTAACAAAAAAACAAACGTTGTTAGAAAGTTTTTTGTATTGGGTGGAAAAGCCAAGTATGTTGTGCGTAATATCCGCCAACCTGCTCTCCAATGAGGCAATGATGCCTTCCAACCTGCTTGGAGACCAGGCCATCTGTGTGGAGACCAACGCATTCAAAATGTGACAATGTTGGCGTGATGTTACGAGGACATTGGTCTGGCATCGGTCTCATTGCTTGTATCGTTTTTTTAACTGGATTTTTGTTGCATTTTCACCACATTTTAGAAACACCAAGAGCTTTTTGACATGAACATGTCACAGCTAAACTTGAAAATTTATGGATGAAGGATCTTCGATCTTAAAAATGGCCTTTCTTTTGACAGAGGTTTGAAAAAGTTACTCGGAAAGTAAAGTAAACCCGGAGCAGTGGGCCGAGTCAAGCCTTGTTTAGATGAAGGCCATTGTCTTGCTCAAGGACACTTCAGTTGTGGAATCAACCTCTTTCAACATTTCAGTTTCGGCATGTGACAAAAAGTTTCAGTATATGGCGGCTGAGTTGGGGTGGTCTAACAGAGTTTTACTGCATTTGTCTGTCCTTTCACCTAGAATCTTTGACTTCCAACATCTTGGCTTTTAGGATCGTTCGTAAAGTCGCAGGTCAAGGAGGAGTAGTGCAAAGCTGCAAGCCAATTGTTTTCATCATAATTGCGTTTTTTCATCATACATGTATAATTGAATATTTGCATCACAAGCGTTTTTGTCCTCAAATCTACAGATGTTTGTCTCTACGGACAATAATGACCATTCAAACTTGAAATACTGTATACAACAATTTGCTCATTTATAATAGTTGAGACTGTCACAAACTAACAAGTGTCCTTTAGGATAATGTAAACATTCCCTTAGAAAAACAGGCTTTAGTCTGCTTAAACCCAACATGGAGGCAAACAGAAGCTTACAAAAACCAGAAACACAGAAACTGGTCTTGAGTTTGCATTGAAATTTGACGGTTAATGTTGCTCAAACAATTTGCAACTAAACATTGGCTGGAAAGAGATCGCAGGAGCTTGGAACCAAACATGGACCACGTCATCTTTCCCAGTTGCGTTCTTTAAGGACCAACTCCCTCGAGAATGGACCAATGAGAAGTTTGCAGGTGTCTCTGAGCACCGATAGCATAGCTACAACAAAACAACACAACACAGAAATGAATGCAGGCAATGAATAATTGTGAATGATTAAGTGAATTTATACCATTATAATACCATTTCTTGATTTCAACAAATTCTGCTTTAACATCTAAAATATTTCAAATATTTAATTTTAATAAGCTTTTTATTTATTCTTCCAGATTTTTCTTGAAGTTTATTCAGACTGGGGGGCGCTGTTTGTAGAATGTTTGGATTGTCAGTGACCATATATTACAAAATAACCAATTACATGAAGTTCCATCTCTGTTATGGTCCTTCATCTATCTAGTTTTTGCTCTATAAAAAGGGTTTAAACCACATCGCTTTTACTCCACACAGCCTACCACAGTAACAGGTTTTACTTTGCTAAGCAGCACAGCAATAACGCTGAAAGAAAAACTGCCTGGGGTTTGTGTTGGTAGGGCTGTTGAAGCCATGACCCGTGTTATGTGAAGGGGCCGGACCCCCCGGAAACATCCCCTCCTCTGACATTTGCCGTTCCTGCTGGGGTGAGAGATAAAGCGCTCATGCACTATTATGACTGTATTGTAGAGTGAGAGTGATTTTTATGGTAATCTCACTCTCCTGGAGGGTGTCCGTGAGTCGGCTCTCACTTCTGCTTGATTTAAGTGGAGCACGTCCAGTGGATTTCCAGCCCGCCGCTTGTTATCCCTCTCCGCCAGCCGTATCTCGCAGTCCAGGTGTTTGTTCAAGCACAACACGCCGCTTTGTGAGTTTCTTCATTTGCACACTTTCGCTCTTCTCTCTTGTGAGTGGTTGGCTCGCAAGGTCTCAGAGTTTTGAAGCTCTCGTTTGATGTGATGCCTCAGAAAGGCTGTTTGACACAGAAACCGGGCTTTCTAGTTAACTTATGTAAGGTATCTCGACTCCTTTAACACACTACGGACTCTGAGTATGTGTGTCGGATAATCCACAGCTGGCTCGGGGTGAGCAGAGGTCAGGCTGGAGTGAAGTGGGTGAGATTGAGCTTTTGTACGTGTCCAAAGTTTGGCGGCTCCGTTGGGGCAGGTGTAGCTAGATGTTGGCATCAGATGGCGGGTTGAAGCTGTGTGAGCACAGGCTGTGGTCTGAGAGTAGGTAGAACGCCTCTGATGAGGGATTTGGAACCTCATTTTCAGCCTACACGAGCCGCCGTTTCACTTTGAAGTGTCTCTGAGTCTGCTAAACCTTGCTGAAAGGGTTCAAAGATGCGTGAGACAGAAGCAAGCAGCGGGGATTCTCTCACATGTGGTCACGGACGGAAAATGGAGGGATGAAAGTGGGAAAGCGACAATTGTTAAGAGAGAAGAACAAAAGAAAATGGGCAACGCTTCCGAATGCAGAAATTACGTCAGAGGGGGTTTTATTGTTACGTTTGGATGCTCAGCTTGTCCTCGGGTGAACAGCACCATACCAACTCTTGATGGCCTACATGGGAATTTTTCAGACTATAATCTGGAATATAATGGGTATCATTATCAAACATCAATTTCTTTTATGTTTTTTTGTCACATATAAAGAACATTTCATTCCGAATTATAAAGTAAATTGGGCCGTATTGTACTTTTACCCATCCAGTGAAGTGAACGCACACACACCCGGAGCAGTGGGCAGCCTTAAGCCATGGTGTCCGGGGGCATGTGGGGGTCAGTGTCTTGCTTAAAGACATTTGTAGACCCCACCAGACCTTCAATGCAACCTCAACCAATCGCAGCAGCTCTTGGCTTAATGGCGGGAAACACACAATGAATTGGTGGCTTTTATTTAAAAAGTCAAACTTGTGGCATTGTAATAATTTTAAAAAGCGTCATTGGGGCTGTTTGCGTTTGGTCTCATCTCAAGAGCCTCGAGATGGGATGTTCCGAAAGTGATGTCACCGTTCAAGTGCAAATCCTGTTAAAGTGGTTGGAGATAAATTGGGTAAGAAAAAAATGCATGATATCAAATTCATGAGCTTAAGCAGAAAATATACCCTGAGATTGAGGAGCTAACAAAAAATCACAAAGAATGTGCTGGAGGGAAGATGGAGACCGAGTAGCTTTGCATATTTTGTAACCATTTCCACACAGCCCGAGATGAATGTTGTCTATTTTATATCATGCCAGCGTTCTCCAGTGACTGGGTGCAGCTCGGTATATGAAGCAGGTCATTTTTCATCCCAATGGCCTTTCTGGGCACGTGTGGGTCTGCTCGGATGCTCAGGCACATTGACTTCCAGTGAGATGGTGGTGGGGGGATCCAGTAAGCAATCGTTTAACATTGATGCATCTATGGAGAATAAGTAATGAACAAAATTGAGCTTAAAGACAAACGGATTGGTCTGTTGTCTTGGCGTCTATCTCTCTCTCTCTCTCTCTCTCTCTCTCTCTCTCTCTCTCTCGCTGTTATTCACTCTCACAATCTCTACTTTTAGTCTATCTGTCACTCTTTGGTCTGACAGCCATACGTCAGTCACTCTTCCTCTCTCTGTTTGTCTTCGCCTTCTCCGTCTGTCTGCTTGTGTCTTTTTCTCTCTCCTTCTCTGTCTGTCTGCTTGTGTCTATTTTACTGTCTGTCACCTTTTTTGTGTTTTTGTCTATGTATCTCTTCTTTTTATTATTACTTGTTTAATTTTTCTTTTTAAATATCTTCTTTTTTTGCTTCTTTCTTTCTTTCTTTCTTTCTTTCTTTCTTTCTTTCTTTCTTTCTTTCTTTCTTTCTTTCTTTCTTTCTTTCTTTCTTTCTTTCTTTCTTTCTTTCTTTCTTTCTATTTAATAGATACCATAGTGGGGCATATTGGCAGATTTAATTTTTAAAACGTTACGGTAGTAATCTTGTAATCTACTTGAAAATATTTAAAGGTGAGATGGATGGATGAACAGGCGGATGAACGGACGGACAGAAGGAGGGATGGATAGATAGATAGAGGAATTGAAGGATTGATTTTTAAAATACTGCATATATGGAGATGAAGTAATGAAGTGAGTTGTGTGTAAAAGAGGGATTGTCCTGATGACTGGACATTTTCTATCAGGGCCAGTTTTTTTACTCCGGTGGCAGTCGGCAGGATGGCCGGTGATCCTGCGGTTACTTAATGCACTGCCATTTTACCCCATTACAAACCACTGTTTGCTCGCGACTTCCTGTCGGCCGGTTCCGTTCTTTCATTGCGGAGCCCACGCGCCTGGATCTTCACAGAACCCTTCTCTGCTAAAAGCTTTCTGCTGTTAAATATGATGTCCACAATATCAATTTTCTGTTCAATTCATTTTCTTGTCTCAAACTTTGGTACGCGTGTGGGAATTCTGGCTTTTCTTCGGTCTTGCCAAACCTGGTGATTGGAGCAGCTCTGGTGGGGTTAATCTCGGCCGACATCCCCGCAGAAAAGATATTAGGACTGGTGTGGTCATGTCCAGCTCCCAGATTGCTTTTATAGTGATCTAATCACCAACCCTGAGCGCTCTGTCTCACTCCTCATTTCCTGTCTCGCTGCTGGGCTCGGACGGTCGCTCTGTCTTTCCTCCCTCGCCTTCCTGCTGCTCTACTCGCTTTTAAATGCTGTTAATACCTTTCCAAATGAACTCACATACATTCATAGACACTCAGACAAGTACAGCTGTTCCTCCAGCTGCTGACACAGACACACACACACACACACACACACACACACACACACACACACACACACACGCAGACCGACTTTTCATTATCCAACTACCTATTATTCCCAGTTTCTCACCTTTTACTGTCCACCTGTCTTTCTGTCGTTCTCTGCTCTGTCGCTCACTCTTTTTTTTATAGCATAAGTCTTTCCTTGTAGTTCTCTGTCTCAGACACAACAAAAGAGTGACAGAAAAACAACTATTTATCACTTGTTCAGTCTGTCTCTCAAAGTGTAATCAGTCTTGAGACAGACATACAGAGAGAGGACTTTACATATCTTTGTGGGGACATTTAATTCACTGGGCAGAATACCAGACAAAGAAATGACACATCAATAAATACATATTTATAAGTTATATTATATGAATAACAATAAATAAATGGGAATTGCATTTGAGAATGCCTGTATTTGTCCTACAGTGGTGAAATTGCATTTAATAACAGCAGAAACAGTATATCTCTTTAATCAGTCCAATCACCTCAGAATGCATTTATTTCACCATCTAAAAAACATCAGATTTTGAAATTTCCTTTTCTTCAAATCTATAAAGTTTGATGTACATGGGTAATGTAGTGCTTAATGTAGTAAAGAAGGATTCAGTATGGATGGATGAGTGTTTTTATACTGGCTTATCATACTCAAATCTTACACCTTTCCTCTGGACGCATGAATCCAGGATTCCCTCTCATCTTAAGGAACGACTCTTTACTCGGTGGATTTCCAGTAAGACATCTGATACATATGCAAGTGTTCGGTCGTCTCATGACTCAACTCTCAGATCAGCGGATCAGACAGACATCCAGAACCAAAGCGTTACCGTATATATTAGAGTAGCACAGCAATGGTGCACTTACATTCACAGTTTTGAGCATCAAAGGAGCCATTTCCCCTAAAACGACCAAGTTTGTGTCAAACCAGTTGCGTGTGGTTTTTTTGGCCCTGGGTTGATATTTTTGCACTGACATGAACTGTAGTGCATACACATGACCTTAGAAGTACCGTTACAGGAACTCGTTTTTTCCCTCGCTTGGTTCACGCTTAGCCACGGATTAAAAATATAATCCAATCAGTGGAGCCACATTTAAAAGCGCACCAAATCCGATATAAAAGATTGTATTTTTTGTGTGAGCGCCTGAGAAAAACGAGATCCATTTCACACTTTGGCCTTAAGTGGCGTCAACCCAATTCCGTGTCCCGCTTGGTGCATGCTTCTTGGCGGGAAACTTCTGGTCATTTGCCTAGCGCCAAACTCTACTTTAATTGGCCGTGATGTTGCACAAACTCGGCACTGAGTTGGGACATTGCACATCCAATTGAACGAAGAGATTTTAGTAATTGTACTGTTGGGAGTGTTGATGGTGGAAATGGTCTAGACCGTTGGCTTGTGTTTGTTGGAGTATTAGTCCCGTGAGAAGAGTGAAGAAGCATCATAACTTGTGTCTGAACCCAAGTCATACTGGATTCCAGGCAATTACAGCAAGACAAACAGCTAGACACTGGAAAGTCATTGTCCTCCAAACACTGGCATTTATCAGGGACTTTTGTGCTGACCAAAGACTAGACAGGCCAGCATTGTCCTCACTGACTCCTCTGTTCTTTCTTAGTTCTGACCACGTTTGATACAGATCCATCTATTTTCGGCCTCTTTGTGTGAAGAGTGATGCTTTCTTTCTCATCTTCTTTTTTTTTTAATGCCTGATATTTTTGTGCTCTGTCTGATCACTTTTGTGTGACTGCTCATATCTATTTTTAGTGGATATAATGTGATACAAATCTGGTTTTATTCTAGTGGCAAAAACTGTATCTATAATTTGTATGCATACAATCAGAAACTTTGAGCAATTTTGGTATGGTGAAAAATGTTGTTCTATTCCATTTTCCTTGTATTTTCGCTTAAATAAACATAGAACTATGGCAGCCAAACACTAATTTCTGTTTAATTTATATTTATTTGTATATTGTTTGTTTATATATTTATTATTATATTATTGTATATTTATTATAATACGAGGCACTATCTTGATGATTACTAACTAGTATCAAAGTACCAAATAGTACCTAAGATACTATAATATCTTTAAACATACTTAAAATGATGGTAATAAATAGTCTTAAAAAACATTCGTAATTCTTAATAATATATTTACTGTATGTAATAGTTTGTGATTTATAAAAGCACTGTAATTTTTTTTTTAATTATAAACATACTGTAATATCTTTGTATTGTAATACAAGATTCTATCTTGTACTATAATAACTAGTATCAAAGCAACAAATAGTAACAAAGACACTAATATTTTTAAATATACTTAAAATATGGCAATAAATACTCTTAAAATACATTACTAATTTTGAATACGTTTTGAATTGTGTACGAATTTGTGATTTTATGAAAAAACACTGATTTATTTCTATATTATAAAGATACTACATTATCTTTGTTAATTAACGTCGAATACAGAGTTGCCCATACCACTCACAACTTTTTACCAAAGGATCTCGCCAAAGTTTCAGATGTAAAATTCTTGATGAAAATTTAAACAGTTCAGACGTTCCAAGAGATTTAAGAAAAATCGCTTCTGCCAAAGGCGCAAGGTTACTCCAGTCCATAAAGCTGGCGCTTTGAAACATTCATGACACATCTTTCTTTCTCATGTTAGCTCGCAGAATCCTCGTGGTGTGTGGTAATGATGTACAGTAAACTATTCTTGAAATAACTTTGTATGTGCAACCGTTAACGACTGGTTTTATCTGGACCTCCTCCACAGGAGAGAGTTGGTTTTGTGGATGTACGGGTGTTTTATGTCTGATCCATATTTAATGCTGCAGATGATGGCAGGGCTGATTTTCCGGGGTTTTCTTAAACGACCCACATGAAAACGCTTTCAATAGTTGTGCTTTAAAAAAGAAGAATTTGCCTCCTTCGTTTTCCAAACATGTATAATTGTATGTGGTAAACCACCAGTTATCATGGTAGCTATCTTTCAAAGCCTTTTCTTCCCCAAAATGTCGCTTTTAAAGCGGTTTGGGGAGCTTTTAATCATCCGCACATTTGTGAAATATTGTAGTTAACCTTCTACATTAAAAGTCTTTAATGTGAAACTATAAAATTTGATCTGACCTAAAGAAAGGTTTACTGTGAATGTAATTTCACCCTGGTCTGTGCAATGAATCATAATTACTAAGAAATCACAATTTTATTATTATTTCTTTTTTCATTTCACATTTACAAATTTATTTAAATGCATTACTAATTGATGTTGTTATTAATAATTTCTACACACGTCTTGATTAGGATGTTAAGCATTCTGAGTTAACTTATACAGTGTGAGACATCTGGGCAGAAAAATGAAACGGAAACGTTTTCTTCTTCTCTTCTTGTTGGCTGAGTTTCACATTTCAAAACATTTGCCAAAATGTTTTATAATTAAACTACTAAATTATAATTTACATAATTTTTTATTAAAATTAATTGCAAAATTATTTTCTCTAATTGATATAATTGCAACACATTTTTATAGGTGCGTTTTAGAGGCAAAAGTCACTGTTTTTTTTTTTTGCCTCCACAGTCACCACACGCTTTCCTTATAGTTATCTGACAGTGTTTCAGCTGTTTCAATTTCCATCCATCCATCTCCCACTAAATTCTGGATCATTGAAAAATTCAAATCTTTTCTTTAAACCACTGTATCGTTTACTGCTGGACATTGATGTTTTTGTTAATGCTTTTAGGTCCTTTTTTATAGTCCCAATAAATCACTTTGACAGGTTCACAAGCAGCTAAAGTCCAAAGTGCAGAGTATAACCATCAGTTTCATGGTCTGAAAAGCTTCACGTCACTTTTGCTTGTTTTTTCCGGGTTCTTTAGGACACAGTTTTATATGACTTTATAATAAACTGTATTTTGCCTTAACTATTTGTTGAAGATGTTGATTCTGTTATCCAAAATTATCTCACTGGGAAACTGACTTCAAACTGGAAGTTGACGCGTTTATCACACGTTTCTTGTTTGGTTCGCTTGAAACAAACTTCCCCTGTGGTCTGGATCCTTGGTGCAGGTGTGAATACAGAACTCACCGTTTTTTTTTACCGATGGCCAGAGCGAGACCAAGTTGTCCCAAAGGAATTCTGGTATGGTTCACTTGAGGTCAAACTGGTCCAAACTAAGGTTTTTGGGTCAGTGATGTTTTTGAATTGTCATTATGTGGAAGTTTTTGGGTTTGTATCAATGCTCACAAAAAAAAAAAAACTCTTTAGTTTTTTTAAGCGAGTTTCTGTCTAATGAACAAATGATCTTGTCAAAGGTCACTGGCAAGGGTGGCAAGGTGGCATAGTGTGTCGCCGCACAGCATGATCAAGCCCTGGTCAGACTCTCGTGTGGAATTTGGCTGCTTTCCATGTGCTTGCGTGGGTTTTCTCCGGGTCTCCTGTTTCATCCCACAGTTCAAAAACATGCAGGAAAGTTAGAGTCGGAAAATTACCCATAGCTGTGAGTGAGAGTGGGAATGTTTGTGTCCGTGTGTCCTGCTCTGTGATTGGTCGGCCATAAATCCAAAATGTGCGTATCCCGCCTTCAAGTACAGAGTTGCAGGGAAATGAGAAAAGCAGTTCAGAAAATGGATAAATAAAAGCTCAACAATAAACAGACTAAAATGAAAAGGCATAAACGGTATAAACGCATGAATAAATATTCTTGTATTTACCAAAGCAAGCAAACACAGACTTTTCTGGTGTAAAAACACACCAGTCTCACACCAGTCAAGCTCTGTGAGAATAAAATTGCTCGATTGTTTAGGGAAATGTAGACAGAATAGAGAACACAATGAGGGTGCGCATGGGTAATTTGTTTGGCAGATAACAATGACACAATAGATTCAGGTCAATGTCTTGAAGGAAACTTCTGGGGAAAGCATGGGAAGTGAAATTAAAGCTGTCTGTTCTGATGCTTTTCTTTCAAATGTTGGAGCATCTGTGTAGTTGACAAGCATGTACAAGCACAGGTGAGGAACGGCGATAAAGAAAGACAATGCGGGACGGTCCACAAACCATTCCAGAGATGAGATGCAGATGCATGTGCATATTTGGAAGTAATTAAATCAACTGACGTGGCTTCTGAGCCATAGGGAACGTTCACCCACACGCACTCACTCTTTGTCACAGACCTGTACCAGACGGGACATGGTAGCAGATGGGCTGTCGCTTTTTTCTGATTCCGATTGGACAATGACATCCGTGGAAGGACTTGCTTGTCATTCCCTCAATTCCAACTGTTCACACTTGTCTTCCTCTGCGTTTTTTCAATGACAAACTTTGAAACTACAGTGCTGTATCTACTCTATTTGTTCTGAACGCCGTTCCATAAGGCGAAAATTTGGTAGCAACGTTCCAAGGTTTGTGTATTAAACCCTGTTTCACGCGTACAAAACTCGACTTGGTAAGAAAAAGACTTCCTTAATTTTGTCGCTACGTGATTTGACCTTTCATATCTTGAAACATATTTTGTAACCAGACATAATATTTTCATGACGCTCTTTGAAACATAAACAATTACGAAGGTACCACTATATAGGTTGATGATTGTGTCTTAGCCATCTTTTTTTTTTTGGTAGATTCAGACTCTCTTATTATGGATCTTTTTGTTGTAATCGGTTTATTTCTTTAGGGAATTTTATTTTGTTGGTCAATACAATCTTGTTTGTTGGCTGAGATATGGTAATATTATACATAGGCTATTAGATGTTTAAGAATATAATAATTTTAATCTCTTTTGACACATTCATTTGTCATCAGGTTTATGGATTAAACTTAAATACCATATTTACGGCATTATAAGCACTCATTTTTTCCAATGATTTGGAAGCCCAAAGCCCAAAAAAATTTTCAGTGCATATATGCGCATATTTCAAATATGTACGTTAATAGTAGTTACGTTTTAAGTGTGAAGTTATGTGTAATCATTAACCCTTTTAGCTGTCCTTTCTTTTACTCATTAGTTATGTCTTGAACTATTAATGTTTTTCCATTTAGTTGAAGCCCACCAATGGTGTAATTGTGTTTCTGCATTACAAACACACACATTTAGTTTTTTCTAATTAAATACAAGTCATTACTTTGTTGTATTCCAAGTATTTTTCATCAATTGAAACTATTGATTTATCAACCAAATATGAAGCTGAACTCTCTTTATGCCTTCTAATGTGGTGTGCCAGGATCAAATTGTGACCACTAATTCACTTTCTTTCTCTTTTCTGTGTTTGCAGTAAGTTCCTGCTTGGCACAGCGGCAGGTCACAGTTCAGCAAGGTCCGTTGGTCCGCATGGAAGGCTCTCACATCACTATTTGGTGCAATGTTACCGGCTACAAGGAAGGAGTGGAGCAGGACTTCGAGTGGTCCATGTACCTTTACACGGCTCCTGATCGAGAGATCCGTATCGTCAGCACATCGCAGCAAAACTACGCCTACGCCTTGTACTCCCAACGAGTCAACAACAAGGAGGTCTACATCGAGAGGCTGAGTGGAGATTCAGCCCTGCTGCACATCACCAGGTTGCAGGCCAGTGATGAGGGCATGTACGAGTGCTACACACCAAACACCGACAGCCGCTACCTGGGTTCCTACAGTGCCCGCACCAACCTCACCGGTGAGTTAGTCAACTCAATCTGAGAAGGTTTTTTGGTGATCAAAGTTCCACCGTTTGTTTCGATCCTGGAATTTGCAAAGTAGCTGGCTGTAGTGGGCGTGGCTACTCTTACATTGCCACACCTCCTGCCTACAGGTGATTGAGAAGGCCAGCTGACAGCTGCCTGACAGTTGGCTGATATTGATGTGACTGACTGTTGACAACAAGTTTTCTCCACTGCTTTTTCTTCATTTGTCAAATCATTTCTTGTAAGTTTTATGTGTATCTATTTTAAAATTAAGCTTTGTAAAATTTCTTGTGGCATAGTCAGTAGTTTTTAAAATTCTGCTGGGTAAGAGCGGACCAGTGTTTCATCACTTTGTTGAAACAGTTGTCGCATCGATATGGACCAATCAGCTTTCGGATTTTCGGAATTGCTTATGAACGTAAAAGCGGCTGATTTGGTGTCATACTTGGAATTTGTTTCAAACTGTTAATAATGGATTCGCTTTACCGGTAATTGGTGGAATTTTAATGCCTGAGTGGATCCATCCTCGAATCAGTCTCAGTTCTTGTGGTACAGAAAAGGTTCCTGACAAAATGCCAGTTCCCACATGAGTGCCAACCCTCCCTATCATTAAGCCGGCCAGTGCTGCCTTGCCACCTGCCAGCACGATATCTGTCCTTTTAATTGTAACCATAATTAAAAGTTTTATCGTTCATCTTTTTCTCTTTCAACTCTAATGTACAATAATGAAGATCGTTGGCTCACTTTTCTATACGTTTTATTTGGTGCATTTTATCTCAGCTTCTCAAGATGCTCGTTGGTAACAGTCCGGCTGTTATCGTGACTGTCTTTGTGGGCTGAGTTGTTAAATACTCCAGATATGTCGAGAAACTGAATAGTAAATGTCCTGGTGGACATGTGGACCCGGGGGACCGTTTTAATATGGAATTGGTGAGTCACGAGTCGTGTTTGCTGTGAGCTGAGGAGCTTCACACTGAGAGCCACCTGTCTAAAAGAGTTATGGTGCTCAACACCTCATCCCGAGATCTTTGTCTTCCAATGCCATCTAGAACACTCTCAGATGAGATAATCAGCCTTGATGAAAACGTTGAGCCTTGTTTAATCCCTGGTCTGGATTAGCATCAGACCATTTTCGATGGAGATTCCTTTTCTGGGTGACCTTTATTTTTGGCCTCATCCTTTGTTTTTCCTTCTGCTCTGTAATTCCCACAGTATTGCTTCTTATTTCTCTGTCAGGCTGGATTATTGTTCAAATCTAAGCTGGAGCTTTGATGTAAGAAAATGTTTTAAATCTTATGGTGTATGAAGGTATGACAGCTTTATTTGACATGTTTTTGTTCCTTGTGGGATTTTAGAATGCTCAAAGTGGTTCACATACTAAAAGTCTTTACATTCAGACTTTTCATTTAGTCACGTACTGTCGCTTCTATACATCAGGCAAGATGTACTGGTCTTGTTCTAGTCCACGAGGCGCTTCTTTCAGCTGCTGACAGGAGAATTGGCTGTGGTGGTATTTTTAGGAAGTGTACACGAGTTAAGGGAAGGTGACAGATCCGCTCTGTGTGTCTAACCTCGTAACCTAGATCCCTATGGTGTCTCACTTTACGCGGCGGAACTTCTCACAAACCAAAGTGTACAACCACTGACTTGGGACTGTCCATTGCCTGTGAGCTATTTTTCAATAGTTACTTAAAATATATATTTCTCTTTTTATAAAACGGTAGAACTGGATTTACGATTGACATATTTGATCAGATTTTGTTCATTTTTAGGACTCTGATGAAGTTATTTACTGTAAAGAAACACTGTGTGTAGTTTGGACCTGTGTTGTGGCAAGCAACATTTTCATGTGGAGGAACTATGGAAGATCAGCGTTGAGCCAATCTGGACAACCCTTTATTAATCTATGAGAATTGATGATAAAGCGTTAATATTTGATAATCCTGATAATGATAAAACTGATATGACATCACATTTTGTTATTCCAACTCGTGCCGTGCCAACATTTATAGTATTGACTCCAATTCATTCGTGCTTAAGAATCAAAAAATTGTGTTGTGGAGTTTATTTAGTTGTTTTAGAAACAACGACATGTCTGTGAACACGCCTCTCATAGATTTGTTTAAAAATGATAGTTTTGTTAATCAAACTTGTCTGTTGGCATGACAACATTTATAGTATTGATTGAAAGTGATTCATTTGTGCTTAAAAATAATCTAATTAATGTTTTTACATTTTTTTAATTGTTTGACGTATTTATGTCAACACATCACTCTTAAATTTGTTTATTGTAATCAGTTTATTAGTTAAGTCTAATATATTTATGTAAAAGATATATTATTAGTGCTGGGAATTTAAATCTTTAGTCTCAATTAAATGCCTGATTGACTGTAATAATCAAGATTGATCATGTTTTTTATGAGGCTCTGGACTCGACTCCCTATTATTGTGTAGCTACTTTTAAAGATAAAAATAACTCTAACAACTTATAGAATATTTGTCAGCATTAATTAGTTGATGTGTTAATACGTTAATGAAGCACTAACAATGAAGTATTACCTGTTTGAAATTGGTTTAGCAGTTAAGGAGGGAAGAATTGATTTAGATTTGTTTCAAGTGTAAACGTTTAAACAGTTGTTTCTCCGCTGTTGACGATTTTTGGACTTTTATTTGGGATAGAATGATTAACTGGTTTCAGTTCATCTAAACACACAGACTTCTTTCTTGGCTCGGTGAGTTTAAGTTAGTGAACAGAAAATCTTTCCACAGTCGTGCCAAAGAAAAATGGTTCAAGCAAATGGACGAAACGTCCTTTTTCAATCTGCTTCACTCAGCTACAATGATTTATTTAGCAGTTAGCTTCTGATGGGGCTTTAGCGTTTTGTTGTACATTTACATTGTTGTTTCTTTGTACTTAGTTTCTTTTTTTACCCATTGTGTCTGTTGATGAAAGTCTGTTCGAACAAGCTTGATGAAATCTTTATAGGATGTTTGCCGTGGGGAGTGGGCTTTTCTTGTGTTGAGTGTTTTGTGTTTGTTTTGGAACTTTATTTTAGTCGGAAAAACAATTAAGGCAAATGTGTGCACTAAACTGTAAATGTAGTTTTTAGCTAGTGTCTTCTTGTTTTCTGTGTTTTAACACTAGGGTTGTCCTGTTCATAGTTTTTGCTGTCCCGATCCCACCCAAGCTTTACCTGATCCCGATTCTAAGTTACCTTTTTTTTATGAATATGTAACGCATTTACTGTTTGTGTTTTATTTACCGTATAAAATGTGTCATATGTACTTATGCACGTATGCTGTACTGCAACACATTCAATGTTTGATGATAATATTTATCTGATGCTTTTTTAATTACCATTTTAAATCACATTTCATCTTCTTTGGGTATGAGCATAAACATAACATTAATAGGATACAAGTGAAATATATTATAACTGTGCAGCAGTGACTCTCTTGTCAAAAACATGAGCGAAGTTACTGTGTGAGATTGAAACTCTGTTCCTAAATCTGATGGATTTCCGTAAAAATCACATTATAAGAGTCGTTTACTTTAGGTTTTGTTTATGGTAAAGTACAGTGTTTTCAAATCCGAGATTCTCTGCAGGTCACATGGACATATTCTGCAGGTCGTAACGGACTCCACCCGGGTTCAATTGCGCATTATTATTATTATTATTATTATTATTATTATTATTATTATTATTATTATTATTATTATTATTATTATGTTGAAATTGTCATAATAGAAGTAAAATGCAGATAACAAGCTGACCTGCAGCAATAACTAATTGAAAATAACTGTTTCCAGACAAACTACGGTATATACATTTTTTTGTTATACTTGTAGAAACATACATGAACTTCTATACCCCTTCTTGACATGTGGTCTAAATGGACCATTTTTTAGATGTCTTAAAATAAAACCTCCTTGTCTCCACTCCTTGCGTTTGACAGGTGTTGACAGCGTTTCACACTACTTTCAGTTATCTAGAAAAAGTTTTAGTTTGATTTTTCAGGCAATGTTTCAACCCAAATGCTTAGAAAAAGACAATTTTGTTGTACTCTTGTCTGTGTCTGTTGGCTGGAGACTTGAGATGATAAGGTGCAGTGTAAGGTTTTCCAGACCCTTATCAGCTCTCTTGTGAAGCCCACATCAGTCCTCTGTCAAGACGACCCCAATCCTGCCGTGTGTCAAAGAAAAGTCAGGATTTGGCCAGTGTCTGAAGTTTATATTGATAACATTCAACCCACTTTGGATTTATGATAAAGTCCGGGGCGGCAAAAAAGCTCTAAAGGACAGGAAAGGAAAGAAAGAAGAGGTTGTGGGGGATTGGATAATGGCAAATGAAGTAGAGCGAGACGATTAGCCCTTATAGGTTGTTTTCTGTTGTTCTATGTGTGCGCTTTAATCTCCAACTTTATGTGCCTTGGAGATATTATTTGTTTTCAGTGAATGGCAATGAATAATTAAGCAGCTAATTTAAGTGGCATTTCGTACCATGACCTTAATGCCAACCAAGGTCATTCAATCTAGATAAAATGCAGATTGAATGCTAATTTGTCTTAGAAAACAGTATATAAAATAATTTTAATTTACATATATATATATATATATATTTATTATAACGAGCCTTTTTGTGAGAATGACATAAAATAAAATACATACTGTAAAAATACATACTATATATACATATGTGTTAAAATGTATATACTTATACACTTTAAAATTATATTTTAAATAGAAAATATTAACTATGCATGTATAAATACATACTTATGTTTTATTTACATTTTTTTGATGGAGAGGTTTTTAGATTGTGTTTTTGTTTCTCAGTGTTACAGTGTTAATTTGTGAGAGTTAAAAAAGTGGCAAAAGATTGTCGTTAAGGGTTGTGTCAACCTAGAAACGTCCACCAAAAGACTGTGAGACTCATCTGCAGAAAAAAGTTTAAACCAAGTTTGAAGTTTGAACCATTTTTTTCAGCAGTGTGTCATTCTCATAAAAATACTCGTTTTATAAGGTAAACTTGTACATCAATACATCATCGTCTCCACACACAGGGACAAGCTGTGATATGCCCGTGTAACTCCCAGATAACCACCACTCTCAACCTCAGCAGATAAAACAGAGAGTCTGAACATTTAAGGACTCTCTGTGTATCTCCTTTGTGCCAAATTTGGTCATTGCTTCCTTCACTAGAAACAGTGAGCGGTTCATCGGGTAATCAGTGTTTCGGTGACCTTGCGAAGGGTTTCGTTGGTCTGTTGATTCGAGCGCTGTTTTTAGTTTCAGTTCAGGGTTCTTCTTGAGTCGTGCTGACTGTTGTAATTCATCGTAATGCATCAAAAAAGAGTTCAAGAGTCTCTCAAGGCTTGTGTGTTCTTCCTGTGTTTTTGAGGATTTCAAGATGTGTATGATAATTAATTGGCTATAGGAAAGAGATATCTGGCTAGTTTGGTTCCATTGAATCAGATTTTTCACTTAAGGCCCTCTCCACTTGATGCTTGAACGACTCGAAAATTCTATCAAACCAACTTGAAAAAAATCTCCTGGAAACACCCAGAAGAATTTGGTATTAAGCACACACACAGTGTTGTTTACAATGTTTGGTTGGCTTGTTAAAAAGGGGGCATATGTTTTTTTTCTGTGTGTTTTCACATTCAAGCTATTTTCCTTCACAATGTGCCGATTGACAAGCCAAACGCTGAGCATCTTCAGTTCTGTCAAGCCGAAGAAGAGACCTCACGTATTGCTTGTCCAAACCATTAACACGTTTGTTTGCCATCACAGCATGGATTTTTCAAGCAGCCACAGCGAAGAAGACACTTTTGTTCTGGTGAAAAAGACGAGACAAAGACTGTCTTGATTTTGGAAGAGTTTAATTTGTAAAGCACGTTCTTCGTCTCTGCATTCACTGACGTTTCTCACCAGGGCTGTTGTGTGTCATCATGCGTGCAAGGACACGGATTCGCCATATCTGAGAGGGCATGGTGAAGATAAGTCACTTTCTGAGCAAGTGTGGGAGCGAATCTGGAGCCGAGCTTTTCTTCCTACGCACCAGCCCGCACAAGATACACAGCCTGCGCTACACAACACGCATCCGTGAGCCCACCACCCAGCACCACCAGCTCGCTGCTTATTGGCTTTCAGTTCTGCTGATAGTCTGGTTCAATATATGGACGAGAGACCTTGCTCTGTAATTTATGAGCAAGTTGGCCAGCAATGGTTGTAGACCTTCAAAGCTACCACTGCGAGAAGTGGACGCGGGTTATTTGGGAGTCCGGCTCTAATAAGTGCACAAGCTTGATTCCGAGGTTGCAAGATGGTCTTTGCTGCAGTATCTCATTAAAGTGCGAGGAGCTGCAGTTTTGGCCTGGTTGTCTCAGAAGATTGGTTCAGGAACGTCAGACTAATGACGTTGAAATATCTTGACCTCCTGTGATCTTGTGCTGAGCTACAATTCAGGTTTCTGAAATTGTTGCTGGGAAGTTTCGTGTTCACATTGGCTATATTGGGTTTTATGTTCAGTCTCGGCCCCTCCCTCATGTTCATAACCCCACCCCCAAACATGCCTATTAGTACTATTATATTTGTCTAAACAAATCTAATTAATTTTTATTACCATCTTTGTGCAAATATAACCAAACTTGGGGGTGCGTATATGTGTAAATTTCAAATATTGTAAACCAGAAATGTAAAGGTTTTTTTTTTTTTAGGAATTTTTATTTTGTACCTGAAAAATCAGGGTGGGGCTTATATTCACGTAAATACGGTACAGTATTTGTATTTTAACTTAAATTTGTAATTTAATTAAAATATTAATCTACAAAATATCCCAACTTTAACTTTATTAACATTTGCAACTTTTCTGCAACAGACAAGACTTAAAGTGCAACACTTTGCCTGAAATTGAAAAGAATGTTTTCAAAAATTGAAAATATTTAACACAGCGATATTTCCTCATCTTCCATCGTAGTCACAATGAAGCCACAGGCTTCGTAGAACTTTCTAGTCCTAGCTTTCTGTGGCACTTCACTCGTCTCTTTGTCTCCTTCTCCATCTTTTTTCCCTCCATGGTAAATATTTTTTCATGTTGACTCGCGAGGGTCTGTTCTCTTGCACGGCAAAAGCATGTTCTCTTGGGTTTTCCGCAATCTCCACTGTTGGAGAACCACTAAAATAAAAGCATCTTTAAAAGTTCCATGTTTTCTTGGGAATATTTAGCAGCTTCTTTCTTTAGCAATTTATCTTCAAAGAAACTTCTTGAAGTTTGTTGTGCTCTTTTTGTCTAGTCATGCCTGATTGAATGCTACAGTTTTGTAGAACGTTTTTATAAGACTCATACAATTTTTCCCAAATGTTTTCCATGTTTTATGTTTAAAGTAAAAGGGAAATGTATTGCAGGTTACATTTTCAAAAACTTAAATCTTTCCAAAGAAGTCGAGCCAGCAGTTGAGTTTTGTAACAATCTTGTTTGACAAATCAATCTATTATTTTTTTTCTTAGTCAATGTTCTTATTGGTCTAATTATAGTTATATTATCATATAATATTTTTTTTACATTATTTTCGTTGGTACATATTTTTATGTAAATATTTCTTTGTGTATTTGTAAACGATCCCTATAGTCAACAATCATGAGTCAAGCTGCATTCATAAATAATGTGATGTAAGTTTAAATGTAGTGTAGTATCAGGCACTTTCATGTAAAGTCTTCAAAGGTCGGAGAGTTGGCAGAGTCAGGTAGCGAGAACTAATGCAGCGTAATGGAAGCGTGTTTTAAGCAAGGTTCTGCTGAGATCAGCGGGAGAGCGAGTGCTCGAGATCCTTCTTCTCGTCACTCCTTTCAGAGAAACAGGTTGGAAGTAAGCAATCCATTTCTCTTTCATAGGCTTTTTTTCTCCACTTTAGAGCTCTTTTCAGCTAACCTAAACGTCCTCTCCGTTCTTCTGCGATTCAGTACGTTCACCTCTGTGAGGGAAATTGATTTGAGGCGTAGAGGAGAGCTGAATTGTTTTGCCAGCTGTAGTTAGAATCTTTTCTTTGGTTTTTTCTTGTGAGAAATCTGAGGTGTTACATCTCCTACGTTCGCGGTGATCCGTGCCACTTCTGGGTTTCACAGGTTTTGTGAAAACTGTTCTGGTTTTTTTTTGTTATTAATTATGATGTGATATGATTTATGCTCTATGATTGGTTGGCTATCAATCCAGGGTGGGTTTCCATTGGCTCACCGTGACCCAGAAATGGAAAAGCTGTTCAGAAAATGGATGGATTTTAAAAAAGAAATTAAGGTTAATAGGAAAACAAGGGTTGAGGTTAAGAAAAAAGAATTTCTTAGCAGAAGTAAAGAAAGATTTTTCAGATACGATCATGAGAAAATGGATTTGTTTTTGTCTTTTTCTCACATTGATTTTGCTTAACTATAAATATTTTTTTGTGTCAAAAGAAACATATAGTTCTCAGTGGCATTTTATAGTGGATTTTATTTTTGCGTTAATTATACTTCTATTCAACATTGTAAGTTCAGAACACATTTTTTTACAGAAACAAACTACTGCATTTCCTCCAAAAAATCAGCCAGTGTCAGAGGAACGTCGTGTCGTGCAGTGCCATTGATTAATATCGATTTTAACTTAACATCAGTGCTTTAAATCACACATCAATTTATAGATTTTTGCCTTCAGTACCATACAGCCTTTAAGACAATTGCATTACACACACACACACACACACACACACACACACACACTCGCGTACATTTGTACAACTTAACTAATTTCATAAGTTTTTAAAGTAGAATTTTCCTGAAATAATTGAAAACAGTCATTTAAACTCCATTTTTACATTGTTGGGGATTTTACGGGTGATTTGTTTTTTGTTGCATTTTGCTGACGCAATAAACAAGACTGTACTTTATAAGAACTTTCACAGCGCTTCGTTTGTTCGTTTGCGAGTAGCTATTAACACATTTCCTCCCGAGTTTTCTTAACTATTGCCAAGTGTACTAGCTACTTTTAATTCACTTACCGCACAGTTGCGCTGGCACTTACCTGTGAAATAATGACATAACTGTATGAAGAACAGCGAGATGCCTCCTCAGGCACGGACATTTTGGCCTTAGCAGTAATTGAAAGATATTACAGCTGTAATTTGTACTGAACAATCTCCACCGTTACCAGCCAGAAGCTGCCAGAAGGCCATCAGTCGATTGAAGTGGAATGAACAGTAAGTGGCGATGAGACCTATTAAAAAAATGCATAAGGGGAAAAGGAAGTTTAACAGATGGAAGAGCAACAGAGACGAAGGGCAAGGCCAAAACTTCCACGAGTGCTCCATCACTGCCACAGAATTTACATGATCCATTCAGCATCAGCATCATGAAGCCATTCTCGCAATAACAATCCCGGTAATAGCCAGGCCAGAGGAAAAAGCTTTGATTTTGCTACTTGCCATCATGTGATTGAATTAATGTGACTTGGAACTAATGCGGACACGAACAATAACAAGCTCTTGGCTAATGAGAGTGGCTTAATGGGTTTATTATGATGGTGTCAACTGGGTTCGTCCTGACGTAAATATAAATAGGTCAACGCATTACTCGGATATTTGGCTTTTTATATGGGTCTTGGAATCCACTAAGTCCAGGTGATATCATATAAATCACGCTAAATCATAAAAGGTAAGCGGAGATAAATATGCAGTCGCTTGTAAATCATTTCTTTGGCCGCGCATCACAATCAGAGACCCTGTTGACTGTCACATATTCCCGCCGTGTTTACCTCCACTAATCAAACACATCCCAACCCGCTAATCAAGCGCTGGATTATAGCTCTGCGTGCTGGATTGAACTCCCCTGGTTTAACGCAAATGAAAGTTTACAGGGGTCTAAAGTACTTGAGTAAATGGACTTTGTTACTTTACTTAAGTAATTTTGTCTGCTTTGTAGTTGTACTGAGTATCAAAAATAAAAGTAACTTTTACACTTGACTACATTTGGAATTGAGTATCTGTACTCTTTACTCCACTACATTTGAATGGACACTTACCGTTACTTGTTGCATTGTGATTGTGCGCGACAAGTCGACATCTTTTTCTACCGCGGTTAATTTATTGGGTGGATGAGACAATATCGCCATCTGCAGGGTGCTAAAGGGACTGGATGCTATTGAATAGGGACTGTAATGCTATGAGCTAAATCAAGTGAACGTGGATTAGAGGTTGCACTTTTTTTTGCACATTTGACTTACTTATTGTTATTTTTTTTTCTATTTTCTGCCATTTTGAAACATTGAGGTGTCAAATTTAATTTCTATATTAGGAATTAAAACCTCATAAACAAAGAGATTCTCGTTTTCACATGTCCTTGTGTTTTTTGAGCGTTTCTTCAGTGTGAGTGAAATCATCTCGAGTTCTTTTAAAAATGGAGACTTTACGACTTTTACTCAAGTCTTTTTGGAGTTAATGACTTGTTACTTGTGATGTAGTAATTTGTACAATGAGGTACTTTTACTCAATTATGGTTGTCAGGTACTTTTTACTGCTTTGTTGTTTACTTTCTAAAATGTTTTGAGGAGCTCAAGGTGCCTTTGGAGTTCCCAACTCTTTTAAATACAAATTTGCATACAAGCCATCAGTATGTTCTGTCTGCTCATCACTGCTCACGCCTTGATGGTGCTCACGAAAGCTTATAATTATTCCCAGACGTTTCACCTTTCTGACTGCGGCTGCGTTCGGTCATTGCAGAGTTATGAAGCAATAAATGAAGGGTAGAACAGATGAATACGATATCTATAAATCTGATAAATCAGTGCGGGCACTTTTGACACCCGGTGTGTGCAGAAGCCCATTAAAGTCTGTCATAGCACTATCATGTTCCCGGAGTAAGTCTAATGCCTTGGCTTGAAGGTGACTTTGACTTTAGACACGCTACATGTTAATGCCTCCATAAAATCTCTGCTTATTGGTACAAACACAAACTCTTGTGTCGTCTTGCATGCACAACACAACTTTTACTGGGTCTGTGTTTGTGCTTGATCCCACTTAGATCTTTGCTAATACCAAATGGGAAGACTATGGTTTCCTCCCATAGTCCAAAAACACCCATAGGTGTGAGTGAAAGTGTGATTGTGTGTCCAGCTTTTTGATTGGCTGGTCAGCAATCCAGTGTCCTGTGATTGGCTCCATCTCCACGTGACAGAATCACACCAACTCAGCAGTGAGAAAATTATTCAGCGCATTACCAAATATGCTTGGTATATGTACACACACACTTTTCAAGCCTTTTCTGTGGTACTTTCTGTCACGCTGTTTTTAAAGTGCATCCGTCATTGCAAATGAGTCCGTGCACGCTTTACACGTCTCAGCAAATCACCACCTGACTCATTTGAAGCCAAAGGGCTAAGTGATCGCGTTTTTGAAGTGCAAAACATTCATTTTCAAACCAACGGTATATTCATAAAGTCTGCCTGTTATGTTCATTATACTACGGCTCTGCACTTGTTTCATCTTTTCACCCCGTCAATTCAAAGCAACACTTTCTAAAGGCGCAATTTGCATTTGTCTGCAAAGAAGCCGGTTAAAGTACTGGGAGGTAGTGTGATTAGATTAACCAAAATAACTTAACGCATAAACGACGCTATTTTAAAATCATTTTGTGTGAAGGAAGTTCATACTCAATGGTCTCTGGTCTGTTTTCCAACAATGGCCAAATTAGCTGACTCCAACTCTTCTTGACGTTCTGTACGACTGTATGACGCCGCTCTCGCTGGAAATGAACGGCCTTGATGGCGGTTTGATGTTCACGCCGTGTGTGGTGTGAATGCCTAATGAGTAGCGTGAGTGTTGAGCACTGGGGGAGGAAACTATACCACACACTTCACACTTCAATCAGAACGCAGCAGCTAGATTATTGACTCCGACTAGAGAACGTGAGAGCATCACTAGACTTGCACTCCAGTACTACATCACAATGACTCCTGGTTAAATCTTGCATATAATTTACAATTCTACTCTATGCTTTTAAAGCTCTTCATTGTTGCACTCAACGATCTCAACAAAAACCTCAACACGCTTCTGATCTCACTCTACACACTAACTCCTTATGTCTTTGATCTAATAAACATTTGCTACTTTGTCCATTCACATTTTATTTTTTCCATTTTGTTCACATTTTGACTGTTCCAGACTGTGGAATGGACTTTCTTTCCAAAACGTTTTGTTTATTCTATTGCTTTGATAATTTAGTTTCACTTATGTATTTTACTGTGTTTTAGCTTTAGTTTGACGATAATTCTTGCTTATGGTTTTGGTTTAAAAAAACATGATATTTTTTTTTTTCTTGATACATTATTAAGAAACATTATACAACGTTTCTTCCTCGTTTCAGAGCACTTTGGTTGCCACGTCTGTTGTTTTGAAATGTGGTTTAAGAGAAAAAATAAATATTATATCAATAAAATTTGGTAAAATAGTAAACATTCTTCTAAAGTACACATCTAAATTGTTGTCTGACAGTTGTTTAACCATCTGTTTATCACGTCAATACATGGCAATATAATAAATTAAAGAGGCACCGAACAAATTAGCAATTGGTTTTTACTTAAAAAAGTAAATTTGTGTTTCTCTTTGATACGTATGAAAATTCAAATGGTCACCATCCAATTTCTTTCTTGTTCTCCAATTTTTTGCCTAAACAAATTTCTCTCTCTCTCTGCCTTGTATTTTTTTAAACATCATCTAGTTTTAAATGCATGAGGGGTCGGAGATGCACTGTCGTCTGTTCTTTCCCTCTCCATGCTTCACTCCATCGATCTCCGTCTCCTCAGCTACAGAGATAAAATGCAGATTGTGTCTGTTTTTAAGCGTTTTGTAACCCTTAAGCTGATGTCATCTTTATTCAATAGAGCAGGACCGCACACATATGCTGCCACCTGTGCCCGCTCGCAGTCACCGCTGCCGCCCTGTAATTCTGGAGGGAAAACCCATTCATCCCACCTTCTAAACAATCACTGATTTTAGTTCAGCTGGAACGAATGTTTATTGGCCTCATCTGCTGCCCACCTGGACATTCGCCTCGGAGCTTCACCCCTGCCAAAGCCCTGGGCACCATCCCATAAAGCCTCTGCCATTCTAACCATCAGCACCACCTGTGATCCTGCAGTCTGGCTGGTCATTAAACTATAGGTCACCCAAAATATGTCTGTTTACACTACTTATTTGTCTTGAGCTATGTCTAGTACAGTATATGTCTGCTATTTAGAACACAAACCTTTTCGAACTGCCAAGGAATGGAGCATCTTTAAATGACGCTCTATTGAGGACAAGCTGTCCCTATAATGCCGCGTTTTTTTACCCCCAGCTCAAAGCTTTTTCTGTTTTTGTTCACCCTCTGTGAACAGTTGTGATATTAGTTTGGCTCTTTGTACAACTGACTTCCCGCTGTGAGTTCATACTGGTCGCCCAGTCTTGTAAGCAAACGGATTTGACCTTTTCAGACAGCTCCTTTCTACCTTTAGAGTTTATCTTTAAGTAGTCGAATTTGGAAAATGTTTTTTTTTTACATTACCATGTAATCAGTCGCAGACTTGGTTTTGTTATGAAACGTTACGTGGACTCATACCCGGGCTTATTATGTTCACCTCAACAGTGAAGAGATGAAGACATCCTGAGGAGCTGTTTAATTGGTCACAAGGGTTGCCCATCTGTGGTAGGCGGTGCTTTTAAAAAGACAAACGGCAAAGCTGGGAAAGACACGAGAGGCTCAGGGTGACGCAAACGGGATGGTGGAAAAAGGGGACAGTGGAGGATAGAGATCAAGCGACAGAAGGATCAAGAGTAGGACACAGTGAATGGGAGATGGTGGGTGCCAAGCCCTCAGGAGCACATGGGGCGGAATAGTTGTCCTTGTCCCAGTTTATTGTTTTTTTTTGTTATATAAGTTCTGCCAATGCAGTGAAGAAGTAAACAGAGCCATTCTTTTGTTTAATTTCACTTTGTGTTCGTGAGGAATACGTCATATTAGGGGCAGTTGGGACCTAATGGAAAGAGAGGGGGACTTGATAGCAAGTTTTTTTTTGTTTTTAAAGCTGAAAACCCCATCTGTTCCTGCAGTGTCGCTGTCCACTGCTCCTGGTGTGTGTGTTCATTTCACAGTCGAGGATGGATTAATGAATAACATTCAATGTCGAATTTTTAGCTTTATAAACCTTATAATCAATTGATTGATTTTTGTAAGGTGTAAAAGCTACAGTGTGCTTTGCTTTCACTTTGGTTTAAGCATTTATGGACTGCTTAATGACTTACAGTTCAGCTTGAGGGCAAAGCTAATTGTGAATACTGAAGACCTTCCATGAATTTGTGCTTATTCTATAAGGGAAATTCATTCAAATTTTCATCATCTTGAATGTACAGGCAAGTGTCATAAAGACAGACACATGTCATACCTATACTTACTAACTAGAATTACACAAGTTTTTTTTTTCTTACAGTTGATCACCTGAAATGTACATTTTATAGAATAGATCAATTACTAATATTTACTAATATTATTTACAAGTTTTCATAATTTAAATTTACATATCATGAACACCAATTTATTTAGTTACACTGCACTACAAAGATTACATTTTGAGGTCTTTTAAATTACATACAGCTATTATGTGTTATGTAGTGAGATAAACTATTAATAAGACGTGAAACACATAATTGCTTGCCGCTCTATTTTTTTCATGTTTTTGCCAGTATTTTATTATTAAGGATGTACATGTATCCAAAAGTAACCGGACTACTATGTGTGGATTTAGCTATATATATATTTTTTATTATATATTAATATACTCAAACGGGAATTAGAAACCCTGTTCAATTACAGTGGAACACAAATTCCTAAATGAAATTGTACAGTTCTCTTGAATGGAACACTGATTGAGTTGGCAGAGGTTTTGCGCTGGAGTTCTTTCCTCCACAGCAGCCGTGGGGTCTTTCCTCCAGGACAGCAGGATGAATGGTGGGGGGGCGAGCGGAGGATTTGGTGAGAAATAGTAGTAATCACATTCTTTGTGCCTCTATATCTTCTGCTTTTCTGCTGATCCAAGCACTCTCTTGGCGAATGACTTGCTGATAAACTTCTGCTGGACAGCCGAGCTACAGCTTGAGAAAGGAGATGGCTTTCTGGAGCAGCTGGAAACAGAGAAGACTGTCAAGAAACGTAAAGGGAGAAACCGAGAAACGTTTTTAAAGCTCTTTGGTCTTTCTCTTCTATATCCATTGTGCTTTAGCTCTACATCAGCGCTTTGTGCACTGTTCAGCATCCATTTTCTCCTTACAATCTTATCGTGCTTTTCTTTAAGTGTGAGGAGGAATTATTTCTCGCGAACATCAATTGATTTGTTTCTGAAAAGGCCTTTAAAGCAACTCCAGCTATTAAGCTAAAGGATCTGGATGATAATACAAAGAGTTAAAATGATTTTTTTAAATAAATAATTCTGCCTCTGCTTTTGCCCAAAAATGTTCAGGAAACACAATTACTGGAGGTTTTTTTGGAAACAGAGGTGCGTTTAATGAGCTCATCTCAGTAACAGGATTACAAAGCTCTTGCACCTCAACATCCCATTAGATTCCCCCAGTAAATGGTGGCCTGATTATCCCAGAGATAAAAACATGGTAATGCCGCACTAATCCCAGCTCTGAGCGCCGACGTGATCCAGACACACAGACAGACCTCTCTGTGTTTTAATCGTAGTGCGACAACTCTGTTAATTCTAGTGCTTATGGCAGCCATATTGTCACATCATCATGGTCCTTATTTTTTTCTCACAGTCCAAATTGGAATTTGAGAAATTGCCCATGGATATGAGTGTGTGTGAGTGTGTGTTCTAACTTTGTGAGAGACTGTCACCAACCAAGAGTGTTTCCTGCATTCTGTCTCAGAGTTGCTATGATTGGCTCCCTGTGACCCAGAAATGGAAAAGCTGTTTGTAAAACGAATGTGTGGATGTTTTTTGGATATTTTAAGACGCCTACTTTTATGTATTGTATGTACAGTACATATGCAGCTACTAATTGCATTTCTCATTGAAAACATTTTCTTGACTCACTATATATGTTCACTTTCGAATTCACCGATGGATAATTTACATTTTAGTCTTCTTTACCCAGTTTGGGAGCACGAAA
>CM051494.1:26922602-26957390 GCA_028031935.1 Paedocypris micromegethes
CCAGCCACGCAGGTTAGTTAGTTAGCTACTGTAGCTCACTTCCACCAGACACATGATAGTACTCCTGCAGGGATAGTAATAACCTTTACTCCTACTGCGCGCTAAATACTGCACTGTCTCTTCTACTCGATTATTGAGACATGTTACAACCGTCCACTTTAGAAGCAGCTTCATGGATTTCATGGATCTCTTTTGGTGAGACACTGTGAGCCAATCTCCAGCTTACTGTATAGCTCTATATGCCACTTCAAACTGTTTTTTTAATTGTAAGAGGAAAGCGGAGACCTGGAAGAAAACCCACGCAAACAGTGGGAGAACTTTCCAAACCCCCCAATGGGCTTCAACCTCGGCTTCTTGCTGTGAGGCGATGCTACCCACATATCCATTAATCCAGTGGCAAACACAACTTTCGGTATCAGTTGCCTCCAATAAAGCGGTTTTAGTTCTGCGAAATGTTAATTTTAATGGCGCATAATTAATTACGCAGTTATTCAGAGCGATTTGAAGCAACCGAGTAATTGGCCGAGTTTATACCTGAGCATTTTTCTAGTTCTAGACAGCCTGGTGTCATTTCCTGAAAAAAGTATTTCCTATGATTTCATCATCGGTTACTGTACAAAGACATGGATTTATTAGAGAGCTACTACAGAAACAGCCCGAGGAGAACAGTGCTGGTGGTTAGGCACTTCATGTGGCATCCCAACAGCAGATCTTTGTTTGCAGTCTTGAACTTTGAGCAGTGACTGGGAAACTGTGCAATCCTATACCCAACAAACTTATTTTAGACATTAGTTTTTATGCAAAGTTTTTGCATTGTATATTTTATGTGTTTCAAGTTGGCTCACCAATTGTTGTCATCTCACAGAAAGAAGATGATGATCTTTCTCTGAGTTTGTGTGTTCTTCTCGTGTTTCTGTGGGATTCTTGCCTTACAAGTTGAGTGTATGAGTTGTGAGTCTTGCTCATTAGGTGATGGTACAGGATGCCACTGTCTTATTGGTTATGGCAAGGATTGATGGAGCAGTACGTTGAAGGCTTAAGTGATGGTGATGTCTTCAAGTTTTTTGTCTCGTGATGTAGAGGTTTTGTTGCCGTAAAACCTCCAATAGAATGCAATGGCGTTCTGTTTTTCAACTCTTTTGTCATGGTGGCTTCTTATTTTCAACCTTCGTCAACTCTGTCATGGGGGCTTTCTATTAGAGGTTTTACGGTAAGCATCACGTTTTATTACCATCTTTGTTTATTTTTCTTTCAAGAAAGCAAATTTGCATAAAGTATTGAATTAGTTGCTTTGAGGTCATGTCGTCTCCGTCTCACTTCAAATCTCATCAGCTTGATTAGTCTGAGACGGGAAATCAAAGAGCTTTTATGTTCTCTTTGTCTTTGAAGCTATTCACAAATGCGTCTTAAATGGAGTCTACGTGGGCATTTGATTGTTGTGTGTGCTTGACGTGTATTGTGTTATGTGGTTTGGTGATCAAGTCGTTGCTTGGTGATATTTTCTCTTGGTGATTTTACTAGGAGATGCAACCTCAACGTCATAATTATTCATCAAGTCAAGTTGGTTTTCTTCCAGTTATAAAAATCGATTGGTTTTCTTAAAAATTCCATCAAATTCCTAATAAAACAATCTTTTGAAAACATTATTACGTTTATGTTTGAAAGGGTGTTACATGGGACAGTGGTTAATCAAGAAATCAGCTTATTTTGGCCTTAAAACAAATATCTTGGATAAATATTGTCCTGCTTATTTTGGACTAAATTCTACTAATTTAGGACAAAGAAACGTGAGAGAATGGGATTTTTTTTCCGGACCTGTGCGTGTAACCCTACTATGGTGAAGCCAGTGTCATGAGTGCATCGTATTTTACGTTCATAAAGTTTCTACTTTTTTAAAAATAGTTTAACACAATTATGTCAAAGGACCATAGCGCCTGAGATAATCACCATAATAAATGTGTACAAACCACGTACGTCTTCTTCTCTTCCAGCTTTCCTATCAGTCATCACAGCACCACTGCAAATTATCCTGTGGATCATTAGTATATTTGTTTTGGCAAATTGTATTCCTGGAATTAACAGTCTTTCTTTTATTCCAAAAGGTTTTTATGTCCTATAGGTGTTTGTGTCCTCAATTAGTCCAGCTGGATTAGATTAGGTACAACATCTGTTGTGTGACACTGATCTGCTTGACCAAAAAAACCCTCGCAATGTGGAGTAAAGACGGTTCTTCATTGATTCTTTCATCAGTTGCACGCTCTGTGTGTTCTCACATTGAGACGTGCGGCGTCACTAAGACGGGATGCGAGTGGTTCCAGTCTTATACTGGCAGGGGACAGATGGCTGCGTTTGATGTGGATGCTGTCTGGACCCCCGTGGGCAGCCCCCTCTCTGGGGACAAGACGGCCCATCTCAGCCCGTCTCCATCTGCACTCAGGTATAATGAGCACATAGATCCACAGGGGCCTGCCAATGGTATCTACACAAAAGCTAAAATGAGCAAAAATTGAGAAGTTAAGCAACAAATCTGTAATTGTGGAAGCAGCACAGTGGACGGAGCATGTGGATT
Source organism: Paedocypris micromegethes (assembly GCA_028031935.1). Lineage (NCBI taxonomy): Eukaryota > Metazoa > Chordata > Actinopteri > Cypriniformes > Paedocypris > Paedocypris micromegethes. Next base: position 26,925,172 of record CM051494.1, read on the forward strand.
ATTTTAAGATCAGATCTGATGGATTAACAGCATATGGTGATTCGTACTGTAGTTTTGCATATGCTAGTATTAAGGCGCAAATTAGGCTTTTTTAACCGCGTGCGATTGCCAAGTATCTTTGTTTCTATTTATCAGTTAATTTAATTAATCTGGATAAACATTGCCATAACACCATGATGATCTCATTAACAATATCCTAATAGTTTTACAGCTCGGTAATTAGTTTTATATTTATAACGTATTACCTAATAAATGCTGCCAGCGTAAGGTGCTGTATTTTGTATTGGAATATTGACTCTTTTTTTTTCTTCTTTTTAAATAAAAACACTGTTTGATGATATGTTTTTCCTGTACCTAGATCAAGGATGTATTCAAATCTCTGGAAATTTCTGGAAAGCGTAAAGGTAAAGTCAGTGTTTGACTAATGCGAAATAAACATCCATTGAAATGTATGGCACATTTTCCCAAGTGTGGTTGATAACTTCACTACCACGTGTTGGCAAAACTAGTTCTCTGGTTCTGGTTAACGGCACAACTCCCCAGATCAAGGGATTCTTTTGTTCAGGGCTGAGATTCTCAAAAGCCATGTTATGCATCAAAGAGATCAAGCCTTGAAAGCAGCCGTACAGTAGCCATAACTCTGAAGCTCAAGGTGAAGGCTGAAGTCAGCGTCAGTGTTGTGTGCTAAAGGCTGTCACGGAATTGTGGGAAAGTCGAGAGCCAGTCTTTGTTGTGGCTATTGATTAATTGGACGGATGTAACATGAGCGTTGACGTGTTGAAATGAAGTGTTGGCAAGAGTGTATCTATTACTTCACCAGGAGAGTGTTCTGCGCCTCGGAAAGAACTAGAATAATTGGTTATTTAAATATAAACACGGAGACCCAAGAAGCACAGACATATTTGGCTGCCAGACTGATATGATACAACAGGAGCGTGTTCGTGTAGCGTCACGCAACATTACGTATTGGTGACATTTTTTACGCAAGAGAGTTTTCCAAATCCAAGTTTTTGAGAAACGAGAAAGCATCTTTATTTTTAGACTTTTTAAGGTGTGAATTGTGGCCAAATTTTAACAGGACACATTCGTTTTGCCGATGTGGCTAATGCCAAACACTTTAATAGGGCAAGTGCACACTAATATCGCAAGCTTTTTCACTCAAAATGAACAGTGATTCTCATCTTGAAGCGTCCGTAATGTCAGGAGTCTCAATTAATTAATTTGATTAATAATAATACAGTTAATGATATTAGAAAGAGAGCCAATGTGGCTTATTGGCTTGAGAGTTTTGACCAAATGGTTGCAGGTTTGAATTAAAAAAAAAGCAAAAAAAAACAAAGAATCCCTTGTGCCTACAGCTAAAGATTGCCCTGTGTGTGTGTGTGTGTGTGTGTGTGTGTGTGTGTTTACTTCACTATGAGTGGGTCAAATGCTCAGGTGGATCGGACGCAAGTTACTAGTATGGCCATAGCAGGTCATTCTTTCACTTTCCTTTCCACTTTCTCTTTCCTTCCCTAAATGGACTGCTAAAAGTTGTGAACGGGTGTTGGTGTTATGAGATGGGAGGCAGTGGTATCTTGAAGAGTCGTTTCAATGCTTCAGCTGTTGGGAAAGCTGTGCTAAGTGCTTCACGGTTGGAGGTTGGACTGACAGCAGGGCAAAGTCTCGACACACTCGCTGTCATTATTAGACTCTTCGCAGAGGGAAGCCTTTTAACCTGTGTCATGTTTCTGTATGTCAGGTTGTAGCTGTTTGACAAATGACCTTTTTTTTCCTTTTGGAATTTGAAACCTCAAGCGTTGGTGAAGACGTTTGAAGGAAGGCGTTTTTAGTTTGTTGGTGTCTGGTAATGCCGTGTGATGGTGCATGTTAATTTCAGTTTATTTCAATTTCTTGAGACTTGCACATTAAATTTCTCCAAAATCTCCAAAAATGGAAGACTGTTTGAGTCATTAATGGATGTAATATTTCACATCATAATGTTGAGCTGAAACGCACCACAAAAAAAAAACTAAACAATATTATATTGAAGGTATCTCTGTAATTTCCCCGTTTTGCACTTACAATCTTTTTCTAAATAATCTCCAAGAACATGTAGTGTGAAAGGTTGCCATTTTTATTTGGAAAATGTTGTGGTCCGGTTATTAGTTGTGTTATAATATTTAGTGGAGAAACATAAAATTCGTGCAAAAGTGACTGCCTGATCACAGAACTGTCTGAGAACTTTGAACAAAGACAAAGGGAAGGAAAAGAGGAGTTGGAAAATAGCATAAAAGCAAAAAGGATAACCGCAACCTCGAGAGGATTGTGAAATCAAACCATTTTTTGATAATATTTAAATTTTATAACCAGCATTTGAAGCATCTCTAATGAATTATGCCTGGGGTAAAGATTCATAAAGATTCATTTTTTTTCAGCTCTTTAGAATTTAAATTAAGCCATGTCTTCTTGACCAACACCAGAGCTTGACCAGACAAGATGCACTCCCAAACCTTCCCAGAAAAGTTCAAGTCTTTTTATGTAAAACAATTTGTTATATTTAGCTTGTAAAGACAGACGTCCCTCAATATTTCATGTTTAGTGAAATTCCTGCTCACTGAAGTAAAGCTGAGAGATAATGGGCAGAGTGTGAAGGATGGGTGTAGGCGAGCAGACCGTCTCTCATGCACATCTTCTGTCAGGTGCTTGGAAAGATGTTTTCCTACTATCTTTCTCGCTCTTTGGGAAAGCAAAGCGGACCTCATGCTGTTAGATTTGAGACGATTGGACACGGTGTAATTTTAGAAGGAGTGTCTTCACACGAGCTGGTGTGCAAGAGAAGTGCAAATGCAGATGATGTTCCCGACCACAGTGACCTTTTTACAGCACTGTATCTAATGAAGTGTGAACATCAACGCAACTAGACGCGTGCATCTATCCACAGCTTGCCAAGACTCTATACTGCTTCTTTCACGACAAACTCCAATCTGCTGTATGTAAATTTCACGCATTGTTTAAAAGAGGTCCTTGTAGTGCTTCATGTCTGGAATGAAACGGAACTGTAGATGTAAATGTGGATTGACAGCCGCTCTGACAGCTCCACTCGCACCAGAGATGCTCTTTTTAGACGAATGGCTTTCATTATAAAGTCTGCTATGAATTATAAATGCTGGCAATGCCTGTCTGCTCTTAACTACACAATTATTGATCCCCACTGTGGAGCCAAGCACAAGCTCAATTAAGATCCAACTAAATGAATGTGCTGTGGAGCTTGCGTGAAATAAATGCTGTCTATATAAGCTACATTACTTCGATCTTCCATAGTTCTGAGGTTATTTTTTTTACCCGAGATGGAAACAGTGACGCACATTCACTATGAAGTCAATGGAGAAATTCTACTATTTACTTTATTTCAAACTTAGAAGCCTGAAATAAACGGGTTTTTGGGTTGTAGGAATATAATTAAAATAAATATGCAAAAACGACAGCAGGTTTTTAGTTGGACGAATTCTTTACAGGAATTTGAATGTCGGCAATGTTTCCTCACAACGTTTATGATTTCTGAAGTGTAGTTTGAGTATTCACAGTAAAGAGGCATTTGGCTAATTTATGCTAAAATAGAACTAAGCCATTCATGTATTTTTCTGTCTTACTGTAAGTCCGGCTGCAGTGTGTTCCATAATGGATGGATCTCCAACTGTGCGCACCTCTCTAATTCAAACTCTGCAGGCGAGAACCAAGGCATTTCTTCACTTCCAACCAACATCTCTCACACACTCTTACACACACACACACACACAATCACACACGTTTTCTTTCTCGCTTATTTTCTGTCTTGCATTCCCTCTCTTTTTCAGCTTCATCTCTTTCTCATTCTCTCTCGTTCTCCATCTCACCACTTCTTTACTTTTTCACCATCATTCATCTTTGCTATTCCTATACGTAACACAATTTATTGCATCTACAATTTATTGGCACTCCAGTTTGGCCTAAAACAAAGGGAAATCGCTGCACTCGTTTTCACCGTTGTTCAAATGCCATTAGGGAGCACCAGAAATCGTTCCATTTTAATTTGAAAAGGGATCACACAAAAATAAAGAAATCCAAATCAAATATTTCTGAAACGCATCCAACACGATGTCGCAAGCACTTTGATGAATTTTACAGCTCGATGTGCACAAATACATTTAGTCTGTTCTGGGAGTTGTTAATCTTGTATAAGTATTCCCACAATCCCTCCAGTGAGAAACGGATTTAATGTGGCATCAAGACCGTAGTAGAAATGTGTGTGACATGTCTACACACAAGCACACACACACACACGCACACACTCAGTGGCAGGTTTCAGTTCGCTGAGTGACGGTTCAAATCAGTTCATTTTCAGATTGAGCAGGATCTTGGGAGATTGTAAAGCATCTTTATCAACAGATTGAGTGCTGATTTTACAAAAAAAGAGCAAAAAGATTGTGCGTCGCGTACAAAAATGATTTCATTAATTATATTACTTTATTTAGATGTTGTTATGATTGTTATTTATTTAAGAAAATGATTTAATTTGGTTTAAGGTTAATCAAAGTTAACTTGACACTGAAAACTCTTTAAAATCTAAATATTGAAAAGTCTCTATTTGTATTGTCTGTATTGAAAAATGCTTTTAGCGTTTTTAGTGTCACATTTATTAAAGAATATATTTAAAATTTATTTTTAAAAAAAGCTCAGACAGAGAAGCCTATGTTTCCCCAACAGAGCAGCATTATGACCTATAATATTCCGAAGCGACTTTCCTTTATTATGCGCACTTCCTCTCGCCAGCTTCCTTTTGACCTCAGCCTCACACAATACTCACACTATACTGCATGCATTATGCATTCTGTACATAATGATTCCTCCATCCTCCGTTTCTTCAGACTATCTTCCTGATTCCGCCCACTATTTCTATTTTTGTTTGTGTGTGTCCGCTTGAGTAATTGCGTGTGTGCGTGCTTGCATGTGTGTGTGTGTGTGTGTGTGTGTGTGTGTGTGCACTGTTATCTAAATGCTATTATTTCTAAAAGCAAACTAAAAACAATTTTTTGTAAATGTACAGTACTTTTTTTTTCCAATATGGATTTTGAACAATGATTTCCAACAGTATGTTGAACTCAAAAGCAAATGAAAGCAGTTAGTGGCTGCTGGGGCTTTTGCTTTATTTACTTCCACTCTCAAAACCCAATTGCTCCGTCCTGGTCGAGTTCATTTAGTTTGACCTTTTTCAGGAGCGAGAAGAATAGGAGGACGGTGTGTTCCTGGAGGGAAAAATTGCAGCGCTCATCCACATAAAACCCTATATTCAATATTTCAGAATGCAATTAGAGGAGCTAATTATCTCTGAATCCTTTACAATGGCTTCGACTCTGATGGTCTTTAATTAGATTTGGAGGGGTGAGAAAGCCCAACAGAGCTCCAGCAGATGCTCCCGAAGCGCTGAAAGTTTCCATTCTTCTGGTTCACCGAGAGGTGATGTATGTTCACCCAGGCGTAGGGAAAGGTTCACGTTTGTTTCCCTGTTTGTTTGTGTGTCGTTCCTGTTTTACTACCGTTACCGTTGTCATGTTCCAGTGCAAGAGATCCGCATCAAAAGCGGTGTCGGCTTTAATAAACACGCGGCGGCTAAACTAACTTGACCTAAAACAGTCAGCGGCTAAATGATACGTAGTGTTCTACATGGTCCTCGCTGTTGATCCTTTAATGCGTTTTGATGCCTTTGTTTTGTCTTTCTAAATACATGGAGAGATTTTCTTCCTTGATTGGTTTTTCTGTTTTTAGTTGGACACGGACTAGCTGCGGAATTTTGGTTTTCATTCATAATTTACCCAAAATAATAATTGTTGTTTTTTTGTCCAGCAATTTTCAAAGCCAAATTATAAGTACTGCAATTACGCTCACTTAGTATCTAGATTAATTGTTTTTTACATAAAGCACACACAAAGCGCACACAAAGCACACATTAACTTTTGAAATCAAACTTTATTAAGATCACAAATAACTTTCAACATTGTTCCATTGTACCACACACACACACACACACACACACACACACACACACACACACACACACACACACACACACACACACACAATGAAACTTTTACAATTTCAGTTCATTTCCAATAAATTCTTTACCCTCAGTGTTAACTTTACCAGTTTTCGTGGTTTGTGACTTGGAAGTTCTTGAATTTTGATGGCTAGATGCTTCTTAACGTTGACAAAGTCAGTGTTATCACTATTGCATAGCCGGTTAATTTTGTTGTTATTCTGTTGCTTCTCTTCTCCACAATTGTATGTTTGTATCCTTTTATCTTCCCATATAACATCAAATGACCTGTTGACAACAATATTGAGCAGCAGGAGTTCTACAGTTATCCCACTAAAGAAGATCAGAACTAGTATCTTCTAATCAGATTGACAGTGTGTTATTGGTGGGACCGACACATGAAGTCACAGCGCAAATAAGGACAAGTCACGTTTTCTGTGTGTGGCCAACGACTTTCAAATGTATAATAGTGACTAGTCAAAAGCCAGTTTAAGATCAGTTACAGAGATGTTGATGTTATTTTGGCTTATCATAGCTCATTCATCTTCTCAGTGTTACGTATTTCAGCATGAGAAGCCAAAATTCTCAGACGAACCTTCAAGCACCGCAACTTTTTATGTTAGCAATGTGTCGGACTGAAACTTTTTTTTAGTTGTGTCACATAAAATTTGGTAAGTAAGCGCAAGTAGAGATTTCCCAACGGCGCACCAGATAGATTATGATTTACAGTTACATTTTGCATTTTTTAAATTTAGATTTAAGGTGAATTTTACGTTAATTAAAAAAACTGTTATGTTGTAAAACTTTTTTACGTAAAGTTTTGCCCAGCATTACAGTTTTTAAAATCAAGCTTGATTTTGCCTTGTTTTGTTAGAAATTCAAATCCATGACCTGGCCACTCACCTTGGCTTCTCACTCAGCCAATCGTTTACTTTGTCTGTACCAAGTCAATAGCTTTGACATTTACCTCTGAACCGTCTACATTTATGCCGTGCCCTATAGTGAAATGTCAAAGAAGTGGCTGCATTTTAATATAGTCTATAAAAATTAAAAGTAAGAGTGAAAATGTCCCGCCGTCTTCCTCCAGTCTTCACCGCTCTGGTGAGAATCATTGAGTGTTCTACATGCTGAAATGTTCTACATGCTGATGCGTATCAGTCTTTTCTCACCAGAGTTTTCACCGAGGGTGGGCAGAAACCGCCACCGAATGCTTCCTTAATGTCCGGGTTGAAGACGGGAATCGCAGAAGCCCTCTCGGGCCGATGCAGCTTTTGAAAACGATGTTTCCGAGCTTTCAAATAGAGGCGAGAGAAGAATTCATGATCTGATTTGTGTCTGGCATACTGATGTTTCCCCCCGGCCGGGTCGGGTTAGTTTAATGACGGCATGGAAGCACTTGGAACCGCTCCTAGTGTTCTATACGGGTAACAGGCTTCCAGGAAGCCCCGTTTGATTGCACATCCATCTCTGGATGGTGACTAATGACTCCAGTGGTCGGGTCTTTGTGTTTTCAAGGCTTTATGAGTTGAGAGCTTTTGAGCCGAAATCATCTGACTCCTGCTTTGCTTTAAGGCAATCCTCTGTAGTATTAATATATGAAGTATGTCTTATTGTGTGTATTGCTTCTGATTTGTGTGTTCTTTGGTGTGTTTTTTTTCCTTTCGGAGCCGATTGCTAGTTTCATTAGAATCCTTGACATGCTGTGTGTTGTGAGTCAAAAGGTCGGTCGATTCCCTATCTTGCTGTTTTCATCGACATAGATTTGTTTCTAAATATGTTTGTATAATCCGTTTGCCTTCTACATAGCTGGTCTATTGCGGTTTGGCTGCATTTCTTGGTGTAGTTTGCCATCTATCGGTCTGTCTGTCCATCCGTCCGTCTGTGGTCCGTTTGTTCTTCTCTGTCCGTCCGTCTAACCCCCACACCATATCCATCCATATCCCTCCACCATATCTATCCCTCCTTGCATCCATCCATGGTCCATTTGTTCTTCATTCTCTCTCTCTGCCTGCCCGTCCATCCGTTTGTTTGTCCGTCCATCGTCCACTTGTTCTTTATTCTATCTGTCTGTCTCTCCGTCCATCCGTTTGTCCCCCACACTATATCCATCCTATCTATCCATCCTATATCAATCATATCTATCCATCTATCCATCCATCCATTCATCCATGGTCCATTTGTTCTTCATTCTATCTGTCTGTCTGTCTGTCCGTCCGTTTGTTTGTTCTTCTGTCTGTCTGTATCCATCCATATCTATCCATCCAACCAGCCAACCAACATATGTATGTAAACGTATGTACTGCAGTGGGAGAGCTTGTGTCTTTACATTGCAAGATGGAAACAAAATGTTTAAGAAAACCACTGCCATACTTGATTTAATCTCCCATATTACACAGCCATTTAAACTGTTTTGTAGTAGCAGCTAATCTCACACCATCAAACCCAGAGAAACGGAGTGACAGAAACCTCCATCAGATTTATTCCAGCTCTCTGACCTTCATCTCATCGGTCCAAATCTGCGTTGCTTTGGTACTCATGGTGTGTTGGGCAAATTTCTGCCGGCGTGATAATCCTACTCTGGGTTAGTAATGTGACGTCAGCCTTATTCTTTTGAATTGAAACATTCATTACAGACAAAGAGAAAGCGGAGGACACAGAACAGGACGACAGGTTGAAGGTTGAGTTGAAAGTCTGCTGAAATGAAGGTCTACTGGTGCGCTGGTGATGCCTGACAGCCGGGTTTTGATATCTTTTTGCATCTGTCTCAAGGAAACAAGAGACCGAGTGAAGAGATACGGGCTTTTATTCCGCTGTGCTGTTCTTTTGATGTGAAATAGCAGTTTGCACCATGTGGCGTGTAACGTTCTAAAAAAAAAATCTTTCTGTTCCTCTCCATCTAATTTCCACTCGTCTTTGTGTGACTCTCCCTCCTCCACTCATCTGCAAAAGCGTTGCTCTTACGGGGGTTTTGTACTTACTAAGACTTCTTTAGAGAATCCGTTTGTAAAGAGGAGATAACTTCTGAGGACAAAGGGGTTTAGAAGTTTCTAGACCAAATGCATCGTATGTTTAGCATAATACGAGTGCTAGCCTGACCTGAATTGACCTTTGAAGAGGTTTTGGAGCGTATGCTTGGAGACTAGCTGTATTTAATTAAAATGTTTTAAAGGAAGTGAGATTGTCGATATGACCACTAGGGGCTCTGCATTTAACATCCAGCAAACACGGAGCAGTGGGCAGCACACACCCACGTGGGGGTCCGTGTTAAATCCCTACCAAATCCCCCAAATTCCCTACCAATGGGCCACAACTTTTCTTTCAAAAACCCAGAGCATTAAAACTCCTTTATTTATTCAAAATAAACTCCCAATTTTTCATTTTTAATTGGCAAATAATAAGAAAACTGCAGTCTGTAGTTGAACAGTAACTAGTAGCTAAACCCTCATCCAAGGTGGCTGATGCAAACAGCTCAAAATATCTTTACGTATTGAAGCATCGCAGGTTTATTTGAAAAGTCCTTCTCATTAAACAGACTACTTTTAAGTTTCCTGCTAATCAGCTTAAGGTCCAATATTTCCTCAAACACATATCCCGATATCCCAAAGTGACAAAGAAAAGCAAGTTATTTTATGGTTTGTCGACCAATCATGGTTTCTGTTACGGATTTTATTCACGGCCGTGACTTCAAACCATCTGCTATTAAGATGTCCTTCATTATTATTATCATACCACTTATCTATGGTGGAACACATTCTTCATTCATGCTCTGTGTTCATCAGCTCTCGAGAAGGTTTTCCCCCACTTAACCCTGCTGTTCTTCATTAATTTTTAAATATATTCCTAACTTGTTTGCCGTCGCATTAGCTGCAAGCGTATGGTAATGTTCACCAGAGCTTGTGTTTGATGCTGTAATGGAGACAAGGTTAGTGGAGAGCCAGGTGGCCACTAGCTTTTGTCTTGACTTATTATCATGTCAGATTAGTCAGACCTGTTGGAGGATGAAAGTCTAGATCCATCAGTTTTTCATCCTTTTCATCAGTTCTTGATGCTTTATGTCTCTGTGTTTTTTCTGGTACTTTCCCTGCCTGGTTTGTTTCAGTTACTTTAGCATTTTTAGCATGTTAGCATATATAATTTATTTGCTGTTTCACGTGAGACTTTATAAATTTAGTTCATCATACATTTTTTTGAGATTTTGTTATTCAAAGCAAATTCATCAAAAATGCACTTTTTTGTTTTGCAAAACAGAAAAAATTGTCATTTGACTGCAATTTAAAAATTTCATTATAACAGTCTAATCATTTTAACTGTTAGTTTTGAGAGTACTGTATTGATGATATGTGATACATGAAAAAAAAACGTTGATCATGTGAAAAACATGTTGCATACGTGAAAGAGTAAATGTTCTTCCTAAAACAAATCTTAAATTATTATTAAAAGTCAATTTTATGTTACTGTATCTAAGTCTCGATTGATTTTTAAATATTTATTATTTAATATTTATTTAAATATTTGCATTTTGACTTGCATATTGATTACAATTTGGTCCTATCTTTTATTGGAAAAGTTATCAAACATATTTTTTTATATTTTTAATAAAGTATTTAAAATGTTCAACTAAATTTGCCATGAAATAGCCACGTAGGCTGAACAGAAAATCAACCATACACACACAACACTGGAATAAATCTGTAACCGAGCATCACATTCAGCTCAAACATGTGAAGAGTAAATATAATTGTTAATGTCAGAAACTGGCCTCTATGGAAGTTTTCAAACTAACTGAAACTGGCATAAATTGCAGTGGCAAATTATTGCTGAAAGGTTTTAATATCCTTGTGTCTTCTCAGCACGGAACATGTTTTACTTACGAGGCGTGTCCTATCATCAAATTTTTGAACAAAATTCAACCAATTGCGGATTCATTTTGACATTTCTATTTTTTGCTTTTCTACACAACTCAGCCCAATAAAAAAAAAACAATTAAAAACTTCCAAGTTTGCAACTTTTCCAAAAATGCTTTGATACATGCAAGAAAAATGATCAGATGTTTAAAAGAACTTGAGATTGATGCCATTACTGTATTTATGTGTTAAAAACCGGTTATTTGTTGGCATGGTAACGTTTAGCTGTTTCCATGGGATCTTTTTTGAGTGGTTGTTATGGTAACCAGCTTGTTTCAGTAAAATATGATCTAAAATTTCAGTATTGATCTGCTCTCTTTCGGGACTGCAGTGCGATTTGTTCGTTTAGGATCTGTGTATGTTACGATAATAGACTATTATTGAGTGGACTTGTTTTTGCTTTTTGATGCCCGAGCGTGTATGAGCGTGTGATGGTAAAATTTCCCTCAGGTTTTGCCACACACACTCCGCATGGTTTTTATTAGAAAGATCTCAACTGCTCATTTCCACTATCCAGCTATGGATAATATGAGGAGGCTTCTTGTTATCTCCCAAGCTTTCTAGTGATCAAAGCCTCGCTTCTTCTTCATCAGGATGTGGGACGTTTCATCAGGTTCTTATTAAAAAGCCCCAGCATCGGCCCCACAGCTCGACCGCTTTAGCCTCAGCTGCCCTGTTGTCCTGTTTCATTCTCATTTTCTGTCGTTGTGTGGAACATCTGTGGCTCTACAAAGCCACGTTAGTAACCTGCTGTTAAACACAGCCATCTTTTGCTTTTCATTTGCATCTCTTCTGTCACTCATCTCTCACTCATGCAGTTTTTCTGCCGTTTCATTAGTTATATAAGAATGCCGCTGTTTCATTATCGTCACCGCGCACCTTCCGCGTCTCTTACGCTTTAGCACAGCGGCGGCAATAGCGGAGAAAACAGGAAGTTAAATAATTATGCTCTCATCATGAGCGCAGACTGACACCCCATTGTTGACGCAAGTCATTTCAAGTTCTCATTCTCTGAACGATTACAGAGGCATCGCTTTTTCATTTGTGCAGAGCTGTTCACTAACTGTGATAAAAAATGTCTACTAAAGGAAATGATGACGAATAAAAGATATGGAACTTAATTAATGTAGTTTTTATGTTTATTTCTGCACTTTTACTGTATGTATTATGTAATCATTGTACAGTATTCAGTTTGAAACATTTGTAATAAAAAAAACAATAGGTAAACATAAGTTTAAAAGTTTCTAGTTTGTGTGTGTGTGTTTGTGCTTTTAAGACAGCATTTTAACTGGATTGTTGTCTCGGTCATGATCCCTTCACGTTCACTCATTTTGTCAGGCAGTTTATGATAGGTTTTGATGAGATGCAGAAGTCATGAGTGTTTCCTTATCAAATCTGACATCAACCCATTCTTGTTCACCTATTATGGAGAATGTCTTTACTGTCCAATAGAACCCTGGTGTTGGAGATTCATAGAAAGGGTGACAAGGTGCAAGAAGCTCAGAAGCTCCTCATCAGGCACTACCAGCTTTAGTATGTTTCCATGGATATTCCCCTGGAATTCTGTTGGATTATTTTTCTGGAACTAAGCCAGAGATCCCAGAGCTTGGTGGATGAGGACAGGAATTTTGCAGAACACACATTCCCATTTTTATTGTTTTATTATATTTACTGTGTCCATATTGAGATATTCTGTTTATAGAAAATATCTGATAATTATTTTGTACAAAAAAAAAACATTTTGTAAATTTTGATCCAATATCAGTTGGAAAAAAAAATTCCATTGAAATCCTATGAAATTTATATCTTATACGATATTTCAAGCATACATGTTGATTTGCTTAACATATTCTAAATATTATAGTTTTTGATTCACTAAATATATTTGTTACTAGGTTTCATTAAAAAAATCACTAAATACCTTTTTGCGTCATCCAAAAAGTTTCTAAATTCAAATGCTGGCACAGATAACATTTCAAAGCTGAGCTCCTGTGAATACGTTTCACTTTCGGCTGTGCAGCCATTGTCAACGACTCGGAGAAATCAAGCATATTTTATTAAAAAAGACCCAGAGGCTGACGCAGGAGTGAGAGGTTGGTGAGGACAAAAAGAGGCTTGTTTCTTTCTCCAGGCAATAACTAGAAAAAGACGAAGGTTAGGTTAGTGAAGCCCCTGCAGGGGAGAACGCTGTTTAAATGTTAATGCAACACAGGCGGATTGGCATTTAAGGTGTATTTTATTGTCATAAACTGTGTTGAACTTATGTAACCCTCCGTCTGCATCTGTTTTCCCCGCAGTGATTCCCGACACACTGACGGCGACAGCAGCTGCCCAGTCGCTCGCCAAAGTGGAAGGAGACACTCTGCAGCTGAACTGCGAGGTCGCCCGCCAGACGTCCCAGCACACACACGTGTCCGTGGGCTGGTACATGCGTCCCGCCGATGAACCCAGCGCGGGCCTGCGAGACCTGGTCACCCTGACTCGAGACTTTGTGCTGAGACCCGGAGGCCTGTATCGCCAGCGCTTGTCTTCAGGAGACCTGCGTCTGGACAAGACCAGCGCCACCTCCTACCGTCTCACCATCTACAAGCTGCAGCCCACAGATCAAGGCGAGTTCTACTGCGAAGCCTCCGAGTGGATCCAGGACCCTGATCGCTCCTGGTACACCCTCACGCAGAAAGAGTCCGAGAAGACCTCCGTCAAAGTTCAGCCCACAGGTGAGACATTCACAGTCGGACCATTCACAACACCCCTTACCCTTGTGTGCAGTAGGGGTGGGCGATATGAGTGAAAAATCAAATCACAAAATGTTCCAGTGTCCACACAGTATTGGGTGGGTGGGCACATTATGTTTAAGTAGACCTTAATTACATTATTTGTACACAAAATCTGTATTGTGACTTTATTTAAAGAAATTAGATGCAGGGAGTAACCTGGCCATTTTTAATGCATGTCTTTTAAAAGTAGTAGCCATGCCGTTTATTCGAAAAGTGATAGAGAGACAGAAATTGAGACAGACAGACAGAGAGAGAAAGAGAGAGAGTTTATGTTGTCACGCTTTCTTTGCTCTCTGAATCTGTCTGAATCAGAACGCTGTGTGAAACAAACGTTTACAAACAACTTAAAATTAAAAAAAAAAAAATGAGAAACAGGGCTGTGAGCCGAGTAGAGCCGCTCTTAAAGACAATACACAGACACCTATATGGCCATATTTACAAGTCGTTTTTTAAAGTCGTTTGGGATAAAAGCGTTTGCCCAAATACTGTACAGCAAATGTAATCTTTATCTCTCTGGATCAAAAGTTCCATAGTGTGTTTAAAGAACGAAGTCATTTTTACATTGTTATTGTATTTTCTGTATGATGCTTTACAATAAAAAAAAAACAGTCATTTCAATTTATTTACATGAATTTCAGTTCATTTAAACACACTGTCCACAGTTTCTTTTCCTCCTTTAATTGAGCAAAAGACATTATATGAATTCAAATTTGAATGCAAACAGATCAAGACGTTTGTTATTAAAAGTTCCGAGATCATTAAAATAGCTTTTTGTTTAAAATATCACCAGCCCTACGTAGCGTGTACATCATTACAGTGGTAAATGGGACACGTTTAGCTAGAGAACAAAAAGGCAGCGACTCGTAGATGCAGATGCTGTCAAAATGAAAGGCGCAGCGTTTTAATTATTCCTTTATTACCACATAGGACGTCTTGGATGCCTTGTCATCTCTCCAATGCGTATTATTTATGAGACAGAAACTAAGCGAGGGAGAAAAAAAAAGACAACTCGCTCATCTCAGACTCAAGTCCATTACTTTCCAATTTATTAGCGAAGCGCCGGCTCTGTTCGGAGCCTAAGCAGCGTGTACGGCGAGCGCGACGGACTGATCACAGGCTGTAAGTCAATCTCAAAGCAAACCGGCCCGGCACTTTGACGGGAATAGGAGGTGACAGCGCACCTCCTCATCAAACGCCCGGCAGGGGAGGAGCAGTGAGTGGCATGTTAATTCTGCTTCTTTAATGGTCAGGAATCCAGCGGTAAAGATGGACTGGATGAGGAGAAGACAGGCGGTGATTTTAGGGGCGTCTGGAGGTCGTCGTTCAAGGGCGTCTTCCACAGCTAAAACAATTCAGACACGACGTCTATCAAAAGAGCTTAGCGGACTCTTCCCAAGCGGCTCGGTGTTTAACCCATCAACTCAACCTGTGACAAATGCTAATGTTCCAGGCTGATTTGAATGCAATTTTAATAAAGCTATACATGGTGGGGAGACGTGATTGGAGTCTGATCCTGTAGAATCCCGGCTCGGGCAGGTAACCCACTCACATTCCTATTAAAACTTGCAGAGCGTTTCGTAAGCAACACAGGGCGAGAGATTTGTCTCGCTAATCCTCTTTTCAAGCGTTCAAGTGCCATCCTCACAAAACTCACAATGCTCTTCTTGTTCTGCCCAGTGGCCTTTCAGAAATGTCAGGAATAATTGAATTGTTATTTGGTTTAGTTGTCTGGAGTTTTTTTTTTTTGAACAGCCAGCAATGGTCCGAGATCCACCACGCTTCCGATTGGCTGAAGTGATGTGCTGGACAAGAAGAGAGTTTAGAAGCCATTGATCATCTTAGACTGAATAATCTAGAACAGTGATGCTCAACTTGCTGCCCACAGGCCACAATCTTTCATTTTTGTATTCACAGACATATTTAGTTATTTGAAACAAATTTAAATTTCACCTGAAGTTTCACCTTATTGATCTGAGACGACCTTCAGACATCCTTGAAGAACAACATTTATCCCATCACATAACATAACTTTCCAAATGTGCGAAAGGAAAGACTGAAAAAGACCACAAAACCTTCTCTGTGATGAACCCAAAACCTACTCTACATTCTCGCATTGCAAATCGTCATTTTCATTCTGTGCGAGAACCAACGTGACAAGTCATGACCCAAAACTGAAGTTTATCTGTCAAAAATACATTTTTCAACTCTTTTTGCACTTTTTATCATCTCGACTACTTTTCCATAGCCATTCACAATGCATATACTGTACGTTGTTTGCCACAAAAATTCATCCCAGAACCTTCTATAACTGTTCTAGATTCTTGTCAGCGTTATTGAGATTGGACTGTCCGGACGTATTCATTTGGAGTCTTTGTGATGACATGAGCTCCATGTGTCTGGATTATAACTTGTAATCATGTTGCTTATCAATGTGATTATTGCTCAGCCGAGAAGTTGTGTGGCCATCACTTGACTCACTGAAGCATGCGCCGTTGCAGATCGATGGCTTGCTCACAAATCTCCCACCTCAGCTTGTTCATTCTGCCTCCTTCCAGTTATTGCTGCTCCCACTCAACACAATTACACTTCGGCCCCTTTTCTCGTTCATGTTCTCTGGTTATTGGATGGACAGAGATGTTGTGCATACGGAGTCATATCGAGTACAGTCGCGTACAGACTGATGACATTTCCATCCCATTCTTTTTAAAGGTTAGCTTTTTGTTCTCTTTTTATTTTACATTATTGGAGACGATAATTGCATTGTAATGTTTTTTTTTACAGTGCTTGAAATGAATCCAACTTCTCTTAAATAACAACACCTTTAAATAAAAGAAAAAACACTGTTGTGTTTCTAGTGAGATTAACTAAGTCATATTTAATTCATTGTGAGATTATGCTTCATACAAAAAAAAACAAAAACAAAAAAACTACATGTTACCTTTTAAATGACAATTCTACTACGAAAATATAATATTAATTATATTTATATTTATATATTATATTAAGTAAATAATTTACTTTTTTACCTGCTTTTAGTCGAAGGATATTATACAAATGCCGCCGATGTCTTTGAACATCTTGATGACTAAAGAGACATGTTTTCCAAGTCTTTGAATGAAATAAAAGACAAGGTTGATAAATTATATAATCAAGAAATTGTGCTTAAATAAAAAGCACCATTTTATATAAAAAAAAAAAAAAAGCTTATAAAAAGCATGTCTGTTGTTCCTGACATATGAGAAGAAAAAAAATCAATGCCTTTTTTTTTTTTTTTTGCAAATCTGAGATCTATATTTTATGTAAAATTATACTTTATGTTCCATACCATTTTCTCCCCTTTCAGCCCAGTGATTTCGAAGTCTTTGAACGTCTTTAATGGATAAAAAAAAATTACGTTTGAGATATTATATAAATCTGAAAAGTGCTTTAAAAATATTTAATGCAGGACTTGAAATGCAGTGGGCATTTATAATTTAGGGCTTTTTCGGGTCTTTTTGGTTCGGAAATGAGACGTTCCCAATCCTTCAACAAAACGTTTCCCGCCGTCATAGGTTTGCAAGCTCTTAATCACCGATGCTAATGAATCAGTCTGAAGCGGGTACAGTCCTGACGTGGAAACCGGCTCCGTTCGGGCGGCCAGTAATGCCCTAATGGAGCATCACGCTGGTTCCGTACCACAGGAAGAGAGGGAGTAACACCGCCATTGGCCTTTGTTTTCCTGTGATCCGTGGATTCCTCTTTTAGCAGCGGCCTGTTTACTGTGGCGTTATTTTGGAGAGCAGCACGCAGCAGGAGACGCAAATAATGACTGCATGTAAAAACACACATTATGGTCCCTCCTGTGCCATTCCTCTCTTTGTGACAGTGCCATGTGGTTTTACTCAGGAAGTGCGTTTTAGCAATTAGCGCCCGAGGCAATCTTCTCAGAAGAAGCATTTCTGAACATATTCCGTACAACGTGCTTTTCACACACATAATGGAGTGCTTTTTTTTGTTCTCTCCACAGATCGGGACTTCAGCATCCAGGTAACCACCGAGCGCCGGGCCTACACGGCTGGAGAGCCGCTGGAGCTCCGCTGCACCATTGACGCTCAGAACGTTCCAGAGCGCTTCTTTTCGGTGTCGTGGGTCTTCAGCAGCTCACCCGTAGCCGTGATTGGGCCCAGTGCGGTGCCTGTACTGGGACCCAACTATGTGGAGCGAGAATCTGCCGGCCTGCTGACGGTCCGGAAAGAAAGCCCGTCCGTCCACCTGCTCAAGCTGCAGCGGCTGCTGCCCGAGGATTCTGGGAAGTACATCTGCCGAGTGACGGAAAGAGAAAAGACCCTCACTGGAGACTTCATCGATCGCAGCAAGCGCTCCCGTAACGTTCAGGTTACCGTCACGGCGCTCAGTGAGTATCAGGGGTCTTTATTAGCCCACGCCAGCTGTTTCACACTGTTCTGGATGGTCTCTAGAGCGCCCAGCGATATCATGCCAGGCCTCCTTTATTAAACCAAACTAAGAGAGTTTGGTGCCTCTGATCTGACGTCATAGCTAAAGTTGATTCTTGGCTAGGGTATCGTAGTTTTCCGACTATAAGGCGCACCTAAAATCTGAAAAATAGAAAATGTATTATCAGCTGGTATGCATTCAAGTTGGAGATACATGATACATTAAGTCTATAATATGAAAATAAATAATATTAATATACACTAACGTTCAAAAGTTTGGGGTCACTTAAAAATGTCCTTATTTTTCAAAAGAAGTTATTTTCATTGACAAATACAGTGCTTTTCTTTCAAAAATAAGGACATTTCAACGTGACCCAAAACCTTTGAACGTGTATATATATAAAAAAACACAGGAGCTAGAATTTATTGTGCACACACACACACACACACACACACACGCACACACACACTAAGAAGGCCCTTGAAATATCATTTTAAACAAGTGGCGCTCAAAAGCCGAGTCTAGCAGGCATGAAATGACAGCTAAGAGATGGCGGGATGTCTTCAGTGCTGCATTAGCAGATCCATAAAGTGGAGGAGGATCTGCGCAGCTGCTGAACACAACTGGGCTGAAGAAGCGTTTGAGAGGAGGAAGAGGTTAATCAAAGGGTTACTGAGCGTCCACTTATAACTCTTCATCCCAAACTCAAGCTCTTTCAGCTCGGTCTTTAAACTCTGCTTGTATTGTAACGTCAGTTTCTCTTATATAAGAACTTTGTTTCCATGACTACACGTTTCTGTCAATGGCAGTTTATATCAGGCAAATCTGATTTTAATAGGAAAAAACACATACAGTAGTAAAATAAAAACATACAGTAGTACTAGTGAGAAGAACATGAGAAGTAAAAGCTTTTTTTGGATTATTGTCAATCAGTGATGCCAAACCTGTGGCCCGTGAAGGTTTTACATTCTGCCTGCTCTTTTTTTGTCCATACTCATAGGCTTATGAGTTGTAGATTTAGTCCTTTTGGAAGGAGCGTTGAGGAGCGTAATATTAGGAGAACTTTCAATGTGAGACTGTTTTGTCCTCTTTTTAATGTTCTCTTTTTTGAAGAGAAAATTTTAGATTTTTTTTAATTTGAGAAAAAATTGTAGAGAAAATTCTAGAGTTTTATGCTGAACTATGACCATTGAACGTCAGAGCTGAAAATTACTACAATGTTTTGTGGTCCATATTCTGAATACTTGGGGATCACTGTCTTAAATAATACAACACAAATGCACAAATGTCTAATGATGACACATACACCTCATGTGATAAACTACAGGAAAAAAACAATGTGATTGTATCAAAAATCTATTCGGGCTACAAAAACTATTGTTGTGCTTCCATTAAAATAGCATCTGCATGTAGTGATACCAAGACTTTAGTACTTTAGGCACAGAATCCCACCTTTATTGGCTCTTCAGGCTTCACAAACATCAAACAACTGCCATAAAGAGGAAGTGAGGTGGGAACCAGTGCAGTTCCACCGCTGCTGGATGAGGCGTATGTTTTCTCCTCAGTTCTTCTAAGAAAACGAACCCATTATACAATTGAAGAGGTTGATGCGCGATTTCGCCTTCATGTATGAAATCAAAGCTCGCTGTGTTTGTAGCCCTACGAAGGTTTTTTCCTCCACAAGTTCTCTTGCCACCTCATTCTGATGGCTGACCCGTGGGAAGGGCACAAACTTTGTCTCTTTAAAGTCCCATTTTGTTTTTTTTTCTTCACATGCTGCTTTAAAGCAATCCGGTGGTGTGAAATCCCGGATGCGGAGCCAGGAAATGTTGGCGATGGCTTTGATCTGGAACATTTTTTCAGGCACTAGACCTCTTGATGAGAAAAATCTCCCCACAGTCCTAATGGGCCGAGGCTCCTCGCTGGTATAGTGCAAGAGCTTTAGATCTTTCCAGGCAGTCGCTTTGTCTCCAAAGAGAAACGCTGTTAGAGTTTAGGAGCAGATTTAGCTGAAATGGTACATTGACTAGTAATTTTGAGAAAACAACATCAGTGATTTGTTGTGCAATGGTCGTAATCTAACGATCAGGCCCTTCCGGGTTTCACACACAGTTTTTAGACTGATTTTGTGGTAATTTCCAGATTTTTTGGGGGGGATTTTTTTCTTAAGTTTTGGGTTTTTTTCCTTGTATTTTTTGTTGTTGGATACCACGTGTACATAATCGTTACATGACACAACAAACAATTAAAATTTGATGACTTTTGGAGCTCCTTAAACTGTACTAAACAACAAAAGCAAAAGAAAATCTCTGCTATGCACACAACGTCATTCCTACAGATAATAAAGATCCTAAAGGATTTTAAACATGCCTGTATTTCAACTACAGAAATTCTTCCTTACATCCCTTAAAACAGGATAGACAATATTTTATTTTAGAAATGTATCTGCAAGTTAAAATAGTTCCAGAATTCCGGCATTTGTTTTTATAAGACATGCTGCAAAACCCGACAAAATTCCTCCAATAGCATGCATTATATATTCAAGATCAATATTTCAAGGTCATTAGCTGTTGCTCAATGGTGAGAAGAATTTGTCTTTGCAATGCTCAGAGATTTTGTCACGTACGCAATTTTTTTATATTTAAAAATACAATTTTCAAATTTTAAACATAAGATTGAGAGATATTACGATTAGATAGATGTAACTATACTATATTTTTCTGCAAGGTAAAATGTTGCCGGACCGAAGAGCCTCATTGAGATGATTTTGCGCTGAACTGTGATGGATGTAAGCGATGGCTGATCTTTTTCCTTAACCTGTCTCTCGCAGGAAGTAACATCACGGTCTCGCTGTCCAGTAACTCTTCAGATGTTATTGAGGGGGAGACGGTCCAGTTGACTTGCGCTGTTACTGACACTCTGGGTCCTCTGTCTGTGACATGGCAGAGGACCAGTAAAGACGGAACCGGACCTGCAGTGGTTCTCGCTTCCATGGACCGTGAAGGGACGGTCACACCTGGACCGAAGCTCATGGAGCGCAGCAGCTATGGAGAGTTCCGGGTGGAGCGGGTCCGCCCTGACGTTTTTACCCTGTTCCTGTATAACGCTTTCCCCACAGACGAGGGCCAGTACAGGTGCAGCGCCACCGAGTGGTCCCAGAGTGGTGCTGCACCTGACTGGACCTGGCAACAGATTGGGGAGCAGTCGGCCATTAAGACAATCACGGTCAAATCAGTCGGTAAGACTTTTGTCTTTTGCATTGCAGTGTTATTGACATGTTTTCATTGCAAAGCTCTCTCTGTTCTCGCTCTCTCTATCCGTCGCCCTTTTCTCGTTCTCTCTTTATTTCTCTCTCTGCCTTCCCTTATCAGCCTCCTATTTACTCAATCTATCTCTCTCTTACTCTTTCACTTTCTCTCTCTCTGGTCTCCCTCTCTTTCAGTTGATCTATCTCTCTCTTCCCTTTCTTCATTATTTCTCTCTTACTTGTTCTCCCTTTCTTTTACTCTCTCTTTTTCTCTCTGCTCTCCCTATCTTTCACTTGATCAATCTCTCTCTTCCCTCTCTTCATGATCTGTCTCTTACTCATTCTCTCAGTCTTTTTTTCTTTCTTTCTTTCTTTCTTTCTTTCTTTCTTTCTTTCTTTCTTTCTTTCTTTCTTTCTTTCTTTCTTTCTTTCTTTCTTTCTTTCTTTCTTTCTCTGTCCTCCCTATTCTCCCTCTCTTCCCTCTCTTCAGTATCTCTCTCTTACTTATTCTGTCACTTTCTTTCTCTCTCTCTTTCTCTCTCTGCTGCCTCTTTCCCCCCTCTCTTTCACTTGATTTATCTCTCTCTTATCTCTTCATTATTTTTCTCTTACTTGTTCGCTCTCTGTTTTCACTCTCTCTCTATGCTTGCCAATCTCTATTTCTCTTTCACTCAGTCCATCTCTCTTTTCCCTCGTTCCTCCCTCTTCACTTTCTCTCTCTTGCTCATTTCTCACACCCCTTCTCGTACCCCCTCTCTCACTCATTCTCTTACGCTCTTTTCTATCGTTCTCTCCAGTGTTCTCTCTTCTCTATCACTCCTTCTTTCTCTCTTCCTTCTACCTCTGTTTTTCTCTTCTTTTTCACCCCCACTCTCGCTTCTCAGTCTCCTTCCCTCACTCAGTCTTTTCTTACTCGTTCTCTTACTGTTCTCTTTTTTTCTCCATTCGCTCTCTATTTTTATTTCTCTCTCTCTTTCATTCTCCCGTCTCTTATTCCATTTTACTCTCTTGCTTTTCTCTTTCTTACATCTATAGCAGGATCACAGACATGAAATTTTAACATGTTTACAAGTGCAGCACAGCAAGTATAAAAATGTTAAAAGAAAAGTTTATGAAGCAACTTCAAAGAAAACTCCTGGAAATTCATTGTGAAAAGAATCAGTTTCTCAAATATGAAGTCTTCATCTATCAGAAATCTTGAAGCTATGAGGCTGTTTTTATTTATTTCTCGGCTTTTGGTTATAATCATTGCTCTTTTCTGCCAAGATAATGATCCTTCTTGATTCCTCCGCTGTCAGGAATCACTTTTTCCAAGCATTGTTTCACCATCCTGCTTTGATTTAAGTTCTTGGGGAGAAACTGTAGCAGATGAGTCTTGTTGTGTTTTGCTTTGTTCCTGTCGGGCCGTACACATACAGTAACAGTTCAGGCGGTTAAAAAAAAGCAGTTATGTAACTCTTTTTGACCACAATTCGGCTCCAAACTCAGTTCATCTAATTAAATAGTCTTGATTCTCACTGCACTCACACACTCAGGTTTTGAGTCAAACCTTTGGTTGGGTTAAACCTTACACCCAGAGAAGTGCCACTTTGGGCCATAATTTATCTCTTTTTCCACGGGTATTTCACGGGTTAAGCCAGAAAAGAACCTCCGCGCTAGTAATTGGTTTTTCGGCTGTTTGGGTCAAATGATACATAATGTATCAAACATACTTGATACATGCATAATTTAACTAATGAGGCCTCCACTGGACCTTCCCAAATGGGATGTGATTAATTTTAATTATGAATTTAGCTGTAATTCTTCTCTAAGAAGCCAGAGCATTATTTTAGGAAAAAGTGAACTATTAAAAACAATTCAATTTTATTAAAACATATATATTTTAATAGTCATTGAAGTTGGACGTAAAGGAATATAGATACGTAAAGATGTTTGGCAACATGGCCTTGCGGGCAGATTCTTGACTTGATAAGGCAACCAGAGAGTTGGCGTCAATCCGCAACTTTTGAAATCTCTATTCCCACTGTGCACAAGGGTGAGAGTGTGTTGCGTGTTTTTCAGAGCCGTGTCTCTGTGTCTGGAATAATCAAACGCTCCACGACTCTGGGTGTCTGACTTCGCCTGTGCCTGCCTTTCACAGACAAGCGCTCCTGCTGATGCTAGACACAATTGTTTGTGTCATTATTCATGACTTATTATCCATAATAAGAACTCGGGAAGCCTTGTCCGGGCTGCATGTGACACACACAATCAAAGCCGCTAACAAACACATGACTGTGCTTTGCTGAGAAAGTTATACTTCACATGAAGTTAGTGTGATACTCAAGACTTTGAAGAACAGTAATGCATCCTTATGTGTGTGTTCTCTGGCCATTGTGTTACTATTGGGCCTCAAATACTAGGTTTGTTGTAATGTGGGGACCTGTGGCTACTAAAGGTCCAGCTAAAGGTCCTCACAACTTTGAAGGCCTGTTCAAGGGTCAAGATTTGACCTGAGTTTATCATTGTGTTTTGGTGTGTAAGTGTGTGTGTACAGACATTTAGGTCAATATAGGGCCCTGAATGCTAGGTTGTTATACTAAAGTGGCTTGGCCCTACAACTTTGAAGACCTGTTTGAGGGGCAATATGTGATTTATGGGCTAACGTTTAGAGTACTTGGAGGGCTTTGGATGGTTGGGGTTGGAATAAGATGGAGGAAACATTTTTTTTTCCATGGTGGGACCCCACTCTGATATAAGGGCAAGTATGTGTGCATGCATATGCTTTTTTTCTCCATTTACTAGAGGTAAAAGCAGAAACATATTTCTCTGAAGCTAACTGGAATGCTAACTTGCTTTATAATTTTTTTTTACGAACAAGGCACACGCTTAAAGTAAATAAAGTAAAGTGAAGTGAGTTAGTTTGCCACTTTGGCCACTAGGGACCCTGTTAAAATTGTGATTGGCATTTACCCATCCAGTGAAGTTGTACACTCACAGTGAAGTGGACACACACAAACCCGGAGCAGTGGGCAGATTTGAGCCGTGTCACCCGGGGGTCAGTGTCTTGCTCAAGGTCAATCAGTGGTGAAACTCACCTGGCCTGGGTTCGAACCTATAACGTTTGGGCAGCAGATCCAACACTCTACTTCTGGACTGTAGTCTTTTATTTATTTTCGTCATGGTGGTTCATGACAAATAATTTTAGTCAGAATGTAAGTGAAGATGAACTGGTCAAATGTCAACGTACATTTCTGACTTCATTGTTCAAAGTATTAGCAGCTTACTTGTGTTTAATAAAGCAAGAATGTGTGTTTAATGCGTTTAGCTGCTGGCAGGATTTGGTTAGTATTTGACAGGTCACCTTGTCCAAATGTTATCTAAAGCACTCCAGATTAACTGTGCCCTCCTTAAGCTTTCTTCTCAAACAGAACCCACCAACCTTATTTTCTCAGCCAAGTGAATGTCTGAACTCTGGAATTTTCCCATGGAGTCTTGCTCTTCCAGGCTTATTATCATGCAGACAGAGTGGTACGATAACACAAACCACCAACCACTGCCCTGGCCTGTACCTTAAATAGACAGTTTGCATAATTGAAGGACACAGATTGCTCTTCAAATGGTTTTGTAACCCCGACAGACCTTGTGGTGCCCCAGAGAGCTGGTTAAAGTTCCGACCCGGTGGGTTTGAAGGTGTTTACCTGTACACCGCTACAGTTCAGCAGCCAGGCATCATTAGAGCTCTGACGGTCTCTGGTGCAGGAAGAGCTCAACCTTCTGCCGGTCGGAAGCGAGGACAAACATTGGCCAAATAGCAGATTCACGTTCCACTGGGACGCAAAGAGCTGTCCTGAAATTTCATTTTTGAAATAAAACTTTAAATATCTAGACAACGTCTGTGGGGTTCTCTCGCTTATTCGGTGGTGTTGTTTAGTATTAGCTAGGGGTGGGCAATATGAGTTATATCACGATATGATGGGGAAAAATTGGACATTCGATCTTAGTAAAGATTAAGTTATAGGCTAAATTTGTATTCTGACTTTAAAAGTAAGAGATTAGAGAAGCGTGTAAACATGGAGAAGCATCCGCTATTTTAATATGACTCTGTCAGAACTAAGACCCGCCCTCCTCACAAGACGGTTAAAGAGACCAATCTAATTAACAGTGACGTCGAGTATTACCCAATCAAATGTTGGAGAGGGGGCGTCTTAATAAAATGTGTGTGAATAAATTGCAAAAAATTGGACATCACATTTTAGTAAAAAATGTATTACATTATAGGCAAAATATCTTGATAATATGCATGTGTGATGATGTTGGATGAGACACTGTTAAAAAAAGAGTGAATGGGACGAGCAATTTCATTCTCATATACGGTTATGATTTTGCATCTTAAAGAGCCGTACTTACACCAACACGGTGACGCAACTAGCATTCCATCGTGTAATGTTTCGTTGGTTGATGTCAGAGATTTTAAAACCAAAACAGTTCTATACGCCTCTCTTCTTCTAACCATGGATTTTTTCAGCTGGACTTGGATGTGAAGTCCTTTAGCTGGCATTATCTTTCCTTACAGCATTAGGGACGGGATGCTAACTGCCAATCAGATCTCTCTCCTGCCATTAGACGCAGTGTGAAAGAACCACATTGTTGGTTAATACTAATGTTTTTTTTTCTCCCTCATCAGAATCCTTCTTTTTCGTGTCGGCCTCCTCTCGTACGCCCAGTGTGACTTTCGGAGACTCGTTTGATCTGCAGTGCATTGTGAAGCCCAAGCACAACCCCAGCGTTCCCGCAGCAGTCACGTGGCGCTTCCAGCCGGCCGAGAGCTACGGCGAGTTCCGAGATTTGGTGACTTTCACACGGGACGGGACTCTGCAGTGGGGCGAGCAGCTGCTGGGACTGGGGACTCGCACCACGGTGGACCGGACCCCCACCAACACCAACTTTCGACTCAGCATCACGCGAGCTGGACGCAAAGAGGCCGGGACGTACCAGTGCGCCGCCTGGCTTTATCGGAGGAATTACAACGGGTCCTGGAGCACAGTGGCCAATCGGACCTCCAACCTTCTGGGCATCAGCGTGCTGCAGCCGGGTGAGTGTATAAAAGGCTTCAGACACAGAAAAGCTGCTTGTAAGTGGATCTCTGACTGAGATTTGTTGCTTTGACACCTTTCGAGTTTTCAGTTCTTGGATGTTCTTACTATTAAGCGAATCCACACATGACAACTGATGCCTTTATTGTCACTGTACAAATAAAGTATTCCGTTATTATGCACTCTTTTGCAGTCTGGCCTAGTTTCACAGCTTTCATGCTTATTAATGTTCTGCAAGGTTTTTCTGCACAAGACGCTCGTGCCACGCTGGTGATTGGCATGCTGGTGCAGTCGAGGCCTTTCTAATGGCCTCCGGTGTGCGAGAAAGAGGTCGGTGAGATCCTCAGCAGCAGCCAAAGCGATTAGAAGAGAAGAATATGAAGAGGGGAGTAATGAGCGGGAGAGAGGGTCATTAGAGCAAAAATTGGAACTCATTAAACTCCGTCCCTCTGGACTCCGGTCCCAGGATTGAATGTTGTCACTCCTTCACCTCACTTGTGTTTGTGTGAGGAATTTTAAGTTCAAGTTCAGTGTATTTTTAAGGCGCTTTTCACAGTTACACCTGTCTCAAAGCGCAT
The DNA here is from genome assembly GCA_028031935.1 of Paedocypris micromegethes. NCBI lineage: Eukaryota > Metazoa > Chordata > Actinopteri > Cypriniformes > Paedocypris > Paedocypris micromegethes. The sequence continues at coordinate 26,952,239 of CM051494.1, forward strand.
AAAAATTGTATGAGTCTTTTGACTATCGCACTTTTCGGACTATAAGGAACACCTAAAATTCACACCTAAAACACTCTAAAAAAAGAGTGTGCAACTTATAATCCAGAAAAATGTGTGTGCCTTATATGTGAAAAAAGAAATAAATGCCCCTTAAAATCCCGGGTATCTTATAGTATGAAAAATCCACTATTTATTGCATAAGCGAATACCGTAATTACACAAATATAAGCCCCCCTGATTGTTCCGGCTCAAAATAAAAATTCCATTATTTTTGTGAACATAAGCACTTCTTTACTTTCTTGGTGTTCTGACTTTCCAGAAACCTAAAATTCTGGCTAAATACTTAACAATACGTTGCACAGACTAGTTCCCTCGCAGACGAAGAGGTCGCCATTTTCTTGTATTTAATTGTATTTATTTTTATTTCTTTGAGTGTTATTTAGCCACTACTAAGTGTCGCTGGTGATTGTGTTATTTATATATTTAAAATTTGGTTTCCAGTATTTTTTTTTATTTGTGATTGCTCTTGATTTTAAATGTGGAAAAATACACACTTTTATTTAAGAGCATATTTGAAATATGCACATGTAAGCATATAAGATAAAAAATATATATATTTTACTTGTGTAAATGCAGAATATAAAATATTTCTTGTAATGTATTTTTTGTAACATTTAGCAATTAGTCAAACTGTTTGTTATTAATGAAAATGGCTGTTCTAAAATATTGTTTGAAGCATTATGCCTCGATCATATTCAATAGCATGATAACAATCCATATTATGCCAAGATTATGTTTACGACACTATAAACCATTCATGTGCGTTTATTGCGCTGCGGCAGGGTTGTATTGGTTTATCTATGTGCATGTTTTATTGAGACCGACTCTGCACAGTAGTTCATGAAGACATCTTTGGTTTATTGGCAAAAAAGCTTCCGCCATTCTCTTTTGAGTTTTAGCGGTGATGGTGTAGCGTTAGAATCCAGAGGACTTGGCACGAGTTAATGGCTCTGAGAGGAACCGGGGGGTTGCCATGCTGTGTTTCCCCCCGCAGGCCTGCTCCGTGCCCTCCGGCAACACACAAATCAGTGCAGCGCTCTGGAGATGTTCTCTTAGGAACACTAGTTTATTTCTGCCTTGGGTTTTCTTTTTAACTAAATGCTAGCAAGCAGGGATGCATTTTGTTAGTGCGTTGCATTTTGCAAGACGAGCTGAAGAACAGAGGTGGAAAAATGAAGGCTTGCATTCTAGGATAAAAAAAAAAACTATTACTGTATTATTGGATTAGGCTTTTTTAAATTATTATTCAAAAGTGAGCCGAGTTGAGTTTAATGGTATTGTGTTTAATTTAAAGATTGAATTTAACTTTTCATTTGATGTGAATACTTTACCTTTCAGTGAGGGTTTTCTTATTGGTTCTTGTCTGTCGGTCAGTATAATCAATTCCAATCTTTTGCTTTACACGATATTTTTCAATAAAGAATAGAAATTAGATAGAAAATATCTTTATTAGTCCAATAGTGTGAAATTGCACCTTAAAACAGCAGAGAAGAGAGAGAATACGTACAGTATAAACACACATCTATAACATATGATGGCATATGTCGGTTATATATGATGGCATATGATGGTTATATGTTACTGTATCACAGGCTTAGTGTAATTAATGAGGCACATGCAAATTATTTATGAAAATAGCGATAAATAAATATGTACCATATATTTAGTGAGGCCAGAATATATTTGGGTGCGCCAATAGTGCAATAATTAAGGTGTTCATTATTTGAACTACAATGCATAAACAGGAATATTATTTGTGTAAAGAACATTGACTTAATTAACTGACCGCGTGTGAGCTCTGATTGGTTAACTACACACAATAATTATAAATGAAAAGACTATGTTGATTTTGCATAAATTATTAAATCACTTTTCATCCTCAAACCATTGTAATTTTTTGTTATCCAGTTAGATCAATCAAATCTTTTTTTTTAGTTTATAATATTATTGTCATTGTTGGAAACTTTGTAAAAATCCATGCTTTCAAAGATTTCTTTCGACACCAAATTCCACGCACCTAGAGACCGTCGTTTCTTTAGCACGTGTGTCACGTAAGTTGCTTTAAGGTCCCCGGGGAGGCGGAGCTCGTTGCCAGCTGACCCCGTGACCCCCTTCAGTCCGAGGGGGGCCGCAGACAGGACGACCCTTCAGCACTCATTCTGGAATCGACTTATCATCCTGAGCACTCGTTTAATTCCCCTGCCGAGCTTTTCACTCCGTTCTAGAACGTTCCCAAACAGCTGTGTGATGTGTGAAGCTCCTGAAATTCCTTTGAGTTGTAAAGTCTGGCTGTCAAGATTGTTTAGCCACTTTTTGACCTTGTGGGAAAGGACCAATCAGAGGCTAATTAGCCTGTTCCGCCGCGACTGTTTGATCGCAGCATCACCGAGCATCATCCAGAAATGATTTGGTGAACAAACTCAACCCTGCTGTTGATGTTTACTTCATTATTGACTCTTCCGAGCTGCGGTGACAGAGTCGCAGGAGTGTTTCTGTCTCTCCTGGGATGGAAGCGAAAGAGCATTTCATTAGCTGTGTTTCTACACGGAGATGAGAAGACTGCTCTGATTGATTTGTAGCCAGTTTATCCCAGAAGAGGATTTGCATTTTTAATCCACTTGTTTTTTTGTAAACTAGCAGATTTATACTATCAAATGTTTCAAACTTTGAATAAACAAAAGTGTGTTTATTTTAATGAGGTTATGATATTTTAAAGCTTTTCTTTAACGTTACTTTGCTTTTCCAACAAATCCCCACTCCTCTCTCTCTCCCACTATCTTTTTTTTCTCTCTCTTTCTTGCTTTCTCATTCTCCAAATACCCCCCCCCTCCACTAACTTACTCTCTCTCTCTCACTGGTATACTTGTATACTATGTGTGAAATGACAAATTAAACCTGCACACTTATCTCTCTCCCCACTCTCTGTCTTTCTCTCTCTATCCCCTCTCTTTTCTAGCGTATTTGCAAAGCCTGAACATTTACATGCATTTTGATCACATGATGCAAGATCTTCCACTATGGATTTTCATGCAAGTATTGATGGACGTTGTAGTCAGTATGAGGGCCACTTTCTTCCTGCTGCTATCTTTTCATCTCTTTTCTGGATGTTTTCTCGCCGTTAAATACTTTTGGCGAAATGTGCCGAGTTGACATTTGGAAACAGTTTGTGCAGACAAATACTCTGAAAGAAATAGAAACTGGAGTGAACGTAATGGTGTGTGAAAACATCTGGCATCAGACTGAAAGCATTATTGGGAGGCATTAAATCATGTTTCCAGAAGTGTCTTTTTAACGCGTGTAAAGAAAAGCAGCTTTTGAATGTGGATCCGAGATGAGATTCACAACTTCACTCCGTGGAAGAGATGCTCACGTTGCTGATGCTGATGAAACCCCAAGCGTTTGTTTGAGGGGTCAGGTCGTGACTTTTCCTGGGATAATATAATACGTATCTTGGCTCGCAATATTCATTTATTTTTTTAATTAAATATGTCGGCCTGCGTGTGTTCTCGCTGCGCTCCCACGTGGAATCTCGAGCTCCTTCACGGCTCATCTTGGGAAGACGTATGGAGATGTCACACCATCTCCCACTCACGATTCCCCTCCATCCGTTACACACATTTAATGAATGGAAAGTTTATGAATCTTTACATTTATGAATTTATCATTGCCTATTTCTGTGAGACCCAGATCGTGTTATAGATCCAGAAAGATCACACATGAACGATGATAAATTCTATAGTTCCACTACACATTTTTCCACCATATTTACATGAGCGTTAAATTAATGTTTTGCCAAATGATATTCCGCACGACTGCCGTGATTCTGAGTGAGCAGGTGTAAAGAGTGTGTTCTGCTGCACACGGGCTCCGTCTCACTCTCTGTCAGTACAGCAGCTTTCATTTGGAAGAAGACAAATATAAAGCTTGCGTGATAAAAGATTTAGCATACAAAGGTGTGTGTGTGTGTGTGTGTGTGTGTGTGTGTGTGTGCGTGTGCGTGCGCGTACTTATATTGTGTTATATCGTTTGTTTGCCTGAGAGTGCCAATGTTTGAGTGATAATTTGTGTCTATGTGTATGTGTGTGTGTGTGTCCTTGTGCCCAGTGTTTGTGTGTGTGTACGTACGTGTGTGTGCTTGTGAATGTTGTGTCTGTGTTTGCTTGTGAGTGCCAGTGGTTGTGTGCGTGTGTGTGTGTGTGTGTGTGTGTGTGTGTGTGTGTGTGTGTGTTTATTTGTGTACGCTAAAATGCTTGTGTGTTTGTTTAAGCATTTGTATTTTGTGTTCGTGTGTCTGTGTGTGAGAGAGAGTGTCAGTGTGTGTGTTTGTGCTTGTGTGTGTGTTTATGTTTGTGTACTCTAATATGCTTTCATGCTTGCATATGCTTGTTTGTTTGTGTAAGCATTTGTTTGTGTGAGTGTGTGTTTGTGTTTGTGCTTGTGTGTGCGTTTCTGTCTGTGCACTCTAATATGCTTTCATGTTTGTGTAAGATTTTGTTTTTTTTGTTTGTGTGTGTGTCTGTGTGTGTGTGTGTGTGAGAGAGAGAGAGAGAGAGAGAGAGGGAGGGAGAGACACGATGTGTTTTGTTTAACGATCTGTGCGTACACTTCTGTTTGTGTGTGTTTGTACGCCAGTATGTTTGTATACAGTGATGTGTGTGTGTGCGATGTGTCTGTGTGTTCTTATGCTTGTTTTGCTCTGTGTGTGTGTGTGTGTGTGTGTGTGTGTGTGTGTGTTTGCCCTGAGGACAGTTGTTGAACAGTGTCTTAGCTGTAGTGCATTAACTGTAATCGATGGCGGTGAGAGAACACGTCATCATGATTTTCTAAAACATTAAAGCTTGAATGAAAACTGTTCTGTGACGCAGAAAACCTCACGATCACTACGTGTTCAATTATTCATAAATATTCACATATTCTTCATCATTTCTCGTAATGGATCGATGGATAAACGCTGTGGGTTGTGTAAAAAAAACATACTACGAATAATATATTAGTATAATAAGTATAGTATTTTTTATTTTTTTTATTTATGTAATTATGTATATGAGATTTTAGTTCTGCATGCATACATTTCCATCTGCTTTTTTTTTTT
>CM051494.1:26957407-26970528 GCA_028031935.1 Paedocypris micromegethes
TTTTTTTTTTCATTTTTGAGTCACAAGAAGCTGGAACCAATCACAGCAGCCTTGTGTCTGTAGGCGGACACGCCTTGGATTGGTGGCCAACCAATCACAGTAGATGATTTTAGCTAAATCTGGTTTGTTTGCAGATGTCTTACGGAAAGATCTAGCTATTCCAAGCACAAATGCTGTAGTTTTTCAGCTGCTCTACAGTTTGGAGGAACTTTCTCTTCAATTACAGTTTGTGTGACTCTTCAAGTCCGATAGGGAAACCTTGGGTTGAGATTTCATCAGAAATCCAGAGGGGCGAATCCTCTGTGCTAGAAAAACACAATCTCAACAGTGATTTTCTCTGCTTCTTGGATTTAAAACTAGATTTGCCACTTAAATATCAACATTGCCTGCGTTTTTATTCCCTTCATGATTGCATTTTTGTCTTTATGGTGCATCTGAAACGCAATAAGATTCTACATGTTCATTTGTGTTGATCTCTGGGGAAGCTTTCGAATCTCCGGCATTGTAACATACAATCTAATCTGGGTTCGGTAATACCAGACGATGCGTCCAAATGGGGCCATTTCCTGTCCAGATGAATGGAGCAATCAGAAAACTACAAAACGGAATATTAGGTAGTACAACACTCTTTTATTCAAGTGGCTTGAAGCGAGTGGAGCGCAGGCTTGAACAAACCGTCCCCAAACACAGAACAGACGCGAGCGATGGCGTGGCAGCATCATGCAGAACATGTTCTGTTTGCACATGCTTTAAAAATAGCAGAAGACAAATCTCCACTGCTGGATCCGTGGCCTACTTGTTGGTGTTTGCGCTCTGACATATTAGCTCTGCTTTCTTACGCGAGGTGTTGGAAGTTATAGTATAATGTACTTTATAGTATGTACTACTAGCTTGTGGGTCTGCGTGATTTGTGAAAAATGTCATTGTGATTTTGAGGTCAAGAAAACTAAAAGAAATTATACGTACTATACAGGTGCCCAAATCTCAGTTTCGTGAGCCCAATTCTCCGTGATTTGTAATCCACAGAGCCCATACATTATCTTATAACACTGCATTATTTTATTTTGACGCTTGTAGGTTATAAATCAATATTTATACTTTGTGTTTCCGACCGTACAGGCTTTCAGGAGCTCCAAAAGTTTCTCATTAAATCAGTGCTGTCCAACCGGCATCTCCTGTTCCAGCGCTGGTGTCTTTTACATGAATGGATCCTGGCGTTGACGGATCCGTGCACCCTCTGCCCCACACACACACACACACACACACACCTGTCGTGCCCAGTGGGCATCAGTCAGCGTCACTACTCCTGTAATTGATGGCACATGAATTGTTATAGAAGCGGGTCTTTCTGTGTCCCATGGATGGATTTCTGCTGTCCATCTTCATTAGGTGCACAGTCCTCATCCATGCACCACAATCCCCCTCTAGGGCACGGAGGGCTTATCACCATCTCTCTCTCACACACACACTCATCCTTTTTTTCTTAAAGCTGTGAGGCTTCATGCTTTCTTCACTTCACTTGCTTCGCTTTCCCACCCTCATTTGTTCCTTTGGCTCTGCTTTGAAACGCCTCGTTCAACCCTCTCGACCCTTCGACCCTTTCTACTACACAGCAGCGAGCAAGAGCACTTCACTTGTCCAGATGTGAACGGACAGTGTGTCATTTCTCCGAAACACCTGCCGATAGCGAAGATTATTACACCGTCGTGCACTTCTCCAGACAAGTTTCTGCAAGTTGTTATTTTTTGTGCTTTAGAAATGCGCATAACCCTTTTATTATGTTTTATCATTTTGATTTTATCGAATATTTCATTTGCTACACTTTTAAGTTACTAAAACAAGTTTGGGATCATTTGTATGTAACAATGTTTTATTTAATCGATATAAAGCAGCAACAATTATAGGTTGTTGAAAATATATGTAATAACATGGTTTGAGACATTTGTTTAGTTTGATGGTTTGTAGTAGTTTGTTTTGTTTTGTTTTCATTTTTAATTAAGTGCATTTAACTTTTGAACTGAGTTATAAAGCAGTTGTACAGATTCATATAATTGAGTAACAACAGTACAATTATCCACAAGTCTATCATGTAACTACATATTGACCCGTGAGCAAGACACCAGGCGACACAAGCTAGAAACAAAATCGAAAATATAAAGTTTATTGTTTAATAGATTATTAACAGCTCTGAGTTTTAACTTTGTGGTGTCATGTGTTTTTTTTTACTGTAACACTTGTGAGTGGATCAGATGAGTGTTGTTCAGCATCCCAACCCTTCCAACCCATAACATCTGGACTCATATTTCACTCTCTGTTGCTTTCTTTTCTCCCCTATTTTTCATTCCATTGACGAGGTACTAGACCTTTCTGTAGGACAAGCATTGACTCAGAAGAAGATAGATGAATAATGTTCGTGTCTGAAATGCTCATTTCCAAGACCTTCTTGCAAATGTGTGGCAATTAATTAGGTCTGAGATGATACTCAAGGTTGGAGGATAGAGCGCCATCTCCAGGACGGTCATGTGGTCACAAGCTCTGTGACTTGTTTCAAAACTAGTTGAGCTGCTCATTGTAAAAGACGTTCAGCAAAGACGGTTTTCATACTTAAGACCATAAACCATTTTTGCCTTTGTTGAAGCAGTCAATAAGAACTCAAGAACCGTAGCCTCCAGCTTAAGTGCCAAATTGAACCTGTGAGATTATTGAGTACTTAACCGAGAAGTGCGTACTTAAGATTGACCACGCCCACCACCCTCAAGGGTCACAATGAGTCTTGACGCAAAATATGCTTCTAAGAAACATCTGGACATCTCCGTCCTGGAGCTACAAAACCAGCTACTAAACCAGGAACTAAATCTCAACGCAGAATTTTTGGAAATAATATGTGCGCCTTGCAGGTGTGAACTCAAGCGTAAGATTATTATACTCGAGACTTTTAAGATGATAAAAGATTAATAAAGAAGTGGCCCATGGATTTTTTCATGTATCAGACACTGTTTTCAAAGCTATATATACAGTATGTGACTGGTGTAAAAACTAGTGTTTTCTAAAAATACTAACTAGTAATTACTTTAGCATTTCATGGTAATTACTGTTATAACAATTACCAAGTGTAATATGCTACAGATAATCCAGAAACATGGGAACGATGTAAGGTGAAATTACGAAGAAATCAACTTTAACGTGTAGGATAGATTGTTATCAGCATAGAAACAAAAAAGTAAAAACGGCCATCATCACTCCTTATTTTGAAATGTGTCTTTTGACTACTGCACAACCACACCAAAAATCTCACACCAAGAAGTGGATGTGTTCTAAACCTCCAACTATTTTTTCAAAACTCAACGTGAAATGGTTATATTTATTTACATTATCTCCCAGAAATAGTGGAGGACAGTTTGAGGACGAAATGTCAATTAGCCAATCGCTATGGCTTTTCCGAAGAAGTAAATGTAAAGCAGGATTTTTGAACAGGATTTTATAAAAACGACTCCCCTGAATTTGTTTCCCCATTTTTATTTATAAGGCCCTTTAGATCCTCAATGTCGCGTTAATGTAAAAAACCAATGACATAATTAAACAAAAATAAATGACTGAGAGCAAGAAGCATTTCCCAGGGGAACAGCAGCATCTTCACTCACGCGTGTCTTACAGATAAAGAATACACAGTTTATCTAGATTAAAATAGATTAATATGGAAAGTAATTTAGACTAATCTCCAAATCATAGAAAATAGGCAACCTGAATAAATGTAAGGTTTAAATTTTAGCAGATTGTCTCACCATGGCCATTTTATAAGTAGCTTAAGAACAAAAAAAAGTGAGAAACCCTGGAGAGTGATGTTGCAGTACTGTAAATACCCAATAAGCGTGCATGTTGAACTGTTTTAATTGAATTAATTATGTCAAATTAACCACCTCATAAAAATTTAAATACCTCATGTTCCTCTTGTCCAAGTCACAAAGTGGTTCCGCAACCAGAGAAGTTTTTTGTTATTTTTTGCTCATTCACAGATTCACATAATTACCATAATCCTAATTGCATTGTACAAGACAGCTGGAAATCTCTCTGCTGCACAAAGAAATCAGAGATGTATCAGCCTCATTAGCATAGATATTAGGCCGCCATTCTGCTTTTGTAGCACACGGAGGGAAGCCGCATTCTTCACTGTGCAGGGTGGATCCGCTTAAACTGCATCCTGCCCTTCTGAGACCTCCGAAGACCCTTGCTCCGGGATTAAATACAGTACAGGGCATTAATATTAATATTAGACATGACGTGGATAAACTAAGTGGTAAAATCAACCAAAATACTTTCAATACATTTGTGTGTGTGTGTGGCGGCCTTGGCTCACAAACCTAATTGGTGAACTGGTCTTGAACCAAGGTTTATTTCCCTAATGCTAATCAGGTTACTGCGATCTGAATATTTTTGTCTGTTTAGTTTTCGCTGGACTTTTCCACCAAAATGATCCATTGCAAAGATGATCAAAAAGAAAAAAGAGATGAGTAAAAAAAGATCCTCTGAAGGATGAAGGCTACGTTTGGAATGTGAATGTGCCGAAATGTGTTGTTCAAATTTAATCCAAATTCATTCAAAACCAATATTTCAGTTGGACTCATTGGACTATCGGTTGGTTTTGCTAAGCACAAGCTTGTTCCTGAACCTGAGGAGCTTTGTGAGCTTCGAGATTCCTGGATCTTCTCTTCATGCTGCTTTGTATTTGATCTCCGTTCATTTCAAGTGTGTGGCATTTTTGCACCTCCACTTGGTTCTCCTCTGGTACCAGAAGCTCTCGTTCCTCTTTGTATTTGTGATGATTATCTAGATCCACCTGTCTCTGCCTCACTCGCAGATGCTTTAGATTCACGGGCAGGAAATTAATCTTTTTTTTTTCCCTCCAAAAGTTTTTGGGTTTCACAGGTATATCTCAGCCATTTTATGGTTGACCATCAGCCTGGCTGATCAGCCACTCATAAGTCTAGACTCTTTGTTTGTCTGGTGGTCTTGAGATTAGACACTTCAATTAAAAGTTCATTTTAATGGCAGATTAACTGTAATCCGCACCAGCAGCCAATGTTGCCATGTTATTATCAAATAACTATTTTCACTTATATATATATATATATATATACTGTGCACTACAAATCGTTGTCACTGACAAATCAGTAAATATATAATCTCAATAAATTCAAAAATAAATGCTTATAACAAAATATTATCATCATTTGACATTGTCTTCTTACAGATTTAATGTTGAAAATAATGCCAAACAATGTTATTAAATTGTAAAAGGAAGTAAAAGTAGATAATAGTATATCTAGTAAAGTAAAAGGAATATCTAGGAAGTAAAAGTATTTAAATATTAAATTTAATACGAATAAATAATAAATGCAATAAATAAATATTATATTTTGACTAAAAGCTGATATTTTTTTCTGTTATCGTGCTCTAGTCACTCTGAACTAGTGAACGCTTCTACAATCTTCAGTCTAGAACAACTTTCCCAGCTCTTCACATCCTCGCAATCTCCAAACCAGTTTAAACGTCAGGCTGAATGTCACCACCGTTACTTCTTCCCCGAGGCCGAACAGATTTAGTTTGCCCGCTTTCCGTTACAGTAATTCAGCATTATCTTGCGGAGATTGTGTCATCAAAAAATAAAGCGTCTTTATCTCAACAGCGCAGTGTGCTGGCAATTAACGCAGGCTAACAAATTGGACACACAGGAGGTGGGAAAGCAGCTCGCTGTAGAGATCCGCGTTAAGAATTCTCTCCGTTTGATTATGTGTTATTTGCGTACACACTCGCCGCCACAAGCCTCCTCTCATCAGGCCTTCAGCTTCCCGAAACGCCGTGTTTAGCAGTTCAAATAATAATATATACATTTTAAAATTTTGTTTAATCATTCTTGATGAAGTCAGAATTTAATTAGATGCTTTTGTTCAGCTCGCCGCATTAGCAAAACCTCGTAACCTGCGGAAGACGAGGCTAATCGTAAAAGCACAGATGATGGACAACCACACACAGGTTTATGGTTAATTACGCATTCATTAATAACTAGCGCTCTCAGCAGCCGCCTGATTGGTGGAAGGCATAATAAGAGCACAGGAAGTGCTCCGTCTTGCAAATATATTTTTTATTAAGAACTGATCCGATGAGGAGAGACGTGTCCCTTCTCTGTCTTTAGTTTTGTCGTGATAAGGAAAAAAAAATCATTGACCCGCACTAAGATCAGAACAGAGGTGGCAAATGTTTTGTTCATTTTCTCTCAATTGCTTTTCTATTGCTCTGGAGACCGGAGCCGCTGCTCAAAAATTGCCGTTGGATTCGAAGTCGTAATGAAAAAGCTGGTGCACATATGCAATACTGCGTTAATTGTTCTGGATCTGAACATCCAGACGTCACTGAACACTTCCCATGTTTCTCCTAATGGAATCAGTCACGTTAATCTGATTCGGTTCATCTGAAAAACAAAAAACTAACATCAAATGTGGATTGTGTGAGTCAATTATTGAAAATCTAGTTCAAGATTAGTTGTGCGTTTATTTTTTTTTTACTTTTCATTTGAAAGAACTCGGATTTACAAGAATTTTGTCACATTCTGACTTTAAACTCAAGCTTTTACTTTAGTTATTTAGGAACAATTCACTTCTTCTCATGCGTGTCGTCTTTAAGCCTTCACACAAGACTTGCCCTTTTCCATTTTATTGTGTCTGTAATCCTTGACAACTCCTTTACTGTCTACAGTTTTTGTTAATGTCACAAAGATGACATAAAACTCTGTCTGAGTGTTGAGTATGTAAGACACAATTTTGGTACACAAATGTATGAATTTTTTTACCTTTTTTTTTGCTGACTTTTAAACTTAATATGAAACATTTGAATATATCATCTTTTATCTATCCACATTCTGGTCATGTTTTCCAATATCTGGGTCAGGAGAAGCTGGAGTCACTGGAGGCAGGACACGCCCAGGAATTTCCAACCAATCACAGATTTACCATCAGTACTAGGGCAATTGCTTGCAATTAAATGAGTGCTAAGTGAGAGCTACTTAAAGTTACTGTAAAATAAAAAATAATAGGGAGAACTGTACGCACTATGTAGATTTTACTTTACATTTATTCGTTACATTTATAACGCTTTTGTCCAAAGCAACTTCTAGAATGGATTCAAGTTCAGTGCATTTGTACTAGAAGGTTAACCCTAACCTGACCCTAACTATTTTCACAGTTACAATTGCCTCAAATGCACTGTGTGAAAATGTAGACAAAAATATATTGTTGCATTTAGCAAGCAACTAGAGTTTGCAGCCTTTCTATACGGTTATATTCAGTTATTAGATATGTTACAATTACAATATGTTATGATTACAGAATGAGCAGACCAGGTCTTTGTTGCGCCAACCAGTTGGGGTTTTGAACCTTCAACCTTTAGGTCACAAAACAAGATTTAGGTGCTTTAAACAGATTTAGCAGATGTCTGTAGTGACGTTGCTTTCTTACACTTTCCTACACATGAGTTTGTGTTAAATACTTGTGGCACAGATCAACGCAACAAGATCAATCTTGCTGAATGTTTTCTTTTTTCATTAACAGACCAATACCACATTTCTGGTCCAGTTCGAGTCTCTTCTTACTCCAAGTTTTCTGATTCAAACCGTGTTCGCTTGGATTCCTTTTATGAAGGGTTGGACATCTGTTCCATCTCTCAACCCAGAAATGGATAAAAATGTTTTTTTTGTTTTTTTCCCCCAGTGTCCAAGAGTGTATTTTCCCTATGGAATCTCAACTAGTGTTTGGAAAAACGTGTCAAAAAAGTATAGTCCACATGTTACGCTGCATATAAGTAAATGCCTATTGGTGGCGGGTAATCTTCATGCATTACACACCACATAACTGTATCCGTGTAATTTTATACTAGTAAAGTGCAACCTACCCTGACAATTGTTACTAGAACATTCAATTGTATTTCATTAATTACTAACGTCCCGTCCGCAAACATTAGTGACACATAAAGACATTATTAACCTGTCTTAATTTTGAGAGACAGAACACGCTCTTCCTCCTCCTCTTTTTCCTCAGAAACCATTTAATTACCCTGTTTTACAGATTATTCCTGTGCTTCTGTTCCATCACTACATCAATTTATTCACCATTTTTTCACCGGCATCTCAATTGCCTTATTAAACACAGTCGATCTTCTGGAAGAAGAAAAAGAGTTTTCCCATTGTATTCTGTGCTCAGCCAGTAAGGCACAATCTGAAAGGTTTGGCTTTTTTTTTTTACATGGAAATAAACGATAGCTGGAAATAATACTTTTTTGGCCGCAAAGCAACCATCCTAAAAGCTCAGAAAGGAAGCGGGCAGACCATCTGGAATTACTTCATTAGGCATTTAGCATAAAAATACAATTACCCACGGTTTATGAAGCATCTCCTGGCGAAAAATCACACTTTTGATATGTTTACCTGTTCTACCGGTTTTAAAGCTGATCTTGGTTCCTCACAGATACGATTACAGCAATGAACTCCTAAAAGCCTGGATTCACTTTAGATTGTCCTTGAGGTTTCATTGGAGTGTTTGCACTGGAGAACAAGAGCTCTATCTCAGAAAGAACAGTTGAAGAACAAACTGTACATCAACTACAGTGGCAAACTCAAGTTCTCTCTCTTTCTCGCTCCTCCTAAAATCTCTTTTTTACGGAGTAACAGCGTTAAATCAGTGCGATCTGACATTGTTCAATTGAGTTAAAGAGCTTTGCTGCAGGGATTGGGTTTTCTAACCTACTGGTGAGGATCGTCATGCCACTGTTATTTCGTAGAAGGTCCAGGCTTAGGGATGAATCACAGGACTTTGCTGGAAGTGCAGAAATGTGTGGTGGGATTACTGAGACCACAGCATTGCTGGAAAATTGGATTTCTAACAAAGAGCTACTAAAGGGGGATGGGTGATGGATAAAAATATCATGCAGAGTTTGACATACGCTCATTAACTTTTTAGAAGCGAGCATCACAAGAAACAATGCGGAGTCCTGACAATCGATAATTTTGCAGGGTTTTCTCTAAAGGCTCAGCACGAGTGGATTGAAGGAAGGATGGAGGAGGGATGCGGCGGCATATGTTTAATGCGTTTAAACGTGTGCCGAACTCTCGCGCGTCTTCCTGCGCCAATTAGCCAAGATGCTAAGTTGTGGCATCTTTTATGTTCACCAAAATGTTATGATTAAACGTTCACTGGGTTATTAATTAACATCTATTTACAAATACTTTTTCCACAATATGACATTATGATTCCTGGATTGAGAAAGTCACTTTGTTTTTTTTAGGTTTTTTTAAGTGCGCCTAAAATTACAGAAATTACAGAAATTTGCAGGCGTGTGGTGTGTCTTCTGGAGCTCATATCTCTCTCTCGGTGGGATATAGCAGCTAGGTGGGTGACGGCGGTCACACCTAAAGCCCCCGTTAATCCTTTATATGCGCTGCTCTATCTGACGTATTATTTCTGCCTCTGCGCGGCACCATCATCCCTCTAGCATGACATATAACTGAAAAATGCTCTTCGTATTGCGTGACTAGATCTAAACATGCATTTTCTCTCCCTCTGCTTTTAGCCAGTAAACTGCGAGTACACAAATCCAACCAGAGTCTGCAGTTTCTGGAGGACAGTCGGGTGCGCGTCAACTGCTCCATCACCTCTCAAACGAGCCCTGACTCCCAGCATGCCGTGCTGTGGTACGCCCGGAAGGCTGAAGCGGGAGAGCCGGATGAGCTGTTGTTGAAGATTGAGCATTCAGGGGCTTTTGAATATGGAGCTTACGCGGAGGAGGAGCGACTGAGGAGCCGCGTGCAGTCGGAGAGGCTTTCTCCTCGCCTCTACGGCCTGACTTTACACCGGGCAGAGACCAGCGATTCCGGAACATACTACTGCCTTGTTGAGGAGTGGCTCATAGACCCTGATGGAAGCTGGTACCGTTTGGCTCAAGACTCGTCTGGGTTCACTCATGTAGTGGTCCGACAGCCAGGTAAGAAATGTGTTTTTCAGTTTTTTTGTTTGGTTTTGTTTTAATCTATCTATTTGTAATAGGTCTCAATTGAGTAAAATTCAGCAATATTTCAACATATATTTTTAATGTAATGTTAATGTGACACACATTTGTATACTTAACAAAGACCTAGATGATGCAGTTTTTGAAGAAATTAAAAGTGTTCAACTGTAGTAGCAGTACCTGATAATGCTAGTCTTTTTGCAATGCTAATCATTAGACCAAAGTTGTATTGTGTAAAAGGTTTATGAAGGATAAAAGCAGACACAGCTAGAAACAAGGAAACGGCAGAAAAGTTAATAGAACTTGAGAGGCTCCTTTGAAACTCATGAAGTGAAAAATGTTGCCAAAACTTTAACGTGGTTAAAAAATCAAAAGTATAATAGATACAAATAAGATATTTGTATTTAGCCTCTTGAGACCGAGCTCGAAAATTATATTCTTTTTCAAATTTGCTTTGCTATTTGTGCTTTTAGAAGTGCAATATGTGTGAAAATGAAACAGTTTTTTTTTCATGATTGGAGATTTACATATGTTGTTCCTAATTATTTACTTATTTTCAACAATCTTTCGTGTCCTAACAAAAGTGGACGTGGTTACTTTAACACGGTGCTCATAATTTTCCATAAATAAAAAAATTAAATACTTCCTTTGCAAAGACTTGCGTCTCAGAACTGCAGCCAACATAACTTCCGTCAACATAACTTCCGTCCTATTCTTCCCCCATTTTTGCCGTCTAAAAAAATGTTGAATCTAAGGAATGAAAAAATGAAAGTTTAGAAGATGAAAAATTATTCCAATGAAGTTGGAAGCAGGACATGTGTTTATTTTTGAATGATAAGTTTATTACAAAAAAATCTCAGTTGGGAAAAACGTATACAGTTGGATTGTATGAATAAACAAATTATTTGCCATATTCGGTTCATTATTATTATTTCAATTTCAATTAAAATCCAAGCATTTGAAGTCCAAGGCATTTTAAAAATGTAAAAAAATTTGACCACACTTACAGAGAATTGTGGGCAACACTTCTGAGGTTCTCTGCGATCAGAATTGGCTTTTCTTCAGACTTCTGGAGCTTTTTCGATTGGGTGGAAGGTGTGTTCCACTGTCCTGTGGGTTTATCAGGCCATCTGGCTTAAGGAGGATCGGAAAGAGCAGCATGAAAACATTCTCCCCCTGAGACCACTGTGGAGCTTAGCCATCCTGAACTCACGTCTGACCGTTGTGAATCATTCACCAGCTTGTGTGCATCGATGAGCAAAGGCGACGGAAGAAGAGGATGGAGGTTTTGTTGGTGTGATTCCTCGACACAAACATGCAGGGTCTCTTGTCCCTGGCAAAGCCTGTTATGTTTTTTTTTGTTTTTGAAAAAATCAAGTGTGAGTCAGAATCTAATAACCGGCTTCAATATGACTAATAAGACCGAGGGTCTGACTCATGAAGCCCATCGATGAAACTTCTATTCACAAACCACATTATTAATCGTTCCCCTGTCCTGCGCTAACACTGATAAGCTTTATTTGTTTTCTATGCCATTGGTTCATGTCGGTGGTTTGTGCCATCTGCCTTTCTGGCAGCTCAGAGTGAAACTGTAGAACCCAGCCTGAGACTCTTCACAACTCAACCCGACAACACACTTTAATATCATTGTCTTTCACGCGGATCCGTGAGATGCTGCTGTTTCGCGGACATCTTGGTGCGTGGTTTGTCCTTGGAACCATTAGCCAAGCAGCTTCAGAAACACAGGTGGTGGAGACATCTGCTCTTGTGAATCGCAGCAAGGTCAACAAAAGCACACACAATTCTGAGCCCCTTTTCCGCGATACATCAATGAGATTTATTTGCTAATCAGGTGTCTTTCAAACGAAAGTCCTTGTTATAGGCCTTTTTATAGTTTTCAAAGCATTTGTGTTTGAGCATGAATGCTAATTCCCAAGTGCACAGTGTGTGATCTTCATTCCTGAATTTCTGTAGTCAAGTCGTCTGTGGTGTTCTTGTAATCCTGGAATGCCCAACATCTCATAATATAGGGCCAAACTTGACTTTCGGGATGTATTAGTAAAGTTGTTGAAATGTGAGAAAATAATTGTAAAGTAAAAATCTTTACATGATATTTGTGTAGTGTACTTGGAATGGAACTTTACAAACTCATTCTTTTGTGTGTCATTGCCTGAACAATCATCCGCAAAAACGCATGAACGAAAAGACGTAGGAGGAAAAGTTCACCGCCTCCTAATCTGCAATCTTCAAAGTCAAATGGCTCCACATCCACTCTAGTAGAAGAGGGAACTGCCTATGAACTCTCTTCAAACTACTGTTGTGCATTCAATCGTACTGACTGGATTTGGTTTTGACCTGCTTCTTTCCTCATTGGTTGTTAAGAAGATCATCTTCTTCAATCTTTTTATTTTTCTTCAGTTCTTGTGACATTCACACCTGTGACATTCAAAATGGTGCTGATGATGTTTTTCATTGTAGGTGTGAAGTTACAAGTGGATGAAGCTGAATCCAACATCACTGTTCATGAAGATGGATTGATCCACCTGGGCTGCAGTATTTCATCTCAGTCTTCTAAAGATTCCCGTTTCTCCGTGTCCTGGTACGTGTCTCGTCTGGGACAGGAGGAGAACGAGCCGGAGTGTGTCTTTTCCATCGGTCATGACGCGGTGTTCGGTAACGGGAACTGCAGCCCGATGGAGGAGCCCGGGCCTAATTCCCGTCTGCAGTTTGAGCGCACCACCTCTGAACTTTACAGCTTGACCATTCAGAAGTCTCAGGCACGAGATGCAGGGAATTACTTCTGCCATGTGGAAGAGTGGCTCCTGAACCCACGCAACGCCTGGTACCGCCTCACCACCAACAACTCTGGAGTTACTATCGTTAATATTCTGGAGCAGGGTGAGATACACAAGTCATGATCATGAACTTCTCAAATAAATGCCTCTTAACGTCTGTTTTATTCTCTCTCTTTCTCCTGCCACTTTCTTTCTTTCTCTTTTTCCTGCCCCTCTTTTTTCTCTTTCTTTCTTTCTTTCTACCTTTCTCCTTCCCCTCTGTTTCTTTCTTTCTTC
>CM051494.1:26970539-26983445 GCA_028031935.1 Paedocypris micromegethes
CTCTTTTTTTTTTCTTTCTTACTGTTTCTACTGCCCCTCTCTTTTGTCTTTCACCTGCTCCTCTCTTTCCTTCTTTCTTTCTCTCTCTTTCACTCCTCACCCCTTTCTCCTTCCCCTCTTTCTTTCTCCCACACATCTCTCTCTTTGTCCTCCTCTTTCTTTCTCTTCCTCCTACCTTTCTCGCTCACCCCACTTTCTCTGTACATGTAGTGGTAATAATATTTTTGTCCATGTACGTGTGTGTGTTATTGCTTGCTTGACAATTTATCAGAGTAGTTTAATATGAACTGTCTCACAAGTTGATAAAAGGCGTCTCACAAGTTGATAAAATTTAGTAATACAATTTTAATTAATTATCAACAAAAAATTTTTGCTCTACTAGTTTCCACAGTCCAGTCCGTGGTGTGTTCCAACGACTCGCTGTTCTACTTCGTCTTCTTCTACCCCTTCCCCATCTTCGGAATCCTGCTCATCGCCGTCCTGCTCGTGCGCTACAAGAGCCGCGGCTCCAGCAAAAACCAGGAGGGGAAGAACGGAGCTCCACTGCTGTGGATCAAAGAGCCTCACCTCAGCTATTCCCCCACCTGCCTGGATCCCCCCGTTCTCAGTCTCCACCCGGGCTCTGTGGAGTAAAGGCCACGAGAAGGTGATCTCCTCTTTTTCATCTCTTTTTCCAGTCTCTCAGTTTTTCTTCTCCTCGTCTGTGATGAGGCCACCGGGAAGTGATCTGGGCTTGTCAGACCGTCCATCTGAGCCACTAAGACCTGCCTCAAGATGAAGCGACTGCAAGTGGTGATGCCTAGATCTTTTCTGTTTTTTTACCTGATTTTATTTTTCCGTTCATTCCCTGCGAGAAGACTTTGATTTGACGGTTGTGTAATACCCAACTTTAATATTCTCCTTCCACGGGAAGAGAGTGTTCTTCTTTTTGGCGTTTTCTCTCGTGTATGAAGTCTGGTGCATACGTTTGCATATTATTTGATATTTTCTCAGTGTCAGTGCTGAGTTTCTCTTCGGGAGACTGGAAGGTCACTGTTGAGTGTTTATAAAGACAATAATGAAGGACAGAAAAGGGACTATTTTTTTTTCCAAATATATACGGAACGCTGACAGCGGATGTAAATTGAGTGGGAATTAAACGGACGCACAGATATAGGAGAGATTCTCAAAGGCATCTTTCTCCGCTTCATCCTCTCTGCCAAGTCCTTCAGATGTGGGAAAGGACCACAGGATTTCACTACGGTCTGCTCATCGCCAGTGCTGAGGTGTTTCCTCAAGCTCTTCACTTCACGGTTTCTGCTGATCACATCATTTATTTCAACTTCTTTTATTGTCCAAGTTTTAATGAGGGTCTTCGTTTCAATACATCCAGAGCATGCGCCCATTTTCCCATCAGCCGTTTTGTCAAGATCGAAGGATTGGAACTCCTGGATTTGAAGAGGCTTTTCTCTCCTGGATTTTGTGTAAAAATGTGACCTTGGACAGAACATTCAGAGAAATGCTGATGCCAAGACTCGTCGGAAGATGAAGATGATACGTGTATATAAATTCTCATCTTAGGCTTACGAAGGATCTTTTTTTGCTCACCAACATTCTTTGAGTCTTGTTCACTCTTCTATTGATGGGCTCGTGTTTGGTTGTGAAAGGTTGATTTATCTCACACGGATCTCGCCTGTTACCTAGTCGTGAGAAATATCCATCGTTGTTCCGGACTGAATTTAAAATTTGTGTTGGTCTCTTGAACACGAAAAAGACACTGCCATGTTTAGACAACTCAACAATACTTGACCATTGTGGAGCGTTAATTCAACTTACAAAGTGTGACTGAAATTCATGTTTTATCACTTAACAACGTGTACAGTAGTAAAAATCTGATAGCACATGGACGAGCCTCTCGGGCTTGAGATGCTAATCTCTCGACGCGCCAATGAGCCTTAGCTCGGCTCTTCAGTGTTATTTGTCGCCATCTCAATTCTCACCAGAGCTCTGTGTTTGAATCTTCACTGCTTTTCTGTACATGAAATTTCAGTCCACTTGAAGCTTGTGCTCGTCTTTAATGATTGATCATGCCTTGATAGGAAGCGTGAACTTTATACATCTGCAGAATTAGCATTTAGGCAGCTACTTCGTGCAGTCGCCAGAACGATATCAGAACCCTCGTGTGAAATTCAGATGACGCAGCTCTTCAGCCACATCCTGACTAACTGTACAGTGCATGATGAGTAAAGGAGACGTCTACATCTCACTGAGTTGTGTGTTGGGACATCATGTCAGATCGATGCTGTCTGCCAGATCTTCTCCTTGTGGAAGGACTCACTGGTTCTTCAGGCCAACATCGTGCGGTTTAGTCGTGGTAACCGTCTAGTTTCTGCCTCACTTCTTAGCGTTAAACATCTAGACACCTTTGACTTACACAAGTTCTACTTTTTAGTAAAAGTGGGCGAGTTTTCCGCAAGATGGAGACATACAGCTTGGATCTTGTGGTTCTGCTGTCCTTCGGTCTGTACAGAGCTCTTCAAAACTCGATGGTGTTTTCAGCTGAATCATAATGTTCACACGGTGTTGTAAATGCATTTCGAGGGCTGCATGTCGTGGCGGTGTTTGGCAGTATAGCTTCAGAAAAACAAAACCGTTAAAAAAAAAAACGTCAATGTGTGTTTGGCCAGTGCTATTTTTTCAAGTGGTGGTTTTTTATGTTCTGTTTTTTTTTCTATATAACCGTAGTAGTGCACTGAACTTTACAAAAATGCTGCCATTGTTTTTTTTTGTTTTCTTTTTTAAATGCTTCTGTGTTTTGTTTCGTTGTGTTAAGTTCATTTTTTGTGTTTTTATATCTATACTATTTTATTCAATTGTAGCAATTGCTTTAATGAAGCGGCACTTTGCTATTGTCAGTTGATTGCAATAAAATTTTCAGTGCACAGCCTTTTAGCTTGTTTTAATGTGTAACTATTATGTTATTTATAATATCCGCAAACGGTGTGTTTTTTGGCTCTATTTGTCGGTCGGCATTAATCCCGAGTCATCGATTGTCAAAAATTACCTGTAAGTATCAACGTACACACACACACACAGCCTTGTAAATATATTAAAGTGGGTTCCCAACACTGACATCATAAACTCTCTAACCTCGTATTGTAACATTAACTATCACAACTAAAGGTGGAGTTGTATCACTTGCTCTAATCTTAAGCAAAACCTTAAGCCATCTTCTCCTGACCCTCTGACAGGTCTTCAGTTGTGAGGACCACCTAAACGTCCCCACAAGTGGCACACACACACTCATTACCTTTCTTTCACCTTCAGGGCTTCTCAAGTATGAGTGGAAAGTAATGTTTCTAAAGACACCATCTGAAAGAGTAAATGGATTTGGACATGGTCATTTTGCAGTGTCTTCTCTGGTCAGGTCTGGTGATGTGTGTGTGTGTGTCGCAGGGTTTTTATTAAACAGGCTCGAGCACTTCACCTGGAGAACTCTCTCGGAGCGCTTCTGTCCCCTCCAGCCCCTCACACGGCTGATTTAATGGTGGACGATGGCCAGTTTGGCATCTGGTTCTCCCAGTAAAGATACGTACATCAGTGGGTTTTGTTCTTCTAATGAGTTGTGATTCTCCACATATGTTGTTCCTGTTAGCATGATCAGTGTGGGTTTGTTTATTTCAGCCAGAGAAGGCACATTTGAAATATTTATGTCTTTTGGAGTGGAATAATTTGACTGAGTCTTGGCCAATTTGCCAGTCTGAAAATAATTCAGACGGTCCAAATAATTGAGTATTCAGTCCTGGCGGAGAATAATTCAGATGTCTGTCCTCATCTTTCAGCCGCTTCTTCAGGCTGGGCTAGTTTTGTGCGTCGTCGGGTTATTAAAGTGTTTATTTGGAGGTGTTTGCTGTGGCCTGTAATGAGTGGAGGACTTGTTATGTGGCTCCTGTAGTGGTTCTTCTCGCTGCTAACCAAGCATGGCATGACCACCAGCGGTCAGGGCCAAATCACGTCACACCTATCATAACTCATCCCGACTCCGCGGCTAAAACTCCATTTCCTCATGAATATTAATGAGGGGGCATGTGGGATTGTGTTTCTCATCTCTAGGCCTGCGGGAGAAAGCGCTCAGAAATTGTGTGAGTAGGTCTTTTCACTGAGGCTAGTTACGTTACCTGCCTGAACGGTGTCCAATCAATTCACCACACACGGAACTTCTGATGAATGCGGCCTTGTGCCACGGACGGGCGCTTTGGCGTCATTAAGCTATAAAAGGGTGAAAAGTAAGAAAGAGTGTGGCAGAGCTGAAAGAGAGCGGCCTCTTTATTTCTACACTTCCTTATGTCTGTTTTGTGGCGCTTAACTAGTCTTTGTCTTAGAAATGTCATTCAAATGAGGAAACATTTATTTTTAATTGAATATTTAATTACTCTTTTTTTTTTTTTTTTTTACCGATTTGCCGTCTACGGGCCGTCTAGAACAAGACAATGACTCTGTTCAGCAGTGGCTAGTGATTAGTTGGTTGGTTAACAAAACCCAGAGTCTGTACAGTGGGATAATATGAATGTAATTCATAGTAATAATTATAGTTAATTATTATTATTATATTAGAGTTAGGCAAGCGCTGGTGTTTCAAAAATTGCAAAAATATGTGAGTCGCCTGGATTAAAGTGTCTGTTAATGACTGTAAAGTAAATTAAAGTAACAGTAAAGTAAAATAAGTGGAAAATGAGAGAAAGTGGCCAGTACAATACTAAGAAATTGTATATACGTATTCAGTCATTCAACTAGTGAAGTGTATTTGCACCACATGAAGTGAACACACACACACACACACACACATGCCTGGAGCAGTGGGCAGTTCTGGAAGTAAATTGGGTTCAATTTGGGAATCAAACCTGCAACCTTTGGGTCACAAGTCCTTTAGAACTGGCAGCCATAAATGTATAACCTCACACCTGCTGGAAGGTTTTTATTTTGAACATGACATATTTAGAAAAGCTTCTTTCCCAATATTCACATTAGTGGTTCGAATGTAAGATTTTCTACAACGGTGAAACGAATCTCAAGCACCTTTAGTGTCTCTGTGCCGAACATCACAAGAACTTCAGCTTGAACTGTCCTTATGTATTTTATGTGCTTTTTCTGCTGAAAATCCTGCTTCAGTACAATCTACAGCCATTCATAATAGATGAGCTTTAAAATGTGTGGTTTTCTTGTGGGCGCGCGGCGCGGCTCTAATGAGCTGCGTGAATGCCAAATCTGAAGCCGTTCAGGTGCGTGCAGCATTACTGTCTTCATTTCCTTTAGAATTGTTAATAAAAGCTTTGCAGACGATTCTTACCGCTGTTTTGTGTCGACATGCCTCTCGTGTCAATTGTCCTGTGGCGTTTCATTAGCCTCCAGACTATGAGTGGTGGTCCGTTAGCTCGCTGAGGTGTAAACGAAGGGTTTTTGCTAGAATAAAACAGGCGGATTTGATTCGTTAATGTTGTAATGATTTCAGTGCATGACGGTGGTCTTCACTAGCTTGAGCTCTGGTGTAAACGCCCAGCAAATTCACAAGTCCTCCTGAGAGTTTACAGTTGAACAAAATCATTTAAAGAGCTGGATTTCAATTGATCTAAATGCTCGCAGACGCCAATTAGCTAGTTTTCGCAGAACAAATGCCTTTCTCCGGCAGAATTGCTGTCATTAGGTCAATGCTACTTCAGCTTCTCTCTGCAGGTGCGTTACCAACCCTGTGATTTTCATTACAAAGGCCATACAGGATGAGGAAAGTGAGCAGCAGAGAAAGTGTTTTTAACTGCCAGTCACGAAAAAAAAAAACAATTGCCTTTGTTACACTTCATTTGTTATGTGCTTTTTAAAAGAGTTTAGTGCTGCGGTCCCGCTCTGTTTTAGTGATATTAAAATTACAACAAGCCCACCAGTCATTTTTTACCATCTTGCCTTTTTTGAACCGCTTTTCTGTTTCCTGGTCTTGTGGAGCTGAAGCAACTTCTGTCAACTCTGGGCCTGATGGCGAGACACACCCCCTTTATTAGTGACCAACCAATCACAGAGCGGATCACTTGGTCCCATGGGCAATTTTTAGGACTGGGACTCGAACCTGAGTTTTATATTGAAAAGTGTTGGACTATTTGCATAAAGCTGTGGTTGTCGTATGTTTCTACAGTATATCATTCTTTATTCTGCTCAAACATTAAAACACATCTGTGTAAGTTTGGGCTGTTTTCATCTGGTTTTTATTTTACCACGACGAATCTCATGCATATGAGTCAGCATATGGTTTCTGGGATGCTTGTTTACCTGTAAACGAATGGTTCGCTTCTGCGGAACATCGAGAACTTTCACTCTCAACTTTTCAATTGAAAACATCCCATGAGGACACTTTTGACACAATATATTATGTATGAATACAACTTAAAATTGTTAAAGACTGAATAACTTCATATAATGTGGTAAAATACACGAAAGACATATACATACTTTTTTTTATACATAACCTGAATTGTATTTAATTCTAAAAATAAACTCATTAATCTCAATGAAATCAAGAGATGAAACCGAAAGTGTTTACGTGCTGATGTTTTTTAAATTATATTAATCTGGTAGAAGTTGATTGAAGTCAAAGTAAAATTGATTAAAATGTTTATTTTACACGGCCATACAACAGATTTATTTTGTTATTGTTTTTGTTTTTTGCAGTCAACGCTCTAAAACTTAGTCTGACAAGAGTAGCACACAAACGTAATACATACAGTATTAATATTATAGCAACATATAAAAATGTGGACAAAATGTTTAAGAAAACCAAAAGTGTAATGTTTAGCTTCCTAAAAAGAGTAAAATGAGGTAAAATTAGTTAATCACTGGAAGAAAAAAAGGTGTAAGCAGACCTTGCAATAACAAGTAGATTACTCCTCTAAAAGACGCTTGGAGCTTGGGTGGCAGAACTGCTGTTTTATGGAAATGCAAGGCTTTGATATTCTGATTTACATACTTTTTTGTCCCTTTTCTGTGGAAAAAAGTCAACACTTCGCTTCAGCCGCGCGCTGATGGGCTTCGGCACCTCGGGGAAACAGGAAGTGAGCGCAGCATCTCTCTCTCTCTCTCTAACAGGATTATCCTTCACCGACGCTCCTGTCTCAGCTCACAAGCATATCACATTCTTAATAAACGCGTTACCTCACAATCTGTGCGGCCGCAGGTGATGTATATGGCGATGAGGCAGTAGGGGGCTTCTCGCTGTCACAGTTTGAATCTTGTTTCACTCTTATTAAGCTCCCAGAGCATTACAAGCCTCAGCCTCACATCACAACCCACTGCTTGACAAACGCTCCAGCGGCTTTGAAGTGAAGCTTTGTTGGGTTCCTCCTGGTCTTTGTGGAGGTTCTTGTCTCTCCGAGAGCGTCAGACTCACAAAGCAAGACAAACGCAGTCAGAACGCCACACTTCCGTCATCCTGCTCATCATCAGCATCATCATCGTCACACAGTGAGAGGGCTGATGTGAGTTTGTCTCCGCCGTGTTTTGCCGTGAGGTCTCATTGGTGTTTAGTGGATCTAAATGTTATTTGACAGCGGAGTAATCTTCTTTATGCTAGTGAAGCTGACAAATCACAAAACTAAAGACGGTTCGTTTGTATATTTTTATAAAAAATTGTCTCGAGAGCTAAAAAATCTCTCTCTCGGACAGAAACCAGGTTTATTTATTTATATTATCACTGTTTGTTTCAATGCCATATTGAGCACATAATTTCCCCGTAATATGGAACAACTGTTTTAATTCTGTTTTATTCTGATTAGAAAAATGCTGAGCACAGATTTAAGCGACAATGTCTCCTCCTGCTGGACAACTGAACAGTTTACAATAGAATATAATTACACGGAATAGAATGGAATGGATTAGAACAGAACAAAATAGAACAGATTGAATAAATCGCGGGACATGATCATGAAATACTTCAGAAAAGAATACCAAAGTATTAAGTAAGTACCAAAGAGTACCATTGCACCTAAGCCTAGCAGTCTCATTCACGCAAAACATTCATAACTGGAACGGATTTGCCTTTTGGGAATTTATTTTAATACAATTCGAAATAACAATTATTTTTTTTATAAAATGAAGTTCAATTATATAAATGAATATTTTAATTTGTGCAATTTACTTATTTTTGGAAAAATGCGCGTTCTTGTACTGTTCGATTTCTATTGGCTACGAAGTCGATCGCGTCATCAGATTTGCGACGGTGGCGGGTGAAAGTGAAGCCGATGAGTGAACGACAAACGACGCTGTGTTGAGAAAATGGAACGGATTTTGTGCCAAGTACATGGTGAGTGACGGACATCTGTTTACCACGTAAAGTTTATACTATTGATGACCACCAGACAGCAACATGTGGTGTCAATTTACGCCACTGTTACAAATATAAGCGAGCTTCTCAGCTAAAATGCGAATTTTTTTTGGTCTAGGCAGTACGTGTTTGTTGAAGACCGGTGTAAAAGAAGGACCATCGAAAGGCAAAAGTTTCTATGTTTGCACAGCTCGTGAACCGGAGCCCTGCAGCTTTACGCGAATGACCGAGTGAGTGCACGTGCATTATGACGTTTTCATTTAGTACGTTCCTAAAGGAAGAATACGTTTAGCATTTTAATATCACACGTGTGGGACTTACACGCACATGTAGTGTAATAACTGTTTAATCAGTGTTTTTATTGTACTCTACGTTTTCAGGATTCCTGCATCTCACTGCCTTCAGCACGAGGACTCCATGGTAGAACTTCAAGCTCTAGTCCACTGTGAAAAACGGGACCAACACAAGTAAGGCATCCACACTTGTGTACCTTTCTGGATTGATTTACAGATGTTTAATTCCTAACCAGGCTGTTGTATCGCTGTATTGTGGGGAAAACCGAAGGGCAGAAGTGGTGTGGGTCTGTTCCATGGAGTGAGGTACATGCTACTTTGACCATCTAAAAAAACTTTATAAATTTAGTTGTAAAATCATGTTCCTATTTTGAGCTTGTTTGTCATTCTGCTGTTTTCCCCTTAAGCAGAAAGAGCCAGAGAGAAGCAGCGTGACGTCACACCAGAATGCCTCCTCCTGTCTTCCTCCAGTCAAAAACCCTTTCAAAGTCACAACCAAAGAGAATCTTTCAAAAACCAGTCAAGGTCCCAAAACTAAACTGGACGCAGAAGAAGTTGGACAGCAAAACCAGCGCACAGACAGTGAAGATCACGCAAAATCTAAACCAACAGAGCATTCCAAAGATATCAATAATAGTAGTCATAGTAGCCCAAGTAGTCAAGATCCTTCAGATATAGAGGAAGGAAACCCCGAATCATGGAGGAATAAGAAACTTCCTGTCGGTATGAAGGTAAAGAAGAGAGTGTCTGAAGATGAAAGGCAGAAGCCTGAATGTATAAACGCTACAGAAAGTGAAGATTCACAAGAAAACAGCAATAGTTCGTGTGACGACAAAAACCTCAAGACTGCAGGAACCAGCAACCTCGAACAAATCTGTTCTTCTGCGTCTAGGAGCCACACGAGTTCATCAGACGTTCCCTCCAACAGCCAAAGCACTTCATTGAAATCCGATTCAGGTCAAGCTCAGAACGTACCAAGCACAAGCAAAAAACAACCTTCCAGTTCTACCAAACCGAATGAGTCTGAAAAGCTGGACCAGAGTCACCAGAGTGGCTTGGCCAGATTTGGCGAGTGGAGTGATGAAGATGATGATGTTCAGTTAGTTTCAGTCCAGCCTGGTCGTCCTCAGAAGACGGTTCAGAAGACTCTCACGTCGTACACTGGTTTCCAGCCTGCTTCTAAACTTCAAGGCCAGCGTGAGGACCAGGAGCTCTACAGTCATCTCACAGCTCAGCTCAAGCAGAAGAAGGTCTCTGCTTTCTGTAGCTGATGTAATGATGGTTTCAGCCGTACTGAAGAGCGTCTTTCCTTCTCCAGGCGACGCTCTCGGCAGTGAACGTGTCTGCTCTGCCCGACAAAGGAGATCGCTTGAAGAATCAGGTGAAGGAGCTGGAGGAGGCTCTCGGCTCTTTGTGTTTGACTCAGCCATCTCTCGCTGGTACGTTTCACCTTGTTCACATCTCAAACTGGTTTTAAACCGAGACCAGTTTCTTAAAACTATTTGCTCTTTAACTAGGTTCTCAAGATGAAGACAAACCAGAGAAGAACCCTAAAGCCACATCCAGCCTTGCCAATCCTTTCGCTCGACCTGGAGGAACCATCCTCCTGCCCTCAGCTCCACCGCACACGCCGCTGGAGTCCAACAGCGGCTCACTGGGCCAGAGCCAAGGCTTCTCACAAGTGTTTGGATGTAATGTGCTTGATTCCTCAAGCTGCTGGACGGGTTCCTCATGTCTGTCTGTCTCTGCAGTGAACCATCAGAACCAGGCTTTCTATGGAGGCAGGATGACGGAGAACAGACTCGTGGCAGTGCGCAACGCCACCACTGAAGCCATCGACCATCTCCACGGCTCACTGGAGTCCTGCCCGGCTGAAGATGTGGAAGCACCGGAGCCCAAAGGTCTCAAGGTGCCTGCAAAACTCCACGTTTCTTGTTGGTTTCACATCTAGTGCTGCATCGGTTAACTAATTTAATTGATTGACGATTAATGCCGTCATCGATTTGTTGCACGTAACTTTAATAATAATTAAATTTTATTTTTATAGTTAAAAAATAACAAATCAATAAACTATTACCCAAAATATTTTTTTTTTTTTTTTTACAATTCTGGTTTTATTGAAATGTGAATTAAGAAGCTAAATAGAATGATAGAAATGTGTTTCAGCTTTGAATTGATAGAGTTGTAAAGTGTTATATTTCGTAATTAAATTTTTGAAAACTGCTCATTCTGTAACTCGAAATATTAACTCGAGCTTTCTAATGTCTGTGTGGGTTCTTGCAATTCAAGTATTGTGGGTGCTTGCTTTTTCCTAGATATTTATTCATATAGTATTTATTTATACTTGTATTTATTACTATAAATATTTATCTATATAATTTATAATAAATAAAAAATATATATATCTATAATATAATTTTCTTTCGTTCCAAACACTCACAGCCTTTGATCATTACAAAATATGAATACAATTTTAAAAAAAATGGCAAATGCGTAATAAAAATAAAATAACCTAAACTTTAAAGCGTAAAGTTTTCTATGTTACATTCTGGACAATGTACACTGAGCATAGGTTAAGGAATTAGTTCTCTGGTTATAGGAATTGAAAAGTTGCTATACCAGCGTTCTCTTCTTCGTCACTAGGTGGAGTTGTTGCCTCATCAAAAGAAAGCTTTAGCTTGGCTGCTGTGGAGAGAGACGCAGAAGCCGTGCGGAGGAATTCTGGGTAATGAATTGTGCCCCAATAATTTTATATATTCAGTGTTGTTAAAAATACTTTGTATACTAAATGTTCGTATTGTCTTCCAAATGTTTCCCAAGCTGATGACATGGGCCTGGGAAAGACTCTCACAATGATTTCCCTCATCCTGTCTCAGAATAAGAAGAATGAAAAGCTTGAGGAATGGATTTCAAAAAACGGTATTTAATTCTTTCTGTTAACTTCTTTGAGTCATGTAGCTTTGTGGATCATGAGCTGTGGGTGAAGTTCCCTCGTTTTTTTTTTTCGTTTTTTCACCATTTTTTTTTTTTGTTTGCAATCTTCACATTTTCGTTCAAAACAGTTTCTGCATATGTCTTTGGACTTTTGGCACTACTTTTCTTCACAGATACAGTTTCATAATAATTTTGATATGTAGAAACAAAAATGTGTACTATTATTCTGAAGTAGTCTGCCAATTTGGCAAAACAGTGTGAAAAAATAACATTTTAATCACAGTATATTGTGTACTCTTATTAAAAAAAGCGGTGAATGGCAACTCGTCCCACACTTCCAGGTCCACTGCTGCCAATCACATTCTCACCAGCCAATCAGAGTAAGGGCCGCCCCCACATGAAACTAGTGCCAAAAATCTGAAACGAAGAAAAAAGTTTTGAACAAAAAGGTGACGATTGCAAGTGAAAAATAATAATAAAAAAAATTCTTTGTTTCTTCAAAATGTACGTTTGACATTTTTGGCACTAATCTGATTCCATACAGATTCAGCTGTAGTGATGTCACAGGGAACGCTGATCATCTGCCCTGCTTCACTGGTGCACCACTGGAAGAACGAGATCGAGAAGCGTGTGAAGCGAAGCCGACTCAGCGTGTATCTGTACCACGGCCCGAACCGACAGAGGAGCGCAAACGTGTAGGATTCAAGTCGGGCTCTTCTTCTTCTTTTTTGTTTTACGGCGTTTGGCATCCAACTTCTGGTGCATTACCGCCCCCTCTGCTCCGGAGTGTGGGTTGAAGGAAAACCTCCCTTCCTTCACACGCCTTCCTCCCTTTAATCTTTCAAATCCTTGTAATTTAGTTTTGTATCTTTTATATATCTTAATACTATTTTGTTCTTTTCCCTCTTCTCTGCACCTAATATTCCCTCTGCTGTTAACTGCTCCCCTATTTCCCCTCATTCTTTCTCTCATTTCCTCTCTTTCAGCTTCATATCTTCTGCAGTCCATGAGCACATGTTCCACAGTTTCATCTTCTCCACATTCCTCACACAATCCTGTTTGATGTTTCCCTATCATCTTAAGAGTTTTATTTAATAAACAGAAAAAAACAGAAGAGATGAGGTAAAACTGACAAGATTAAGACTGGGACACTGTCACTTTTCCCTTATCCACTCTCCCCTTTATCCTATGAAAGTGTCTCCCTTTACTTTCCCTGTCCCACTTGTCCTGCCACTTTTGAACAATTTCCCCCCATATTATACTCTTTACTTCCACCGTGCTGAATTTTACCTCTATATCTATGTGTTCTTGTTTTAGTGATTCCTTTGCTATACTGTC
>CM051494.1:26993242-27015804 GCA_028031935.1 Paedocypris micromegethes
CTAATTTATAAAAAAAAAAAAAATACATACATGGTTTAGCATTTCATGTGGGAAGTCAGAACAGAATTGGCAAAAATATGCATGTAAACTATTTTTTTTTAAATCTGGTTTTGATCAAGTTTTTGATCTATCGTGGAACTCTAATGTTATCAGTGCAATTGATTAGCTTTTTCCAGCTTGAACAAAGATGGTGACGTGGGTAATTAATGAAGGAACAAGAAAAATAAGATATTACTGCCTCTAGTTTCTCAACAGTCAGTTTACTAAAACATTTTGTAACATGTTTTGGTTTTACTTTAGCATTGAAGAATCAAAAATGTTAAGTGTTAAATGTTTCTGATCTATTAAAAAAAAAACTTACTGTAAACAGCTGAAATCCAGACCGTATGGATCCTCCCAAAATTCCATTTTTTGCCTGTATTCCGAGAAAGCCTGGCAAGGGACCACCGTCACACAGGCAGAAGACGGCCACATCATTCCCCCCTCCTTCAGCCACTGATCGCGGGCCAGCAGAACAGACTCCACCATGTACTCAAACTACGACAAAATGATGCACTTGAAAGCACCATATTAACCTTTGAACCGACAATGTGCTTTTTTTGTGAGTACTGAACTGATCTATACCAGCAGGCAGTTGCCCATCCACTCCGACACCAGCACATCCACCTTCCCCGGGAGAGAGAGATTCTCCGCTCGCTCCTGAAACACCGTCACCAGCCCCTCGCAGCCATTCCGCCTCACCAACTCCTCCGTGTTCTCTGCCATGGAACTGGCCTCCACCGCGTAGACCTGAAGAAGCTCTGCTCTTATCAGTGTGTACAACCATTTTTACTTTAATTACTGTATTTAAGTGAATATAAGCACACCATAATGCTTTTAAACACCATCGTCACAGAAACTAGCTCCTCCATTCATTCCTACACACACACACACACACACACACATTTAATGAGCAGTAGATCTTTCCTTACCATTAAACATTTTAGACGATCAACAAACACAACAAACTAACACGAAAACTCTGCCCAAAAGCAACGTTTAAAGCACAAAATAACAGAAAAGACGAAAAAAAACAATGAGCCTGTAGTTTTTACTCGAAGCTTTTCGTTTGTAGTGTTTTGAGGTATATCAAAAAAACAAAAACAAAAAACACTGTCTGGTCTGGCAGCATTTCTTATTTGTAAAAGCATTGTGTAGCGCCACCTGCTGGTGTATAGTGAACTTGAGGAATGAGAAAATACTTAAGCAATTATATTAGTTCTTGTATATTGAAATATTAAGTTTCTGGAAAGTCGGAAAATCAAGAAAGTAAGGGGATGCTTAGGTTAGCCTATTGAGTGTTTCTTTATTTCTATTTGTGTCTGCTTATATTCGCAGGGTGTTTATATTGGCTGGGTGCTTAGATCCAACTAAATAAAAAATAAATTAAATAGTAATAATAAATTATTATTAATACATTTTTATTTTAACTTCGTGACTTATGGAGTCGTTTGCATCTTACCATGGCTGGTTGCGCTAGTTTTGCACAGAAGAGGCTGATTATTCCAGTCCCACATCCCAGGTCCATCACCACCTTTCCCCTCAGAGCAGCGGCGTTACTCAGCATCACCTGTCTGTAGGTTTCTGTGCGCGGTTTGTCTGACAGCATCTCCAAGTGAAGTCTCTGAGCACATGCGGTCATGAGAGCTCAACAGAATTCAAGTTCACCTCCAGTGTTCTTTGTGATTGTTTTTTCTTCTAAACTCACCAACGTCCCATAGTTTCCAAAGTATTCCTCATCTTGCCAGGCATCGTCATTATTCTCATCATTCTGGTGTAAATAGCTGGATGGGACATAACCAAAGGTGCCGTGCCGCTCAGCCCACCACCACGTGTCTGAACTCTGGTCATGGACCACCAGTCTGTCACCTGAGGAGAAACTGAGCTGAGAGAGAGAGAGGGAGGGAGGGAGGGAGGGAGGGAGAGGGAGAGAGGGAGAGAGGGAGAGAGAGAGAGAGAGAGAGAGAGAGAGAGAGAGAGAGAGAGAGAGAGAGAGATTCAAAAAGACATACAATCAAAATAAAAGTTTACCATTTTAATCCCATTTAAAGAGATATTATGCAAAACAAAAAGTCAATGTTAGTTTCTTAACAGTCGATATAAAACAAATGAACAAAATTAAATCAACAAAATGCACGAATGACTCGTTCACTTTATTGTTCAAGAGATAAAGATCCGAGTCAGTTAAAAAAAAAAAATCGAGCTAGCATCATCACTACTTGTAGGAGCAGTTAGGCTGCCCGACATATTTTTAATCCTTCTTTTAAAAGGCTTCTAAACTACTCAGTCAGATAGATGTTTGTTGGCAGACAAGTACAATTAAATATTCAAACACCAAACATCAAATTAAGACCTTGAAAACACATTTAAGATAATTCAAATATTCCAAGCACCCGTAGGAAACCCGTTTATTACATTAATAAAAAACATTTATGTGTTATATCAAATTGTGTTATGTTTGTGTTGTTGTGCGTTCAAACAACATTAAAATCTCTACACTTCATAAATTGTGCCTCGTTTGGAACGAAATTAACAGGTATAAAATTTTGCCGATAGTTGTGGTTGAACCCAACTGGTAAAATGCAAAGGTAAATAATACAGAATGTTTACGGTAAACAGCGCAAATTTGGTGTAAAACCTCAGCGTGTTGAAAACAGTCAGCGTTTACCTGTTCGCCTCCATCCGCCTGAAAATCTGCAACGGCCACGAATTCCTCAGGATTCGGATCCTCGTTTCTTTCATCTTCAATCATTTCAGAAAACCAAAAGCCAATAAATCCGAGCAAAACGTGGGAATCTATATGAAAGTTTGTACACGCGTTGGGTTTTCGACTATGGCGACCACGCCCTGTTGAAGATTTTAAAATAAGAGTCCGAATCTCACGCGACTCAGCGTTCAGACTCAAGCGATAGTTCACAATACGTTATGAAATATAATACATATACTGTATTCGTAATGATTCGTACATGAGGGTCCCAGTTCACGAGGCAGTTAATGCAGCTCATGGAATGGAACTAAATACATTTAAATCGAACTTAACATGAGTTCTGAACAGAAATTACGCCTTCAGTCACGTGTCCTCAGATCCAACGGAAAAAAAAACAGCATAGAAAAACAACATAATATTGTAACATTTACAGCACGGAAACATGCTCCCTTTGCAGGATAATTATTTGATTTGTTAACCATAGTATGTCATTGTTGAATGGAGATCATTTAGACACTTTTATAGATTTAAAACAAATGCAATATACATGCAGTTCAAATATTGTTCACCGTTGAGCACAAATATAAAGGCAAAATCATAACCTTTATTTAACCAGGTAAAGAAACCCATTGAGATCAAGATCTCTTTTACAAGGGTGACCTGGCCAAGAGAGCAGCAGCACACAATTGAGATGTACACAGTTGCATACACTCTAGTACATTAGTACATACGTTACAAAAAAAAGCATTTACACATTAAATAGACACGCTTCCTACAATTTACAAGATAAAAATGCAGTGATAGAGTGTTAAAATCTAAATACCAGTTTTAAAAGCATGTGCAGTGACCAATGGCCTCTTTTTGCTTTGAGATTAACAAAGAGCGGAAAGATTCAAGTCGGACTCTAAAAGTCCAAGGTCTGACTGTAAAATATTCCAAGCACAAGGAGCAGCAACTCTGAATGCTCGCTTTCCCATTTCAGTCCGGGTACGAGGCACGGTGAGCTGGTAAGAGGCAGCTGAACGCAATGCATAATTACTGTCATTTTTTTGCAAAAGCGTGCACAAATAGGAAGGGGCTAAGCCAATAAGAGCCCTATAGACTAACATCATCCAATGTGTGTACCTTCTCATGGATAAAGACGGACACTCTGTTTTGGCATAAAGTTCACAGTGGTGTGTTAGTCGGCTGCATTCAGTGACAAATCTCAAAGCACTATGGTACACTGTGTTTAAAGATTTCAGGCATTTATCTGACGCATTCATGTACAAAACATCACCATAGTCAAGCAGAGGTAAAAAAAAGTTGCTGACACAAGATATTTGCGCGCTTTAAAGGAGAAGCAGGACTTGTTACGATAAAAGAACCCGACCTTTAATTTCAATTTCTTAATGAGATTGTCAGTATGTGCTTTAAAAGAGCTCACAGTCCAATAAAAACCCCAAATATTTATAACTATACACAATCTCGATCGTCTTATCTTGGACATATTTGATCCATGGCAGATTTACAGGAACTTTGCCCGGGTGGGATAAAATCATGACTTTGGTTTTATCAGCGTTCAATACCAATTTAAAGGCCTGTAGGTGGGACTGAACAGTATTAAAAGCAGACTGCAAGTAATCCAGAGTTTGTGCAAGTGAGGAAGAACAGCAATAGATTACTGTGTCGTCAGCACACAAATGATACTGGGAATTTGATAGATTGTCACACAGATTGTTTATGTATATGGAGAATAATAACGGACCTTGGACTGATCCCTGCGGAACTCCTTTAGAAATCTTTAAATAAGTACGTGACAATAAGTGCACTTTTTACTCTGTGTCTTTTAAAAACAATATATAAGAGTATATAAAGTATTTTTATATTAAAAGTATTTGCTGAAACCTTCTGTGACTACTTTAGCAGTCTTACTCCCCTAATGAGAAGAAGATATAAAGAATCTGAGCTGGTAGATGGCCTCCATTATGCCCAACAGTAATCCAGCAACCACACACACAAAATTCTTGTGGAGATCCTCTGACCACAGAAACTCTCTAAACCCACTTAAAAAGGTCAGAATCTGTTGTGCCATTTTAACCCAATAAGTCTTGTGAAATCCTTGGTGGCTTTTGCGTTGGGTGCATTTTACCGTCTTCTGCCGCTTATCCGGGGCCGGGTCGCGGGGGCAACAGCCTCAGTAAGGAGGCCCAGACTTCCCTTGCCACTGCCACGTCCTCTCAGCAAGAATTCCGGTCTGCCCCTGGGTCTTCTTCCGGTGGGACATGCCCGGAACACCTCAGCAGCAAGGCGTCCGGGTGGCATCCCTATCAGATGCTCGAACCACCCCATCTGGCCCCTCTCGACCCGGAGGAGCAGCGGCTCTAGTCCAAGCTCCTCACCTTATCTCTGAGGGAGAGCCCAGCCACCCTGCGGAGGAAGCTCATTTCCGCCGCTTGTATCCGGGATCTCGTTCTTTCGGTCACCACCCACAACTGGTGGCCATAGGTGAGGGTAGGAACGTAGATCGATTGGTAAATCGAGAGCTTTGCCTTTTGGCTCAGCCTTCTCTTCACCATGACGGACCAATGCAGTGTCCTAATTATCGCGGACGCAGCACCGATCCATCTGTCGATCTCCCGCTCCATCCTCCCCCCACTCGTGAACAAAACCCCCGAGATACTTAAACTCCTCCACTTGGGGAAGGACCTCGTCTCTGACCTGCAGGGGGCACTCCACCCTTTTCCGGTCAAGAACCATGGTCTCGGACTTGGAGGTGCTGATTCCCATCCCGGCCGCTTCACACTCGGCAGCAAATCCATCCAGTGAGAGCTGGAGATCACGTCCCGACAAAGACTACAGGACCACATCATCTGCAAAAAGCAGAGACTCGATCCTGAGGTCACCGAACCGGATCCTCCCTCCTCCGCCTCGACTGCGCCTAGAAATTCTGTCCATAAAAGTTATGAACAGAATCGGTGACAAAGGGCAGCCTTGGCGGAGCCCAACTCTCACCGGAAATATTAATGACTTGCTACCGGCAATATGAACCAAGCTCTGAGACTGGACAGCCCGTAACAAGGGCTACGGTACAGGAGTCCGAATGGGGCCCCACAGGGACACGGTCGAATGCCTTCTCCAAGTCCACAAAACACATGTAGACAGGTTGGGCAAACTCCCATGAGCCCTCCAGGATCCTGAAAAGAGTATAGAGCTGGTCCGTAGTTCCATGTCCGGGACGGAAACCCACATTGCTCCTCCTTCAATCTGAGACTCAACAATCAGACGAACTCTCCTCTCCAGTAAACCCCGAGTAGACTTTACCAGGGAGGCTGAGGAGTGTGATCCCCCTGTAGTTGGAAGAGGAACCACCACCCCAGTCTGCCAATCCAGAGGCACTGTCCCGATAACCACGCAATGGAGTAAAGGCGTATCACGGCTTTAAAAACTGGTACATTTCTAAAACCTTGACTTTACTTTTTTTCAATTTCCAAAAGTGTTCTCCTTGTGTGTACTTGCTTTATATAAAAACATTTTCAGAAACAGATTCTCGAAAATTAAACATTATTGCACCTTTATTATACCTTTGTGTTTTTACAAGAACAGATTTTTAATCAAATTTGGAGTCGAGTCTTTGCTGCTGCCTCTGCACCCACGCAATGTTTTTAAGGACGCTTCTAGTGGGAGCCTCGTCCCAGCAGCCCGACTTCACCACTTGTGCCGGAAGTTTCTGCACAGACTCCTGATAGACGCTCTTAGGGTTTCTGTGCTGCAGGGTTCGTGCCAACAGAGCGCGGTCATCAGCACGAACAGGTCTGCGCTTCACTTCATCGCTGCGGTGAAGAACATCTCCTCCTGAGAAAACCACAGCGGCCTTCAAACTGTCCTCTTCATTTACCACAACCGTGACTTTAACCGGGCAATACTGAAACCTGCAGTAGCCCACGCATTCGAACAGCGAAGTGCTTTTCCGGGCACGAGGACTTTTGACTCGGTGTCTTTTAAAGCCGAAGCTACAGTAGGGATGCACGGATCTTATTCCTTTGGCCATGACGTTGGTCCACTGTAAACTTTTAAAGCTTGTTCCTTTCTGATGCTTTCGAAGCTCTTGCCACTCATAGTGGTTAATAAAAAAGAAAACCGGCTCTTGTGGTAAAGTACAAGTGAACATCTTTTCTTTGCTCTTGCTGCTTTCAGAGGAAAGCTGTTTCAATTCTGAAGCATTTTTCTGTAATACAAACACACACATAAATACAATTTTAAAAATCTAATTTTCAGTTTTAGCAAGCCTTGCAATAAAATAAATTGTTGTTTTATCAACAACATTTGTAAATTATTCATTGATGTTTGTGAAAATATATACACAATAAATTATTACACAAACATTTTTTTGTTTTTGCTAAGCATTTAAAATTGGATCATTCAGTATAAACTTGTAATTTTTGGTGAAGAAATGTCACTAATACAAAATCTTGACCATTAAAAAAAAGAAACCTTATATTACACTTATCTTTAACAATTATAACAAAATGAATGAAAAAGAAAAATATCTCAATAGATCCAAGATATCTAACAGAGCTCAATATTACTACCTTTACAGGTGAAGCCTCGAGATCCACACAAGAACCCACGTTTTCAAAGATTTCCTGGAAACAGACAAAGAATTGTTCTGAACTAGCAGCGTAAAAATAATATTAGTATAAATAATATAATTCCTTAAATAATAAATTCTATAGTTTTTGAACAGTAAAACATTGGCCTATAAGTTTCTTATTTTCTGTGGCCAAACGCATAGCAAATTCACTCCCTTCATTGTACATAATTATAATAAAAAAAAAATACTAACATTAAAAATGTAAATTAATTTCAAACCTCAAAACGATAAAACAAAACATCTCAAGCACAGAATTTCAGATTTTACTCCACGTCAACATGTGACAAGAAGAGAGATAGTTGGAGGTGCAAGACCCAGTGATGTCACTGCTCCATTTGCTTAAAGTTTTTACTTGCGTAAAATAAAACAGATCAGATAGAAAACCTGTAACTTAAAAAACTCATTAACCGATTGATAAATATTATTTAAAAAAAATTTAAATTAAACTATTAAATATATATGAAATATGTTAACACATTACTTTCTGATCAGGAGTCAGCGATTCCATGGGCTCGGCTTCCTCTGGTTCTGAGAGCTAGTCCACACAAAGAGAAAGAGGTTCAGAAATACACCAGGACGTAAACATCAAACACCAAGTAAACGTTCACCTCACTCCTGAAGGATTCGTCGTTCTCCAGAAACAATAGTCTGTTATTGTCTCCCACATCATTACTACACTAAAAAAGACAAAGGGATTAAAATTATAACAACCGCAGAGAATAGAAATTTTAATACTGTTTAATATGTTGTTTAAAATAACAACAACATACAGATTTCTATACAATGAAACAATAAGAAAGAAGTTAAAAGAAAAAAATAGCTGCAAGCATCAATTCATCTAATGAATTAAGAGGTTCGAGCCTCTTTATTTTAGCTTCTAAGCAACTAAATTATCGCTAATTAACAATGTTCTGTTATTAGATTTAAAATAGAAAATCAATCTGTAGGGCTAGAAATCTTAGTACAGTATATAAACAATATGCAATGTCCATTTAACCATGGAGGAACAAAATGAAAAATATTGTTTAAGAAATATACACATGAATGAATAAGCACATAAACGCTTCCAAAATACACATAATTGTGCCCAACTACACTGACTTTTGCAGCCTTGTATAGTGAAATTATTTTCTAATCAAATGTTACCTTTTCCAAGCATTGTACTGATGCAA
This sequence comes from Paedocypris micromegethes, assembly GCA_028031935.1. Taxonomy (NCBI): domain Eukaryota; kingdom Metazoa; phylum Chordata; class Actinopteri; order Cypriniformes; genus Paedocypris; species Paedocypris micromegethes. The sequence continues at coordinate 27,001,794 of CM051494.1, forward strand.
ATATATAAAAATTAAATAACATGGAAAAAAAGACAAAAAAACTTAAAAATTCTTCATTTTTAAATTTGCATTACAGAGAGAAAGGTTTCGAACCATGTTTCGCAACACACTACAACAGAAGATGAATCATTGTCTTTATAAAGCAGAACAAATCTTTAGCAAGAACAGTAGAATATTTTGTTTCAGTCGCAAGCAAGTGAAATGATGTTTGGATGTTGAACATATTCAATGTCTAAATTATTTTTTGTTGTTATTACTATGCTCACGTGTACAATAAAAACCAAAAAAGTTTTCGAGTTATTAAAAAAAAAATAATAATAATAAAAAAAATATATATATACATATATATATATATATATATACACACACACATACATACGTACATACATATGTTATATATATATATATATATATATATATATATATATAAAACGAATATTTATATTTGAAAAGAAAAAAAAGTAAATTCTAAGCTGCTGTAGAATCATGTATAATCGGATGTTGGGGACTTTGTTGATAAATTTACAAATGTGTCTTGTTTCCCTCCAAATCAATTCAATGATATAAAAGACTACATCAAACAATTCGGGAGAATGTTTTTCTTTTGCCTGTAAACTCAACTCTGTCCAGGAATCTAGAGAAGCATCAAACCTCTAACAAGTGGCCTGAATGCCTCGCCAATCTTCCAAAAAAAAATATATAAAGACTATAAATAACATAAGATCATGCCACATTAATCTCCAGGTCTTTACTGACATCTCTCCATGGATCAGCATCACTTCCATCCTGGTTTGTGGACTGTGGTATAAAAGCTTCTTGATCACTGGGTAATATTTGTTTCAGGTTTGTGGAATCGCTTCTAGACTTCTGTTCTTTGGAGTCGAGTCTTTGCTGCTGCCTCTGCACCCACGCAATGTTTTTAAGGACGCTTCTAGTGGGAGCCTCGTCCCAGCAGCCCGACTTCACCACTTGTGCCGGAAGTTTCTGCACAGACTCCTGATAGACGCTCTTAGGGTTTCTGTGCTGCAGGGTTCGTGCCAACAGAGCGCGGTCATCAGCACGAACAGGTCTGCGCTTCACTTCATCGCTGCGGTGAAGAACATCTCCTCCTGAGAAAACCACAGCGGCCTTCAAACTGTCCTCTTCATTTACCACAACCTTGACTTTAACCGGGCAATACTGAAACCTGCAGTAGCCCACGCATTCGAACAGCGAAGTGCTTTTCCGGGCACGAGGACTTTTGACTCGGTGTCTTTTAAAGCCGAAGCTACAGTAGGGATGCACGGATCTTATTCCTTTGGCCATGACGTTGGTCCACTGTAAACTTTTAAAACTTGTTCCTTTCTGATGCTTTCGAAGCTCTTGCCACTCATAGTGGTCAATAAAAAAGAAAACCGGCTCTTGTGGTAAAGTACAAGTAAACATCTTTTCTTTGCTCTTGCTGCTTTCAGAGAAAAGCTGTTTCAATTCTGAAGCATCTTTCTGTAATACACACGAATACACACACACACACACACACACACACAACAAAACAAACATTTTTTTAAGTTTCTAGCAAGCATTCTAATTGTTATTTTCATCAATATGATTTGTCAATTATTTGCTAAGATTGGTAAATAATATGAAATCTTAATTTGATAAAAGAAATATCTGAATTGTTTAAAAAAAGAACTATTACATTATCTTGTGCAATGTCCATATAACAAAATAAATAATAAAAGAAATAACGCTGTTCAATATTACCATCTTTTCAGGTGAAGCCTTCAGATTCACACAGGAAACAAAAGTTTTCATAGAAATTCTGGAAATAGAACATTCCACATAATTAACAGTGAAAAATAATCACAATCATCTGAAATGGTTCCATAAATAATATAATTTTATTTATGGATACCTCTATCTAATTATATTTTATCTTTATCTGTTTATCTTTATCTAATCTATATCTTTATTCAATATAATTTTTAAGTGATGCTTTCGTCTATTAGTTTATCATTGTCGAGCACAGTTTCTGCGCCTGTCAAATTTATTTTCCCTCTTGAAACTAGTTTAAAAGCCTGTTTATCTGTTCTTCCCTTAAGAAAGATCCTGTAAAGACATACGATAATAAGGCTTTTTATAACATACTTTCTGTTCAAGAAAAGAGCTGATAACGAGGCTGACGAGATTAATAGATAGTCAATGTGAACTTCCCAAAATGTCACATCCAGCGTCAACTTTTTTTATTTTTATATCACAAAAAATGTGGAGAAATGATTAGTTGATATTAACTTCAAGAACGGTTAAATTACTTTACTAACAGGTCAAGGTACAACAGCAAATGGAAAAAAATACATTCAGATCAGGCATTAGTGATTCCATCTGCTAAATAAAAAAATAATAAAATAAAATCTGTTAAAAACATTACATTTTAGTGTCTAATCGAAATATCTTATTCCAAAAATTAAAATGTTGCTACTGTACATTATATAGGTTAAAGACAGTGACGTGACGTCTGAGCATCGCGAAAAAACGCAGAAATTATTCCTGTGAGTGGGGAAATTGTTTTGTAGCCTGTATCATAAACGTGCCGAATCATAGAAAGTCTACAACTCTTGTCATCTAAGCAGCAGCATTTCCGACAAACTGAACAGTGCAACCGAAAATTGACTGCAGTGGGCAACAATTACTCTATAAATTGAGCTTAAACATATGCCTTAATACGCGGGACCAAAAAAGCAATATTTACACGTTCGTCACCATCTATCTGAACTGTTCCTCTGCGTTCTTGTTTGTCTCGCCTTCAATCGTGTACTATTTCTTCTTTTATGGTTATGGGGGTTACGTTTGTGCTATTGCGCCACCTGCTGTCCGGAACGATCGAGATGCTTCTTCCATAGAGTGTAATGCAAATAATTATGCCTGTAAATCTCTTGTGAACTATGGCATTGATATTTCATTGCATCTAATTCTAGAACAACAAACGCAATACATCTGCGGGCACTTTTGTACTTTTTTTTTAGTACACATCTTCCTACTTCGCAAAATATTTCAAAATAAGAGTCCTATGGTCACGTGAATCACCAGCTGCTGTTAGTAAAATGATTGTAAAACGTGTGATAGTTTATTAAAGACAACGTCTAAAAATTAACCAATAATAATAATGGTGATTTATTCGAGCACATTTTTTCAATAAAAAAACAAACAATGTATTTATAATTTTTAATTTAATTTAATTTTTTATACAATATTTTTTTAATTGTATAATTGAAATTATTTTTGTTTAAAAAATAAAAGACTGCTGCACTGACAATGCAGAAGAAACATCCTGGTTTCTCAAACAGAACGGCAAAACAAATTTCAGATCTTTTGCAACATCAATACTCACTTGTGAATTTTGAGTTGGAGCAAGTGGAGTAAACAATTGAGAGTTCGCTGAGAAACTTCGTAAAGTGAATAATGAAACAGGTTTCTATGACATGTATTCTAGCTTACTTTATTGACTCTTGGGCACTAGGCACATCAATATTGGAAAACTCAGCTATTAATATTAGACATTTACAAAAGGAGAGAGTGTAAACAAAATTTAAATCAAACTCCATTTCCTTACTACAGCTTCTTTACTCCGACAAACAGCTTAAAGGAACAGACGAACAGGCCACCAATTGTTACAGTCTCTCTTTGGATGTCTGGGTTTTTCTTAACAAGTGACAAGTGAAAGAGGAAAATAAAATTATGGTCAAGTTGTGATAGTGGAATTTGCAGTACCTAATAAAACAAACAAAAGCAGCTGCGTGGTGTTTACAAAAGCCAACTTACTTTGAAAGATGGAATTCAACAATCAAACACTTTCTCACCTCTCTCACCAGAACCAGGAGAAAATGTAAATGGGACAAAACATGGCATTTGGGAATAAATGGGGAACCAAAATCACTCTGAATTAAAGTCACTAGTCCAAACTCATATAATACCCATGATAATCCCGGCAAGGGTCATCTGATGGTAATACACACACACACACACACACACACACACACACACACACACACACACACACACACACACAGGAACTGGGAAAGATTTATTGGTGAAATGACCAAATCCCTGAATCAGTCAAATGAAAATAAAGTTCTAATGTCTCCAGTTGCATCAATGTTTTAAGTTTTAATTTGAGGTATTTTACATTTAAATAGATAAATTATATTAAAAACTAGTCTCAAATACAGAATTGTTACTTTTTTCACGAATCTATTCCCTCTTCCTTTTACACGTTTTACCAAAACACTTCCTGAGACAGAACATGCAGCTCTTGAAGGCCACAAAAATGACAGTCACCAGAACCAACAAGAGAAAACCAAACACGTCCAGACAATGGTACTGGATCCAGTTCAGGTCGTGCGCTGCAGGTCTGAGATGTTCTGCTCCTTTATGTCTCATTACAAACTCAGTCCAGAACACAGCCAAGTCCAGTGGCTCAATGGGACGGTCTCTGTGAATGGCCGAAAGCTTGGTCATCTTCTCCTTGTAGCTGTTTGGCCAAAAGAAAGATTTCAGTCTCAGGAATATTTGGAAGTGAGTATTTCACACTAAGGACAGTCATTTGTGTGTTCACCTCTTGTCGTTGATGACCTTTCTCAAAGCCACCAGCAGTTTTTCTGTGGTCACGTCGTAGATGGGAATCGTTTCAGCAACACCACGAGACACTAAGCGCTGGACATTATCTCCTTGGTCTCCAAACAGCGGAAGCATCACCATTGGAACGCCGTTACAGATTCCCTCGTAGATTCCGTGTGATCCACCGTGTGTAATAAAAGCCTTCACCTTAGGGTGACCTGTCGCACACACAAACTCAATCTGAGTCAATATTCAGAGTCAGAGTCAATATCAGAGTCAATATACGGGGGCCCCTCAGGGATGTGTGCTAAGCCCCCTCCTCTTTACTCTGCTGACCCACGACTGCACACCGACACACAACAGCAACCTCTTCATCAAGTTTGCAGATGACACGACTGTGGTTGGACTCATCAGTAACCGTGATGAGACAGACTACAGAAGCGAGGTGAGCCGCCTGGCCAAGTGGTGTGGTGACAACAATCTCTCTCTGAATGTGGAGAAGACGAAGGAGATTGTGGTTGACTTCAGGAGAGTGCACTCTCAGCATGCTCCTCTGACCATCAACGGTGCGACCGTGGAAAGAGTGAGTAGCACTAAGTTCCTGGGTGTGCACATCACCGAAGATCTCTCCTGGACTGCCAACACCACAGCACTGACCAAGAAAGCACAGCAGCGACTCTACTTTCTCCGCAAACTCAGAAGAGCCAGAGCCCCAGCTCCCATCATGTGCACCTTCTACAGGGGCACCATCTAGAGCATTCTGACCAGCTGCATCACTGTCTGGTACGGCGCCTGCAATGCGTCGTGCCGTAAGACACTTCAGCGCATAGTGAGAGCAGCTAAGAAGATCGTTGGTGTCCCTCTCCCCTCCCTCCAGGACATTTACCACACCCGCCTCACCCGCAAAGCCCTCAGCATTGCTGGTGACCCCACCCACCCGTCACACAGCCTCTTCAGTCTGATGGAGAAGACATCTCCCATCAGGGAGAAGACTGCGCAGTCTTCAGGCCAGGACCAGCAGACTGAAGGACAGCTTCTGCCATCAAGCTGTTAGGATGCTGAACTCCCTCCCGACTCTGCCCCCTCTCCCCTCCTTCGCCCCATGCACCTGACCCCCACCCCCATCCTACTACCTCAACATACAACCATCTTTATAAGGACTTGCACTACTCCCTAAATTGTACTGACTTTGTTTGCACTATCGTCTGCCATTCTTCACAAGTCACTTTACCTGTTACATAGAAATGCAACGCAAACGTCACTTTATTACCATGACACCTTACTTTTAGTACTTGTAAGTTTATGTTGAATGTCATCTGTTTGTATCTATTGTATCTAGGGACTGAGAGGAACGAAATTTCAATTTTCTGTATGTATGCACTGTACATATGGCAAATTGACAATAAAGCTGACTTTGACTTAACTTTGATATTGTAAACTTCACAATTTATAAAAACCTTTCAGTTCAATAAGAAACAGGAAAGACCTAGAAGATCGTTCTGTGGCAGCCACTTCATCAGCTTCACATTCTTTGGAGCGTTGGCAGGAACTGTTCCAGTGTATCTCCACAGCACCTACAGGCAAAACCACAGATTTAATTTTTGTATTAGTTGATCATTTTCTATTTTATGAAACTAACCCTCTGTGGTATCTGTCTGAAAGCTTCAAAGAACTCCTTCGCTTTGGCCTCAGGAAGCTGCGAAACCATGGAGCCCAGAGTGAAGACCACAAATCCGTCCTCGCCAGAACCGTTCACAAACTCTTCTAGTTCCTGTTTGGGGAAGGAAATGCAACATATTTATTTATTTAAAACTCACCTTAAATATATTATCTCTAAACCTTACCTTTGTTAAAAGTCCTTTCTTTGCACAATTAATTCCCCCAATCTGCACCACATTAGGCATTTGGGGTTTGGGATGTTCAAAAGTAAAGTCATACCGAAGAAGCCAGATGGCCCCATGACCCAGCAGTTCTTTATAAGTGGTCTCCTTCTGCAAATATTCACTGGCCAAATCATCAAAAGTAGCAAACATCCTTTGGCAGAAGAAAGCTTCTAAGATGATCATAAGATTGTTTTGAACTCTTTGAGGAAAAGTCATCTGGTCCGTGAAACTGGTGAAAAAGCGCGGGACATAAGATGGAGGTCCAGGACACTGGGTTGCGGTATCTTCCATACGACAGGGAATTCCTCGTAGAAAATACACAAGAGGAAGCGAAAAAGCTTCAGCAATGATGGTTCCACATGGCAGGAAAGGATCAGTGAGCACAACATCAAATTCCATCTGTCTGAGACTCTTCATCAGGGGGTTGTCATAGAGCAATCTTCTACAGCCTTTCACCTGCATCTCTGTGAAATTCCTCATGATCTCGAAATTTGATATGATTTTGGTAATTTGAGAAGATTTCTCCAACGCTTGCTTCTTTATTGGTTCCAGTTTGGAATTCAGCTCCTCAAGAGTGAAAGGAACAGGAAAAGACATAGTGGTGTAATTACCAGATCCCCTAATCAGAACACTGGTCTCAGGAACCAGAACCACCGCCTCATGACCCAGTCGAGTCAACTCCTCCACCAAGATCTTCATGCTGAGCCAGTGGCTTCCATCAACTGGCAAGACAAGAACTTTCCCAGCGTGAACAGTCTGTGAGGAGAACAAGCTAATCCACACCAGAAGTCCCAGAGCAGAAACACCTACTGAATGCACATGTTTAGCAGTCATCTTAATGTAATTTAAAAATCTGGAACATATAGGAACCTTTTTGATAATTCAAAGTGGAAACGCTGCAAGCTGTTAAACCTAGAGAACAGCGCAGATCCCTCTGCAGTGTCAAAGTCCAAAAAAGGCAGTGACAAATCTAAAAAGTGGGTTACGCGAAGCTTAATTTGAATTCATAATCGTAAAAGCCTTCAATTATTTACAGAGAAATCAGCAGCTCTCATATAAAGACTGATTTACACGACTGTCCAAACATACACAATAAACCGATTCAAATGGAAGAAAATGCCTGCCTTCGGTTTTGAGCATTTTAATTATATATATATATATATATATATATATATATATATATATATATATATATATATATATATATATATATATATATATATATATATACGTATATGTAATGGCACAGGCACAGGAGGCTATGGCGGATCCATATGCAGAGTATTCACAAACAAATAAGAGACAGGGAAAAACAGTGGTCACAACGGGCAGGGTCATACACAGGCAGGCAGTCCGGAAGAGCAAACGAATCCCAGGGAAATCCAAAGAACGAAAACGAGGAAACAGGCAATGGGTCAAGGCAAACTAAGAGCTGGATCTATGAACTTGATACTTGACAAGAGTGGGACTGACAATGTTCAGCAACTGGTACTGTTCTTGTTAATGTTCTTGTTTATATAGCAGTCATATGGGAAGCGCAACTGTATCTGATGTAATCTGATGTATCTTGATGCAATCAGTATTCTGGCGGGTGCGACCTCTGCTGGCTTGATGTTACAAAATATATATATATATATATATATATATATATATATATATATATATATATATATATATATATATATATATATATAGTTTTTTTTATATCAGAAAAAAATCTCACTTTTGTCAAATGTCCTTTCTGTGCGTATTAATCCCCCAAAGTGCACAATATTAGACATTTGGGCATTGGGATATTCAAAAGTAAAGTCATAGTCATGTTTTTTTGGACTGTTAAAGGAAACCGGAGACCAAGAGGAAACCCACACAAGCACGTGAAAGGCCTTGCTCGGCCTCAATCTCTATATCTAGAGTCATAAACGAAATTCTCTGCTCAGCCAATCGGATCTTTTGTACTATATGACAGTACTGTGCATTCAAAAAAGCTAAATCTCTGCAGTAGCTGCCCGTTTTAATTTTCTATTTTATACATTTATTTTACTATTATAAAAGAAGTAAAAATGATTCTCAACTCAATTAATTAAACCATTAAGTTGGTTATATACATCTACAGAACCGCAGACTTTGATGTGACACTTGAGTTTTGATGTGACCGCTTGAGCAAATGACTTTCAAAAAATTTTTAAATACGTAGTAGAGTTTATTGAGAATTAATGCAACAATGAAAACAAAAAGATGGATTTACTTTTTATTCTCTACCAGTTGCAACAATTGTTTAGACAGATTTCGTTTTTGAGGCATTTTAATTATTTATAAAAACCTAGTCTCAAATACATTATCATTACTTTTCTTAATGGAAGGAAATCTATTCCCTCTTCCTTTTACCAGTTTTACCAAAACACTTCCTGAGACAGAACATGCAGCTCTTGAAGGCTACAAAAATGACAGTCACCAGAACCAACAAGAGAAAGCCAAACACGTCCAGACAATGGTACTGGATCCAGTTCAGGTCGTGCGCTGCAGGTCTGAGATGTTCTGCTCCTTTATGTCTCATCACAAACTCAGTCCAGAAAACAGCCAAGTCCAGTGGCTCAATGGGACGGTCTCTGTGAATGGCTGAAAGCTTAGTCATCTTCTCCTTGTAGCTGTTTGGCCAAAAGAAAGATTTCAATCTCAGGAATAATTTGAAGTGAGTATTTCACACTAAGGACAGTCATTTGTGTGTTCACCTCTTGTCATTGATGACCTTTCTCAAAGCCACCAGCAGTTTTTCTGTGGTCACGTCGTAGATGGGAATCGTTTCAGCAACACCACGAGACACTAAGCGCTGGACATTATCTCCTTGGTCTCCAAACAGCGGAAGCATCACCATTGGAACGCCGTTACAGATTCCCTCGTAGATTCCGTGTGATCCACCGTGTGTAATAAAAGCCTTCACCTTAGGGTGACCTGTCGCACACACAAACTCAATCAGAGTCATTATTGTAAACTTCAATAATTTATAAAAAACATTTCAGTTCAATAAGAAAAAGGAAAGACCTAGAAGATCGTTCTGTGGCAGCCACTTCATCAGCTTCACATTCTTTGGAGCATTGGCAGGAACTGTTCCAGTGTATCTCCACAGCACCTACAAATCCAACATAATCCAACCACAGATTTAATTTTTGTATTAGTTGATCAGTTTTTATTTTATCTAACTAACCCTCTGTGGTATCTGTCTGAACGCTTCAAAGAACTCCTTTGCTTTGGCCTCTGGAAGCTGTGAAACCATGGAGCCCAGAGTGAAGACCACAAATCCGTCCTCGCCAGAACCGTTCACAAACTCTTCTAGTTCCTGTTAGGGAAAGTAATCATACATGTATATAATACAAACAATAAGAAATGTAGCACAAAGTCAGATATTGCTGTCATATACCTTTATAAGACCTTTACAGCTACTTGCTGAGTTTTTTGTTATTATTATTATTTCAAAATAAGACACATTTACTCATGAACATACACACAAACACTTTTTCACGCACAACATAAAACTTTTCTGGAAACCCGGAGCTTACAAAGCAAAATGGTCTAATTTCATGTTAAAGATTAGATTGGCCAACGTGTAATTGTCAAAGTCTACTCATAGACTCCTTATCATTTTACTATCATTTTAATTAACATTAAAACGCTCAAGGTGAAATACGATACCAATCAGTATAGTATAGTATAGTATAGTATAGTATAGTACAGTACATATTATGCACATATGTATTTATTACATATAATTATAAACCATTTCAGAATTATAAACTATGTATTTACAATTCTGGAGCAATGAAACCAACTGGTACACTGGAATGCAATGAAAGCAATGCTAAATTCAACCTTTTTATTCTGTCGTTAAACATTTTTAAATCAACCTTTAGATTTACTGGAACCTCACACGTTTTTAAAAAAAAGGCTTGAGAAAAATCTCTTACCTTTGTCAAAATACCTTTCTTTGCACAATTGATTCCCCCAATCTGCACCATATTAGGCATTTGGGGTTTGGGATATTCAAAAGTAAAGTCATACCGAAGAAGCCAGATGGCCCCATGACCCAGCAGTTCTTTATAAGTGGTCTCCTTCTGCAAAAATTTACTGGCCAGTTCATCAGAGCTGCTGAAGACCATGCGGCACATTAACGGTTCAAAAGCAGTGACAAGCATGTTGTGAATCCTCTGAGAGAAAGTCATCTTGTCTGTAGACCCTGTGAGCATACGAGGGACGAAAGATGGAGGAGCAGGACACTGGGTAGCCGCATCATCTAGTCGACAAGGAACTCCACGCAAGAAATACACGGCAGGAAGCGAAAAGGCTTCGGAGATGATGGTGCCACACGGCAGGAAAGGATCAGTGAGCAAAACATCAAACTTCATCTCTCTGAGACTCTTCATCATCGTCTCATTGTACAACAGACCTTCGCATCCCTTCACCTGCATTTCGGTGAACATCATCAGAGTCTGAAAATTTTCAAAGAAGTCTGTAATTTTTGGAGCAGTCTCTATTGCTTTCTGTTTTAGAATATCTAAATTACCATTCAGCTCCTCAAGAGTGTAAGGAACATGATAAGGCTTGGTGGTGTAATTACCAGATCCCCTAATCAGAACACTGGTCTCAGGAACCAGAACCACCGCCTCATGACCCAGTCGAGTCAACTCCTCCACCAAGATCTTCATGCTGAGCCAGTGGCTTCCATCAACTGGCAAGACAAGAACTTTCCCAGCGTGAACAGTCTGTGAGGAGAACAAGCTAATCCACACCAGAAGTCCCAGAGCAGAAACACTCTGTGAAATCGCCATCTTGTCACTGATCACATAGGAGACAGCTCCACGTTACTTTTAAAAGCACCAGACTTGACTTGGAAAGAGGAGGAGCCATAAAACTACAAAAAGCCTAGTAATTAAACAGTATAAAGTCCAAAAAGGGGGTTAAATGTAACCTGAGTTAATGATTCCACCAACGCCTGAGCCTGTATGACCTTTAGTAGCGATGCCGTCAAAGAAAGATAAAGAGAAATTTCCTGAAATACACTTTAATAAGAAAAACGTATCTCCATTTACCAACTGATTGAATGATGTGGTTTATGCAAAAATAAATATATAAAAAAAAAATCAGCCATCTCAACCACCCAGATTGTCTTTCTAGGTTTACGTGTCAGGCTTCTGGAGAGACGGCCTGTACACTTTGATGTTATCTTCACCATTTCACTTAGTGGCAACTATTCTGCAAGTCACTCTGCTCTCACTGTGGAATTGCTTCACATGTTGTGCAAGTTTAGAGATTATTATCAACTCCTTCTACACGCACGCGATCACAGAGTATCTGGGCAAACGTGTTAAGCACAAAAGCTGCGAGCCATGGTGAGAGGGGCATAACGTTTCAACTGAAATAAACATTTCACCATGCCTGTTCATACACTTGTGGACATGTAGGGTATTGCTTGATTTTTACGACATTAAAACAAGACTATAAGGAGGAAATGAAACATGATCACTACAAAAAATCACATCTACAATTATTGATTTATAGAGTTGGAGTGTTCTCGCATGCACATGTACAGAATCGCTTAAAATATCGTCTACCCACCGTGCATCCACTTCACCTATGGATTTAAGAACAAACACTCACTTGTGGTAATGGTTTTGATTTATGATTGACCGCTGATCCAACCAGGACCATGTTTGGCATCAATGGACGAGGGAACTTCATGGTAAAGTCATAACACATGAGCCAGAGAGCTGAAGATCGGCTCATGATGTCCACCACAGATGTTTGTCTCTGAAGGAAGCGTGAGGCGATCTCATCCGACTTAGCCAGCATCCGTGAGCAAGCCATGGGCTGCAGGAGAGTTCTTACAAGATTCACGCTTCGTTGCCAAAAATTCATCTTGTCGGAATAGTGAGTAAACATCTGTGGAACGTAAGAGGCAGGAGCTGGACATTGAGTGGCAAGAGTGTCGAGTCCACAAGGATGATGCACTTGCAAATAAATGGCTGGAATGGAGAGATATTCACCAACAATAACTCCGACAGGCTCGAACGGGTCGGTGAGGATCGCATCAAACTTGTAATCTTGAAGTTTTTTCATCAGGTCTTTGTTGAAGAGTAGATGCTCGGTATGTCTTGAGGTAAATTCGTTCAAAACATCCATCGACATCAAAAATGACATGAACTTTGCTCGGTCTGTAGATAAATCAATGCTCAGTAGCATGTCTAAATTATCTGTCAAATTCCCTGCCATCTCAGCTTTGGTATAAGGCACTGAGAACGTAAGAGTGGTGGTGTGCTCTGATGGACCCATACTCAGACTGGCCTCAGGAATCACAACCACAACTTGGTTTCCTCTTTTCCCCAATTCCTCCACAATGGGCTTCATCCCAATCCAGTGGCTGCCATCAGATGGAATCACCAACAGTTTTCCAGCTTCACCCAAGCCAAAGAAAAGGAAACTGAGAAACAACCATAAGCTAATCATTCTGTCAAAAATGTTATAGAAGGCAGCTGTTGAAGATGGAGGCGGCAAAATGTCACTATACAGGTTAAAGTACCAATTTTGAATGTCCAGAAACAGCTGAAGGCCTGAAAAATGGGTGTGGCTAAACCTTGGGGCGTGCTGAAAGGTGTATGATTGGTAAATGCACCACCAGGTGGGAGGGGCAAAAACACAGGCCAATGAGCAACAACTGCCCTAAACCAAAAGCTGGCAGCGCAAATATGTTTAATCTATACACTAGTAAATCAGGTTAGCCTTCAAATCAAAGTTCACTTATCACTCAACTATACTCAACTTTCTCATTTAGAAAAAGAGCTATACTTTTTCAAAAATTACAATATTAAAAATGACAACTAAAAACAAAACTATACTTTTATCTTTAAACTGCAACATTCAATCAATTCAAAACAAGTAGATGTCAGTTTAAATACAGTTAAATATGTCTTTTAAACAGAACATTTAATGCCATACTTCTTGAATTAAAAACCGAATGGCTTGCAATAGCAGTAACACTTAAAATGCAACACTACGTTAACTAAGATAAAGTTCTTATCGTGTTTTTCCAAAGACAACCAGTGTTTCAAGATTTTTTGCTTCTGTCAAACATAAAAACGCACTACGAAACGGGTAGAAACTGTTATTAATCAAGTCACAGCACCTGCAATAAATTACGTTTTGAACTCTAAAGACATTTCAAATTAATTTCTAATTGCTCACATACATATATTGTTGAAGTTATAGGGGGAATTATGGGAATTGTGTCGTAATCTTTAAATCAAGTATTATTCTCTTATGCTACTATAATTCCAAATTAAATTGTCAGTAGAGTTTAAACATGAGTTTAAACATGGTAAAATACCAAAAGAACAGTGAACAAATTATTTTAAAGAGTCTCTTCGAAACTTTTGAATGTTTCCTATCCTAGAAACTATGGGCCTGAAGGCGGCAAACAGGACTGGTGGCCAACCAATCAGAAAGCAGGACACAACTCACAGGCGCACACACACACACACACACACACA
>CM051494.1:27019637-27044842 GCA_028031935.1 Paedocypris micromegethes
GGGGCAAAATTCATAGCACACTTTATGTCGGGGGCCGAATAGAATAAACATTTGTAAAGCACACTAAAACTATTCTCTTTATTTTAACTTACAGAAACATGGATGGAAACAGATATTATTCCAGAATAAATGACTTTAAAAAATAATATTTAACTATAATAAATTACTTTAACTAGAAAAACAAAATACAGATCCCAGAATGCAGTGCTTTAGCTGACTTGCTTTGTATAAATTCTAATTGTATAATTTACTTAAAAGCACATTTTCTTTTATATTTGTGTCATCAGCGCTACACAACGCCAGGCCTTTAATACCAATAACAAAAGGTCCTTTACTAAAGGGTCTTGCGGCCAGGTTGGAAATTTGCGCCTGGACAGATGTGGTGAGTTTGACACATATGGAGGTAAGGCTACAGATTAAACAGTTATATACAAAAACCTGCTACAAAATCAAAACCTGGCATGACAAAACCAAAAACTTGTAATTTTTAGCTAAAGTTCCCTTTTGATTTGTGAGCATATTGAAGATGTTAATGAGAAATTAACATTGAAACAAGTCTTTCCAGAAACTACTTTAAAAAACAGAGTAATCTTTCAGCATGCTTTAGGTAGGTTGTGATTTTTATTGTGTTTTTAATCACCTAATAAAATGTTAAAAGCTTGCATGAAAAATGTTTCATTAAACATGGATCCGGAATACTGATATACATTTTAGTATTAAAATTTGAGTGGCAATCTCCAGATTTGTGTGACTAGGATGTCCTCAAAAATGTGTGCACAGGGTGGCGTTGTTTTCACATTTATCGGCACCTTGCGACAAACGTCTACGTTTCACATTAACGTGGCTCTTATACAGTACATGCAGTTGTATTCAAAGTTTTAATTTGTTTAGGATGAACTTGTAAAATGCATCTATCATCTGAACAACCACGGGCCTCTCCTCATTAAATAAATTAGTACTATCTGTATATAAATCCTCACTATTATCTTAAACCAACCAACCGCCATATATGTACTTGAGGAATTACTCAATAAATAAAAGACTAATAATAGTAATGTATATTCACTTCTGCAGAGAATTCCAATTTTAGAAGCAAATTCAAGCAACAAAAAAATCAAGTTTTACCGACGATTCATAAAGCAAGAACCGTACGCGTTCCAGTAACGGGTTAATAAATTGACGTCTGACTGGAATCGCAGCCTCACGGGCGCTAAATCTGAAGAGCCCTTCAAAGTGAGAGTCACATCATTACACTCAAACACAGTCGCAAATCACCGCTAAACACACACGGACAAACTCAAGCGCGTGTCACGTGGTGAAGCACGGACCGTTATTAAGATCTGTGTGAAATTTAAGTCACAACTAAGAGACGAGGAGTAACGCTTGGCTGCGGGCTGGACTCTGGTCGGACTCATCGCGGACATTTCTGTACTTTGCAGAAGAAATCTGTTTAAAAAGAGTTTTCCTATTCGCTTCTGCTCAACATGGAGAGCGTTTTTGACTGAGGGTGAGTAAACGTTATGCTTTATGTCCACGTTATGCTTCATTTATAAAAGTATTAAATTGTTTTAATTTCTTTTCTTTTTTTCAATCCAGGTTGTTACAGCTATGGCATTTTATGAACTGGATATTTTCGTTTTCAACCAAAATTTGGAGTGAACGTGAATTTATTGTCAAGATGCAGATTTGTTCAGCTGTGTTGCTTCTTGTCTGTTTGTACAAGGTGAGAGTTTCTTTCCATTGTATGAAAAATCGGATGTAAACCTTGAAACATATCCACCGATTTTGTTGTTGAAAGGAACCACACAAACTTTTTTTTCCTCATTTTGTTCGGAAGTGCAAAAGCGGAATGAAAAGATTAGCACCTGTTTCCCTTTATAATTCCAGTATTACAATTAATGACACACATTACTACAATACCACGCTACAGTTAAACTATAACATTTGTTATATTTTAAAAGAAGAAATAAAATGTAAAAATAATTTGACATTTAATATTAAACTTGTGTTTATAATACACAATATGTGTAATGTAAAACATGTATGTACTGTAGTGTATAGTTACGTTATTTTAATATAGTATTAATAAAATATTACTATTAAACTTTTATGATTAAAAGGTAAAAAGCCGTAATTATATATGTATTTATATACATAGGTATAACATTTAAAAAATACATTTATATATGCACACACACACACATACACTCTAACGTCATATTAAACATGCATGATGATGCATATTTTGTTGGACTACTCACATTTTGCATACATTTGTGCATAACTTACAAGAGAGTTCACAAAAAGCACGAGAAAAGAGACATTTCATGTTGTGAAAAAAATTAATTATTGTAGAAAACTATTACGTTTTGCAGTTTTACCTAATGCAATTGAGTGTGATTACATCCTCACTTCTGCATCATTGTTTAAAGGCATTCTCCCAGGGGGAGTGGGGGGTGCAAGAGAGAGATAGAAGAAAAGGGTAAAGAGAGAGAACGAAAGAGAAGGAGCGGTGAGACAGAGATGGGGGTCTGAGAGAGAAGAGAAGATAACAGTGGAGAGGAGGTGTAAGAGAGAGGAGAGGAGAGAAAGAGAGGGGGAAAGAGGGGGTAGGAGATAGAGAGATAGAGCACATCTTTCTCTTTCCTCCAGTTACACACTCAGACATGTGGACAGGGCAATTCAAATGGCGGAGAAGATGCCCGGCATCTGTGCTGCCCCCATGGGACAGATAAGAGGGTCAGAACCTTCACACTGTAACTATTCATTCCGTGGCATCTGCTGCAGTCAACCTTTGAGAACAGGACGGAGAACATTGCGATCACCTTTTGGATTGAGCATTACGCCACAACTCCATTGCTTGGAAACAATTCCATTCCGCGATGGTGTTGCTCTAAGCATGGCTGGGTTCAGGAGCTTCTGTCCTTTGCTTCTTACACTCATTTGTTGTTATGAATTCTGGTTACCATTTGTTTGTGGAGCGATGGTAGCAACACTGAGAGGTGAAACGTCTACACCATAGTGATTTTCAAATGATTGTGACCTACTCTAGTTGATATAGAAGATCATATCATGGCTTTAGAAGACCATCACAACCATCAGACGTACTCCAGGTTCATGTGAGGAGCCGCCAAATTACACTGCTCTAATGAATCCAGTCCGGTCGTCCTTCTCACCCGTCTCCAAGCACAATTAGCTTTGGTTTCATTATTTATTTACAGGAGGAAAACCAGCAGTGGAGAATTTACCAAAAATGTACAGTGTTGGGATTAGGATGCACGCTTTAATCTCATGCCTCTGATAATGCTGCATGGCCTGATTGATTAGTTTTTCAGGAAGCTTATGTCAGAAAAACTAATCCGTCTTTGGATTGTGCCAGCCGTGTAAGGTTCTTCGCTCTGGTGCTGTATCACGCAAGCGAATTACAGAGCTGCTGGGCTGTGATAAGGCCCTCGTCTCTTTCACACACCCATCCCCTGGACAATAAAAACGCTGTTTATATTCTTCTAAACCTGCTGCAGCTTGAGTCTTCACATCAAGCCCTCGTCGGAATTGCCATGTGGGGGGGGGGGCACTTACAGTGGGCTCGCGGAATTGGGCCGAAGACACTAAACAAGTGGGAAAAGGACTGGCGGAATGGGATCGTGAAATGCGTTTATAGTTCCCAGAATCCAGAAATTCCGTGCCGAGAGATTACACGAGGATTACAGCGATTGTGTCTGTAAATATGAGCATCTCACTCTAGATTGGCATTATCAGTTCAGGGCTTAGATACCAGCGATGTGTATCTGTGCCAATATTGGGGTCATTGTTGGTTTCCAGACGCCGTAATCCTTCATAAACAATGTTTTCAGTGACATTTACTGTTCTAAGATGTGAGTTTTGTGGCGCCATGTTTGTAAAAATGTTTGCAAAGCAATAGAAGAAATCAATAAATGCTGATTTTAAGAAGTCAGTGGAAGTGTATGCACGGGGTAAACCTCTCAAAATTTACTTTAAAAATATTTCACAAATGTACTTAAAACGTACCTCAAAGTCTGCTATAAAAACTTACTTCAAAATGTACATAAAGTAAATTTATGTGCAACTTGTTGTTTTTTTTGATAAAGCAATTTTCATGATTAATTAATAATTATAATTAATACTTAAATAACAATAAATTACAATAATTACTGTTATTATTACGGCATTGTAATTTTTCATTAGTTGCTTTTTCAGTGTGTGATTCACTTTTAAATCAAGTTGTATCGTGTATCAAAAGTGCGTGCGTATGTGTGTGTGAAAATAATTTCAAGACACATTTATTAATTTATGCTCTTCACTTTTGAGGCTGATCTTTAACAACTGAAAAGTTTGTTATTCAAGTGTTATCCGTAATTACATTATTCATTGTTAACACTTTTTGTAAATTAAATCTTGCTTTTAAATAACCTCGAGTTGGGCTACTACACTATCATCTTCATGTTTTCTTCGCCTACCCTGTACTTTTCTTTTCATTCTCTTTCCTGTGATGAGATGTTGGCAGCGCTGTCTTCTCTAAAGAACCTGCCATCTCTCTGAGAAGGTAAAAAAGACCTTTTCTTCTTCAAAAGACACCAATGTGTCCAAAAACAGTTAGAATTCAACCAAATCAAAGAACAGAAAAGATCTGAACTGTCAGTTCCAACACTGGCTGATGGATAGAAATGTGTTTTTAAAGTGTAGTTCTCGCTATTTACGCGTGTGTGTGATCTTCAATCAAAGACAAATAAGAGGAAATTAACCCAGTGGACCAACTTTTCCAACAAATGAAAAATCAGTTGTGCTTCCAAGTTGGTTTAAAGGCATCTTTCATGTACCTATAATTTTTTTAAATATATTCTTGAGTTGTTTTACATGTGAAACCTGTGATCATAGCTGCTATTCTTGCCGAGAAAATGTCAAACACATTTGTTAAAACCAAAGATCAGACAGATGGGTGTAATGGGACTGTAGAGGTGTTGACGGCTTGTAAGTTGGTGTGGAGAGTGAGAAGAAGAGCTCTTCAGATACCAGTCTTTTATCTTATTAACAGATTATGATGTTTAAATGCTGTAGAATAGCACCTCACATGTCTCATTTCACATTGGACTCTGATCTTCACACCTTTTCAAACACCGTTTCATTCCCATAAACTTGTTGACTTGTTCATGAAATGTCTGAAAAGAATGTGACCAAACAAGTAAAACACTTTTTTTTACATTTTAAATAAAATGACAACCTATACACCCGGTCTTCAAAGGGTAGAAATAATTTTCTAATAATAAAATAATTTTCAAATAATAAATTCATAATCATATTCAGTACAATAATTATATATAATTATTATATCATTATATAATGTATAACAATAAAACATGAATAAAGCATAAAATAATAAATGTAAAAAAAGCAAAAATACATTTGTTACGATTGGCAGGGAGCAGGAATGCCAGAGTCTGTAAGTCAAAAACACACATTTAATAACGAAACTGAAATTGAGACTTACAGAGAAGCCGAACATACAGTAGACAAAAACTTTTTGTTCATCATCAATGATCTTCATGTTTGCACATATTGATTTTAAATGTATTGTACAAAGTAACTCATGGTTCTCCTTACACTTGGTGTAGACTGACGTTCTTTCGGAAAATGTTATCGTTTAGTTTTATCCACAAGCTTTTTGAATACTGTGAAAATGTCTGTTGTACCATTGGCAGAATTGTCAGCAGTTCATTTCTGATTAAAAGCTAGAGAAGGGACGCTGTGTGGTTTACACATTCATTTACTATTGCAGAGGTCAATTCTAGTTCACTCATTTACTTAAATCACATTAAATCACTCTTCATTCCAAATAATTGATTACACAAAATACTCCATGATGTCATAAGCTTGCACCTATAATGCTTGTGCTCATGTTTCTGTCAGTGACCTGTCTGAGAGCAGAACTCTCGAAGGATCCACATTCACACTTCACAAGTGACTTCACTTGTGTGCCCTATTTCATTCAAGAAATATTCGCAAGCAGTTTTTTCATTGATTCATAATAACAACTTCGATAATCCTACTGTTGGTCAGATCATTCAAGGTTTCATTATTTTTCTGATTTTGGGGGCGAAAAGACTTTGTGGTGGTATTTTCAAGAACGTTATGGCAATTTTAGAATGATGGCTATGTCATTTTTTAATCTATAAATTATTTTAAATTACATTTAGTACGTTCTAGATCGAAGTGTCTCAAGCTAGATTTTAGAATTTTATAAACTTAGAAGCACTTTAACTTGTTTTATCACAATAAAACATAGTAAGTAACAAAACATACATGGTAAAACAATACATAGAATACTGTCATTATTTTCTGCACTGAAATATTGGACATACGTAGATTACATAGGTCATTTTAGTTTTTGTTTTAGGTTTTTCAATGTTTAAACCCCATTACTTCACAGATTTCGCAGGCTAGCAAAAAAATTGTCATTTAGATAAATTTGCATTCAATTCAGTAATTGAATTGAATTGAATTGAAAAATCCTTTATTAGTCCCACAGCGGGGAAATTTCACGTCACAGCAGCAACAACAAATAAATAAACAAATAAACAAACATCAAACATAAACAAACAAACATCACCATAACGCACTGCACACATCATAATAAACAATCAAACAAACACAGACCATAAATGAACCTGCCCGTCATAAGCATAGTTCCAGTCACCAGTTCAAATTTAAGTTGTAGAGTTGTTTAATCACAGAATTAAAAAAAAACTAGAACTGTTAGTTCTAGTAGTAGAACTAGAACTACTACTGTTTTTTTTCAAACTGGTAAGGATTTTAGAAAAAGCAGTCTGCATTAGACTGCTAGACATGACGCAGCTCAATGTAAATTCTACAAAAACAAAGTGAGAGAGTGAATGTGTCCCACTTTGCCACTGGTTGGCCACTAAGTGATCCGAGTCCCGCCTTTAGGCTCCATCTCCTTGTGACCCAGAAATGGAAAAGTGGAAAAAGAGATGCATGTACTTATGAATGTCCAAATGTTGTGCAACTAGCTGGAACACTGCTGAAGTGCAACTAGTGGAACACTGTACATTGAAACCACAGTTTATTTTCTAAACTGAAAAGCATAATAGGGGGAATAATTTGTATTAGAATCATTAAGGCAGAGGTGGATGTGGTTTTTTTGGATCTGCGAGGGTCCGTGTGTAATGACTGGGGATTATTTGGCATTAGACATGCAGCACAGATACAGTACCGCCATCATCCCAGCTGAGGATGAGGATTTTGTCTCCTTGATCCTCTCCACTGAACACCTGCCATTTGTTGGCAGCTTGGCTCTTGATTAAGAGTGATGGTTTTCAGGCGTGAGGCTGTTTCACCCATCAGGGCAGCAATCTATTCTGCAGTGGTGTGTAGTCTCCAGCCCCCGCCGGCTTCTTTCAGGCTTGTGGGGCCTTTTCCTGAAACTGATCTTTGTGTGAGTCATTACCAGTGAAATGCCATGTATTACCACATATACGGATTGACAAATCTAGGTGTAAAAAGGCCAAAAGAGAAGATCATTGGTGGGGAATGGAACTCACATGCTGTGTTTTCTTGCTTTGTGTAATAGTGTGAGCTGTTGTATAAATATTGCAGTTTGAAGGTTGTCAAGAAAGAAAGATTGGAAGAGAGAAAGAAAGACCGACAGAAAGAAAGGGAGAAAGAAAATTGAAATTAAATAAAGAGAGAATGAAAGAGAAAGAATGTAAGAGAGAAAGAAAAAAGACAAAAAACAAAAGAGAAAAAAAATAAAAGAAATAATGATGGAAGAAATAAAAAGAGAGAGAGAGAAAGAAAAAAGTAAGAATTGAAAGAATGACAGTGAAAGAGAGAAAAAAAGAATGAATGAGAAACAGAAATTACAATAAAATACAAAACAAGACAAATAATAAAACAGAAAAAATGAAAGAAAGAAAGAAAGAAAGAAAAGGAGAGAGAGAGAGAGAGAGAGAGAGAGAGAGAGAAAATGAACAAAAGAAAGAAACACAAACTATGAAAGAGAGATCACAATTTATGAATGAGAGAAAAAAGACAGAAATAACAAAACAGAGGAAAAAAAGAAAGAAAGATGAAAAGAAAGAAAGAAAAATGAATGAATGAAAAAGATAGAGAGACTGAAGAAAGGAAAGAAAAAAATGAATGAAAGACAGAATAAATGAAAGAGAGAAAAACAGAGAGAGAAAAAATGAAAAAAAAAAAGTTTCTTAGTAGAGAAATTTGTGCTCTGCATTCATTTCATCCGGTGAATTGTATTTTTAAACGCACGCACACACCCGTGGTCAGTAGTGGGACACTTCAAGGACAATCCCAGCCTTTCTGAACTGGGATTTGAACCTGCATCACCAGTTGCTACCTACTGTCTTTTATGTTGAAATCCTTCTGCTCAAACGCAGTGTGACTGAGCCATTAGATGAAGAGCAACTCACAAGCAGTTAAACAAAAAACGTGAATTCTCATCAGCTTAATAAAACGGAAACGAGGATCAACTTGAAAATCGTCGTCTGAGAAATTGTGAGACTGAAGAGAAAACAGACGACGACAAGAAAGTTTGGCTCTGACATCCAAACAAATTCACGGCTTGAGGCTGAGGAGACATCCAGCGCTGGAGCCAGAAGAAGCAAATGCATTTTATCAGCAGCCTCATCCGTGATCCGCCACCGAGATGTCCCCCACTTCTTAATAACTTTCTAGAGGGCTGGTTCTGGTCACCACAGCAATTACCTTTATGTCAAGCTGTAAAAGATATGTCCACCCCAGGGACTGGCAGACAGCTTGCTCCATAATGCTCATTACTGATGAACGTCTAGACGGATTCTTCTTTCACTCGGTTGATGTCATGTTATGATGCCGTCACACCGCGAGCTGCCTGCTTTCGCCGTTGGTGATTGACACTTACTACAATAGGTTACACATATTTATATCGTACTGTATGTGTGTATCTCTGGGGCTTTTTGAGGCATATATGGTACTGATCATTTGAGAAAGGATTTCCTTCATTTTAGCTCTGGTTATTAAACCAGATATTCATGCATCACACTGCTTTTCCATTTCTGGGTCATGGGGGAGCGTAAGGGAATCCCAGGTTGGAAGGAGGGAACACACACTCTGGTTCTTGGTTCTTTTCAGCATCTCATGCCGACATCCTGAAAACTTGTCCATGTTTTTTTAAGCTATTCAAACCAAATATGAATCATATGAATCGCTGGAGAATCCTTATCAATATTTATGAAACATTGCATGGTTTGAGTGGATTAAGTGGACACGTTTTCACTTTCACACTGCCGTGACAAAAAATGAATTCATTGATGATGCTGTTCCATAGTTTTATTATAATGACGTGTTTTTGGTTCGTACTTTTTAATCGTTATTTACTCTCTGTGTAAATGCATCTGTTTTGAATTTTATTTGATGAGATTATTTATGTAAATTATATACTAAAATAAAATGTATATAAGAAAATAATTTATATTAAATAAATGATAAAATGAAACAAAAATTAAAATAAATTAAAAACAAACAAACAAAAATGGTTCGATACTTATTGGACAATTATTGGAAATTGTGGCCGGTGTTTGTCAAAAAAGTGAAAAGTATCAAACCACGCAGTTGCTGCTTGCAGCTACATTTCCATATTTCTAATCTTAGTCTACGACATTTCACGTCAAGCATCATCTCTACTGATGGAGCTGCAGGAAGAGACTGTCACCACAGTTCATGTGATAGAAGGCACCAGTGTAACGTGATGAAATTGTGTTGGAAATGCTGTTTGTGACTTATAAATGAGAAGCTGCGTATCTTTAACTCCTGTTTTAGCCTCCAGAACAGTTTAGTAGTTCAGCTCAAGTCTTAATTAGTGGCTTTCAATATCCCCTCAGCCGACATCACATGCTTCACCTCTACCAAAGTCAAAACTTCAGTGAGACATCAGGCATATTACTGAATCCCTGTATGTGTGTGTGTGTGTGTGTGTGTGTGTGTGTGTGTGTGTGTGTGTGTGTGTACGATTGTCAGCACAAGCTTTTAAGTTCCCTCTTAAGGCGGAAAAAGAGTTTTATTTTGCCTCTGATCCCTCCACTTGTCACTACAATTTCCCCAGTTGTTCATCATCCTCTAACAGCTTCCACATTAGCATTATCACCTCATTTCTGCTCCACCTGACGTTTTCTCTCTACATCTCGGTAGTCTTCATCTTCTTTTGTCACAATATTAAAGCTTAAACTGTCACCACACACACACACACTTGCATTTATATCATAGTGGGGTCCCACCGTTGACATAAAAAACAATACATTCCCTGGTCCAAAAAACATCAATATAAAAAAATAACAATTGTTATTAATAAATAATAAAATAATCAAAATATTTTTTTTTACGTCTATCAACATATAATTCAAGCACAAGTCTAATATCAGCCCTCAAACATGACCCTCAAACAGAACTTCAAAGTTTAGGGGCCAAGAGGTCCCCACAAGTGGTCATAATATAGAATCACACTTTAATAAAACAACATAGTATTTGGGGCCCATGTTTGACCTATCTGCCTGTACACACATTATTGTAATTAATTGTTTTTCTTTTACACTTTTATTTAAATATTTAACAATAATCAAAAGTGAATTGGCATCATGATGAAATTCTTGCATACTTTTTTGGGGAATCGAACCCTAACACAAGTTCAGCTAATCAATCTGCAAAAAAGCAATGGAAAAGGAAATATTTAGTACTCTGTGTTACTACTACACAAGAAGGTGCAGAGTTTGAAGACCGGTACCTGCTTTCTGTGTCTTGGGTTTTATTCTTGGACCTACAACAATTAAAAACACACACCATCCCTGAGTTGAGGATGGTTTTAGCACTGCACTACGTCAGACAAGGTGCTTAATTTGCCTTTCAAACACTAAAAGTAATCTACATTTGTACATTCATGCAACTTACATAACGGTGCATTTTTGATCCAGCAGCATCAAATGACTAATTGATCTTCTGTCTGTGCGGAAAAGCTGCTTTTATCTGTGTGTTTGTGTGTGAAACTAAACTATTTAACGTATTTGCCAAGTTAATGATTTTGCACGTTTATTCATAAAGCACATGGTAATTAGTTTTCTCCGGGGGCCACATTAAGAACAGTTGACGCACCAGTAGTTCTGGCAGAGAAATAGGTCTTTCAAAAAAAAAAGAGAGGAAAAAAAATGGAGAAAGATTCAGAACAACAATAAAATACAATAAAAAGCAAAATATTTACTTTATGTATACAGTTATTGATCATAAAACTGCATTTACGTATAAAGAAAATAATAATAATAATAATAATAATAATAATAATATATAATTTTTCAACAGACAACAAATAAACACACACACACACACACACTGCTATTTTTTGTTTTTAAGTAATTATTTGTATTTTCATTTATTTGAGTTTTGTTATTGTTTTAATCTACCGAGTTAACTTATTGTTCAATTATTTAGCAGAGGTCTTAATTACGTTTTGTGGAAATTTGATTAACGAACCAACCCAAGAATCTATGAGAAACTCATTGATTTCACATTCTTCCAGAACCTTCTAAATGACTTGCCCACCACTGACTGCTCGCACCGTTCTCTGCATGATTTATTATTTGTATTTTACTCAATTTTTACCAACATATAATCAGAAAGATTTGGAACAGTGACAGAACAATTCAGAAGCAAATGTCTTCATGAATGTGTTCCAGCACTTCCGAGTTTCCATTGGCTGCTGTTAAGCTCACAGCTAAATTAGTAATTATAGGAGAAATAGTGGGTTGCTCGTCTGTGCGATTTCAAACAGTCTTACTTTCACATCTGCTTCAGCAAATGATCCTCTCAGCCGTGCCGTAGGACGCCGGCCTGTGCTAATTACCAGCACAACTAGTTTGGCTTAATTCGACAAATTATTAGGACTTTATCTTAAGTGGACCAGAACTTAATCCTGGAGCAAAACCCTTGTTTGGATCAGAACTGCCGCGTATGGTGCAAATTATACAATAATGTATATATACCATATCGATACACACTCCCAATAAACGTTATCATTTGAAGTCATTCAATTTAGATCTAGATGAGAAGGATAGATTAATAAAGGTGCATAAATCAGAATTACTGTATACACACTGCATATAAATATATATTATATTTATATATATATATATATATTTACATGGAATACATATATACAGTATATATATACCTTTATTTTTTATTTTATATATAATGTATAAAGTTTTTATTTATACAGTATTGGAAAAATATTTTATTATATTATATTTATTATATTTATTATGGTTTGGGTTACGACTCTATACTTCCAACTTCCGTAAACTATTATTTATGAAATCTAAGAACATTTTATTCTTTCTTACATTAACAAACTGTACATTTTGTTAAACGTTAACTAAGCTAAAAAGTCCAACAAAAAAATCTAAAGTAAAAAGTAAATTAAATAAAAAAAAAATCTGTATGAATAATATGGAGATTAATACATTTAAAAAAAAAATGTACATTGTACACTTAATACGCGTGTTAAGTATTTTTATACAGTATTTGGGTGTGTTCATATAGCTTTATATCTGTTAAGACAGTAAAGGTGACCATGTTTGCGTCTTTGTGTTTTCCTCAGTGCTGCTGGAAGACCTCATGCAGAAGAGTCCAGCTTCCAGAGATGGAGACTGCAGACTGGGGGCCGGAGAACGAGGACAGACCCTCCCCCAAGAGCATCAGTCCTCGCGTACTCAACCCTCTGCGTCTGTTTGCACGGAGCTCCCCAGGGTTCAAGAGCGGCATGAGGGAGATTACATATTTGGAAAACATCGAGGACTCTTGGGACTGGTTATCTAACCGGACAGATGTTAAAGAGACTCAGAGCAGGACTAAGCGCAGACCTATCGTGAAGACGGGCAAGTTCAAAAAAATGTTCGGCTGGGGGGATTTCAACTCCAACATTAAAACCGTGAAATTGAACCTCCTCATCACGGGCAAGATTGTGGACCACGGGAACGGCACTTTCAGCGTTTACTTCCGCCACAACTCCACCGGCCTGGGCAACGTCTCGGTCAGTCTGGTGCCACCCACCAAAGTGGTGGAGTTCGAGATGGCTCAGCAGTCCACGCTGGAAACCAAAGACACAAAGTCGTTCAACTGCCGGGTCGAGTACCAGAAAACCGACCGCAGCAAAAAGACTTCACACTGCAGCTTTGACCCGTCTAACGTGTGCTACCAGGAGTCCACCCAGAGCCACGTGTCCTGGCTCTGCTCAAAGCCTTTCAAAGTCATCTGCATCTACATTGCTTTCTACAGTGTGGACTACAAACTGGTGCAGAAGATCTGCCCAGACTACAACTACCACAGTGACACGCCGTACGCCTCCACGGGGTGATGCCCAACCTCCCATTCTCACCGTTGGCACTACAGAGAATGGACCTCATGTTTGCCAGAACATCTAAGCTCATATCCACCCGATCCGTCTAATTTCAGCAATTTTAGATGTTTTGTAGTAGGCTTCCCAGATAGCAAACGTCTTCTGCTCCAGATGTAGCTCATCACCCAGCCATATGTGCCATATTTTGCCCAAAACTGGCCCAGATGTGTCTGCCATCTTGTTAGACCGCCGGCATGACTGCAACTTCTTGCCTTTTAAGCTCTTGTGTTTTTATGGCGAGACAACTACAACCATTTGTTAAACAGGGGTGGGGTGGATACTGCAATTCTGTAATATTCTGCATTCTTTCTTCTACATTGGATTTAAATCAACAAACAAGCGCCTTTTGTATTATTGTTTAGCGTTGAATGGTGAAGGTCCATTCGGACGTGTAAATGACATTTGCTGTTAAGTGCAATCAGGTTAAAAGATTCAGCAAAGACACGGCGAACGGCTCATTCCGCATTCCACAAAAGACCCGCGCGTAAATTGAGAGTTGTGCATCATTTCGAAGAGCAATTTGTGACGTCTCACGAGAGCACAATTCATCGGACAGGTGGATTTAGTGAATCTGGCAGCCGGATAACAACCCTTTGTCATGGTCTCGCCACAGAGATCCACATTTGCAGGCTTTAATTAACATTAATTATAGTGGGAAATTTCACTTACCAACCATGACGGCGGCGAGCGAAGCCAAAAACGCAAATTTAGCACGTCAGTCAAGTGGCAACGTGCGACTGTGTCGGCGACTTCAGACTCAAATCTTGTTCTTTTAAAAGACGTCCATCCTCTGTTCTGAATTGTTTTTCATAACTAGAAAAAAAAACACACAATTGGCAATGTATGCAAATGTATGAGGTGGAAACATCGAGGGTAATTATTAACAGTAGTTCGTTTAGTCTCGGCTATGAGAGTGAGGTGTCGTCCATTACAGTTGAACTCCAGTGTGTTACCGTAAAGCAGGTGTGTGAATTCTAGTGCCGGAAAACTCAGGCAGCGTGTGTGTAGGTGTGTGTGTTCCAGACGGCTTCGTCCAGTCGTATTGCGTCTGGAGCTCCTGATCTGGATGAGTGAAGTTCACTGGAGTTAAAGAATCAAATGGCCGATGAACTGCATCATTTCCACTTGCACCGTTTCACGCTTTAACGTCAACGACACATTGACATGGTAGCTGTTTATAACTGTACGTAGTTTATATTCCAGTGTGCATATTTGTGAACAGAGTGTAAATGTGACTATAAAACTGTGTGGACTCTGTTTCTGTAAACTCTTGGTACACTTTGAGATGTTTTTCCAAATTTGGTGTTTCACGTATGTGTAGATCATAGTTTTTTTTCTGTTTGAAAAACAGAATCCGTCTTGAACATCTCCGTAACATACAAAGACAAACCTGCTGTTTTGTTTTAACCCTTCGTGGTTAATGGATGTTAAGAGCACAATCCCATTCTTCCCAGAAGAGTGACACTATCTAAGGAATCTGAAATGTACACAAACCTCTGTTTGAAAAAAGAAATGTCCTGATTATTATGATTTCTCAGTCAGATGGATTATTTTTGGTTCGAGTTGGTGGAAACATCTCAGCCCCTAAATTCTCAGTGTGATGTGCTCAGTGTCAACAAAATGCAACACAAGTACATAATCAATAATAAACAAAACCCTTTCTGATAATCACGACTGTTGCTTGAGTTTGTGCACACTACTGAAAAAACGGTTTTAAAAAAAGACACTAAAAGTTTTTACACAATATTCCTCCAATCGTTCACAAAGCAAAAGAAAAAATATATAAAAGTCCATCTGACAGGAGAAGAACACTAGCAAGATGGTGGAGCTGAAATGTCTTCCTCTCGACAGACAGGAGATTCCATGAACCTCTCAAACGTAAAGTAGCATGTTTGCTGAGTCACATAATGGAAATTTAATGGCGTAGATTACAGACTACACGCTGTTGTCTTTATTAGCCACATTTCCTTTTAGAAAGAACATGAGAACAGAACAGAAACATCCATTTTAATTTTCTGAGCCAATCCCAGCAACTCTGGGCCTGAAGGCAGGACACACCCTGTACTGGCGGCCAACCAACCACAGCACAGGACACATACATCACAAGCATATTCACACCTATTGGAAATTATTCCGAAATACACGTTTTTGGACTGTGGGGAAACTGTATCCAGCATACTGAAATTGTAAATTACCTATGCTGACTGATTTAACCCTAAATATAAATTATCTAGAAAAACAATCTCATTGTAATCTAGACATTAATCTCTCATAACACTTGAGTAGGGCTGGACGATAAAATGAAAAATAATAGAAATTCCGAACATATAATCGTTCAAATATTTACAGGTCGATTATTTTGATTACTTTCCCTTTAAGAAAACTTCCGTTTGTGGAGTGACTTTGCTCCGCTCATGGGGTGAGTTGCACAGCAAAGACGCGGAGAATGTTGCATTGGTTTGTGTTTTTCTTTTATTTTCACGATCATGACTGTCTTTGTGAATTAAACGTCAATTGTGGTTACATGATAACATGTGGTTAAATGATGCACTTATTCTCTTTAGTTGTAAAACGCGCGCGCGCTTCAGACCAGCAAACAAGTGTTTGATTGTCCTTTTCGGATGTTGCGCTTAATTTAAGCATTTTAATTTTAATCCTAAATGTGCACTTACGCGGAGCCGACTGTATTTCTAGAACACACCTCTAACCGGTTTCTCTTGTGCTCCAACATCCACGTTGGGCTCCCGTGAAAGCAAACTTCTGACTTGCATGCGGCAGCATTTTTAGTTTAAAGTTTTGTAAAACTTTCCCACGCCTTACTAGTTCGGATTCGTTTGCACTCATACGTCGCGCTGTTTTCTTCTCCCGTCTTCGGGAGGGCCGCATTACACTCTAGCGCTACTGCGCCGTAGCGGTCAAAACGCGCTATTGCAGGCCCATCAGACTACTATCCGAAAATACACATTTGTCGACAATCTTTTTTTTAAGTCGACCAATAGTTCCAGCCCTGATGATAAAGAGGGCGGCACGGTGGCGCAACGTTGGTTCCGTTTGACACTTGAGGTGTGAGTTCAAGGCCGGCCGGGGCCGTTCTGTGTGGAGTTTGCATGTTCTCCCCGTGCTTGCGTGGGTTTCCTCCGGGTTCTCCGGTTTCCTCCCACAGTCCAAAAAACATGCGCTTCAGGCTAATTGGAATTGGAAAATTGACCACATAGGTATGAGTGAGTGTGTGAATGTGTTTGTCTGTGTGTCCCGCTCTGCGAATGGTTGGCCACCAATCCAGAGTGTGTATCCCGCCTCCGGCCCCAAGACGCTGAGATAGGCGCCAGCTCCCCGCGACCCTGTAAAGGATGAAGCGGTAGAAGATGACTGACTGACTGATGATAAAGACCAGCTGTTAACCAGACTGTGAGAATAGATTAACGCAAAGAGTCTTATGTTGCATTTACAGAACTCGCAATAATATTAATATAGAAGTAGACACAGTTTACACAACTTCACAATCACTGTGAAACTAAGTATTCATGAATTTTTCAACACTTTAGTATGCTGAAAACATTTTAATGAGTTAATGCAAGCATTAATAATACTCCCTCCCCACCTTGTCCAGGACCTCCCACCCAAAAAAATAGTTTTACTACAGTACAAGTGGGTAGCACGTGACCCAATACACAGACTCCAAGATTACGGTCATGCTTCCACAACATCAGTTTAACAGATCTGCTCGTCCCAATCAACATTGAATCCATCCGAATGAAACAGACACAATTCTACAGTAGATTGTCTGTAGTAGATCCATTAGTGGCGCAATAACAGGCCGACGTTTGCCCATCCACATATTAACGTTCTTAAAAAATTGTGCAGATGACACAGTTTTCGGACCACAAACATCTCGGTAGTTTTTACATATCAAGACGGATATTTGAAATGCATTTTATTTTCCCACAACATAAAGCAGTTCATCCACTCTTTCCTATGATTAAACCGTGTCTTCACATAGAGATTGTGCCATCAATATGGGGCATAGTTAAATCTTTTTAAAAAGGTGTAATGAAATGACCTTGCACTCCTCGGGATCATGTTAATTTAATGTTCAGCAGTGGAACTAAACAGGAGGAACATATATTATCTTCTACGGATCGAATATCAAACGCATTCCTAGAGAATTCCATATCAAAACAGCGAGACTTTGGGAACTAGTGCAACAGACGCCTGGTCTCGCGGGACAAGGCAGGCACAGAGTAGAACTGAGACGACTCAAATCCTCCACAGAAAAGTCATGGCAGATAGTTTAAGGCTGTTTCAAGTGACAGAAAGATTTGCTAAATAAAGCTCGGATGCCGATCCCACCGCTGGAAAGGATGTAAACAGTTTGCCGTCGTTCCCATGGCCGGTCTCGGTCACATGCTGTCGTGTGTGATGACAATGTGATTCAGCTGAAACTGTGCAATTTTCTGGCCTTTGCCACGGGCCGTGCCGGGCCTGGGAGAGCAGCGGAAGCCATGTCACGACTGTTTGAGGCGCTTTCTGGGCAGGCCGAAGGGAGGGCACTGTGCCGACGCCAGCGCACGGAAAGCCTCCGCCACTAAGTGAGGATGAGACTGGATCATTGACTTCCAGCCAGCGGTCTCCATTATGTCTGCGGCGTGACTGTCAGCAGAGAGCAAACACATTTTAGATTGAGCATGGCATAAAATACTATATAGATGGAGTAAGGATCAAAAAAAAAAAAAGGACGTTTTGGAGGCACAAGCTGGTCCAATATGGAAGCATTGGTGTAAAACTTCTTTTTAGAGAGAATATAAGGGAACGTATAACAAAAAAAAACCCTCATATAATGCAAAAACTTGCAACATTAGCATATAATGCTGAACAACATAGTGTTTTGGAAGACAGCAACCAATGAAATCTAACAGAGCAGATAACAGTTCAGTATTAATCACGTGTCCCACGTATCGACTAATTACATACTTGCTATTCCAGTTTTTCCCATCTTTACAGCCCAGCTGTCGGAGGACACTGCACCTACGGATAAGATAGAGGAAAAGCGCGTTCATTGTCACGCTGGTAAACAGCCGTGGCAGAGGGAATTCATCAAACCGGTTTTTGGTGGTACTTGCCTGTTGATAAAATCTATGGCCTGTGCTTTGAGCTGCTCGGCGCTGTGCAAGTCGGCCAAGATGAGGGTATCGGCCACATTCTCCACCGACAGACCGTTGCAGAGGGCTTCCTCGCACATGACCTTTAAACGCTCCA
Source organism: Paedocypris micromegethes (assembly GCA_028031935.1). Classification (NCBI taxonomy): domain Eukaryota; kingdom Metazoa; phylum Chordata; class Actinopteri; order Cypriniformes; genus Paedocypris; species Paedocypris micromegethes. The sequence goes on from CM051494.1 coordinate 27,038,365, forward strand.
GAGCGTACTGCGACGACAACAAGCACGCTTAGAACAACACTCACACACTTCAGTTAACTAGTTCAGTTGCCCAGTCCTGTTATTTTAATTTCTGGACTAGGCCAAAAAATCTAAACAAAACCTATGACTTAAATCGGACTTGAAATATTGACTAAGGCATTTGAAATATGCGTTTACAAGCGCCCTGTTTTTGAGCTTCTACAATTGAAAATATACGGGCTTATATTCACCTAATGGTGTAATATTTTTTGGGATATCAGGTGTGCATAATCAAAAAATACAGTGCAATTGGTAACTTCATCTATTTTAGTCTGATATTGATTGACTGACAACTGGAGAAAAGACAAAAATTGTTAACAGGTACGTATTAACGTATTAACATACTCTACTTGTTGCATAGATTAGAGAACAATACACAAAGTCTATTTAAATACAGAATAAAAGTCCAACACTTACTTTATCAGCTGCGGCTAATAAACTATCAGCCATTTTCTCTAAGTTTGGTGCTTTTCCTGTGTATATGAAACCCATCATTTCTTTAAACACATCTGGTTCCACGTCGCTGATGTCCACTCGGTTCTGTACAGAAAACAGAATTTAAGACAACATATTGACAAACTATATGAAACCTTACAGCAGTGCAAGAATATCAAAATCCTACCTTTTTACTCTCTTCCATTTCATGCTCAAACATTGCATTGAAGACCGGTGATCTCGCTGTCAAGAAAGCAATAAATCTGTCAGTCACCATACATGAGCATCGCAGTGAAAACGAATGACACAAACGTCCAGTTTCTATGAAATTATTTCTGATCCCCGAGAGTCAAATCAACAGCGGCGAGCAAAAAACAAAGGCACCGGATCGCAGCAGTCGTCCTTTGAGGACATTAGAAGTGCATCAGAAGGTGTTTCTCAGTGATGAATCTATATCTGTCATTTTGAGGAATTACAACAGCAAAAAATAAAGAAAAAAATAACAGTCAAGGTCACAGATTCTGCCTCCCCTCATCCCTCAGACAGGTCGGTGCTGAGCTAGCGTCGCTGAGATGAGGGTCGGGCATGGAGCTGGTTTCGTCAGCAGGGCCGGGGGTCTGGATTAGACTCACCTGCCAGAATGGATTTGTGGGCTTTGAACTCCTGGCCCCCCACATATAGAGAGCAGTCTGTGAAGCGTGAAGACTCCCACAAGTTACCCAGGTCTTCAGACAGCTGGCATTCTGGAACCTTCAGCATGTTCATGTTGGATTGTCCGGAGATGTTGACAGAATCCTGGACCACACTGACCTAGGAATGAAGACACCATACGTTGAATTGATATACGCTTATACAACACAATTATATGATTTACTATGCGTTTAATAGATGTAAAACAATGTTTCCCTTGTTTCACAGTGTATTTTAACAGGTTTAACTGTAGTAAGTAAATGATATTTATTTAGGAGTTTTCACAGAAAAAGGTGCTTCACAAGGTGCAACCACAATAACTAATAAAACAATAAGATAAAACCCAACAGCATAAAACTACAGCAGGAAAGCTAAAATCCCTAAAATCTTAAAACGTCAACTAAAAGCCTGTTTAAATAAATGTGTAACAGAACGGCAATTGTACTTCAAATACTAGAAGTAGATCAGTCATCTTTTATTCATTCTTTGACAAACTAACTAATCAAGACAATTTGAGATTCAAGTAAATAATTATTAACATAAAATCTACTTTAACAAAAACATAGTAAAAGGTTCCAGAGTTAAAAATAAAAATTAAAAGCAACTTTCAAACAAGTCGATGAAAGCATCCTGCGGTTGTTTTAATGGTATTTCCTTCCCATTCTCATCAACTAAAACTACCCAATTAATGAGCAAAAACATTATCTGGAATTCGATTTGAGCTTCTATATTACAGAACGACGTCGATTCCACTGCAAATATTAGAGCCTGTGGCGCATCTCAACAGGCACGTGGGCTATTTTTCAAGAGGGACGCATAATTGTTCCAGCAAATTCATCTGACATTCCATTTCATTTGCAGCTCTGGGTGACGTCTCTATTCAGCGGCGTTCAGGAAGAGAAGGCCGATCCGTCAAACAGCCACCAGCACTTACACACTGCGCACCGGAAATTCAATCTGTAGTCGACTTTAGGATAAGACAAAGACTGCAAGATCTACTTTTCAAAATGATTAAAATGGTAGACTAGAGAAATCATCTGCAACAATGCCTTTGACTGCATTTCCAATCCATTTAAATGTACAATTAATCAATTGTACTAATTAATGAAAACAATGATTCGGAAGATGAGGTTACACACCTGAATACTTGAAAAGAACAAAAACAAGAAAATAACTCGGAAAATAGAAATATTTTTGAAATGGTTGGATATGAATAATAAAAAAAAATTTAAAAAAATTATTTTTCATCTACGTATACATCCTTACGGGGTGGAAGAAAGAAGAGAAAATGATAATGAGGTAGAGAGAGAAACTGATCAAAGACAGTACATCTATAATTCAAAAAAACTGTTATTTTTATGATCTAAATATTTGGCATTAACTCATTTGTCATGAAAAGCAATTTATTCAGCTGTAGGCTCAATTCAACGTTCAAGATGGGGTCACAACCCATATACAAACAAATTATCAAGAGCATACTTGCCTCGCAAAATAATGTGAGTTTATCATCTGGTAGCAGCCCATTTGCTTCATCGAGCAGAAAATCTCTCCTAATAAATTTCTTGAAGCCCCAGTCTTTGCCTTGGACGAACCGATAGGCTCTTTGGCTTTCTGGAGTGGAAAAAGAGACAAGAACGGTCTGAGCGGACTTTTCAAAAGAGGCAGAAAAGAATTATCAACAGATTCTACTTGGCTTTAAAAAACATTGATGAAAAAATAATAAAGTCTTACCCATAGCTTTCGTCTCTTCTCGCTTGGCGTTAAGTAAAGAAAACTTGAACTTGGCCCTGACTTCACTTTTTGGACAACTAACTAATAGCAGATAAAGAGACAGATAGTCTTTACTTTCATCATCAAGTCCCTTCGGATTGACGCGCAGACACCTACAAAACAAACACACACAAAGCAAAAAGTGTATTTTTCACCAATCACAATGGAAATACAAGTCAACCTGAAAACGTGGATTCTCACCATTTCATTTTATCATTGGGCCCTGAGGAGAAGGTGGAACTCTTCAATACTTCCCCCATCTCTTCTCGACAGAAGCTGAAGTTATTTATGGTCCACATGTAGGAGAATTTCACTACTTTGACCTGCAAGATTAGCATCAGTGAAGCCATCTGTCAGTCAGCACACACTCGTTCACAGTCTGCTAGACAGCGCTCGCTGTGAACACCAGCACTTCTCCACTTCTTACCAACATCATCTCTGCGTCAAAATCTCCAGAAAAAACAACAAAACGACACGATTGCGTTGCACTCGGCCTGAGGTTAATTCTTCCTATAGATCTGTCACAGCAGCATTTTAGCGTATCTGATAAACCAGCATGACCACATTATGATGACTGCTTGAGTTTCATTATCTCTCACAACATTGAGCAGCATCCCATCTACACTAACGCACCGATTAGCCTTCATCAAATCAAACCGTTTGCGACGCCATTACAAACAAGATGGCAAACCATCGGAAGGAGAAGCAAACGTGTGAACGTACCTGTGTGTAGCACCAGCTCTCCGCTACAGGGCCGCTGGACATCTCCCCTGGAGGAGGGGGGGTCGGGACCCCTGACATGGCCAGCTCCGCTAAGAAGTGCTGACTGTCTTCAAGCTTACACTTCTTAACCTTTATGGCGACAGAGAGCAACAGCATGGATTAAGAAAAAAATTGTATGACACTTTTTCCCGGGAAGTGACCGGGAAGTGCTAAATCCTTGACTTTGCCATCAGCAAATCACATTGGCGGAACAACTCGAGAGTCTTCGCTGCCTCACACGGACACCGTGGAAACACTTTAAGGTGTGAACGTAGAAAACGCTGCTTAAAAGCTATACATCGCCTGGTATGAGAAAAGTAGATCTGAACAAGGTGGACGAAAACTAGAAGTTAGATATTTTGTTAATTATCAGCAAGTTTACGTAGAAGACTACAATAATGACAATTCCGTAATATAAAGCACATCACTAATCAAAGTCTATTTCCTAATATTTTTTTTCCCCTACATAAAAGATACACATTTTCCATTTTGGACTTTAAGTCACACACTCAATTTTTAAACAATTGTTAGAACTTTAGGTGCGCCTTATAAGTCGAAAAATACGGTGATATAAATTTTAAATGGTCTAACCAGTACGTACATTCTTTGCTTCGGTTTCATTTTTACATGAAAAGATAACAGATGCGTTTTTTTTACCTTTAAAAGCCGTGAAATAGCAAAGCGAGAAACAGGATATTCAAGCCAAATCATCTAATTTATTCACCACAAATATGCATTTTGGAGTGAAACTAGGTCTCTGAACAGGGACAACTACCCTCATGCCACAGACAGCCTGGTGACTAAATGGCTTGTTGGCACAAGCTTGAAAGGCAGGTTTCAACTTGCCCTTGTTGACAAGGTAAAGTCAAGAACACACTAGTTGTATTTTGATAAACCGAGAGTTTCCCAAACAAAACCGCTGGATCACACTTAGTTTGAATGAACAAGACGTGAACATTAAAATATCGGCACAAACTCACCTAAACTTCAGCAGATCCTATATGTCTTGATGTCATTTTCTAGTATCAGACAAAAAACAACTTGTGCTTTATAGTGACGTGATCAAAGTGTCACCGAAGCCTCTTCATCCCAACCTGTGAAGACGAAGGCAACCGATTTCAGCCGTTTCATGGCCAATCAACAAGCACTTGACCCAGACTTAACTAAAATCCCGATGGTAAACAATTACGTCAAATATGATAGATGACGTCATTGTCACAACGTCTTACGTCACACTGTAAACAACAACATATTTAGATTCTGAATAGGTTATTTTAAATAACATTGCGTAGAACACAATGGCCTGTTAGTAAACATCACGATGATATTCGGAGTTCACGGAGTTCAATCGGATTTACTCTTCTAACGCAGAGTTGACAACCGATTAAAGTCTACAAATTAGACTGCTGAGTACAAGAAAAAGATAAGTTTGTTCTCGATTTGTTCGTTTGTTGATACCAGTTTGTTTTCTAGGCTTGGTCAATATGGCAATACAAACTCGTTAGCTTCTTTGCAAATACCAAACGTTAATCTGACATAACAGTGTGGTTAGATGCGCTTTTGTTAGTAAGATACCATTTAAATTATAAAAACATCAGTCTTGGCAAAAAATGTTGTGCTAATTGGACAAAGGAATGAAGGCTTTTGTTTGAGCTAGTCAAATTCTTGTCGGCTAGTTGGCTATGATGTTAGCAAGCTAGAATAAACCTAGAACACTGGCAAAAGTAGATCAGGTAAAACACAAACCTTTCCTCGCCATTCTGTCAAAACTGTTAAAGGAAAGATTCGGACGTTCCGCGATGATCTGTTAAATTTAATCGGCTTTGCATGTGTCTTTTCACAAGAAGCCCATCACAGTAGCTTGCAGTGTGCCGCTTATCCTGCCAATGAAGGAAGCGACTGAACCGTCTGAATGGGAGAATTACGAGTTTAAAACGTTCGTGTGACGATTCAAGTTTCTCCGAGAGAGGGCGCTACTTGGCTCAAAAGATATAAACACAATAAAAAATGTTTTTTAATAGCTTTGCTACGGAAGCTCATTGCATTCACCGTTGATGATTTTCATATAAAAACCCGTTGTTTACGTTATTTTATATGACAACAAATATGCTAAACGTATTTGTGTTTGATAACAAACGACTAAAACGTTTAGACAAACACTTCCGGTTTCAGAATCGCGAACAAAAAAAAACACATTTTTAAAATCGTATATTTTTAGTCATATTAATGTTTCTAACTTGTTTATAAATAGAAAATATTTGTTTTAGTGTTTCTAACCAATCGAAAATATAGTATTATACTTTATTTAACTTGTGTTTCTGTACATTTTATACATTACAAAATCACCAAAATATGACAAAACGCAAAAATAAAAAGTCATGAAAATCAAATGCTTGAAAACTAAAAAACAATAATTAATTTAAATAGCGCTACAAGTTTCCAATTAGTTTTTGTGCTCTCATATTTCAAGCACCATTGACGCATTCACAGATAAGTACATATTCTTTTTCAACGATGAAGAGAAGATATTTCCTCTGATTAAGATTCTTCTTGCTCTGTCCTCCGCAGTTTTCTGAAATCAGTTTTTAACAAACACACTTTTGAAACAATGTGGCTTGATTACTATAAAAACTTGTTATAACAAATGCACATCAGCACAAAAATTCACTCATTGATCCTGTTTAATTCAATCTATTCATTTATCCATCTGTTTGTCTGACATCCATCTATACATCCGTCCCTCCATACACACGTGTATACACACACACACACACACACACAC
>CM051494.1:27044857-27114206 GCA_028031935.1 Paedocypris micromegethes
TATATATATATATATATATATACATATTCCATGTATTTGTCTATCCATCACTTTTATATTGGAGTTGAGCATCCCTTGTTGTTTAAAATTAATATTACAATTATTCATAGAATTTTAAAATATAAAAACCATAATATATAATGTATAAAACATCAACAGTCTGAACACAATAACTGCCTGTGCATTTTTGAAGGCTTGCCTTCTTGAAAGTTGCAGAAGATAAGATGGTAAATACACAGAAATTAAATTATAAATCCCATTTCTATCTCAAATTAAAATGCATTTATGTTAAAACAATATATGAATGCTTTCCCATTAACATTTTAATAGTCACAAACATTTGCAAACAAACGCCAATCAAAGTGATAGAAAAGAGGAGAAACGTCTTAATTGCTTAGAACTGCTGTTGTCTTTTAAGCACTAAACACATCTTTTCATCTAAACACTGCTGACAAAGATCTGAATACAGCTAATGATTCTTACACACGCTTTAAAACCTCTCATTTTGTCTTAGTCTTGGATGTAATAATTACGTTTTGTGATGAAGGAACTAATCGCAAAACTATAACAGCTTCTCAACAAATAAAGGAAATCTTTAACACTCTACAAATGATTTGACTGGACATTTGAAACCCGGCTCAAAAGAATTGATTTTTGAAGGAAAACATCCTTTTTTAGATTAGTCAACCAGTACCTGTTTTCACATTAACACCAAGAAAATAAGTTCGTAAACAGCACTAAAATAAAAATAAATTTGGACATGGTGCATTAAAGCTTGTAATTTGACTTTTTCTAAGACTTTGAGTCATGTGTAGTGATGAAAATAAGAGTTTGATGCCCAGCTGACCCTGAGCTGACCTTTAGTCAGGCCGTTGTCAAACACAGATGGAGTTTTCAGACTTTCCATCAGTTTTTCAAGCCATTCTGTATGAACACAGATGAATTCTGAAAGGCTTTTTTCTGCATCTGTCTGTTATTTATTTTTATAATCTAGGGTGTTGTGAGCAACCCCTGTGAAGTATGTTCATATATATTTGGTGATAAACTCAGTTATGATATGTATTAAGAAATTAAGGACATCTGGGATATATGTTTTCTTCTCTAATCATAAATAAAATCATAAATCATAAATAGTAAATTCTCTGTATGTCTTCACTTTTTTCCTAGCCTTTGCTTCCTCATTTGCTCATTGGTGACAGTCATTTTGCTTACAGTTATATTGAAAACATGTCTGGAAGTTGAACTTGAACTAGATTAGTTGTATGCAAAGATAAATAAACAAAATGCTACTATTTTGTGGATTATCAATATATTTTGTGACGCGTTAATGCTTTTAATTACATTAATTTTTAATGTAATGTTTCTAAACATGCAAAATTCTGTGCCAATTTCTGGGATTTCCCTATACTAATCAATGTAGAGGAAAACTATCTTATTGTTGAAAAACTTCAACAATGTTGGAGACAAATAGTTATCTGATGAACCAACATAAAAGAAATGTACAGACATTTTTACATTGATTGAGACTGAAACGAATGAGGAAAATAAAACGTGTAATAAAGCTAAAATGTTGCCAGCACTCAAATCATTCCTACAATTAAAAACTGCATTTATGTACGAATCATTATATGCAAATAAACAATATGCTTCTTTTTTGGTGTGGACAGGCAGTGATGTGCACAGCTGGATCAGCTGCAGCTTTACAGCCTCTCAAAACCACAGAACATTTCACACCCGAGTACACGCACGCACGCACGCACGCACACACACACACACACACACACACACACACACACACACACACACACACACACACACACACCAACTCCTCTCTGCATGTATAATAAGCTTGATCCTGCTAAATCTATCATTCCCCGAGTCCGTGCATGCAGCCATTTTAATCTCTTTAACAACTGTGTTGGCTGCGTAGGGGCATGGCAGAGACTGGCCTAGTGTTTTAGATCATCTGTGCATTTTTCCCATATAATCCATAAAATCCAGACTTTCACCTAAATCAAGGCATCTCAGCACTAGACACATTTTCATTCTAACAAAAATCATACCACATAGTAAATCCTGTTTAACACTGATCTTCTCACAGGGTTTTCTCAAATGTCCAAAACATTCTGCTTATTTCAACAGGAATTATTTGCAAAGGGTAATATGTGCAGGCAGTGTTGGAACTTACAAATGATAGAGAAGAAAACATACTTTTTGAAGGATATTTATAGTTAATTTTGGATTTTTTTTAACGTACGTTTCATACAAAAAAGTGAACCCAAATTGTGCTGCTTCTTCTGCACGTCTCCCTTGTTAACCTTTAGCTATGTTGGGCTATAACAGCGTTGATTATGTAGCACAAATAACCCGAGCAGATGCTCCATCAAGATGAGATGTCCACTGACAATTACAATCATTCTTCATAGCTCATTTCCCATAGAATGATGAAGAAAATTGCACATTTTGCTCTCCATTATTAACAGAATCGCTTCATATGGAAATTAGTTGCTAATTTTACAGAACACCAGAAAAGTATAGTTTTTTGAGCGATTCTCTCCACTGATGTAGTGTGCGGCGCATCATTGGAAATCAAATTAAACATTTCCTTTATTCTTGTTTTGTAAAAATCTTGTTTAATGTGCAGCAATTTTACATTTTTTGGAAAAATGAAAAAATCAACGTTGCCTCCAATGCACGTCTTACCAGTATATTCATTTATTGGAAATTTAATTGTCAAAAATTCTGCTCATATTGACAAAAAATCCTCAGGTTGGTGATAGTTTGCTATCTCTAAATTGGAAGTTTGTTGGGAAGAGGAGAGGGTAAATCGCAGGCATGGCAGGTCTACATCTTATTACTTAAGAGGGAACTGAGCGATAACGTTCCTTTCTTCAGGCCTGACTCATGTAGCAGGTTTCTGCTAGGCTGACTACACTCCTGACAAGCTCCCGTCGTCTTCTCCTTCCTTCTGATACGCCGCTATGACAGGTTAGCTCACCGTCTGTATTTTATTTCTGTCTAAATCTGTGTTTCCACCCAGGAGAGAAGCAAACAGGGGCAGTTTGGATGGATGTAAAATACGGGATATCACTTGCTGGTTCTGGTTGTGTACACAAGCGTTTGAATCATTTTTGTCTGTTTACTGATATTCATTTTACTTCATTGAGAAGGTCCAATAATTTATTATAGTATTGATGTTGCTTTTGTATTTTTAACCGTATTGATGTTTTCTTTTCCATGTCAATTTCTGGTATTTGCATTGCTTGTTTATTTTTGTATTCATGATTTCCTTTGTGTTTAAGGCATTTGTATTGTTTATTGTTTATTATCTATTGATTTATTGTTTACTTTTTCTATGAATTACATGTGTATTCTAATATACAGTGTTGTAATTATGCTTTTTATTACATTTTAGTCAGGAAAAATGTGTATAGTTTAACTTGACAGAAAAAACTTTGATGCAGCAAATCAGATCAGTTTTATTATTGATGTCACCAAACCTGATGATTTGGTCCTGACGACTGGCTTCTTGCTTCAGTCTTTTAGCCAGAAACCTTCTCAGCTTGGTTCTGCAGGAAAGCAACAGCCTGAGAACAAGACACACAATCAGGCTTCAACATAAAACCAAAAAGCCTTTATGTCCAGTGAGAGGAATGTTCACCAAGGCTCCTTTCGGCCTAACACTTTAATGTCCTGGCAGCATTCTTTGATTTCAGACGAGGTGAGAGTTTGTAACTTTGTAATCAAAGTTGATCTGTGTGGTGAAACAGCACGTTTAAGGCCCGATAAAAAGCAGTTTTGGGACAGAAGCGGGCACAGAAATCTTACTTTATTGGCTTTGCTAAGGAAATCAACGGTGTTTTCGGCCTTGAGGAACTTCTGTGAGTTAGAAGATGTGATTGAGCATTGACTGTGTATACACACCGCGTATTTATTTTGTCTTTGTCATGTATCTTACTGTGTATATTACATTATGTTTATAAAATGGTCTTGCAATAAATTAAATAAAAAATGAATGAATGAAAGTTTATCCATATATTTAATGAAAGAATGAGGAAAAACTTGAAGTGCTATATTTTAGAGAGAGAACACATTTGAATTCCTTCTTTTCCAAGCATTTCCAGCAATCTGACCAAGTACTTTCCAATTTATATAAGTTGTTATCAAAAATTCCTATTCTTGGTTCACATACATGTTTTGGCTATTTGGCTCTAGACTGGCCTTATCGGAAGGAGACGTGAGCGTTCCTCTTCCTGCTTCACAACAGCTACTGTATTGGACTATTCCCATTGTGTTTTCAGCGCTTGGGGAGGACTGTGGACAGCTCTTCAGACGGGATGCATTAATGTGGTCAGTGAGCGATTGCTGATCCTGGAGGGTGATAAAGAGCAGGAGCCGACTGCAGAGCTGAATAACGAGAAGCCAGTGTGTAGTGCAGGAGACGGATCTGGAGGACACGGTCTGAAGAGAGAGGTCAGTGACGGTCTCCACTGCATCCTTTACTGCTGCTGAGTTATGGCGGACAATGGCATTTTAAGCCAAACAAAGTTATTTTTGAGGGCAAAACAACAATTGTCGTGCATTTTTTTCTTTTGTTCGGCCAATCACTTTACTCAATCACAAAGAGACTGTATTAGAAAGTCGCCAAAATCAGCACCAAAAACAAGTCGCCAAAATCAGCTCTGCTTGTTTTAAAAAAGTGATTCTAATTGTCTGTGAGTGTGATTGCAGAGAAGGTTTTACTTGATCGCACGTCAGTCTCTCACTGAAAAGGACAACTGATGAAAATCACATAATGGAAGCTTTTGGACAATTTTCACACACCTTTTAAAAAAAGAGTTACTGTTGTTATTCTATTAAATGAGTTTTACCTAAAATAAAGCACTCAAAATGAAATGCACTAAAGATCTTGTGAACATTGTTTTAAGATTAAGATTTAAGAATGTTTTAGATTTGCTTGGACATTTTTTAAAACATTTACAATACAGAATAAGTCAGGTGAAACAAATTGAAAGGCTATAAACCATAAGACTACACAATAACCCCTTAAAGATACAAAGCAAAATGGCCTCAAAATATTTGACATTTCAAAAAAATAATGTCAAGATAGGAACCTAATTTTGTCTTCAAGCTATCAAGACAACTAAGACCAGTCGACAGAAGAGAACAGAAGTTTTCAAAGTGACAACTTGAGAAAGTGTGTGTCTTGCTTTGTGAATAGTTGGCCTCCAATTTGGGGTGTGGTTGTGTGTGTGTGTGTGTGTGTGTGTCCCACCTTCAGGCTCAGAGTTGCTGGGATTGGCTCCAGCTCAAGGTGACCCATTAAGTATAGAAACATTTCTGTCAGTAAATATGGGAGTTTATATTGAAACGAAGCTACACAAAAAACTACTTCTATTACATTGTGACTATAGATATCAATTAGAGAGGCGCCAAATGATTAAACATTGGTTCTGTTTTTTTGTAGATTGAAGTGAAGTAAACTTTACACTTTACATTTGCACCCTTACCTAGACTTTACTATAATAAAAACTTACTTTTCAGATGATAAGGCGCACAGTAGATTTTTGAAAAATAAATAATTTTTTATGATTTTCCATATTATAGTCTGAAAAACAGAGCATTACATATAACAATACATTTGTATATAATAATTTAAAAAATGATCTGACAATTCGTTGTCCGGGGGAAGTTTAGTAAAAACGTTCCTTGCATTGAAATCCTTTATATTTTGCTATCCCCGTCCAACCCATCGCATCCATAGGCAGGTGCGCGGTCGCCTGGCGCAAATTAAATATGGGCTAATTTCATATTGATTAACACAGATGCCTTCTTTTTGGCTCATATTTACTACCTGGAGTCTATTTTGGCGAAAATTACCGGTGCCATTTCACTGCACAAGGAGGGTTTATCCAATAAGGCACTGGCTCATGTGTCAACTGGGGCTCCAGAAGCACCGCTCCGCCTGCAGGAAGCACTAAAGCTTTTAATTGCCTTCTGTGCAAATGGTCCTTTTGTATTTTATCAAGTGTCAAGAAACCCGGGCATGCCCAGAGCTTCTTTCTCTTTCACCAACTCATACTTATCTGTTAAAAAAAGGTCTGCTTGGAAAACAAGAACGCTTTTGAACACTTCCTTCAAGACTACTTATTCTTCTCCATTTTCACCATCTCTTCCCAGAAACATCGCACTAGCAATATGCGTTCTGCAAATAACAACCACTTCTCACATTTTTGCTTGGTATTTATAAGCGTTTGCTCCAGTAGTGCGGAGGATAACCTGGGGTGAAGCGATAAACAATCAAAGTGCAGCTTCAGTGGAAACGATTGCGGCCAGTATCCAAGTCTGGGATGGGAGTCATTATTAACGGCGGCCCTGTCCTGACAATGCTATTTTCTGGAAGGTAATTGCAGATTCAGATCTCTGAGAAGGCTGACTAGAAGTAAATGCCACCTCTTTAATTATTGTCTCCTGTACGTCCTTTCTATTGAGTGTCAGAGATGTCTATCGGCCGGTGGGATCTTGGGAGGGGGGGGGTGATTCTAATAGGAAATGACCAGCATCTCGGACGCCGTCACAGATTAGAAGTGACAATTCTAATTGATAACAGCAGAATTCCCTGGTCGGATGATTGGGAAAGTCACTTTAGAGTAAACTTAATTGGAGTGATTTGATTCCAAATGAGGATCGCTGAATAATTTCCCTCCGACATGCACCTCTGTTGTATTTACAAATTCGTTCTTGTAATTCAAAAAGGTAATAATCTCATGAGTCATGGTTTTCTCAAATCTACCTCTTTTCTTACAAGTTTATTACGCTTTAATCACATCTTGAAATTCATCATATTGTTGATTACATGGTCTCTAATGGTGGCTATTAGTGCATAATTGACAAAACTTCAAATCATTGCCTGATGGAAATGTAAAGGCATTTAGAAATTGTGCAAATTCAATAAATCATAAATTATTTACTATTGTAATGTTCCTCCAACATGTCCATGAAGACTTTTTACTTTTCATCGATTTGACATTTTTAATTATTTTAAAATGAAAAATAAGCCACATAATACATATTAAACAAATGCTATATCACATGCAATTTTATCTGTAATTGTCCGCTTTCTCGTGCTCTGAAGAAGCGTTTATTGATTGAGAATGTTTTTTTCTGCACTGTTAATCTAGTCAATTACAAAAGATGTAATAGTGCACAGTTAAGCAGATCAATGGCACGACACACTCAAGCACTTCAGCAGAATGTCTGCTCAATACAGGGAATGTTTTATGATCAATATGTGTGTACAACAACGCATATATCGGTTATACCAGCATGAAATACTAATACAGAATTGTATTCCTATAGAATTGGTTTCTGTTGAAGCTTTTTCAGAGGTTTACATGGCAAAGCTTGAAGCACCTTTACAAAAATTCATCTTCTGTTTTGTCAGCTGTGAAAAATATGGTGCTCTTTTCCGAGTGTCCTCATATTAGCTGACATTCTGCTGGCGCTACGATGGTCACAGTGGATCCCAAATCTCCCGTTAATGTTGAAATGACAAAACAATAACAACATTTGTCTTCTGTCGGTGGGTATTGACACGGCATTACAGGTGCCAGATTGTTTTGTGTTGTGAAGTGTGTCACGAAGACGACTGAGAGCTCCTGGTTTACCCGAGCACCTTCACCGCTTTGCTCTTCCTGACGAGGCACCAAATGCACATACATACTCCGTCAAACACATTGACTCACCAGCATCAGTAAGGTAAAGGAAAATGGGTCAGTCAAAATGGCGGAGGTGTAAAGAGTACTTGAAAACCATACTTCAGTAAAAGTATTACTTACTGACCCCGATACAGTACCTTACTGTAAAGTTTACTTCATTACAAGTTACCAATTCCAAGAAAATTTGAGTAAAAGTCACTTTAACTTTTCAGAATTTTACTATTTTAATACTGCATAGGCTCAAAAACACAACAAGAGAAAGACAAGAAAACAAGAGAAAAACTCTATTTTGCAAACTATCTTAATTCCGCAGTATAGAAATAAAATGTAATGCCTCATTGTTTAAAAATGGCAGAACAAAAAAATAACAAAAGAACAAAAAGCCAGTCTCAGTCAAACCCAAATGTGCAAATAAGTGCAACAGCTAATTCACATTCACACAATTTATCTCAGAATTCAGAATTAAACAGAATTCAGCCTCCTACAGATGGCGATATCACCTTGTTCACTGAAAAAACAGATAATCACTGAAGAAAAAGATGGCGACTTGTTGCACACAATGTAAAGAGTAAAGCTACGTAAGCGTCCATTCAAATGTAGTGGAGTATAGAGTACAGATGCTCAATCAAAAATGTAATCAAGTAGAGAATAAAAAGTTGTAAAGTACAAGTAACTAATAAAATACTTAAGTAACAGACCATGTACTCAAGTATTTTACCCCACCGCAATATAAGTGTACGTTGCAATATAATAAAGTGAAGACACACAAACCCGGAGCAGTGGGCAGCTCTAAGCTGTTGGCATGTGGCATCAGTGATTTTCTCAAGGAAATGTTCACAGTTGTGAAACTCGACATGGTTTCGAACCTGCAACTCTCTGACAGGTCCAACACAGAAACGCTGAACCACAACAGCCCCAATCACATCATCAGAACTCGAAACAAACACTAAATCTACATTACACAAATCTTTAATATGTTTTAATGCAAATCAATACATTGTTTAAAAAACACAAGTGTTAAGCCTAAAAGTCAATCCTATAAGCTTGATGTGTGTTCACATTTAGTATTTAAAGACTTATTTTAACTCCAGCCTTCAAAGGTCAACATTCACCTCCTATTCAATAAATATTTACTGACCTTGTCACCTACTTTGTCAGTTTGTGGAAGAGAAAATTAAGATTCAAGGCCAGGGTAATGGGAAAGTGTTTTAATTTCCATGTGACATTAAGATGTTTGCGCCCCGCGGGCCTGTGGTGGAATGGAGAGGCTGGTTTCTGCTTCCCGTCTCCATGTTGTGCTTCAACACTCCACAGCCAAAGAAAGATCAAATAAGCTGTTCAAATAATCAAGCGGAGACAGTAGAATTATTTTTTTGAATGGGTTCACGTCTGTCGATTCATGTACAAATGCTTCCGTCTCTCAAAACATCACTTGTCATCACAAAGTGCCATTCAAAAGAATATTTGTCAGTCAAATTGGGTGTAATAGCTAACTGAACTGATGGTTTTATTGTGTAATAAATCAAACCAACTAGAAGTTCTTTTCAACCCTCACATTGGCAAAACATGATTAATGGCTAATAACGCACTGTAAAAAAAACCTTAACCCCAAACTAAACAAAAAACGGTAATATTGGTACCTGTGAATTATAATAGTTCACAAATAGAAATACAAAAGAAATACTTCCTATTTGCCCTGTTCCAGATTAAAACAGAGTAAAAAGTTTTTCTTTCTAAAAGCATAATACTGAAGTTAACAACTATTCCTATTATGTATTGTATAAAAACAATACAACATTATCGTGCTGTAAAATAGCCTTGCAAAGTGACAGATGAAAGGGTCTGTAATTACCACTCCATACATAGACTATATACTTAAAATGTTTTTTTCTAATCTTTCTTTGAAAACGTGTGAATTTGTCATTTCACATCAGCGCACATTCAGCACTTAATTCAGTTGTGACCTAGTGCTGGGGAGTTTGACCTGCCACCCACAACTTAAAGCTGCCCACTGCTCCTGGTTTGTGTGTCACTCTACTGTATGTGTGTGTTTGTACATTTTAAAAATTAAAGCAACAATATAAAAAAAGAAAGTTATTTTTTAGTTATTAAACTTGAGTGCTAGGAGACAGCCATGATCATGATACAGCTGGTTAGTCTCTGTTCAGACAATTTTTAAAACAATACATCCATCTTGTATTACACTATAAAATCAATTTTGTATTTCAGGTCAGTAAACAGTTTTGGGACGATTTCCCAAGAGAAACCGAGCTTTCAAAACCTTCAAATCCTCTGAAACCAGCCCAAGCAATGAGTAACACCGAAGAAATCCTACCATGAAGGTGAGCCATACAATCTTTCTCCAAGGCCAAACAAAGACTTCATAAAAGTGAGCAGAATTTGAGTGAGCTGAAATGAAGGGCGGTGAGATGCAGGTGTGCATAATAATGAGAGATAGAGGATTATGGGAAATGTATTCTGGAAGACTTATATATGATACATTTATAGATCCTTACTTCAATGCATTTGAAGCCCACATCTCATCACTTCACATTAAAATATAGTATTAAAACAAAATAAAGTTTAACATACTTTGTATATTATATAAAATAAAAAATATAAACAGTATATCTTTTGGTTAGATTTGTCATGATGGTTGACAAAATGGTTTCTCATATAAAGTCCCATAACAATTGTCCAATGGCTAAAAATATGTATTAATCAACTGTACAGTTGCAACTGTTATTACGAAACTGATACGTAACTAATACATAAGCCAAGAATGGTTTCAAGTATTGTATACTATTGTTCATTCACTACTGGAGTACATTTGGGTCGGCCATTTTAGCTTTGCTGGATAAAGTTCACTATAACTTGTCATTCAGTCTTCACCTAAATTCCCCAAAATGTTCAACGTTACAATCTTAAAAAAAAATGCCTTTATTGATCACAATATATAAAAGGCAACACATGAATAACTTGTCCAGGGGCTTCATGTTCACTCAATCATATCTTTAAATAAGACCCTTTCCGTCCGCACAGGTTACGAGGGGCAGCTAAGCATTATCTTGTTACCAGGCAACAACAGAAGAGGTCTACAGCAAAAGGTCACGAGGTGACCCAGCACTCATTTTCCACCATTAGTCTCTGAATCACTGGTCCTAACTTCAAATGAAGCAGCATTAGGACACACAGGGCAACTCAACCCAAACACCACTGCTTTTCTTCTCCATTTCTGAAATACGTGAATCAAAACTGGTGGAAATCCGGTGCGCAGCGAAAGAAAGTGCCACCACATCACACAATTACACTCAGAGTGGAAAACGTAATGTTCTGGAAAGGAGGCTAATTTGATTAGACTCCATTTTAATTAATTGAAGGACTCAGATGAGCATATTTCGTATGAAGGAACGAAAGAATGGAGAGAAACATCATTGATAGTCGTAAGAGTGTGTCACGACTAAAATAAACAAAAGCAACATCGTTGAAATGATGCAATTCATCATCGGTGACAGTAACTCATTACTTTAATGGGACAGTCAGGACGGTAGTGACTGTTTAATAGAGGGGCGCTGGTGTCTGTTTAATCTAAATTATTTCCTTATAGTCAGAAACAAAATAAGTCTGTTTGATTAGACTGGCTCTTCATGAACATCATTGTGCAATCAAAACATTTTCCTCACAAATTGAACATTTCGGTTTTAAATTTGTCGTCATTTCCGCATTTTGTGGAAATAACAACACCTTTTGTCAATTTTATTCCGTCTTCTTGTACAGGTTCGGCACACTTACAGCGCTTAATTTTTGCGATGTTGCGAAAAAACAAGACGTCGAGCAACAAACAAGGCAAAGTTTCAGTCTAATTAATATGGAAGGCTTGGTGGCACATCAGCTCTTCTCGAATCTGCTTTGACTTTCTCTATGTCAGTCCTTCCAACAGGAAGTTAATGATCCTGGCAACAAGATGAATCACTCCAGACATGGTGCAGAGCAGCTCTGACAAGCCAGCGAGACGCTCCTGACACCTGCATGTGTTGAGAGACAAGGACTGAGAGAGAGAAATGCTTTAAGGAACATACAGTGTATATAAACTCACACACACACACACACACACACACACCTTGTATATTTATATCTCATATACATATATCTCAAATGAATATACGATACATAAGCATACTGTATATACACATACATTTACACGAATATATACATAGACTTATTTTTTCTGATATTTTAAAATGTTTATAAATGTATATGTTCAAATAACATGTTTGTATCCATTTTGCAAATAAATAAATGAATAAAATATAAACTAATCAATAATTAATTATTAAACAAAAGGAACACCACATATATACTGTGTATTTGTTGTAATTGATTATTATCTACTGAAGGATTAACTGTTTCGTACCTAAACAGAACAGTTAGGTCCATAATAAAATGCACTGATGCTTTACCTGGGAATCGAACCCATTACCATGATGCCGATTACAGAAAATTTGAGTTTAGAGTTTAAGTTTAGAGTTTAGAGTGTAAGTTTAAAAAGATTTCACCAAAAATGTGGTTTTTACTATCTTTGGCGTAGCTATTCTTTTACATCACATCCAGAAGTCCACAGTGATATATTGGCCAAGGTCAGTATCTGAGATGGCAGTCTTCAGTGGAGCATGCTGGGATCTATCATTAGGTTCCCCATATTAATGATGAGATAGTGAATGTGAGGGTCATGAGAAAACATTAAAAGTGTAGTGTCTATTATTTATTATGTCACTGTTCGAGGGATCATGACGCTTTCTGGAAAGAGTTTATGTAGCACGTCCTAATCTCGAATTCCATTTTGTCATTTTTCCATCAGGAAAAAGGGAAGCAGAATGTGAATTACTGTACAGATCTTCTCTGGACTGGAGAGGAAAACTGTTTTAGAAGGTTCTATTTGCTTTTAAAGAATTCAGATCATATTCAAAACTACCGATGCGTTGTGCTTGTCAAATAAACTGGAATATAACATGTTATTATTATAACGGCACAGATGAGCAGTGGGTAGCGCTGTGGACTCGCAGCGAGAAGGACCCGTTTGAGACTCGAGGCGTGAGTTTAAGGTCCGGTCCAGGTGTTTCAGAGGCAACCTTGAGGGTCTCAAAAAGCAACATATAAAGAAATGTTTTTATTATTAATTTTATTGTTATTAGTGAGACAACAACCACTGGCTTACAGAAATATGTTTATTATTTGACTACTACTTTATCTATTATTAAAATATGCACAATGTATGTTATTAACAAACATATATTACCATACCACATATACCACCATAGTAATATAACTCTACATCTTAGCTGTAGAAGCAATTATATTTTCACATACTAGATATTAACAGTTATTTTTTAGCATCCTGAATGACATTTCACTGCTGGACTGACATGACAGGCATTATGCTTGCCAATACTGCATTGAATGCCAACACATTAAGTTGTGAGCGTGCAGCTAGACAGGAAGCGGCACTTCTGAAGACAACAGAGCTGACATTATTGGCCGGCCTCGTCATTATTGGACAGTTCAGTGATTTGGTCAGCAGGCTAAAAGGCAAGAGCAAACTATAACTGATAGTCATGCATCCTTGAAGAGCGCATCAATTATGCGGTGGACATGACTGTCATATGCTGGGACAGTTACTTTGTAAGCAATTTCGCAAAGCCAAGAACGCAGACAACAAAATTATTCTGATCTATATTCCTTCACCCGTCTGTATAATGGGTTTTTCATATCTCCTGATTTAAAGTGGTAAATGTAAAGCACACTTTCCTGCCTACTGGACCATTACTGGGATTTCAAGCATGAG
This sequence comes from Paedocypris micromegethes, assembly GCA_028031935.1. Lineage (NCBI taxonomy): Eukaryota > Metazoa > Chordata > Actinopteri > Cypriniformes > Paedocypris > Paedocypris micromegethes. Next base: position 27,058,418 of record CM051494.1, read on the forward strand.
CGACAACACGCAGCAGCTTAAAGGAATATTTCAACCAAAAACGAAAACCCTGTCACCCTGAAGTCATTTTAAGTCACTACGCTGACATTCTCTGTAGAGCATAAACACTTGAAACACAACAAATGAAAGAATCATACTTTATCAATGTCTTTACTCGGCTCTCAGTTGTACATGGATTTTGTTGTTGCTCTGAAATACTGTAAATCACTTTTGTGAGACATTTTTGTGAAAATAAAATAATAATAATAATAATAAAATAGCAATAAAAAGTATTTTGTCATTATTATTATTATTATTATTGTTGTTGTTATTATATCAATTATTAAAGTGTAGCTACAACTCATTTAAATTATTTCCCTAGTATATGGCCATTGAATTTCTGTTGTGATTTTTCTGTTAAATAAACATGGCAAACAATTATATATTACAGTTATCTATTGCATATTGCAAAATTAACAAATCAGATGGAACAGTATAAAGTTTAAGAATTCTACATCATATACAAGAAAGTTGAGTAAAGAACAAGATTTACGGTATACATATATGTCATTCCACCATTTGAGCTTAAAGTCAAGAATATTTTGTTATTATTTCATTAAATACTGATAAGGTAACAATAGATATTAGGTGATCTAGTTTTGACAGGACAAAAATCCTTGTACTGGTTTGTACTAGTTTGGATCAAATGTGAACTACAAAGCACAAAAGGCCCCCTAAAAACAGCTAATTGGAATATTACTGTTTTAATAAAGGTCTGAAAAATGTCAAGAGAACTTAACAAAAAAAGAGAAAGGGGAGTAAAAGTCAAATGAACAAAAGTGAAAAAAGAGAAAAAAAAGCAAAAGAGCCGATAGCAGAAGTATGAGATATAAAACGAGGGGCCAGATGGAATAAGCCGTTCTGCTTCATTTGTAAAGGCATTACCTGCGCAGAACATGAGCAAAGATACTGAGAGAGGGATTGGAAAACAGACCACGGCTGACGAAAATGTGACTTTCCAGTCCGTCTTTTCCTCCTTTTTCTTAGCAGCCCAGTCAGTGTCTCCGTTAAGTGGATCTTTTTGAAGCCCCTGGGAACATCAGTGGCTCTGATATAGATCTGCTTGGCCCAGAACAGAGATTATCATGTCTCCCTGCAGGATGAGACTCCTCTCTTCATTTTGTCCTGAAGTGATGAGATGATTTTTCTAATTAACCTTAAGAGCCGCACTTCATGTCCAGTCCTGTTGTTCCAGAGCAGAATCCCACTGTTCCCCTTTCACAGTGTGTTAAAAGCTAGTTTTCCTCCATAATTCACCCCGAGGAAGAGGACAGCATGGGATAATGGATGTGTGTTGAGAATGGTCAGTGAGGTTTGATGTTGGGTTGTCTATGCGCCTTCACCTCATTCTTCAAAACAGCCGGAGAAACAGAAGTATTGATTTAGCTCTGGATCCAGGCATTCGGCGCTGATAGCCCGGGTCAGCACAGAATCAGCTTCGGCTTTAATCTGATTTTTTTTTTATCTGACACTTTTAAAGATCTGCCCTGCTAAAAAATCCAGCTTTTCACTTTGTTCTTCATAATTTATCTAGTTCTACATCAACAGAAAGCAATCCAAGAATATGTCTGATTTTACTGAACTTGACACCAAGCAGGTGTTTTTTTCCCCAACACTCTCAGTGTTCTCAATCTGAAATCCACAAAAAAATGTTCAGGAATTGTTCATTTAAACGATTGGAATAATTGAATGACTGATCTGTGAATATCTGTAAATCTTATTATCCATTCTCTGAACCGCTTCAAATCATCTCCACTCCTGGGTAGATGGAATCAATCCCAGCAACTCTGCGCCTGAAGGTGGGACACACACCCTGGATTGGTGACCAACCAATCACAGAGCAGGACATTTACACTTTCACTCACATTAAACTCATATTTTACAACTGTGTGAAGAAACTGGAGACCCAGAGAAAACCCACGCAAACTCCATAAGAAGACCTCAATCAGCTTGAACTTAAATCTCAAATGGGTTTAATTTGAGCTAGTTCGGTTACAGTCCAAACCGGCTTTGGAATGAGTATTTTAACATACTGTGTCTTTCCAAAATAAGATTTATAAAAATCCATGATTCTCAGGTCCAAAAATGGAAACTCAGCACTAAAATTGTAGATTCATTGTCAGTTTCTCTCTTTAACACACACACACACACACACACACACACACACACACACACACACAAACAAACACACACGCTCGTGCAAAAGATTAAAAATACATTACATTTTGACAGTAAATGGCATGTTTTAGATGGCAAAACGTCCTGGTCTGAGATGTTTTAGGATCATTTGACCCTGGAGCATCAGACGCACCTCATACTTAACACCAAATGAATCCAGAATGAAAAATTCCAAAAAGATTTCCCCAAGCCAGACGAGGTTCATGGTTTCGATTAGAAGAGTGTTCATCTCTTCAGGCTTCTGGCTGGAAAGCAGGAATCTGAGAGTATAATGCCAGTTCTTGCAGGCGGTTACTACTTTTCGAATGACTTGAGGCTATGGGTTCTCCATCCATTTCATGAAATAGATAGTTCCTCTCGCACTTTTCTAGCTCAGAAACGTAATCTTGACTCCAAGCAGAGAGATATGATGACAAATCTCAACTAGGTCAAGGACTAGAGTCATTAGGGTGGCACGTGTTGATGCCACAAACAAAACACACAACACGATGTCCTCACAATGCTCTTCTGCTTCTCACATCTAATTCATCGTCTCATTAAATAAAAAATGTATACGTATATGAAAGTCAGGAACTTTGGTTTGAGCTCTGATTAGCTTTAGAACAGTATTTATCGCCAGCAGTTCTTTCTAAGAGAAAGCGATTTCCATGCTGATGTGCGATGCTGGATTCTCTCTGGTGAACATATTGGCTCATGCATCACCTGCTCTCGGCTGCTGACAAGCTTTACTGATAGCGGAGAGTGAGAACCCAGCCATTCCTCTAATAAATAAACACGCTTCCACAAATTCTCCTCAGAATTCCAATAGCACAGAAACATATTCAGTTGGTGTTCACGTTTGATGTTCTTCAGTCAGTTTCTCCGCTACCCAAAAGCTTTCATGATTATGATTCACTAACACACACTTTAATTGGAGCTTCAGTCTGGGATTTTTCTAAATGTCTTTTGTAATGCTGGCTAAATATTCTCTTGTTTCAATTCTGATTCTAATCTGATGTTCTCCAAAAGTTTTGAATACAATTAAAAGCACAATAAAATTCTTAGTATTCAAACATCTCTCTCTGTCTCTCTCTCTCACTCACCCCCCCTCACACACACATACACACTCAATCTCTTACCTTCTCATTGTCTTTCTTCTTCTTCTTCCTTTCTTTCTCTCTCTCTCTCTCTCTCCCTCTCTCTCTCTCTCTCTCCCCCACACTAACTCACTCAATCTATCTCTTTCTCTCTTTGTTTTTCTTCTCTGTCTCTTCTCTTTTTTTCTGTCTTTTTGTCTCTCTTCTTTCCCTCTCTATTTTCTTCTCTTTTGTGCATGCAAATTAAATTAAACAGACTAATTCATATTTTTTGTTATATTATGATTCATAACTTTCATCTTCACAGAGAATAATATTACATACACTGTATTCTACAGCAATTAGATGGTGCTATTAAACATTTAATTATTGATTTTGATTATTCAGTATCTACTCATTCATTACTCAACTAATTTTAACTAATATTTAAATCACTCTGACTCAGAACGTTATAGTCTACTCTATTTAAAAACAACCAATGTTCATGTATTTATTGATCTTATCTGTAGACATCGAGTCTGTTTGAGGAAATGTGTGGGTTTGTTTTTTTGCCATCAACTCTGGCCAGGATTCCCTTCCACACACGTCCAGATTTGAGCTACGGCTTCGGAGAAGCAAAAGAAATGGTGTTTTATTGAACCAGAGCTTGTCAGCATTTTCAGGGAGCTAGTAAAGTATAATTGTGTCATCCTTTACAAAGCAGTGTTGGCTTGACAGCAGCCACCGAAGCCTCATTACTCTGTGTTTTATAGGGCTGTTTGAAGATGGCAAGATCGTTTGGCGATGAATAATGTCTTTCTCACTGCAAGATACAGTAAAACATAAAGCTATGCGAGTCGCCAAAAATACACGGATCAACTCAAATGAAATCAAGTTCGTGTAGAAATTAAAGGCAGCGGCTTCTGACTGTCAGTGTTGACAATCACTTGGACATGATGGAGTGATGGAGTGATGGAGAAGAGTGTGATCTTGGCCCTTTGTCAGTGATTTACGAGATGCTGGAAGTGGAATCGGCACTTAGATAAATGACAGACATATAAGAACCAAGATAATTGATCATTCCCAAAGCTTATTAGATATTGATTTATAGATCATTATATCAAAATGTATTTTGAAAAATAAATTAAAATAACGAACATGACAATAACTACAGTAAAAATTGTTCAATTTGTTGAAATTGGTTAAACCTCAAATGATATATACTGTGTGTATATATATATATATATATATATATATATATATACACACACACTGTATATATCATATATATATATATTGTATATATATACACAAACACTGTATGTATATATATATATATATATAAACTAATAGACATTTTTCATAAAATGTACTTTATTAAATTCTCATGCAAAGAAAGCTTTAATGCACAAATATGTTTCGGTAATCATTACTGCTCCAATATAAAATTATATTACATAATTATATTAGTACATTTTACTACTATAGTTCCTTTGTTTATATATTTAAAAAAATACATTTTATGTTTTCTCATTTTTCAATCTGCATTCTGTATATATATATATATATATATATATATATATATATATATATATATATATATATATATATATATATATATATATTTGTCAGTGTCGTGTGTTAAACCTCAGTGGAGACATGAACCCGTTCTAAAAATCCAAACCAGCCTCATTTGACAGTTTAATGGAAGTATTTATTAATTTTCTGCTGGAAATAGGAGGCAGACTGAAAAAGGAATACCAGTGGAACTTTATTAGATATTATTAAGGCAGCAGACACTCCCGAGACCCTCTTCTTCAAATAATGCATTACATTTAAAACTTCATTTTGTATGCACAATTGATCAGGGTCCCATGAGGAAGAATAGATTTAAGATCGACAGAAAGGACATATGACGCGGAAGGATTTTATGTTAATATAACCAAAGTTAAATCACAATATGATTAGAAGAATGAAGAAGATATTCCATTACTCCTTTGAAGGAAAGATATAAGATCTTTCTAAACTGATTTGCCCCAATCACACTTTGAAAAGAACCTGTTTTTGATAAGACAGACACGTAATAAAATTTTTTATGTTATTTTGGATTAAAAACTATCTAACAAGAAGTGTTTAAACTTTCAGGTTGAGCGTCTGATATTAAAAGACTGAAAAAAATTGAGAAAGATTCTGGAGTTTCGTTGAAGAAGCCTGAAGCTTTGTGCATTGACTTAATGAACATCTGACACTAAGTTTTAATTAACCTACACACACACACGCACACACACACACANNNNACACACACACACACACACACACACACACACACACAGGCCCCCGAGAGAAATTCACGCCTTTTGTTAATTAAGCCAAACACGTGAACGTCAAATGTTTTATTCCAATCTCTCATTCAAGTCAGTAAAACCACTACCTTGTCGAGGACAGATTCTGTCTTTTTCCGCAATCTTTCATAGGAAAAGGATGAATTGGCTTAATTAATAAAATTATATTAAATATTTCATGTAAATTGATTGTTTTTACAATTCACAATAAAGTAGAGTCTTGATAAATTACTAGTTAATCATATTTCACCACGGTCTCTGCTTATCTTGAAACAGCTTTATTGTCACAGGCCCTTTCTTGAATGGCTTGGAATTTTTTCCTTTTCATTCTCCGAAAGTTTATTTTCAAGATTAATGAGTCAAGACTTATCTTGGTGACAATGATTCTTATTCGTTCTTATTTTTTCCCCAAGTAAAAGTCCTCAGTCTATGGAAAATTGAAACGAACCCCCAGTTGTCCAGCATTCAAATCTGTTCTTTGGTTTATAAGCTCAACTGCTTCAGAATTTCAGTGTGAGCATCAGCGTGCGGTTTCCCTGGAATCGTCTGATAGGTAATAGAAGTAGAAGGCAAAGTGCATCAATCTAAAGACAAGTCACCGTTCACAGCCGTCTCAGGACGGACACTATATAACAACAGCAGCTAAACAGCACTAATTTCCTCGAATGAAATATGTTGCGTTCACAACGGCCATTTACAGGATTTGTATCGGAGGCCATATTTCAAGGTCAGGCTTCGTCTTCCTCCTATTAAACTTGTGTGAAACATTGACTGGGCAGTTTATGTCTCTGCAGATCCTCTCGGACTCTACGAACTGTGTGATGGGTGATGTGGAGCGCTGAGCGATGTGAAGATGGGAAATAGAAAATAAGTTAAATAATGATAACAACAATTCAATTGTTATAAGGGCTTTTGGGACTCTATAGGATGCTTATCTTTCATAACAATTAGGAAGGATTCCTTTATACTTAAGTGCAGAACAAAAGTCTCACACACACACACACACACACACGCACGCACGCACACGCACGCACGCGCACGCACGCACGCACACGCACACGCGCACACACGCACGCGCGTAAAACACGTCAAATTACAGGATTCATTGATGTTGCGCCAATTAACGTTAATTTTGCAACTATGGCATTTGAGAATTACGACTGGATTATAACTAATCATTCCTATTTGGCTCAAAGTCAAACGTGTGGATACAATTATTCATCTTCGTGGAAATTCTAAAACTATTTTGATTTCAGAGAAATTTCAGAGAAGTTTCTACATCGTTTCCGTCTGTCGGGACGTTTGCTGATTAGTGGCAGGTGTTACACTTAACGTGAATGACTGTTTAAATCTTTCACCAAATGTCCGCTAATGCGTTTTTAATTGCGGGTAAAGAAATGAAACATACACGTTTACCTTCACACAGCGGCAAAACCACCGCAGCATTGACAGCGAACGCTGGAGAAGATAGTGTCCCAAAAACAAATGTGAGCACAACTGTTGTCAAGTCTGGGACGCGTTCTGAAAGTCTACAGCGCCATCTACTGTCCATCCGCCAAGCCCGACACCTTGCAGTTTCCCCACCGTTGCACATTTTTAAACAATCGCACTCAAACACACATACATACACAAAGTGGAATAGATAAATCAAAGTTTGGTCTTAACCTTGACCTCCTCACCCTAAAGGAAGGAAGTCAAACTAATTTTCCCCGAGGGCCACATAAGCATAATTGGCTGTCCTCAAAGGGATTTGACTTATAAATGTAATAAAATGTAATGTAAAATAAATGTAACCAATCCTTAATAGTAACTCATTTTTTATTATAACCTACTCAAGCGACAATTGCAGTTGCGTAGAAAACTTAAGTTTGTTGCTCTAACATAAATCCTTTAACATTTTGTCAGCTTGTGAAAACACACATAACTCCATTAATGAAGGATTAAACTGTCCAAGTGAATAAAGAGAAAATAACATAAAATTGTCGTGGCTACCGTAGTCAAAAAGCATTTGGGAAATTTAGTTTTTGGTGAACGTGCGCTACTAATTTTTTTTTGGTATTTTTTTTAGACAATCAATTGTAACATGGACCCTTGATCCTCAAACAGGCCTTCAAAGTTGTGAGGCCCAAACACACCCCACCCCACAATTAACATATCGTAATAAAATTTGAACATCCTTTTCTCAGCTTCCGCCCAGATACTGAAACTGACAATTAGACTATCTTTTTAGAAACTTCTCCAAACTATTTCTCAAGTTAGGTTTTTAGTTATTTTCAGGTATTTTTCAATTCATTTTTGACCTTGTGTGATAAAGAGGTTGTAGTCTAGTGGTAAGGGAGTTGGACTTTAGAACTTTGGATTGCAGAATCAAATGACTGATGAGGCAGGAAGAATGACTTCTTTCTAGACTGAAGCTTGAACGCACTTCTTGTCCATCTGATTCAGGACTCTAAAAAGCAAATCTGTTTCATGTAATCAACAGGGACGTTTCAGAATAAAAAAAAAACTAAAGTTGGGCTCTGCTAAAATAGTTATTATAAAGCTAGTCTCTGGGTTCACCAAAGTTCACAGGCCATAGAATCGTTCTAACAGCCACTGCTCAAAGGTGCTCCTGCTTATACACAATAAAAACTACCCTGTTTGGTGTCTTAAAGCTAAAACAAATGTACAGTATGGTCTCTTCTAACCTTTGTCCTATCTGGTTAGACTTTATCTCTACATCCACAGGGCACATACACTACCTACGGAGGGCTACGTGTCTCACATGTTGCTGAGACAATATTTACTTGTTTTTTTCAATTACTTAATATCAAATTATTTAGTTGTATTATCAAGTTTACTTATTAGATGATTCCGTGCCATCACACACCACAGCTACTTTTATATTTTGCTTAAATAAATATTACATTCCATGCGAATAAGAATTTCACCTGAGGCGCTTCTCTTTCAAAAGAAAATATTATGAATAAGTTTAACGTTATATAAATAATGTATTATTTTCCTCAAACTTATGGTTATTCGTTTAGCATTACGCTAAAGAAAGCAATCTCGTGTTAATGCAACTTTTTTTTTCTTTAGATTTCTACACGTTTCAAATGTAAGTACAAATCCATATTGATGATCTTTTCAATATTCTGAATTTATTTGGTATCCAGTAACGATTAAAGTTGATATTAAAACAGGGCACTTGACAGAATCTTCTAAAGATAGAGTAAGGCAGAAGATCTCTGGTTCCTCTATGGATCAACCAATAAGACGCCGAGATTGTTGTTGAAAACGACCCTGCCATCAACCTCTTTACTGCAGTCAGGATGCCTCAGCAAGTCCAACACGCCGCTCTTCAGCTCGGCAGGAGCGTTCTTACTGAACTCAATCACCTCTGTGAGGAAATCCAGCAGAAGTTCTCCCACCTCGTCTCCCTCTGTGAAGCACTCGGTGATGTCCATCTGAGAAACCAGCTCGAAGTTCTTATAGCGGAGGCCTTTAGCATCCAAAAACTCCTTTACGTCGCCGGTGGTGACACACTGACTGAGCTCAGTGTTACAGAGTTGAGATCTGAACGTCGTCCATAACTTTCCCCATCCACTATCACCTTCACATAAACACGGTTTCAATACAACAAACATCATAATATATCAGTAAATGTACATATGAGTGTTCAACTATAGACATATAGAAAGGTGAACTGATTTACCAGACACCAAAATTATCAAGAGCTTCCCATCTTTCTCTAACAGGCTGCGATAAAACGACACGGTGGCTCCTGGGTCTTTTACATAGTAAAGCATCTGTGGAAAGAACAAAAATCAAACACTGATACATTTCTGTATGAAAACCTGAAGCTCAAAACCTGTATCATGTGAATGAAATCCATCTTTTTCCCAACGTTTTGATCCAGCCAGTGTTTTTCAAACTCAGACGCCGTCATCTTGTTCCACGAGAAGTTAGTAAAACCCAGATTTGGAGTCGTCGACACGCGAGCTAGAGAGAGAAAACTGTGAGGAAACAGCATTGATTTTATTCACCATCATTAATTCTTACTTTTGTACTTGTGAAGCATGTCGATGCTCGGCTCCACCACTTCATTGTCAACCTTGACGTCTGGATGTTTCAGGTGTAGCTGAGCGAGAATCTCCAGATCAATCTCACCTGTGACAAGTGTGAAAGAATCCTGTTAAAATCTAGAACTTTCTCTTCATTATTATCAAAAGTTTACCTGCTCCGCTTCCGACTCCCATCATATTAAAAACTGGCCTGCTGCCACCAAGCCTGGAAAGAGGGAATGTAATGTATTTTAGCACACGGTTAATATGAAATATCACACATTTAAATAAGTACGTACTTAGCCAGTATGTCTGGAAGAATGTTCTGGATGAAGTCCTGCATGCACTGGTGCTCTGATGAACGCTCCAGGAATAGCTCGAATGATCTGAGGTATCTGGGATAGTCTTCCACCAGTGATCTGAACTGACCTGCCATGAGGATTCCTGGCAAAACATGTTTGATGTTAGAATGTGATGACAGAGAGAAAATAGTAAGCAACTCCTTCATATATGTTGAGGTTTGGGTTTCTATTACAATCTGATGGTTGCAGATCATTCAAGCATCTAACTGAAGAACCTGACCAGTTTAAAATGTAAGATGTTGGACTGGTGCAGGATTTATTCTGTCTTGCTAGTAACTGATGTCGACTCTTTCATTCATGTGAAAGTGATTCCTGTTTTCACAAGGATGAAGTGCATTGTTCAATTAAAATCTTTTCCCCAAATTAGTTTCAAATACCATCTGACTGTCACGTCGCAACTGTAAAACTGATTTAGTTTGGATGGGTAATAATTGACAGTTCTCGTGTGTGACAGCCAGAGTCCAAAATTGTGATTTTTTCGTTTGTTAATGGACTAAATCAGCTTTCCCCTAATATTAATTTATATCAGTGTGTTTTACGGCAGCCTGTTGCGTCGCCAGTGTGATAAGTGTCTGGTGAAGAAAGCGTATGCGACAACTTACCTTCACTTATCATCCGAGAAATAGCGAAAGCTAGATATAACGCCGCATCCAGGATATATTCTCACGCCCATCTCGAGGTGAACACGCCCACGTCCTTAAAGCCGCAGTGTTCAATACAAGGTGAATAATTATTGGCATACACTTACTGTTTTGCATAGGATTTTAGGAACTACTTTGAATCTCACTATTCTGAAAATAATCGCATGTAAAATAAATAATAAAATAACACAAGCAAGATGAAGCAAACGCTAGTTTTGCGGCAGATTTCATTTTGTAGCGTTTGCCTCCCTCTTGTGTTCATAATGTAGCATTGCATGCGATAACAGCGATACAAAGATCTGCTGGTCGCACGGAGATACATTAAAAACTAAAAAAGATAAACATTAAATGAACAGCAAAGCAATACATATTTATAGTATGGCTATGCAAATGTAAAAACAGCATAAAACTTTCCTTAAGTGTCCATTAACTAAACATAAGAGTAGATCAAATAAATCAATTAAACTGTTCATGTTATTAAAACTACCTAACAAATGTCTTGGTTCGTTTCACAATTTCAACCCGTCGGTCCAAACAGATTTCTCTATTGCTGGTGGAAAAAAATCCTGATTAAAATGAGAAGCCACAGAGATTTCTGGGAAATCTTCAGATCTATTACATTAAGGCCTAATGGACAAATGGAAGCTGACAGAATGGCCCCATCCACACACGTGTCCCTCAGGCGGCCCTGACAAATCTGTTTAACTTCACCTCGCTTTTAAGTGAAAACGGCAGGCTTTACTAATAAAAACTGATTCAACTAAAGATTTAAATGATTTAGCATCCAGGCGTAAGTATTTTATGGGCTTCATTTCACCGGGAAGAGATGTTCAAGGGCAAAAAGTCTACTTTATAACTCCATTTTCTGCCGTGAATGATCTTTTTTAAAAGAGAACATAAAAAGAGTCATGAATAGTAAAAAATACTAAGACTACTCAGATTTGAAATGCTCTGATAAACACTCACTGTACATATACTGTGCATGCCACTTGCTAGTAATACAAGACTGTCCATTCATAATCTGTGGGTCAGAATATAATCTATAATAAGAAAATATTGTATTACTAGCAATTGTATAGTAAGTGCATTACTTGTATTACGCATACATCATATGTATTCATATTATATGATCAAATTCAAAAATGACTTAATTCTTAATAGGTAATTCTGTACCAAAAAATTCAGTTTAATATTTGAATTCTCAACCACGACAAAACATTGTAAAAACTTCACAATGACCTTGGGCAGCAAAAAGCAAAACACATTTCACAGTCTCTATCCTGATTGGTTGAAAAACGACTCCCATCTTCCCTCAAAACAATGAGGTAATTCGCTTGACATTCATTCTCACACTTTCATTTGCACGTAAATCAACAAGTAAAAACATATTCCACATTATCACAATTTATTAGCATTTTCACACGGTTAAAACAAAGTGCCATGTAAACTGAGGATCAGTGTTTTACAGGCAGCATATTAAACATCTCAGAAGAAGCCATGTAAACAAGTCAGTGAAGAACTAGGGGAAATAAATAAGAATAATCAATTCAATTCAACCCAAAAACACACTGATGACTTTGTCACTAAGAGCAAATTTCCATAAAAATGCAAGGCCACTTTTGGATAATCCAGTGTATGACAAAATCAATCCAGCATGCAAACTCACGATTGGTCGCAAAATAAAGGTATTCAGAATATATATTGCCATTTTCCCCAGGTTTATGCAGCCTGGGAAAGAAAATAAGTTCTATTATCTGACCGCTAAGATGTCCATTTCTGCTTCTGACCAGACTGAAATCATTTATAAAAGAACCCAAAGCCTGATTTCATCAGTCGAAAAGCAGCAGGATCTCAAACAGAGGACAGATCTGTTGTTCCCGAAGACTAACAGTCTCCACGCGATATGATACGATACAAAGAAAAGGAAGTCTGAAGCAACCCAGGGAAACAGACGGGCGTGTTGGACATGGCGACTACATTCATTCAGTGGAGAGAAGCCACTTCAATCGGAGGTCTTGCATGGTTACGTCTAGACTTCCTGTGATTCCTAAAACCCGGAGGAACTACAAAAAGGACAATTTCAGACAGTTATGCTTTGAAAAAAACGAGGAGCTTTAAACGTACTGTAGACGCCAAACACCAGAGTAGAATTAGCACCTCGAGAAACCAAGAGGAACATTCAATGGAATTACGCACAGGCAGCTCTCTTCTTCTCAGTTTGTGCTGAAGAACTTCCTCAAAGGTCAGGAACACAGGCTGATATCAGTCGTTGTCGAGGCAGATATCATGCACTCCTGATGAAGGTCGAAGGTCAAGCTGTGGGAATGAAGTGCACTAACCTCTCAGCGCTTCAGCTCTTCAGAGACGTTCTACCAGAAAGCACGGGTTGACGTGAAAGTTTCTGCTGCACAATTAAACTAAAAACACTAGAAAAGTTGCCAGAATACAGAAAGGAATGACTGACAGCACTAATGTAGTGCATACGTTTGTTTCTTGCTCTTCACTTGCAGTCTGTGTGACAGGGAAAGTTCACTCAATGTCACGTATAAACTGAATTTTTGAATTAGATCACGTAATTATGATATATATATGTACGTGGGTCACATTATAATCTATTTATAATCTGACTCATAGATTATGATTAGATTACGACGGAATAGTTTGGTTTTAGAGAACAATCCCTGTTACCCAACATTTGTGATCCACTTGAAACTAGGGACACTTCTTTATTTTGGGGAGTTGAAGTAAAATCATGGCAAGAAAAGGTCAAAGTCCTCCATCCGGTCCATGGAATGTCAGCTGTGGCTTAAATGTCACGATTTTCACAATGACCACTGATCCAAAACCTCTGTCCTTTCACAACACGTTGTGCCAACTGCCGAATTCAAGATTGAGGAGTTGATGCTTTTGTGTCTCGTTGTTTTCCTTTTTTCGTTTTATTGTTTTTAAATCAAATGCAGTTTCTGATTTGAAAATGCACGTAGTCCAGCTTGTGCTTTGAATGTGCAGTCAGGAAAAAAAGCTTGATCACATGTCCACATCTCCGTCATACGCCAGAGTCAATTGCTTCTGTGGAGGAGTTGCACTTTTACCCTGCTTGAAAGGTTTGCTGTTGAAAAGAAGAGGGAAGAAATCGATAACGTGGACGTTTTCGCCACTGCAGTTTACAATCAGGCCACTTGGTGGCAGCAACTAATCACAATTGAGTAAAAAGCAGACTACATACTGTACTGACTTTTAGTGAATGAATATCAATGGCATATAAATGTATAATGCATAAATACTGTTTTAAATAGAATTTTATTGATTGACAAATACATACCAAAACAGGAAGGCCACAGAAATTATGAATAGTATCAGAATGAATCCTCCTGCTGTTAAACCATAGACCCACAGTTTAATTCTGCCATCTGTGTAATAAAACAAACAAAACATATTTACATTAACATATTCTCACAACATAATAGTTAGACAGGCTGGTGTTTTCTTCTCTTGAAGTTTGTGTAAAGCAACAAATGTCTCTTTGGGTAAGAACGTCTGGACATTGCAAAAATGTAACACAAAATGACCTGGGGACAATTTTAAGAGGTTTCTTCGGATAATTAGTTATTCTTTTTGTTCTTTTTCCATTTATGGGTCACAGGGAGCGGGAGACAATTACGCAACTCTGAGCCAATGTGACACCAATTTAGACTTTTTGGAAACTAGGGGAATTTATGGGAATTATGGGAAGTTTGAATTCATGAATAAATGCTTCTTTTTGGACTACAAGAGAACTGGTCTGGACTGAACTTAACTAGACACTCAGCAGAAGAACCTATGTGAACAGACATCCTGAAAAAAATGACTTAGAAGACAAAAAAAAGCCATATTGGTTCTTGAAGGTTCTGCTTGGCTGTTTGGCTAGTTTGTGTTGATGACAATTCCACTAAAGAAACTATTTCACCATCTCAGTTCAGAGGAAAGAACAAGGTGTGTGTCGGAGCCATTAAGATTCTTGCATAACTGACGGGACGAGATCTGAAAACACATTGCTCAGATAAAAGACATCAGGCTGATGAGCACCACAGAGAGATTTGCTCACAGCAACAGAGACGAAGCCTTTGAGATTTAAGTAATAGATGATGCAAAACTTCTTAGGATCGGAAAACCTTGCTAATAAAGTTTTGCAAATTTGGTAGTAACTTTCACTGCAGACTGATGTTGCGGTAATGATTGTTTTAGAGATTTATAAAAACAAGCAGATAATATAGATGTTTAAGAAAACTGATATTGTGATAGCCTTGTAATAAATATACACTGTCTTCAACCACATGCCAATAATAATCAGTTATATTGTTTCTACATATACTACAAGGCTCACTTAAAATTATAAAAAGTGTTTTTACCGGAATTAATTGTGTATCTTATATGTGAAGAAAGATTAAACTACAGTATATTGACTATCTATGTGCCTTATAATGTGATGTGCCTTATAGTCCAAATTGTACAGTAATATTTATAATTTGGTATGCATTACAGTCCAAGATATATGGTAAAATTTATAATCTGGTGTGCTAGTTACTAGTTCATAATATATGGCAGCAAAATAAAAAAAAATCCGGTTTGCTTTTCGAATAAAAAAATACAAACTGGTACAATAATAAAATAGAGTTTAGAACATTTTGATGGTGTTTTAAACAGACACTTTTTTAATAAGAATAATACATAATGCCGCCACTACTACTACTACTACTACTACTACTACCACTACTACTACTACTACTAATAATAATAATAATAATCATTATTATTATATCTTGTAATATAATTCAAGACATACTGTATTTTTAAACACATTAATTAATTAGCATACTACATACTAGCATAGTACTAGAATACTACATATAAATATTGTAAAATATCATGGACATAAGATCTAAATACAGTCCCTTTATATGGGCTTTATATGATTCTAAAGTGTTTTCTTGATAAGAAATAATCAATTCAGTGGACAATTTCAAGACCGTCACCAGCAGTGTCAATAGTTTGCACATAAAAAAATGTGATAGTTCTTCGTATTCAACCAACTGGAGGCAGGGATTCCTCACTCGCTGTACCACAGGCCGCTAAATTTAGTTCTAATCAAAAATGGCCTCTAGCCAGCAATAAAAAAACACTGTCTGTCAAGTTATGGGCGATACAAATCACAGCGTTATGAGACTGTGCGCTGCAGATTTTCTCTCGGCTCCAACGACACATAAACATCCAGGCACTAAACAGAGGCCGAGTCTCCGGTCTCATAAAGAGCGTCCCAGCCATAACTCAAAGCTGCCATACGTACATCTACACCAGCCCATCCTCATATGCCTTTCAAATACCTGGACCGAGGGGCTGCAGGGACCACTCGCTGAAGAAGTCGTGGATCTGAGTGCTGCTTGGTTTTAATCTTCCAGAGCTGGTCTTCACATCTGCCTTCTTGTTGTCGGCACCCGGGGTCTTGGTGCAGTAATCCAGGAATCCATGTGTGGTCATCACTTCAGTGTAGCCCCTTTCACACCCGCACACACCACTCTGAAACAACACAGACCACTGTGAAGACCACCAGTCCCACACCAGAGCACCTCACGCTTTACTGCAGTGCTCTCGGTTTTAACATGTGCAGTGTAAAGTACTTGAGCACTACAACATCTGGCTACTTTGTACTTGTACTGAGTGTCAAAACATATAAGCAACTTTTACTCTCTACTTGATTACATTTTTGATTGAGCATCTGTACTCTTACTCCACCATTGAAGGAACACTTATTGTTACATTGTGATTGTGCACGGCAAGTCTGCATCGTTTTCTAACATGGTTAATTTTTTGGGCGGATGAGGTGATAACACCATCTGCAGGATGCTGAATTGTACTGGATGCTATTCACGCAATTGTGATTTAGCAGTTGCACAATTTTTGGACATTTGAATTTGGCTGAGACTGACTTTTTGTTCTTTTTAAATCTATTTTGTTCTGTCATTTCGAAATATTGAGGTGTTCAATTTCAAATATATATTAGGAAATAAAACCCCATAAAAAAACAGTTTCTGGTTTTTCACATTTCTTGATGGTTTTTGAGACAAAATTCAGTTTCGAGTAAAATACTCGTGTTCTTTTAAATTGGATACTTTGTGACTTTTACTCACGTCTTCTTGGAATTGGTGACTTGTACTTTGTTTTTACCATAAGGTAACCACACTTGAGTATGGTTTTGACAAAATCTAAAACTGGTCTTTTGTATCTCCTTCATCATATATAAAGGCACCATGCTAGGATTTTAGCGTCAGGAAGTGTGTACCTGCTTGCAGTGGGAGAAAGGCTTGGTGCAGGGTGGGTGACAATGGCGCACAGTGGTCGGCCGGTTCTGTGGAAAGCAGCCCCCTTCCAGCAGGAAACAACACAAGTAATTATTGCCATTTCCCTACAGATAGCCAGATAAAAGTGCTGTCACACCTGATTAATGGCTTTAAGGACCCATCACAGCTTCTGATCAATCAGAGAAGATTGTAACTTCGGAATGGAAAATTACATGTCAAAGCATCAGAGACTAATACCCCAGGTTTCGGGCAGAAGAGATTACCTTGCGCAGCTTATATCGGCCTGGAATGATCCTGTACTCAGATAAGATCACCTCTCTCTGTTATTTACAGCACTTAGTGCAACGCCAAAGCTTCAGTTTCACTCCAAACGCAATTGAAAGCTCATCATCTGGAGTGTGTTTATTTTGCTAAAACGAGACAATGCTTTTGAGCATTTATCTTGTCGCTTTTGGGCCACCACTTGGCTTTTCATTACTTGACTTGAAGCGTGTGAGATAGCAGAACGAAAGACAAAACATGTTTTCATCGGTTCATTTGTCTAAAAACGGGCCCTGTTTAGGCTGAATTTAAAATTTAGAATATAATAGTTTCAGCATGGATTGTATCTTTTTATTTTTTTTAATAAATCTATAACAAATCTATAAAAGAAAACACGTTCAGCAAACAGTGTGCTTGCCGCTAATTGTCCTGGAGCATCATCTTCATCACCATCTTTAATCATGGCACGATTTTTAGATGCTAAAGTGGCTTTTCAGTCCTTCTCCCTAACAACTCTCACAGTCGGGCTGCATATTTAAAGAGTGTGGAAAAGGATTTGCGATTTAAACTAATAAATATGGCATTTGTGATTCTACTACTTCTGGGGAATTATCCAACTACTTTATAAAAAGAGTTGACTGAAAATCTGTAAATGACAACAATTACCGGTAATTAAGTCTAAAGTCACTAATTGGCAGACAATACTTATTTGGTTTCTTTCAGTTCAGTTTCATTCGTCCAACTATAAATGGAAAAGACTGTGACATAATTAAAATTGTTCTAAATATAAAAATATAATGTACCCTAAATCTTTCTAGCTCTTGACTTTTACTCGACCTTCATGGCTAAATGGTTTTCAGACCGCTTTTGGGCAACGCGTGACATCAGAAGAATTTCATATAGTGAAATTTTCCAGCAAAAATGTAAAAAGGATAGTTCAATTGTGTTTGTAATTGCGTTTCTGTCTCATTAACGCGTAGAAACAAACACAATTTGAACGCAAAACATGAATGAAATTTATGAATGAAATTTGCTAAATAACTTTCAAGGTCAATGTGCAAAAGGAATTTGAAAAACCAATTTGTGAGGAATTTAAGACGTTATTCTCTGGGATTAATAATGTTCATTGAATCTTAGTCTGATAGGAGGCAAAACCAACCAATCAGTGTCAGTGGGAGGGTCTTAAGTGTCCGAAAGTTTTTAATGCTCGCCCAACAAGTGGACAATACTTTTCTCTTTTCTCTGTGAATGTTTCATCACTAAAACGCGGCCATCAAAAGTCTTTTTTTCACAAGAATGCGGTTCTTTCAAGTAAGTCACTGGCCATTCAGTCCCAAGAAGCAGTGTATTTATCCCGCCCCCAGATGCTGATTGGTAGGATCTGTAATTATTAAAATTGATCATGTGAATTCATCTTGACCTTAAAATTACTTGCATTGAATTTGCATATTAATTTGAGTATTTCGGCGTGCCGAAGCAAAACACATTTGCAAATGCCACTCGACAAACCCTTCGGTTTTCATCCAAATTATTGCTCCATGCATTTTCATAGTTTTTTCATTTCGAAAAATCATGGGGATTATCCAATGACGGCTAAGTTGACATGTCTATCACTTGATCTATCGATTATCGTAAATGCCCGAGGTCTCGGCGCGAGATTCTCCTACCTGTCACGTTGACCCCATCAGAGCGCTGGCACCACACTGAGCGTTCGTTGTCATTCCAGGCACTGGTTCTCCACTCGTAGCTATGACATTTCCCTCCTACGGCACCACAGAGATGGAAAGGCGCTCATTAGATTTCCCGATTTCAGTGGGGTGTGATAATAGCTCAGCTTAGCATTACGTCCTAATGAATATACACAACCACGGCCTTCCACAGCGGCGCGACAGCACTCAAACACACTGGAGAGGCTAACCTGGTGCGTTCAAAACCAACATCTACTCTCACACAACAATACACATGTATTCGGCTCCCAAGCAGCAAATATTTGCCTTGTCATTTTCCAAATGATAAAATCTGTTTGTTGAGAAAATGTCAGAGTCTGCTGACACGGCGATGATCTAAGTGTCATCTCGGCACACTTCCTCATGCTGTCAGTGTGGAACAGAGGACAGAAAACTGCTCGCGTCTATCATGACACTTCCACTCTCAAGACGCCTCGGAGAACTCGAGTGACGGTGTGCGAAACTCATTCGCAGTTCAGCGCTCGGCGAATGTCACGGTTCGCTGGGAATGAAATGCAGGCTGAATGGGATTCATGCAGCTTACGGAAAGATATCGCCGCAAAAATGCTAGAATACTTCAGGTCTAATGGGAAGCATTTCTTGTGAATGGACTGAGCAAGATGCTGGGCTTGTTCACCTTTACAAGGCCGCGTCTCAAAGATCTGGTGAGGGCAGCTGTCCTGATTCTCCAGCACCTGTATGACCACGGCGCGTGATCGGGCTTGGCGGCCCATCGTCTCAAAACTGCGGCCCTCCAGACACGTCAGCTGACAGGAACTCCACTGCGACCACTCTGTGAGGTGACAGTCCCCTGTGGATCACACATGTCAACTCACACCTTCTTCTGTCACACCTCCGTGCAGTTTTATGCGCAAAAAAACAATTCTTGCATGTCAAACGTACATTTAATAATTGTGTCATTCATTCTCTTCAAAGAAAGTGAGATTTAGAGTTGGATTTGAGAACAAATCCCAGACCACATCGGAAGTGTTAATGACCAAGACAATGATCATTCTGGAAGTCTTTTTGGATAAGTATCAGAATCAAAATGTAAAATAATGCAAATTTGGTTTTATATCGTAACATATCGTGATGTACTTTAATAGGGAAACGGCACTGAGCGCCTCCAGGAGAAGTGAGGTGAACACACACTCAGAGAAGTGAGGAGCCTAAATTTCAGTGGCGGTTGAGCAGAACGGGTTGGGTTTCTTTTTCAAGGACGTTCCAGTGATACCTTCCGGAATTTGTCTCCCAAATCCATCTCCATCATTAGGCCAGAACTTAACACACGCACACACACACACACACACGCACACACACACACACACACACACACCACACACACACACACACACCACACACACACACACACACACACACACACACACACACACACAGTCTCTTCATACTGCTCCTCTTGGCTGCTCAGCCTAAAGCTTGTTTATGTGAAAGTGATTCAAAAGAATCAGACACATCACAATTCGACGTTAGTTCTGATTTTTAACAAATTAGAAATACTACAAATTTGTAGTGAGTCTTGATTGCTCAAACACTTCAGCTTTGAAAAAGTTTCAACTTTGCTCCAAGTGGCATCCATCATTATAGTGGCATCTTTGATCTAAGTGGCATCATTATCATCAACTATACATCATCCAACAGTATAACTGTTAAGAGTCAAATTGGAATCACAAATTGTAGAATCGATTGTTTCTATTGTCACAAATTGTAGAATCAGTTTCTACTATAATAGCTGAGGAAGGCAACACGTTGATTTGGTGTCAGCTAGAATACAAAATAAGAGCTTGGAATAATTGAACAATAGACACTGAATAGATTTAAAGACGATGAACATTAGATTCTTTCCTTCCTCTATCACAAGCAGCTTGAAGCAGATCTAAGATTTACAAACATTGGATCCATTTGAAAACAGAATTCACTGTGATTCTAGCTGTATTGGTAAATGTCTGGGGAACATCTCTGGTGAGCATTATATATTCTTTTTATTTTTGTGTTATTTTTTTCTTTTTACTCTCTCAAATTAGCTTGCTCGCTCACTCACTCACTCACTCACTCACTCACTCACTCACTCACTTTTTTGCTCTCTTAAGCTAACCCTCTCTCTCTCTCTCTCTCTCTCTCTCTCTCGCTCTCTCTCTCTCTAATGCCATTAATATTTCCTTAGTATTGAAGGGTTCTGTAATTGCACGGCCCACAACTCCATTCATCTGCAACAGGAATAACAGAGCTCGTTTTGATTCAAACTCCCAGGTTTAGCACTAAGCTAATATGTCAAAGCTAAATATATTATCTATTTTGGTCTGGCTTTAGTGTTACAAAAGCTATGCAAATATGAAAAAGCGACAAATAACATATGTTAATTGATTGAGTTTCTGCAATGGGTTGTTAGCCTTTTAGACATGCTAATGCTAATCAAAAAAATAGTCTTGACGCCTTTCAATGCTAGGCTTGCAAAAAGCTTGCTGTAGTGACAAAAAAGTATTGTGAATATGAAATTAAATTGGCAAAAATAAATGTGATTTAGATTATTGGCTCTGGCACTAATCACAAAAAGTTGATAGCTTTATATGCTAATGCTAATCTGGAGTGCGCAGTATTGACAGTTTTCAAAGACAACCCCATGGCAGTTTGGCAAAAAAAATGAAGTCTTCAGTTGCGTCCTTGATTCGTTGACATCAAAGTCTCTGCCAGCGCTTCTACTACAAGCTAATGAAGAGATTTTGGTGGGATCATACAAAGTCGTCCAAGCTACTAACAGGCCGACGAGATTGATCTCACTCTCTGGTGTAAGAATCGAATACATTAAGGAACACTTCAGATACATTTAGCAGTGTCTTAGCTGAAGGTCATCCATGGCCGGCTCTCCTAATCCCGCTTCACAGCGACGTCGTCCCCACCTGTGCGCTTGGGCTTCTCAGCCATGACGTCCCTTTGATTCTGCAGCCAGTCTGGCTATTAGAGACAATCTGTGCACCCAGGCATCTCATTATCCATCATCTTCATGAAGCTAGTCTATTTTCATCCTTCACTGGAGCTGCTCAAACATACAATAACAGCAGCACTTACCATATGCCGCCCTTTTTGGGCTCTTTCTTCATTGTCTCCACCATCCTCTCTTTCACTTTCTGTGACATCTTTCTGCCTCTTTCCTGGCTGCATCTGTTCTTTTTGCGAAATTTGTGTTTTTTTTTTTTTTTGTTTTTTCAAAACGAGGTCTGAATTTATACTAGATTGACAGGAGGCAGCAACAAGATAGAGAGTGTATGGAATCAGATTAGTGCCAAAAATATCAAACGTAAATTTCTAAGAAACGAAGGAAAAAGCGTCACATTTACATGTGTTTTTTTATTTTTGGCTCGCAATCTTGACTTTTAAAACTTTTTTTCTCGCCTCAGACTTTTTGTTCGTTTTTCTTTTTCGTTTGGAATTCTGGCCGAAGTTTAACGTGGGGGCGGCCTTTACTCTGATTGGCTGGTGGAGAATGTGATTGACAGCTCCGTGATCAGCAAGTGTGGGTGGATTGCGAGCGGAGAAAAATCGAACTAAAATTGCAAGAAAAAAATATAAAAACCAACGTAAATGTGAAGCAGGCTGAGGAGAATTGTACCTAATGTGCTGATGAACTGATGGTTAATCTGAAGTTAAATAAAAAGCAAGCATACATTACCTGGGCATGGGACAAAACACGGCTGATGGAGTTCCTGCTCGCTTTCCTTCCTGACACGATCTCCACACTTTTCGTCATCCACTGCTTTCGAATTATGGGGGTTGCTGGCCCAGTCTGTCCAGTGCACCACACACGTCAGGTTCCTCTCCCTCATGCCCTCTCCACATTCTGCCCCCTTCACAAAAACACAAGACGGACTCATTAATCCGGCAGACCCAGAGCATCCAGGCGGAGGAGCTTATTACAGCGACACCTTTCCCTGACTGAGTGACATTTGGAACGGAATCAGGCTTTGGCTTTTTTGATGACCTTTGACCCGATGACTCAAGGTTTAAAGGTTTCACAACAAATACAAAGCAAACAAATACTATTATGTCTTAGTTTCTTTGTGAGCAAAAGAAACAAGCAAAAAACTTTTCCTTCTTATCTGTTTTTGTTAACCAGTGCATAGTCATTACTCACAGAATATTTAAAGAGTCCAGAATAAGCAGAGTGACCAGTTTCAGCCACATTATGACCTTTATTGCTGAAAACATACACAATGTGACACTTCAACCTGAAGAAGGCACAGGAAGATGGTTAAAAAACACATTATCTGTGATTATCTCAGTCCTTGTCCTCTGACAGAACACACAGAAAGAAAGAATAACATTTCTAATAGTGAATCACGAAGCATATTGAATTGAATGGAAAAGCTTTTCATTGTCCCACAGCGGAGAAATTTCATGTCACAACAGTAGAAACTAATTTAAATAAAAAAACAAACATGACCATAACAAACCGCACACATCATAATAAACAAACAAACAAACGAACACAAACCATAAATCAATAAGTAGCGCTGCACATCATAAACACAGTTCCAGTCACCAGCTTAAATTTAAATTGTGGAGTCTAATCGCAGCAGGTAGTAAAGATCTGCGATGTACAGTAGTGGCTTCACCATAGTAGGGTAACACGCAATGTTCTGCCGACGTTCGATTCCCAGGGAAAGCATTAAACTGTAGGATTTTATGAGTATGGTTCGCTTTTGGCGCTATGAACTAAATCGAACTCTAAAATATGATCCAAATAAGCTCGTTTTCTACATAAACTTCTACATTTAGAATAATAAACGTTACTTTAGCTTTAAATTTCTTAATCACGGGTAAGCATCATTGATATTACATTTTTCTTCATGTAAAACTATTAAGATTATATTTAGCTATATTTAACTTCATATGATATGTATGTCTTTTTTCGAGAGATTGTAAATACATATAGGGAATCTGCTCAAATAGGGAAGAAAATGCAAACTCTAAACAGAAAACAAAAAAAACATATTCAAACCCATGACCTTGTTGATGTTCAACCTTTATTTTGCAGAACTGATTTATGACGAATGCACATCAGACACTGAAATGGACTTTTGAAAGTGTGCAATCTTTTTTACCATATTTTGTGCAATTGATCTGGGCATACATGGCTCCTGAGACGAGCGGAAACCCCGAGATATACAATTAAAATCCTTTGCAGATACAAGAGAGCGCAGAAGAGAGGATAGGAAAATCTGAACTCTCCCACTGTTCTTCACTAATGATAAGAACGTAGATGCCAGAGAGATTGTAATCAGCAGTTCCCTCACGTCTCAATGACACAAAGTCCCTCTCCTGGCTCAAACTATGCATGTGAGGATGCGGTTTCTACAAAATACAATTAAAGAACCCCAGTGTGCTAGACACGCTGCTATCAACACCACTCGGGCACAAGTATAAGGATTGAGCCATTATATTCCATAACCAGTAAGCAGACAGAGTAAAGTGTAAAGAGTACCTGAAAACCGTACTTGAGTAAAAGTACATTACTGTACAAATTACTCCATTACAAGTTACAAGTAAGACTTGAGTAAAAGTCGTAGTATCGAATTAAAAAAAAAAACCTCAAGCGTTTTACTAGTACTGAATTTGGCTAAAAATAGCAATCAAGAAATGTGATTAAACAAGAACCTCTTTACTTTTACCCAGCCCCATCCCCATGTTTAAATGCTGAACGATCAAAAAACACTACATGTATAGTATGTATGTGACAAATAAAACATTTAATTGGAATTTCAAAAATGTAGTCAACTAGAGAGTAAAAGTTGCTTATATTTTTGATAATCAGTACAAGTACAAAGTAGCCACATTTTTTCACGTAAAGTCCATTTACCCAAGTATTTTACACTACTGTAAGTAGAGAACATAAACATTGCATTGCTAATGCTAACATACCTCCACTCGACAGAGAGACCAGCCACTTAGGAGCCACGTGTAGCAGGGGCTGATGGGACAGGGCTTAGTCTGCGAGAGCTGGGATGCACACGGACGTCCTTCCTCGTGGGCCGGCTGCTGTACGCTACGAGACCGGCTCATAACACCTGCAATGGAGACACACACTTACTGCAAGTGCATACTATAAAAGAAAAGTAGTGGTCTGGGTAAAAATAGCGCAATCGTAAGTCTTTCAGCAGCTTGAGACAATGCTTTGGATTATTGCATTATTAAAAAATGTTACAGCTAAAATATTTATTAAATGCACAATGCATGAACGGACACATACGCGTTTTATACAATCACACACACGTCATTTCCACGTGGTTAAGGTTGGTCTTCAAACACCGAATTGATGTGTCTCCTCGGTTTGTTCCGTATGGAATTCTCGGTGAAATTTCCACAAGCCTGACAATGACAGTACAGACCCTTAAATCACTGAACTTCTGAGGTGATGGAATGAAAGCCTATCTGAACTTGGTAACTCTCCAATGAGTTCAACGGCAAAGAGCTCTTCTTCCAGCCTCTATTAAACATTTATCATGGGTCCGCAAAAAAAGTCACAGCACAAACCAACGGCTCATCAAATTCCTGTTTTGTGCAGGCTTCAAGCATGTCATTCATTAAAACACTCGCAGGCACTCTGGCCAGATGAGAAAGCCCTTAAAACACTTAAAACAACGTGATGTGACAGTAGAACGATCTACTTTATCATATAGAAGATTGAAGAGAGTGCAGGAGGTCGAGAGAGAAATGAGGTTAGAATGAAGAAAAAGGCAAGACACAAAGAAATTAGTGTTAGGAAAAGAGACAGAGAAAAAGAGGGAGAGGGGGCCAGAGTGAAAGAAAGAGATAGATAGATAGATAGACAGACAGACAGACAGACAGACAGACAGACAGATAGATAGATAGATAGATATGGAGGGGGGGTGAAATAATGACAGAAAAAGATAGTCAGAGAAAGGGAGAGAAAGGGAAATAATTTGAGAAAGGGAGAGAAAGAATTAGAATGTGAGATAAAAGGGAGACGAGAGAAGAAAGAGGGAGAATGAACAAAAGAGAGGGATAATAACAGATAAAGAAAAGGGCTGGGGGTGATACAAACCAAAACAGAGAAAAGAGAAAGGGAGAAAGTTAAAGGGAGCGACAAGTGAAACAGACAAGCAAAAATGGAGAGAGAGAGATAGAGAGAGAGAGAGAGAGAGAGAGAGACACACACATAACTGGGGGATTGGTTGTTTGGGTCTCAGGAGTCGCACTGTCAGATGCATTAAAACTCTATATACACAGAAGCCATAATGAAGCCACTTTCCCAGCCTCCAGTGAGGCGCACAACAGCAAGCGCCACTCTGACACAGCCAGGAAATTGTTCTTTCTCCAGCTTGCTCATCTCTGTATTTATTTCACTGCTTGTGTGAGACGCCCAGAACTTCCTGTCTGCGTTGCTTAAGAATTCCCTTCGGATGAAAATAAAGAGAAAATAATAATAATAAAACTGCTTTCAGAGAGATACCAAGATAATATCTTAATGCAAAAATATGATTCTGTTGGAAGTGAGTAATTAACGGGCTGAAGTGATAAGGAGAGGGTCACTGGAGCCACTGGGACTCGCCCGCTCTTAATGCCAGTAATTAGCCTATTTATATTTAGCATGGAGCAATAACACCGCGCCATGCAAATAAAAGCAACCCGGGCAACAAACTTCAAATTAACGTTTGAGATTTAATGAACACTAAGGCAGGAAATACATTTCCCTTTGATTAATAAATCATTCCTCGTTCAGGAAAGCGAGGACTTGATAACCCTGAGTTATTAACCTGTAAGCTGATGCTTAAATTTGACTCGTGACATGACATCCATAATTAAAGAGGGATTTAGCCCTCATATGTTAATGAACCAACACTGTAAACAGCACCAACTGCTTTAGCACACAGTGTTTGTTTATCTGTCTTAAACCCATATGCACAGGTTTGAGCCGCATGCAAATGACAAGAAGGCAGATAGACACAATGTTTCATATACAGTGGTACCTTCACTTATGAATGACTCTGCTAACAAAAATTTCCTTTTACAAAGGGCGTCAAGAAACATTGTCTCTTTTAATTTAATTATTTCACTACACTACACGGTAGGCCAAATGTTGTAGCGACAAGCAAGTTAAGCAAGTTCTTTTCATACCACTATTATGCAGGGAGATTTTTTGAGTGAATGCAAGAGTCCAGACGTATTAAGCAGTTTTTTTATTCTTCAGGCACGGATATCACCCCTGATGACGTCACTTTGGTTGATGAAACTGCAACACCCGGTGGTGGAGAAAGGCAATGCAGGTGGAGTTGTTAGACGAGACAAAGCGTTATAATAAGTAAAATAAGTGTTTGAGTGCAACCAACCATCGTGTTATTTTGCAACAACAACATAACAGAGACAAGACGTTCAGAACAGTGTCTGTGCTGTTTTATGTTTACGCACAAAAGTACAACCCAAGTGAGAAGCTCGGCTAACATCCTGGTGTTGTCAGGGTCCGCGCTGATCCGGCTACGTCACAATTATTGTGAGATTATAACGAAATTCAAGATGTCGGATGTAGTGTGTTTTTATTACAATTATTACAATGTTATTTCATATTAATAAAGTTGACTAAACGGATTATTTGATTTACAGGCAAAATGTGGCCCATTTTACAAAATTTCAACTGCTGTCGGCACAAATTAATTTTGTAAAGAAAGGTACCACTGTACTGTATATACATATATAAGAACCTATTCAGGCATTGTCAGATCAAATTTCATTGTGCCACAAGACAGTGACTGGAATCCTGACAGTACCTAGCCGAATTGACAGTGCCTTGGCAAATTTCTCTAAGATAGAGTCTTTCCACCAGTAAATCACACATTTTTCCAGACAGAGTTCATTAGAGCTGAAAAAAAAAACCTGCGTGCCTATTGTGAAATTCTCACATCAAACACAAGATGCTAACATGGATGCAGCTTTGAAATCGCCTGGGTTGCATCAAGGAAGATTTTTAAGGCATTCTAATGGAAATCTCGACAAGTCTGAGAATATTGTGCAATGTCAAATTAGTTGAGCTATATAGTTAGTTGAACTGTAAGAGTTTTTCCAGTCTTAAGCTGCACTTCAATGCAAAACTAATGTGGATAATATTAAGAATCTGACAGGGTTTTTTTTTAGGATTAATTTAGAGATTAATCTGTTCATACACTGTATATAGATATATTTAATTTTAAGGTAATTCATGTTAGGCATCTTTTTCAAAACGTTCTCTTAAGTCTTGTTTTCGCATTGGACAGAATTGTGCAGTGTGCAGTTACCCTCCAGCTGTCATTAGCAGAACTAGACCCTGTGACCCACCTTTACTGCCACAGGTGTGAGAACACTCCGTCCAGGCTGCCCAGTCCGACAGAAGGCAGTTATACGGGCAGTCCACAACACAGTCCATCGTCAGTTCCCACGGCTGAGGAAGTCCCAGCTAAAACAGCCAGACACTCATTAACCCCTCGCCGCCCCCCTCACACATAATCTTCTGTCTGATGAAGCAGCAATGAGTCAATGAGGAGCTTTTAATGGGACAAAGCTTCAATGAAAGATTCATTTTCTGGACATGCAGCAATACAGTAGGGAGTTAATGGACAGTCATGGGTGGTTTGATATGCGTGCAGTCGAAGGGCATAATACAAAGTCACAGTAGTTAATTTCCCCTCAGAGAAGGCTTCTAGAGAGAGTGACGGCGAGCTGTGAAAGTTAGATCCAGGTCGGGGAAAGGTTACCTCCTCACACACGCTCAAATCCAGCACTTTTCCATCGCTGCGGACGCAATCTACCAGTCGCGTCCTTGTGCCCTGGCCACAGATGGCGTGTTCGCTCAGCTGACATGTGCTCCAACCTGACACGCAGAAAAGAGAAAAACAATCATCTACAAGGAACCAAAATGATCGTCATTTTTGGGATTATAAGGCACCCTTCCTTAAAATTCTAAAACTAAAACTAAAAAATTTAACCTTATAATCTGTAAACAAATTTGTGGTTTTATGTGAAATTATGGATTAGACGTTTGTTTTCTGCAGCCTTATAATTGGTGTGAATGGTATGAAAAAAAGCGACAAACTTTTTTTGGCTTTCTAGATTCATCTCACTATTCATGTACAATCACAGCAGGATTAGCTTCCTTTGGGTTTAAAAATGTGTAAAGACATGATCCTTGAATGACAAGATGTCATTGGATGCCCCAATAATGTATATCCACCTCACTTTGAACTTAAAAGCCTGTGTTATCATCACGCAGAATCTAGAAACTGACACTCTGCTTGGCCTTCAAACTAGAAAAGGAAGTGTTTTGACTTTTTAAGATGCTAATCTGCCTTCAAGTCAGTCTAATGGCTTTGAGGAGAAGTATCAGCATCGATATGATCAGCGATTCCATGGTGTTTGTGCAGAACACGCTTATCATCTCGCTCATATCCCAAGGCCCATTTCCCCTATTAGTGAGGATCCGTAGATTTCAATTAATCTACAGTATTAAACCACAAGATTTGTCCGTGACAAACCCAAACTGCATCCAATATGCGCATCACAACCCGGACGATTTAGATGACATGGATTGATGAGAAACAGGACCAGGCAGTGATTTGTTTAAGTCTCAATCTCCATTCGACCCCGCACGCCATGAAAATCTGGATTAAAGGCATGAAATATTGACCTGAGCCAACTCATTTTGATTAAGCCTAATTGTACAATTGCAACATTATGCTACAATATGTTTTTCTGCTGGTGGTTGAACAAAGCTCACAAGTTCGAATCCCTGTGGAAGTTCTTCAATTGTAAAAACACGCAGTAGGACAATAAAACAAATGGATTTTGTGTATTTAGCATCGACATACTAGAGATGTTGTACTGAAAGCTGAAGCAGGTGCTGTTGAGGACGCAGGGCTCCGTCTGGTTGGAGTCCGGACAGACTCTGTCGGCCACTGGGGGGCGCAGCATGTGCCTAGTCCTTATCCTCGCCGTGCTTTCATCACATGGCTACAAATAAACACAGTTGAAAGTGTCACTGGAGGGTGTAACATATCAAAGAAGCACAAAATCCTGCATTTAAATTGCTAAGTTAAGTAGCAATTACGTTCTTACAATAAAAAGTGTAAAAAATAACCGCAATCAGACAACCACATGGTCTTGGAGCGCTAAGTGCACCGTTAGAAGCTGTTAGGCTGCAGGCGGCAACTAATCTCCATCTCCATCACTGTCAGACATTAATGAGACCCTTTAAACGGCGTGCTGGCCATGTCCATGTATCTCAATATCGGAAAGGGTTTGATCATTAGGAGTTGCTCTTTTCAGCGTTTGCTGCACTTCGGTTTTTTAGGGACGTAATTATGCAAAACCGAACCCAATTAACCAACCTCAATCACTGAACACTGGTGTTTTGACATGTTTGGCGTGCTGGAGGTGCTCGGTGACGGGAAGGGAGAACAAACACGACTTGAAAGTGAGACAGAACAAGGTAGTGTGATCTAATGTGATTAGCATGGAGACCAAATTATGCTGAAATGGCTTGGCAATCTTGAAGGAGATGGAGCCAGGAAAACTCATCCCGTTTGTTTCTGATTTGTAGAGGGTGATTTTGAAGAGCCGTCTGCATTTCGGTGAGTCGGTGGCCCGATGGCAAACTGTATCTGGGGTAAGTTTTTATGCACAACTTTAATTAGAATAACAAATTACATTAGTACTCGAGGTTCATCTGCATACTGATTTCAGCTGTCTGTGTGTTCGCAATTCTTGCTGCGGGAAGTCTCGAGAACTGCATGAAGATTTGAGTTGGGAGGAAAGAATAAAGTGAAATATTCAAATTGATGCAAAACATCTTGACTTTGTCTCTTGTCGTGGCTGGAGCTGAAAGGGAAAGCGACATTCTGATTATGATTCACACATGCAACATGATACGCCCATCTATTATCCAGGAATGCATTATTACCAGCTCATAAACATCAACGCTTAGTTATTTATCAAAAGCTGAAGTTTAGCCACAGATCGGGTCAAAAAACGGTTGAAAAAAGTTCGAGTGGCTAAATGTCTGAATATCTGTGATTCATCTTGGAATCTTGATCTTAACCAATGGCTGCTATAGTTTTGTTTGATTAAGATTCAAAGGAATAAAGAGGAGTGGAGTTACTAAGACAGTTCAAGAACTACAGTAATTTAATATGCAGTCCAGCTGTTACAGTATGGATATTTTTTACAATAATGCCAAGCCAATCAGATTTTTTTTAGAACCAGGGCTGTGCACTGCACAAACTCTTATCAAGCTTTTCAATTGGGTAGTTAACATCTAATTTATCTAATCTAAACTTGAGAATAGAAAATTAAACTAGGTGGAATAGCTGGACAAGTTAAGAAGCAGAAAACCTTTTTGACCACTTTCACACGGAACAGTTTCACAATGCCAGTTTCTAATTGTGTCGGTCTCATCTGTCAGTCACACAACTATTTAAAGAACGTAATGTAGAGTTTTGCACTGTTCGTAAAAACTGCTAGACTTTCTTTTCACTCTAGCTGAGCTGAGAAATAGTCAAAACTAAAATTGCAGCTTTCCAGACGGTGGCAAGTCGTTCCAGACGCCAATTGATCAGTTGATCAATAGGCAGATCATATTATAGCTGGTTTGCAAGCCAAAAAAAGTGTGAGTACCACTGGTATGTAAATTATCTAATATGTCTACATTTAAGCCATAAATCAGCTCTAAAAAACCAGCAAAGCAACTACAAACACTTGACAAAATAATTAATGGGGGGAAAAAATATTTGGCAATAGGCCAAAAATCGTGCTACTTCAGGCAAAAAAATAAAAATATAAAAATACCCACTCTTTGAAAATGTACTTCTGATTACCTGAAATAAACAATCTGCAATAATGTGAAAATGCAAAAAGCAGTACTTTTTGCTGAAATGCCATCTTAAGTAAACTCTTTCAAAACTTTTGGGTGTCGGTGAATGGAGGTCCTTTTAAAGTCAGTTTTGAATGTTGCTGAATTTTAAAACAGTGCCATCAGGATGAGGCGAAAAGGACGCCTTACTGTTGGACAGGTGCTCCACGCGCTCCACGGGGACATCACACAGTCATCCGGGCATGGCAGGACGCAGGTCTGAGCCAGGGGAGGCGCTTCGTCCTGGTCACACAGGGTCTCATTCACACCAGTGACCTGACCCCCACCTCCGCGACTCACACACCTGTCAGAGAGAAACACGCTGAACATGTGGAGGGTTCGTGCAGAAGCATCTGTGACGTGGAGACTGTGACGCACCGGATCTTTCGACTCTGGACTCCCTCTCCACACACAGGCTGCTTGTCCACTGTGTTGATGGTGCAGACTGACCAGGGCTCTGTTGTCCACTCGTACTGATCGCACTCAGTTTGACAGGGTACGGCCTCATACACCTACAAAAACACAAACGGCCATCTAGAAATGTGTAGGTCTTTGGAGCATTTTTCAAGATCTTTTAAATATGGAAATTATTAACAGAAAAAATACAAAACCTTTTTTTAACATTTGAGTATGAAATTTTCAGTTAAACATGTTTCTACAGTGCATCAATCCGATAAAAATAACGTATACGCTTGTAACGCTTATAATAGCGTTTTTTAATTAACATTTTTGTAGATTAGTTCTATATAATATTTGGTTAATACAGTAGTTAAATTCCATTAACAGTATCAATCCAATAATGTAGCCATCCTACTTTATAATGTCATTTTAAATCAAATATTATTAATAGTGAATGCTTCTTTAGGCATAAGAACAAACAAAGATTCTTGATGTCACGTGTACTTTTAATATTTCATAACAAAACAAGATGCTCTTTCAGACTTTCTCAGCAGTTTCCAGATAACCAGTCCAACAATGTTCTTATATCACAGTATCTCCTCGCAATGACAAATACTTAGTGACGTTCTTCTAGAAGCCTTTTGATATCATCTGTGCAGTGATCTGTGCTGTGCTTAAACATTCATACTGCTTTTCTTCATCACTTGACAGTCAAACTCCATAAGAAACTGGCTGATCAAAACACAGTAAACACACGAGACAGAACATTTATTTATATCCTCCCTAAAGGGAATTACAAACCATAACACACCCACTCAAAATAACCCATCTGGCCCCGCAGATGCTGAAAGCCCAAACAGCCGTCTCCTCTCTGCTCACATTTACATTTAAAATAATCAACTACAGTTTAGGCGATGCTCAAGATGAGAGAAGCGAGTAAGGATGATGAATGGAATGGTAAACCGGCTGAAATGTTAGAGGGTAATTTTATAATTTCACATAGAAAGATGAATCTTAAGGAAATGCGATTGAATACATTCTACACAAGTCAACAAGCATTACGGTCAGTTCTTTTCCACAGCTTTTCATCAAAGCCTTCAACTCTCTGATTCTCACGGTGGAAGGAAGATGCTTGTAATTTCACACAGAGAAAAGCTCCTGGACGCTCTTTATATAGCACAACGACAAGATTCCCTCCTCTCCTCCTTTACAGCCATTTTCACTGCTTCTCTCATGAGCGGAGGTGATGTTTTATATAAAAAAATAAAATAAATAATAAACCAGCCATGCAGCTCAGAGGTCAGTTCCTGCAACCTCTTAACGGAGCTCTGGACAAGATAATGAAGTCCCCTGCTCCGCCATAAATGTCAATCTACGGGCCAGAGACATGAAAATGTACTTTTATACTAATTCAAATCTCGCTCAGATAGTGCTCACGATATTCCAGCTCTCCTCTCATGGAAAGATTGGCCCGGTCTGCAGAGGCCAGGAGGAGACGTGGGGTTAACAGAAGCACAGGGAGAAACAGAATCAGCCACTGACCTGAGCCTTTGAAGACGTCCGCATTAGCAGTGCATGACAAGCAAAGGAGAGAGAAGAAAAACCATAAATATATATTAGTTTATGTATTTTATCTTTCCCTATGTAGCAGTTTGTAGCTGATTGTGGACTGACTCTCTTAATTTGATTAAATAAATTAAGTAAACTGCACGTTTTCTATTTGTCAGTTTATTGTTAAATTATTATATACAGTATTATCAACTAAATATGTGAGATAACCAAAGCTAAACTATATTCTATACTTTTATAATGAAATTAAATAGATTTTCACGACAACGACTAGTTTTACCCTTGAGGAAGCGATATTGGAAACTCAACTAACGGAGAAACTGGAAGCCATGTGGAGATAATTTGACGCAAAAAGTGGCATAAATTTAGAAGCAAAAGCATTTTTCTACATGCAAATGTGTTACTTTGTCGCAGCCTAAAACTGGAATATTCAAAACAATCCACACACACACACACACACACACACACACACACACACACACACACACACACACACACACACACAAAAAGCACTATCTGCATTTGGCTGCAAAACACTCTTCACGGAGACAGGAATGGTAACTGAGGGTCAGGGCCTTGCTAAAAGAGCCGCGCTGGAAGATTCCGGGCAGAGAACATCTAATATATGCACACCTCCACACGTAACACCCACACACAGCTCTTTACACACGGGCACAGAGACGGCGGAGTGCTAAGCCTGGCAGGCAACTCACCACTCTATAAATCTAAGTGTCACAGCCTGACTCAAACTTCAAACAGATTGGGCCATTACTGTCTCTTGGCCCCTGGAATCAGACAAAACAATCGGGGTGCGCTGAAACACAGGCGGATAAATGCTCTCTCTGTAATGCCTTCTAATACTCTTAAGACGCTGTTAGGATCCCAAAGAGCTGATAGTAAGCAAAAACAAGACGACAAAAAGATTCCAGAATGTGCTGGTGGGATAAAAAGCTCGAAAAACACAACGCCGCACCAGTGTGTCGTCTAGTGGCCATTCAGGTTAGTTCAACCGATTAAATCATTAAATTGATTAAAATATTTCATAAAAAGTATTTTGCTTTATTAAATATATATTAAAAAGTTCATATTCATTTAGATTTACGCTTTAGTAAAAAAAACAATATATTATTATATTACTATTTTTTTATTATTAAATTGTTACAATACAACACTGAATTTACAATGTATTATTGTTATTATTAACACAATACGTATACAATTATAATAATTAATAACTAAGAATAAGAATAACAACAACAATTTTAATAATAATAATATGAAACACACACACACACACACACACACACACACACACACACAATCAAATGCACCTGTGTTTTTGAAAACATGTTTTGAACTTGAAATTGGCACAACTTAATTTTTTCATTGGATTCCATCATATTTTCTGTTAGCAAACAGAATTCCAGCAAATATGGGAAAATAAAGTAGGGAAAAAATACTTATTAAGATCTGAGATTTGAGAAAACAGAGGAAAAAAAATAAAAAGAACCACTATTTTGAGACACACAGGCCCCAGTGAAGTTAACACGTGGTTTGAGACTCTCATTTACAGAGATTTATATTTTCAAATCGATTTCAAAGCAAAAATATGACAACTGCCTTGAAAAGAAACACAAACAGAATGTGTTACAATTTTACTTTATTTTCCAACCCCAGTGCGACTTCGGAAGGATCAAGCTTCATTGGTGGGTTGTTCATTGCCACTTTTTATTCCTCGTTTCACTGCCAATTAAAAAAAACAACTCTAGTGGATTCTGAATGAGCCATGCATTTTTTCTAGTCGCATTTTCTACATGATTCCACATGATTAATTCCATTCATTCCTTCACAAGGCTCATTTACAAACACCAATGCGCCATTCACTGTAGAACATCGGCTTCGATTTCACAACATCCCTGACCTTTGTTTCCACCGAGAGGATTTCATGGCCATCAGATGACAAGTGCACAGTTATTATTATTTTTTTATCACGACTTCTCTTTTCACTACTGTAATTAGTTGATAAAGTGATGGCTAACCTTTGTAACACAGCTGAACACTACAGGCCATCTGGATGGTGTGGAGACTTGCAGCAAAGCTGGAAAGGCTCCAAAAGCAAATTGAGCGCAGAACCACCACGGACGAAACAATATGCGTGTTTGAAAGCATTGGTGAAACAGAACCAGGAGAGAAAGAGTGCAAACACAGATCACATGAGCTATTATATCCAGAGCAGAGTTCTTCCCATTGTCACGTCAGGGATGGATGGATGGATGGATGGATGGATGGATGGATGGATGGATGGATGGATGGATGGATGGATGGATGGATGGATGGATGGATGGATGGATGGATAGATAGATAGATAGATAGATAGATAGATAGATAGATAGATAGATAGATAGATAGATAGATAGAAATATTTTTTATTTTGCTCCACAAATGAGAAATTTACATGTCATTTTCTCATTTGAGGGATAAACAACGGTTTTAGCATGTGTAGAATTGGGATCTAAAGCAACAGAGCAAGATATTCCCAGTTTCAAGGCTGTGTGGGAATACAGATTGTAAGACACTAATCTAATGATAGAATTGTCACTCAGATCGAGGAGCGTTTTATCCCTTTACGCCTTCTCTCGTCGAAATGTTCCTCGATTTTAAATGAGTCCTAGCGGAATGAAGTCCACAAGCTCCTCTGGCATCCAACTCTTCAGAGTGTGTGAGAGAGAGAGACGACGGGAAACGTGGTGGGCTTCTCATTAATGAAGTGAAGCAGCTTAGCCTGAATCAAAACATCAATCTCCAAAGACTTCTCCACTAAACAAACCTCCCAGTCAACAATTTATAAGAGAGCATCAAAGCATAACATCTCTTTCGCCTATTCTTTCAACACCAACACTTTGTTCCCCACAGTTGGAACCGGCAGATATGCGCACCACGCATAAACGAAGACGTATTGATTTAGTTGTATTCAATAAAGGAAGCTGTGATTGTTCCAGCACGGAGATCTCAGCAGTTGCTGGTACGCAGACGTAAATCAGAAAAACGCTGTGGAAGACCGTGACACGGATCATCATCTCTAAGTGGTTGAACTCTGAACCAATTACGGAGGCAGTAGTGTGGGAGAGCAAAGACCCTGCGTGTTCACTGCCACTCGTTCTCGGTTTAGCAAAGAAAATGTCACACTTTTAAACGTGTCACTCCCTGGATTCTTCCTCTAGTCTTTAGGATCCACACCGCTGTGAAACGTACACGATCACGCTGCAGCCGCATCTACTTCTAAAGAGCAACGGCAAGTCAAAGGTAAGTCGAAAGAAGTTGAAAGAAGCGATTTATACCAACTCTGATTTTTCTCACGAGTCTTACTGGGATGAAGATGAACTTCAATTTGCAACAGTTGGATGCCATTATTGTTTGATATTTTGAGAGCTTGAAGTCTGTAGTAAATATATAAATAAAAAAAACACAAATTAATTCATTATTTAATTTAGTAATAAAAAATTGTGTTTTCTAATTGATACCTCAAAGTCTATCTATTCATCAATCTTGCCCTTTCTCGTGCCATACACTATCTATCTAATTATCTATCTATCCATCCATCCATCCATCCATTCATCCATCCATCCATCCATCCATCCATCCATCTATCTATACATCCATCCATCCACCCACCCACCCACCCATCCCCACCCACCCACCCATCCATCCACCCATCCATAATCCACTCATTCTTCCTTTTATTTATCTGTCCATGTCTGTCTGTCTGCCCGCTATCTATTTGTCTTTTTAAAAACAATAAAACTCATAAACTGAGTATTATTCCATACATACAGACAGACAGACAGACAGACTGTCTTGGTGTTATATTTTATTGCAGTATTATATTTTATATATTTTATATATTTTATTTTTATATAATATCTGCAATAGGTAGTTTGGAAATATTTCAATGCATAAAAACTAGAAAATAAACATATTTGTGGAGCTTGTCAATTAACATGTTTGCTAATGATTAGAGAATAAAGACTAGAAAGGGTGTAAAAGACACAAATGTGTGACAACATCAAGAGCCTAGAAGTGTGACAGGAGCCATGAGAGACGGACTGAAATGCCTGATAAGGACTGGCTTTTACACACAGATTTACCAAGGCTGGTGAATTATGCAAGCCTGGTGAACACAAGCTCATCGTATCAGCAGAACGTCTGCTTCAGCACACATGATGTCTACCATATGGTACCCGGCGCTGGAGGTGGGCAAGAAGAATGATCTTTACACTGTGACTGCAGCACCGAGGCCTTCGCTGTGGGGGAAACACACTCCTAACTGAAATACAGATACACACCAGCTCCGAAGAAATGCTCCATCTGCTGCAGATGATAAAAACAGCCTGTCATCCCGTTAAAGTTATCACTGAAGAAAAACAAAGAGAAATAATACAAAAAACATCCGCTAGAAAATGACATGTCACCAGCAATTCAGAAGCAAGGACTATTTCAAGTGGATGAAGACAAGTCATATTTGCTAGTTAAATGAGGCTCTGACTGTGAACTGAGATGACGTATGTGAAGTATAGTAAAATCTTTTACTAGAAAAGATAGCTATATCTAGGTATAAAAGCTTGCTATAAAATCATTTTTTTAATTTACAAGCACACACACATATACACAAACACACATACACACAATTACTTATA
Source organism: Paedocypris micromegethes (assembly GCA_028031935.1). NCBI lineage: Eukaryota > Metazoa > Chordata > Actinopteri > Cypriniformes > Paedocypris > Paedocypris micromegethes. The sequence goes on from CM051494.1 coordinate 27,096,970, forward strand.
TATATATATATTTATATATATATATATATAATACACTTATATATGTGTCTATATACAGTATATGTATATCCGTATATAATATAATATGTATTTATATATATATATATATATATATATATATATATATATATATATGAATAACATATAGAAATGTTTTTTTTGTTTGAACATTTTTTATAATTTCTTTTCAATATTTATTATTCATTATAAACTGTTACAATAATTATTTATAATATGTTATTTATTTAATATATAACAATAATTATAATAAAGAAAAATATACCCAAAAGTATAAATTAACGCTGAACAGTGGTCAGTGAAGTCAAAACTCTTCATCACATTATAGTATTTGCTGATCAGATGTGAGACATAAAAACACCTTCCAATCGCTATCGTCACAGCAGCTGATCATCTGCACAGGAAGAGCAGGGGAGATAAGAATATCCATCACGTCTCCGTCAAGTGACTCGCGGTGGGGAACCGTGTGAGAGGAGACATCTGGAGAAGGTCACGCCTCATCCCGTCTCCCATCGGGGTGGCAGAGCTCAGACAAGCAAGGGGCAAAGCCGAGTAGAGTCATCAGCATTTATCGACATAATGAGACGGAACGTTATGCATCCTGCTCGTGGGAAGCTAGGCGAATGGGTGAAGATCCACCACATCTTATTTAAGACGTCCTCAATGCAAGGACACATCACACGGAAGCGGGAAAAGCGCATGGGGTGCTCATTGACATCCAAGAGTGATGGACAGAGCTCCGCAGTTCTGAACCTTTGCTTTCTCTGTGTACGGTGAGCGTCTCAGACAAGCGATCGATAGATAAGTGGTGGAAAGACATGTCCAGCTCGGCGCACAACCAGGTGTTTACTAGTCCACGAAGGAGCTGAAACAATCTAGTGATAGTGACAGGCCTCTCCAACCCTGTAATACCTGAAAGTCTAAATAATGAATGAACGCAGAGTGCTGCCCTGCTCTTTGACTTACGATACAAACCCACACTGGGGAGAAAAAAAGGGATTGCTTGTTAAAGGTAGAGGGCAGACAGCGAGAGACAGATTATCAAAGACAAATAACAAGCTCACAAGAAACGTGGCGTGTTAACAAAGTGTCCTCACCAGCATCCTGTTTCAGAAACCTACTCTAAAAAGGCACAACATCAAAGTCCCATCACCGCATCTCATCTGACTCTGCTGACATGCGAATATTGAAATGTCAATTAAGGTGATGGAGCAGAATCCCGTAAAAATTGGAAAAATAATGGTCTGTCTTGCATCACAATTTCAAGGCACCAGACCTTGCCGCATCGGTCCATAAAGTTCTCTAATGAGGATTCTCTTTTCACTCTTCGCTTCTTAACCAGAGACTCATACAGAGAGAATCTCCAGATCTCTTAATATTGGATAGGCTTCTCCTCTCATATTTTGTAGTACAATGGATTTTGGTCCAGGTAGCTAACGGAATTCTGCATCACTGTGATGCACACGGCACCAGTTTGGTTCATTTATATGCAAGTCAAACCAATGGGACCCATTAAACCAAATTTATAGGACTTTACAGGAAATCTACAGAAAAAACAAAAGAGGCTACAACTAGAAAAGCAAGTACGTACTTAACCAGATCAATTATTACAATTTGATATAAAGATTAAAATTTGACTACGTCCACACGTCTCAACATTGTGTAAATCATCAAATGAATTAAAAAAAAACGAATCAATAAATTGACAGACAGCCATTCTCTCTCTCTCTCTCTCTTTCTCTCTCTCTCTCTCTCTCTCTCTCTCTCTCTCTCTCTCTCTCTCTTTTTCTCAAAGGTCAAAGGGGAGCTGCAAATGCAATGTTTATATACTAAATAAGGGCTATATGGGTTACTTATGGGAACCTTCTGCTGGACCCCACAACTTTGAAGCTCTGATTGGGTGAAGATGAGATTTTATGGTTGATGATACAACTACGTTTGGCATAAGATTACATCATTAAGAGAGGGGATGGGAGTTTAATATGGTTGGGTCTAGATTAGGGTAGTTTTGTTGGCATGTAAATAGTGGGACTCTACAATGATATAAAGACATTAATGTGTGTGGCATTGAAAAAAAAAAATCAAACAAATGAAAAAGCAAATAAAGCAGAGCATTATTTCCAATGCAAATTCCTCCATTGTGATCCAGCTTATTAACTTGGCTCCGACCTGCCAAGATGCGTCTATAATCAAAAGCCAGCAGTAAAAATCAAAACGTTTCAAACATATCTGCGCTCCAGTAAATCCAAAACACCATGAAGTAATTACTTCTGGACCCTACATCTCCCTTCTGAGAGCCCCTCTTAAGCTCAAACACACTCAAATCTACACACCTTCACAAATATGGCCGATTCACAAAGTGCCAGATGTTGGCAGCATGTCTGCCAATCCCACAATGCAGCCGTTTGGAAAATGTTAATGCTGAGATTCCATCTCCCCTAAAGATTGGATTGGGGATTAAACAGCACAAACTCTGCTTCAAGATAAGGGGTATTTGGTTTTCTGTTAAACAGCGGGTCCATAAAAGTTGTTAGTGGGCACTTAACCATCTGTACACACAGTCTGCAAAAAAAGGCATTGGGATATTTTTCACGCACAGTGGCTCATCTGCATACTGACCTCCAGCGTGTCCTCTACAGCCCGTTCCAGCAAACACAGCACATTTACCACACCATAATATTTCCATTAAAACAAAAGCCATCCAGGAGCAAGCGGTCATTTTCTTTAGATGAATGCTATTTCCTTTCACCTTTGCTTTATAGATGCCGGATTGAACACACTCAAAAATCCATCCTGCGAAAGTCTGATTGAACAAACGGAAAGTGTTACGCCAAAGAAGGAACAATGCGCTAATTGTGCGAGATGGAGCTCATGATCATGCAGAAATGCTTTGACGTAGCACTACAAAATGCACTAACAAGCTGGCGGTCAAAGGGGAAGAGGAGGCGAACAGAATCCCTGCACTAATGGACATGTTTTCAGTTTGGAGTGCGAACCTAAGGCGATCTGCGGTGGTATTTAGATGGGCATTTATTGGCACCTTTGCCATCACGCTGCGAGAAAAATACTATTTAAAGGACAGGGAGAATGTGTTTGTTCATACTCTCGCTCCGAGGCTGAAGTAGGTTTCAGTAAACTGCTTTAATGAAGAGGCAACATTAGCTAGTGAAATGGTAATGAGTCCAATGTTCACCACACGGAAAATGCTAAATGTATCTCAGGGCGGCCCAAAAAAATTCCTCTGGGATGTTTCAGGCATTCAATGAAAATGGATATTTTAAACAGCCTAAATGAAATCGTTTAGACGATTATCTGAATCATGAAGCCCGCCGTTGACTTCTAACGTTCCTCATTACTCACGCCTCGCCGTCAATCTGCAGTCGAGCGGAAAAAACATCTCACCTGATTCTTCAGATCCAGTTTGGGGCAAGGCCGCCCGCCATTGAAAGGCTTCTCCCGCAGCCATTTGGACCTGATCCGCAGTCCACTGCCACAGGGGGCGCTGCAGGCCGTCCACACAGACCACTCGCTCAGCTTGCAGTCCAAAGGGCAAGGAACATGGCAGAGCTCTTCCAGCAGACCTGCAAGACATCATGTCGGGCGATCAGTGATGCCCTTAAACGAATGTAATAACGTGCCAGGAAACACCTGGTGTCTACGCTGGGACCTCCGTCTCATTTACACTGACAGTTCAGGCACCCTACGGCTTCCTATTTGACTAATGACTGCTTGCCTTCCCAGCAGCGGAAAAATGACATAGCTGTGAGCGAGAGAGAGGGAGAGAGAAGGAAAACGACTAACCTGATTCACTGCAGAGATGTGAACTGACCAGGTGACCTTCGGGGTCCAGACAGGCCAGCGCCTGGTAGCGTAGACCCTGACCACAGTCGCGAGCATCTCTTCGAGACTTCCAGCTCTGGATAGGCGCTTGGGCGGGGGATTCTGACAGGATACATGATGACCAGTTACCAGACGGCTGGGAAACAAACTCATCACAGGGACAGGCCTCGGACTCCACCACAGGGTACAGATCTTCTCTGTGACAGCGGTCTTGCTTCCTGCTCCTGCCTGAAATAAAAAAAAATTGAATATTGCTAACATAGAATTTTTTTTTATAGTTTTTATTGCAGAATTTGTCATCCAGATTTTATTGTAAATAATTGAGTGTAATTCAATTAATAATATTATTACATTAATAGATTACAGTAGATTGGAAGGGTGTTTAAAACTTTAAAACTATGTACAGCACAAATGATAAAGATACAACGTAAATTGTTAAATTATGAATGAAAAAAAATTTGGTTGTAGTGCAGAGTGTATGTATTTTAAAATGTAAAACACACAGAATCATTCATTGAAAATTATCCTTGAAAAACTGTAAAATATGGAAGCTTTTATTTTTTTTAAACATTGTACAACATTGACAAGAAACCTGTTTATCGTTTTGACACAGTGTCATGACAAAAGTGGTGTTCAAATGTCTGCAAAAATATTAGGAACAAAAAAATTTAAGGAGTAAACCAGATAATGTAACACAATTAATGAATATTACATTTCAAGTAAATCAATTCATACTTTACGAATTGATAATAATGATACAAAGCGAACTTAACACAATAAAAAAAAATTAATATTTCTGATAAACGTTTTTACTGTAAAATATCTTTACTGTTTATTGTTTCTATATGAACTATATAAACTGAATGGCGAGATGATCCAAATCTAATTCTACAATTAATGTACAATGTGATAAAACAGTGATATAAGGCATTCCATTTTTTATTCCATATTAGGAAAAAACTAAGCCACAGTAAATTGTGTGTGCGTGTGTGTGTGTGAACCATTTCAAGCAGGGCAATTACGAAAGCACGTCTTCCTACCTTTCCTTTCCTACAGTCCTATTCTTGAATAGAGACAGGCAGAGTGTCACCTTTCTGCTGTTCACTGAACCGTACACAATCTAATTAATCTAATGAGGAGAGAAAATGAATTGATTTCAGATCATAAAAGCTTCTGTTTCGGAAGCTATTAGTTCCTCTTTGCACACTCCACTTCCTGGAACATTTCAAATTAGTCTTGTCCATTAGATCTGATGAAGATTATTGGGTTATGCAAATAAAATCTTTCCTCGGAAAAAGATTTCCAGACGCGTCACGTATGATGGGGACAGACAGCGAGACCCGGCAGGGCAGCACTGGACAGTGAGGCGCTTCTGAGATGATGCTTTGATGCGCTTCTGGACACTTTTTATTTTGGGCTGCATTGAATGAAAGGTGAGGATGTGTTGCATCAGTCAAATTGCGACATCTTTGCTGACAGTAAAGCTTTAAGAATGAAGCTAATCAAAGTGATGAAGCAACACCCAGCAGATTCAGGTAATCTAATGTGGAGTTAAGAGATAAATTACAGCATTTCTGGATAAAAAAGCGTTCATGCTCTTGTTTTAAAAGAGCTGTGAAGAAAATAAGAAACCCATTTCAGATCTAGATCTATCCATCAATGTTTCATTCATTCCTTCATTCATCCATCTGTATGTCTGCCTGTCTGTCTGTCGATTTATTACTATGCAGTGCTATCCAGTGCTATCTTCTACATCCATTCATCCATCCACCCATCCAACCATTCATGTTCCATCCATTCATCTCTGGCTTAAAATCAAGGTGAAATGAAGTATAAAAGGCTTAAATTAATTTTTCTATCCATCCACTAACATAACCACCTGTGCATCCATCCATCCATCCATCCATCCAAACATCCATCCGTCCATATCTATCTACCTACCTACCTACCTACCTACCTACCTACCTAGTACTATCCTCTACATTCATCCATCCATCCACCCTCCCATAGACGTGGTGAAAGTGAAACTCTCGTTGTCGTCCAGAAACCTCCCTACTGTGTGTTTGCCAGCCTCCATCTGTTTTCAGTGTTCTGAGTGAGCCAGTGATAGAAAACAACTCGATGAGTGTGAAAGCTCTGGCACTACACTGCTGACTCCCCGACAGTCTGCTTTCTGCTTTCTTTACATGTGTGCATCTGCGTAAAGCACACAACACACTTGCGCACTACCACGGCAATGATTCATTATTGATGACACCTCCAGAAACCAACACCTGCTGGAGATCGTGAATTCAATTAACAAGCCGAGTTGTCCTTAGTTTGCAGTTTCCAAGCTTTCACATCATGCATTTTCTCTGACGTTCCATAGTGTGAACATCTTTGATGTGGAATTTCCCAAAACTGTCAAGAGAAGAGCCTTTGAAAAGCTCATTTGAACCTGAAAAGCTGTCACACCTCAGATGCGCAGGAACTTAATGAGTCATTCAGGACTTTTATCAGAATAACACGATGGAATAAAGACAAAGAAAGCCCAGCAGTAACTTCCAAACAGACAGTTGCGCATTTGCCTGAAAAGCAGTTTACATCCGATCTCTGATGTCAAGTGACAGAGACGACTGTCAAAACTGTTTGGGATTCCAACAGCACGAGGAAATCAAATAGGAAACAAAACAAAGGAATGTGGGAAACTCCTAATGGACTTTGCGAATATGTCACGTAGTTGTCAGGACGTTAACAAGCCTATTGACTCACGGTGGAATACAAGCTTGTTGTTGATGGTAGACAATCTTGTGTGCGCAGTTGAGCACATGTACAGTAATATCTAGAACATTTGCAAGCATGCGGTTATATTTTTAAACACCAACTATGATTAGATATTGTTCCCAAGGCACTTTATTTTTAGCATTGAGAAGAGCATTAAAAAGGAATCTTGGGAACAATAACTGTATCATATTTAGTGCTTAAATAACATTCAGTTCTTTTTTTTAATTGGCTCATTGTATTCTCTAAGAAGATTAACCAGTTGAGCTCTGGTGGATGGAACAAAAGTCTGATTCCTGAAGAACATCCCAGAGAAAAATTGACAAATAACACCTAGAGAAATTCCCCCCAAAAAAGGATGTTTAGAACTCAAAAGGTTTAGAGATTAAACATTTACATATGTTTACAGATTGTAATGTAATAATAACAGTAATAATAATAATACGAATAAAAATACTTATTATTATTATATTTGTATTTGTTTTTACTGAAAACGCAAATGATAAATAAAAAAACACCTTTACCTTATGGTACGTTTCTATAACAGAAAACAAAGCTTTCAATATAGCAACAAGTGATTAAACGTACATATGTCCTTAAAAAATGATTCAGATATGAATTAATAACTACTTAATTATAAATAGTAAAAAAAAATACTTCCAAATTTGCAAATTAACAGGTTTGTTTTGAATTATAGTATGAATTATAGTAGTCTGTGAATATAACTTCACCTGTCAGGGAGCGTTTTCGGCTTCGTCGGCTGCCACAGCCGGAACATTCCGTATATTTAGACCAGGCACTGAAGGTGCAGTCGTCTTTACACGGTGCCCAGCAGCTCCTGAAGCGAGATGGCATCGGTCCGGCCCACTGCAGACACTCTGACACGCCGGCCACCTCATCATCTTCATCCACACAGCTCACTCCTGAAACACACACGCTCCGATTTAACCATGCATTGGCTTTTTAAAAGTGATTCAATACAGTAAATCATTGACATTTTTTTTTCTGACAAAAAAAAACACTACTTTCTGTTTTACAGCCACATAGGAATGATAAATAAGACATTTGGTGAATGTAGAGCCACTTAGGAACATAGGACGGCATTCATTCCACCCACAGGCAGGTATTTCAAGCAGAGCGTCAGTTCCGCAGAAGACAGTTGCTTATAGAGCTTAATTTGCCGCTCTGCTTTACACATTGACATGTTTTGACACAGTCCTGTATAGCACTAGATGCTTTCTAAAGCAATTCAGTTAAAAAGCTGCACTGCTGAAACATAACTAATCTTTTCAAAGCATAGAAAGACCTTATTATTAGTTCTCGGGCGCTTTGAGAGACAGGCACAAAACCCTAAATCGCTTTTGCACAAACCTGTGCGGCGCTAAATTTGGCGGAGGGATGTTTGGAGAATTTTGCGAATTCTGCGTTTTCTTTTCTCACCAGAACCAAGAGCGATCTACACTATTGTCACGCAAAGCTAATCAAGATCTTTTTAACACAACGTCTCTAGAAAGTGAAGCCTTTATCCACATTCAATAAGCTACATTAATTGTCTAGAAATCAAAACCTGCTAAAATAGATCCTACGAACTGTAGGTTTTAAAGGACAGTAATGTGCTGATGAGACATAGACATATTAAAGAAAGTAAGATGGTGCCAATGTCATTGTTTAAATTCTCACCCCTAACAATGAGAAACTTCAATGGAAATATTTTCACTGCACTTTTGCTCATTATAAAGTTTCATACTTTTAATTAAATCGCCACCTTTACAGCCATATAATGTGACATTTTATACTTAAATATAGAAAAGCAGAATTGCATCTACGTGCAATTTTTTTAAATTAATTTTCCGTTTCATCATCCAGTATTGTTATCATTTGCTACATGATTTGCTGTTTCGCAGATGTGTTGAAATAGCATTTCATTAAATAAAATGAATCAATTGCAGCGTTTTTATTCTATTTAAATGGCACCAATCCCACACGGTTTGTTTTATTTTTTATAATGAATTGCTTATTTTGTCGTCAGCACACATTTTTTCACAATTGCAAGATATACAATTCTTTCAAAACAGTATTTCGTAACCCAAATAAAGAAATAAAGAACGAATAAGATCAAATGTAAATTTAAAACTAAACTGAGCATGTAAAAAGTGTGAAATGACATCAGAATCCAGCCAGACGTCACCTTCCCCGCAGCCGTGTGGGGCCTTATCTTTCAAAGTGACCCTCGGTTGTCTTTGAAGAGGCATGGATGTACAAACATGTCTTTAACACATCTCATCGATTCCCATTTGAATTTCTAATCTTGCTCTCTGACCATTATATTTGCTTGCCGAGCTGGTGGGCAGCGTGGGTGGGGAGAGTATTGAGACGCCTCATTCAAGCAATGCATTAACTGTACATGTGCCACACACACATGCTGTACACACACACACACTGTGTTTATTTTTGTTGGTTTGTTTATTTTAAATGTATGATACACAGGGTGCGCTTTGATCGCGTCCGCCTACTTCTCTCTTCCCTTATGTCGTGGGCGCCTGCAAACATTACTGCGCGTTCTATAGGAAGACAAACATTCTGGTATTTATGTGTGGTGTCCCTCGGGGAAAGACTCCACTGAACTTGCGCTTTATGCCTCTTATTTTCCTGGAGTTTCTGTGTTCCAGTGATTCCTCTGTGTGTTCTACTTTGCTTCTGTGACGTTGGATCAATGGCTCCACTGACTCTGGACTCACTTTCCAATTCAATTTCAATGTAACGTTCAATTTTATATTCTCAGTTTTTAAATAACTCCATCTTTTGTAATAATTTGTGACACTATGAAACAATATATCTTTTCAACACACTAAGCAAAACAGAAAATCTCAGTGAAACATGTAGATGAGTAATTAATGTGAGCTAAATTTATTGTTGTGTGTGCTGGATGCAAAGGTCTACATTTTATTACAAATAAAATTATAAATGCATTATTTATGCATCATTTTTTATTACGAGTAAAATTGATGTGAAAATACATTTAATTACAAAAGAAAAATATATAAATATAACTTATAACTTATAAGTTATACTGTAAATGTATAAGAGATCATAAATAGATCTTGAAAAAAAATCACAAAAAAAACTGTGACCAACCAATTATTACATTTTTTGCAAAACTTGAAGTATTATACAGGACACCTTTAATTATGAAGATTCATTTTTTTTTCAACTAGAAAATGTACCTTCACCTACAAATGTTAAAGGTGGAATTGTGTTTTTCTCCCTTACCATTTGAAAAGTTAATATATAAACCCTCTTCTCCCTGTAACTCTCTTCTTTCTCCAGATTCTTTCTCTTTCCTCCCCAGAGACAGAAAGGTTGACAGTAGTGACATTCTGATTGGAGCACCAGACTGCCCATTTTTAGCACAATTATTTGCCTTTTCTTCTCCGTCCCAATCCTACTTTCTTTCAGTTCATCTATTTTACCTATTGTTAACATTTTATTCTTATCTGGACTCATGACAGGGATCAACTTAATAATGCAGCCACTTACAAAGGTGACAGTGTTTGCTGACTACTCAAAAGGACATAGCGGAGAACTTTTTCGGCCCTTAAGAGACTCTGTCAGACTAGCTAGCTGAGCTCATCAGTACTCATTAACTGCAAAGTCTGAGTGCTGAAAAAGCCCAAATACTTTCCGTTTATTAGACTAACCCTTTCATGTTTTCCTAAAATTAAGGCACGGATGTGGGAATCGAAGCACAATTAAATGGCTATTCAAGCCCTGCACAAAAAAAGCAAGGAAACAGTCCCATGGCCACCCCATAATAATGTGAATTGATTATCCAAGGCAGTTTAATCCATTATTTGAGACACAGATTAGTATGTGGTGCAGTCAATACCTCCGACTTTTAAATAACCCTGGCGTGATTCAGTGGACAGTCAGATTGCAGCAAGATTCAGTGGTAAAACATTCTATACTCAAAACCTGCATATACAGAAAAAATCTCCAGGATATGTATTTATCCGAGATTCCAATCATAGCCGAAGACAAACAAACAAGCTCTGGCCAGTCCAGGATACTTCCAGTACGCCCACTGACCATAAATAACACTTACAGTCAGGACCGCTGGGATACCATTGCTTTTCTGCTGCTGTCTTTTATTCTAGCTCTTTGTCCAAAACCACACACACACACACGCACACCACTCACAAGCACACACAAACACACACACACACACGTAAAATAATTCTGCTTTTATGTTCCGTGACATGTTGTTTAATGATATGTGTCGAGTCGTGAAGGCTGATTGGTGCTGGATTCCAGTGGGCGGGATAAAGAACGTCCCCTCTAGCATTCCATAATGCCAATTTGAGTTTTAAGCCTGAATTGTATCGCAGTTATTCTCAATCTCGGCTTGTAATCTGATTTTGGGAATACAGTAATGTACGTATAAAACAATTATAACATTTTTTGCAATATCTTATAGAACTTACTAATATTTGAGAGAAGTAGTAGGTAGCGTGTTACATTGCATCAAGAAACAAACATTGAAATTAGACATTCCAGTCCAAGGTTAAATCAGGCTCCTTCTGTTTAGAGTTTGTATGTTCTCTTTGTGTTTATGTGGTATGTTTATATTTCTTCAGTCTCTGGTTTTCGCCCAACAGTCCTAAAAAATGCGTTCAGGAGAACTGGAGTCTGAAAAATTCAGGTCTGAGTGAGATTGTCAGTGGCATGTGCTCTAGCTCCAGAAATGGGAAGAGAGATTGAGAGAATGATCATGATCATTGTACCATTGATTGTAGAGTTCTTTTGTTTAATAGTTATGTTGGTCTCTGGAATACCATTGACTCCACGACAAACGGTTATTCTCAAACCCCTAAACAAGAGTTACACTGTTTAGAAATGTGACTACCACTGTTTTAGTGCCTCCTTTATGCAAATGAGCGGAGACGAGAGCCACTAATGGAAGGTCTAACAGAGGAAACGACAATGGCATGATGGAAATCAATTACTTTGACTGCAACAAATTGTACTGAAATTGAACACACACTGGCTCAACACATTTGCATGAAGAAGCGGAATAACTGTCACGAGCGGGAGTCGCAAGAGCAGATATATACTACGAGAGAACATCTTTAGTGGAGGGACAATTCACAGCGAAACACTCCTAACGTACAGCGAGAGAGGAAGGTATAGACTGGCTAATGAGGTCACAGCAGAGCCACGCGAAAACACAATGTGTTCAAACAAAGACGGATGTTTTTGAAGCACACAAAAGAATAGCAAATCCTGACACTGTGTGTGTGTATTGTTGCTGTGTGTGAAATTATAGTTTTAATGCTAAATTAGTGACCTGTGGTCCTTGTGGGGACTTTTGGCTGTGTGAAAGACTTTGAAAAGGTACTAGAAACACTACAAGAAGAAACACGGAAACATGAAAAGTGTCTAAATGCTTGTATGAATCCACTTTTACATCTGAGGAACATGGAACATAATCAAATTACACCAGCAGAAAATGCCTGAGTAGAGCGCAACAATAAATCCGGCAGGTTTATGAATGACCAGAATAATTTTTAATCACCAGACTGGAGTAAGAACAAGAGCTTATTGCTTCTGTGTTAACGGCCACTGTACACGCCGAATAAAGAGCCAGAACCAATCTGTGGACGTTTGTAAATTAACCATGAGATTTTTTTTTGTTTGCTTTAATTTCCTCTCTAAAGCTGTGAGATCCAGGGGGAGGTCAGAACTAAGTCAAGTGTTGGTTTAAATAAAGCATGAAATTGAATTGCACACAAGGAAGTTCATCTTCATGTAATCCGTTAGCTAACCTTGCTGTGGGGCTTCTCGTACCACCGGAGCTACTTGAAGTCGGCTGTTTGAATCTTCCACTACTGAATAACATTTGCACAGACTTATTATTTCTAATGAATGGACTCATTAATTTTAATGAATCCCATGAATATCTAGAATAATGCTGACCTTTGACTTAGCAGAAAAATGTCAGCCTTTCTCCATTTTACTATTGTCACAGTCAGATCAGCTGACGAAGGTCGGCAAAATGTCACCGCAGCCATTCTTAATAATTCTGAACACAATCCTTTATGTACACTTTAAAGGCACATTCAAATCTTTTTTTAACTCATTTTTTCATTTGTCATGTTTTTTTATCTAGTGAAAATGTTTTAAAATTTCTTTTTAAACATATATTTTTTTAAAGTTGCACCAGCAAAAAACATCTATTTTCTCCATTTTTTCCACAAGAGCCACATATTCTGTTTTCACATTTTACAGTTTTTTATGAGTCTGTTTTTAAGTGCGCCTCATAGACCAAAAAATATTGTATGTTTAGAAATTAATGATCCAATATTTTTTAAATAATTAAAATATTTTATTATACAAATTATAGAATTGAAATTATTTTTGAAAAGAAACATATTTTTACCTAGTATGCCTGAAAAAACAGCATAAACAGAGCAACAGTAAACAAGTAATGGATTTTATTCCAAAGTATATTCTGTTCAATGACACAGTGCTGTAAACAACGTGGTGTAAAGCTCATACAAAAAAAAAGTGCATTTCAACTCAACACAATAAAGCCATTTCTGCGAACCAGGCCTTTAGGCTACAAGGCAGTCAACCCAGCACGGCTTGAACCATTAACCTTTCAATTTAACCTTTGAAAGTAGTAAATTCACCCAAGTTATTCTAGTTTCTCTCACACATTATTCCCCTTATATTGACAAACTCCTTTTACAGCTCCACATCACAGCGGAGAATATATTGACCGTAAACGTGCCATAAACGACCAGAATAGAGCCAGAAATGAAAGCACCGTCCACGTCACGTGTCGCTGAGACAGACTGTTCCTCATTCACCCACTGTAATGTCTGACAAGCTTTTATTCTGTCATGCCGCCACTGCAGGGGATGTAGTCAGCTTTATTTAAACACTCCATACAGTGAAATGAATAAAGCAAGAGTGAATGAAATCAGCACATTCTCACAAGGGCCCGTGTCTCCACAGACAGAGAAATCAACAGCATGTTCTGGGAATTGAAAAGCTTGAAATAAACGTCTCTTACCTCTCATTTCTAATCCTTTCCCGCACGATTCGCTCGTGCCCGTCAATCCCTGCTGGACGGAGTCTGGTACCAGAGCACACGGATGCCATTTGTGAGTCTTCCACCTGGAAGAGAGAAGATTTACAAGGAAATGAACAAAAACAGTACATTACAGCTTTTCCCTACGTTCAATTATTTATTCCGAGTAGTTGTTTATTTCAAACGCCCATCACGACAATGCTATTGTGTATGTATGGGATGCCAGGGCATGCCATCTGCTAACAAATACATTTTTATGAGACCTTGTAGTCTTATGTTACGACAGCCTGTTTTACATTCATTTAGATACTATTGTTGCAACCATCTATTTTTATGGCGCAAGGGCACAAAAGATTCGCAAAGCCGAGTGGAGCTACAGGTTATGGGACCCTGCAGTTTTGCATAAAACATTCATGGTTTGGCTGAGGGTTTTTTGTACGTTTCAGCAAAGCAATAAAAGCAACTCATACATTTTGACATTAGGCTGCAGAGGAAAAAAACCCATTCTGCTTGACATTTAATTGTATGGCACAATGCGAGACTAGTGTTGTTGTGAAACGTATAGAGAGGTCATGAAAGTCCAGTAGAATGTTTGTGCACGTCATCTGGTGGATGTAAATGAGGAATACAGATGTGGAGTTTTCATTTATTCACCTGTAAGTGGGACAAACAAGAAGAGCCTCACATTCTCTTTCTTCATATAGAGTGTCTGGACACTCTTGACCACCACTGGTGGGCCGCTGGACGATGATTCTGTATCGAGACTGGGAGGGCATGGTGCTGTTGACTGACAGAGAACACACATTTAACACTCTGTATTCATTTAACTTTTTCCTCTGTATTCTACTAGCAAGTGTGACTCAAAGAGCCTTTTAAACACATTGCATTTTCCTCCGCTCTGTCTGTATAGATCCTGATGCCGATGCAATGGCTTCATTTAACCGACGATGTAAGGCTCATTACACATTGCTAATTACTCAAAGACTGATAATGGCAATTAGGAGGCCAATCACATTACCAGTTGATTCAACAGGATAAAACAAACTGGTTTAATAAAAAGAGGTGTGAAAAAAGTTGTCAAAAACCAGTTAATAGTGAAAACATTTGATCTACTTGTTATAAAAGTACGGTTGTTTCAAGGCATCAGTTGCTAATTTATAGTGCCATTAACTTGCTTTTTTAGATATTGTATAGAATGCCTATGGAAATAAGCGAAATTTGACGTGTTTTATACTTTTCCTGCTCATTTCATCTTATTTTCAGGCATTACATTCAGGACCTATACTGGTTATATGATCACAAAATGCATTTTATTTATGAGTTAAAGTCCAAAATGGGCTGCGTCGCAATGCAGTTTTAAATTAGTGCAAACATAATGTATGATATACAGTAAAATCGGCAACAACATTATAAGTTAAACAATAGGGCAAACACTTTGTACATATTTTGAGTTTGAGGGACAACAATGTTACAAAAAATGTCACATTAAAGCTGCTTTTTAGGTCAACTTTCCTACAAATGTGGTTCTGAAATGTCACAGCACAGGTTGAATGTAAAGATGGTATCACTACCTGGCAGGCATGTGGTTGGGCAGGCTGTCCATTCACTGAAAGGAGTCACAATGCAATCTGTCTTGCAGGGTAAAACACAGGCTTGGACCGCATCTGGTCGGGCCGATTCTGGACACCTATGACACAGAGAAAACAGAGAATTGAACCTTTGTATTGTGTTCTTGCTAGCAATCAGCAAAACACTGAGATTCACGTGGTGATTCACGTGTCCTTGACCTTCAGATTTCATCTACGCTGCCTTTCTGATTTACTCCAGTCTTGGAACACAAGCATTCTCATGTAGAGAAACAGCCCCATCACAACCAGGTCTGTGACATCATCATTTGTGTACTTTACTGTAGCTAAAGAATTTTAAACTTGACAGATGTGACTGAATAAAATGCTAATTGGTTTAGATAAAAGACAGGACTGTGTATTTTTAGTTTGAGTTTTTGCAGAGTATTGCTTCAAATAAAATGGATCTCAAATATTTGATTCAAATGTTTTGCAAGTTCATCTACATTTCAATCAGAACAGTAGAATTGTTTTCAGAAAAATCTAAATTTGTGCAATATTTCTGTGTTTCTTATTGTACATACAGAACTAATGCATAATATGTGCAAAATACCTTTTATCGCTTTCTTTTGTCAACGTCTTGTGTCTATTCTTTGTTAATATACGGTATCTATAATATCTAATAATGACTTCTATAGTTTTATTCTTAAATGTTCATTAGATGTATTTTGCACTCATCCATTCATTCATTTATCCATCCATCCATTCATCCCCTCATTCATCCATACATCTGTCAATCCCCTCATACATCTCTTCATCCATTATCCAACCATCCATCCATCCCCTCATTCATCCATCCTTCATCCCCTCATCCATCCATTCATCCACCGCCTCATTCATCCATCTATTCTTTCATATACACCCATCCATCCATCTACTCCACCATTCATCCATCCATCCCACTTATCGGTCGGCCTACATATCAATTTAACTGATAATACTCTCAAATAAAGTAAAACATCAACTTCACATTATTTACTCAAAATGTCTGCACATCTTATTTTGTGGCACCGACTGTATTATCCCTTACATATCCTTGAGTGCTTTGCAGAAGAACATGGAGACAGCCGTAAGACAGCATGTTGTTTCTTGGAGAGCGTCCGGTCCTGTGATCCGGAATCTGGACATATCATTTTCAGACTCGCTTCTCTTCCCAGCATGCCAGAGCCCGAGTTATACAGTTATGAAGGTAAACTCAGCAGGATTCTCCCAACTACAGCTTTCGAAGTCCAGCAACCAGGACACATCAAAGGAAGGGACAATAAAGAACAGAGGCATGAATCATCCGTTTCTTGCTCTCTTTTGTGCTTTGTGGAGCAGAATGTCATTACGGAGAGCACTGAGCCTAAGGCAATGATGCTACAGCGCTTTAGGAAAAGAACAAAAGACCAGAGGAAACCGGTGGGAGGTGGATAAATGCAAGACGTCAGTAGAAAGAGATACGGAACAGCACCAGTCAACAATTTGATTCAGCTATAAAGTCGCATTTGTTGTGCTAAGGTCAAATTAAAGCTCTATGGCACAACATCCTTCAGTGTTAAGGACTTGTGTCTATGCCAGACGATTGTCACTAAATCTCTAAATCAACATGTTTCAAAGGAATTTGAATTGAGTTATCCATTTGGAAAATATAAATACACATTTTGAAACTTGCATAATTTTTTTTTTACATGGCTTACACCTGCATGAGTATATATCTATTTGTTTGTCTGTCTATCTACCCGTCTGTTCGTCCATATCTTTTTTTTTTCCCTCTGTCCTACCATCTTTCCATCTATCAATGAGGGTTGAATCGCAGCACGATTAAAATTGCATAAACTATTAATTATAACATTCAAATTTATAATATGAAGCAAATGTTATAACAGATTATGTAGATTATATATATATATATATATATA
>CM051494.1:27114222-27237430 GCA_028031935.1 Paedocypris micromegethes
TTTTTTTTTTTTGACAAATAAATACTGTAAATGAAGGTACATTTTGTCAATTGTACGTTTTTACAATCAGTAAATGTATTTTCCAAAATATGTCTTGGTGTGATCAATCTACAATTCACTTCTGAGGTCAAGCCACTTGCTTTTTTTAACCAAACTATTACAACATAAAGAACCTATGAACATTCCCATCAGTGTCACTGTGTAAAGCAAGAAATGCATGCACAGATACATTATTTATGAGTTCTTATTCCGGATGCACAGCACAATATCCTCTCAACAAGACTCCACAGAACATTTTATCTTACCCAAAGCACCATTACTACACTTTCACAGGAAGCATTTATCAAGGCAAGTCCAGAGGCAAAATGAACCTCCAGCCCTCTTACGTGAAGACTAGAGCGAAACGGTCCAGTCATGCCGTTCTCCAGCACTCCGTAGACTACTATTGGCAGGCTGAATGCATAAGATCTGCTTCCTTGAAGTAATTCAAGCACTCTTCTTTGTGAAAAGGTCAGGGAATTGAGAACCACTCTGCGTTTGTACTGTAAGTCTCATTCATGCTGTGTCAAAGCACAACAAGCTGCAGGAAGCCAAACATTGTTGGATTTTTTTTCCCTCTGAACAGTGAAGCTTGAATGTTCCCAGCTGTTGTACAGAGACTAGACAAATTAATTGAGTAAAGCACAATGTTTCTGGACTGAACACTAGTGGTTCAGAAGGGAATGTGGAACACTAATGCACAGTTTTGCTGAACAGCAAGAAATCATGCAGAATTTTCAAATACATATCCCGAGGCAGGAGCATCTCAGAAAATCTACAGCAGTTTAGAGTGATGATCAAAGAAAGCGCACATTCGATTAAAAATGCAAGCAGAGAGAAATATTTTCATCAGAGTGGTTCATACCTGACCCAAAATGCTTTTGCTTCTAATAATTAAAAACGTTGCTTCAAAACTCTTGCTTCACTACAAGACTTCATCCATTAGATATGGGTTTAAGCTCAATACATGAGTAGCCACTTAAGAAGTTAAACTAAACATCCAACTAACTAACTGACTTACTAACTAACCAACCAACCAACTAACTAACCAAACAAACTAACTAACCATTCAAATGAATTGTTAAGGTATACTTTATTAACTCAATATTTAACAAATTTACCAACTAGCTATCTAAGATAATTATAAAAGGGACTAACTTTCAACTGAACAAAGAACCAACCCACTAACTAACTAACAAAATAGCGGAACAAACAACTAACCTACTAAATATCCAATTAACCAAACAACTAAATAGCAGGGCAAAAACTATCCTCCTAACCAACCAGCCAAATGACTAACTAAATATCTGATTAACTTTTCAAACCAACAACACATCAACCAACCTACAAACAAACAAACAAACAAACAAACAAACAAACAAACAAACTGTTTACACCTAGCTAACTAACTAAACCAACAAACTACCAACCAACCACTGAACTGAATAACCAACTAACTAGCTATCTGCATAATGAAACAACAGAGCAGCTGCCTGATTAACTAAATACAAACATACAGTTAACCAACTATTGATGTATAGAACTAACTAACTAACTAACTAACTAACTTTTTAAGTCCAACCTTTAGTTTCTACATTTAGTTTTTATGACATAAATGGCGTTTACCAATGGTAAAGCCACAAAAACATGTCATCATGAAGCTTTTGAAGAAAAACATAAAAAATAATCAAATAACAGATACATTGATGAGATCAGTAAGTGAACTGTAAAAATGACTTGTAAAAGCGTCACCTTTTGGGAACAACTGGTCCGGAGCTCATTTTCATGCAGACAACCTTTCGAATTTGCACTCCGACTGCACAGGTGGTGGTTCCGTTCCAGTAGCCAGTGGCATTTAGATTCATGGAGTCGTCATCGATGCATGGTCCCCATGGTGATACTTCCCAATAGAATGCGATGCATGGATGATCATTACAAGCTCTCCACTCTTCCAGAGCCGTAGCAGCTGGACATGCCTTAGCTGGAAAGGGAATTGATCACTGCATTAAAATTGAGAGAAAGAAATAAAGCTTCTCTTAAGTTTGCTTTAATGCTTTATAAAATGTTAAAGAGCTATGTGAGAACCAAAAACTTCATAGAAAGAATGTGCTCTAATGAGAAAAAAACATTTATTTGAATAAATTAGCTTAATTTTATAATGATTGAATAATTATAGAGTAATAACTAACCCTGGCTATTAAAAAAACAATAAATATGATTTGCATTCATGAAGACGTCTGTGATGAAAATATTGCACAATTCCACGTCTGTAGCACACCTCACCAACTAAATTCCAGGCAAATATGCAAGCGGATAGAGGAAAACCTGTGACAAGTTCTGCAGGATCGTTTCCAAAATTACTTCTGCGCTTTTTATAATTAAACGTAATTCCTAGACCATCTGCCCTTGGCGCTAATGACATTGTATTGACATTCAGCCTTTCTTCATAACACTGGGACTCATTATGAGTGTAGCGCAGACTGGATGAATATTAATAAGGCCTTGTCTGATTAATGACACTCGGTGGATGGTGTGTAGAGGTTGAGGCAGAAACATGGAAAGAAGGGCGAGATTTGAGAATGCACAATGTGTGTGTGTGTGTGTGGGGGGGGGGCAGTATTTGAAAGCGACATTTGTATTTGTATTAAGACCAAGGTATGTTTAGAAACAGAATTTGAGAATCTGAGAATGCGCTTTACTGCTGCTTGTGAAATAATTTAACAGAACTCTAAATTGCTTCTCACACTCAAAAAAACTCATTTTGTATTGTCACTTGATAATGAAGAGTAACACTCTTTTCATACTGGGGATGAAGGTGGCGTATTAACGCTGGGAGAAGCAAATCAGCCCGAATTCTCAAGAGCATTAAATCAAATTTCATGTAATGCAGTTTTGACTTAATGAATTATTTGGTTTCCAACAAACATCAATAAGTCACGCAGTTCTTCCTTTTTTTTAAGATGAAAGTTCTCTGACCTTCTCCGGGTAAGCCCAGTATGGTACGTGTGCGACTTTGCTTGCCCTCTGAGTTTCTATTGGAGCAGCTGTGGGAGCAGGACGACCAATCGGACCACGAGCTGAGCACACAGTCCCCGGGACACGCCATCACACAGGGCGACTCTTTAGGAGGCGGCTCATCTTCACAAAGCTCCTCAGGAACCTGCAACCCTGTTGAGTAAAACCAATATCACATCTACATGAACACGGACCTCCAGGAAAACCATCAGGCAGGGACAATGTGCTGTACATCAACCTCCAGATAAACCACAAGGCACTGAGAGCCAAATACTGTACATTTAAATAAAAATTTAAAGTAACTTTGGCCAACTTGGTTATTACCAGAATAATTAAAAACGTATAAAAATAGACACTCTCTCACGATGAATGAACTCGTGTGTGACGTTCTTCATTCATCGTTGAAATGATGCAATTACGTTTATTCAGCGTGGCATTGGATCGGTGAAATAGCCACATAACTCACCGGTACAACAGTGAGCGGTGATTATTATGTGAGTCTGTGTTATAAATACACTCATATTCACGGCTTTCATCTTTATAATGCCTCTTGAATGAAGAAGAATGGGTTTATAACTTCAAATTCAAAATCAACAATGATTCATCACCGTTTTTGTTTCCAGGGACTGAAATGTGATACTGGAAAACAAAGGAAGGCATCAGGCAGTGAAGGACAGACCGAATGATGAAGACAGAAAAAAATGATTCTTTAGTGGTACAACTCAAACATTAAGCCATGCGAAATGAAGACAATCATAAACACTACGCGATTATAATAAACATCTAACTTGACTGGGTAAGATTTGTCAATAGTAGATTTTGACATGAGTAGATTGAATATTCTATCAAAAGACGTAGTGATACAATACATCAACTAATAAAAAAAATTCTATTTAAATGATCATTTAAATTGTTTTTAAGTTTACACGGATGGACAACACCGACAAAACAGGTGGTGAAACTGAACCAAGACGTGCTATATTAGATCGAATAAATCTGGCCAGAATTAGTAAAGTGAATAAGACAATACGACAAAAAAAATAAAAAATTCAGTCAAACTGCGCTTCACATGTGGAATTTGATAAAAATGACTGTGAATGAATGGGCAGCGACGACACTCAAAGGAAAATTAGAAGAGAATGAACAGTGATTGTCACATAGACAATGGATATTTAATGCTCGGACAATAAATGGGTGATTACATTTTCAGTAGCTGTTCTATGTCTGAGAACGTACTTAGCGAAACCAGGCCATCAGACGCTTTTTACTTCGAGTAACGTCACTGCTCGTTTAGTCCTATGACATTGTGTTTTTGACCCTCTCACTGAAGCTGACTGGCAGGTTCAGTCACCGAATGCATCTCTCAAATAATCTCAAATTGAACCTCAAAAACTTGGGAAAAAAAATTTGAGCTTGCGTTAACGTTTTTTTCCCACAAAGTAAATTCATCGCATTTTCAAATGCTAATGTACAAATCTTTGGTATGTTGTCCGGAATATTGCAACATAGTAGCAACGTTTTCTTTCAGATAACATAAGGTCATGACCTTCATTGAAGGCTTTCCGTGCTTTCACTAATGACAGATTGTGTCTCCTAAAAGAATAGATTTGTGAAGAAAATGGATGAACCCGAGGTTTAATTTACTGGATGCCAGGGAGCTATCAAACGACAGAAAAGAAAGAGTGTCTGCTTGTTGACTGTGGTTGGTGAGAGGAAAAGTCTCATTTCATGCATGAAGTAAAGACATTAATCCCTTCATTCACTTCTCTAGGATTACATAAAACTTCACAATAAAGATTAAACCCTACTGAACATCACAATTGAACAGACACGCTTCTTATGTGCTATTGTTTACAAGTCGTATACTCCAACCAGTATGATTCAGGATTCTAGCCTTGTTAGCTGTCATGTTGCTATTTTATATTAGCCATGCTATTATAATACTGTACAGACTTTGTTTTTTTCTATTTTGCATCAAATTATCTTGCGAGATTGACTTGCATTATTGTCAAATTGCAGTCTTTCTTGCGTTGTATTTCACTTTTGGTTCAGTCTCAAGATTTTAAATCTAATTTTAAGGCTCACAGGCAAATTTAAAAGTCTAGTTAAGTAACATGCTCAAAAATACACAAACCAAGAACTTAAACACCTAATCTTTTCTTGGTATAATGAGAGAACTTGCACAGAATTAGGTATCTGACCCGTTTAGATCCGACTCAAATAATCAAACACAAGACAGTGATTAACACCAGTGAAAAGCAACTGAACAAATTCAAAGCATAGCATTTATTAACAGAAACCGAAGCGAGTGAAGCAACACATTGATTTGGCACTGTCAGAATACCAGTCTCTAGTAGATATAGAGTAATAGAACGATATTTAAAAAAAATAAAACTGTATTCATTTTTTATGATTTTATGATCCCCGCCCCGATTTGTCTTTTGATTTTTTTCCCAACTACTAATCTATTTTTTTAAACTGTAATCAAACTTTTTTTTTTCTTCTATTTTGAGACTGCTTTTCCTGGAACTCTGACATGTTCACTTATAGCAAAACAAAACAAAAAACCAAAACAACCAACCGACCAGAACAATAGAATGCTGGAGAAGGAGCTGGAATAAAGCATCATTATTTTGCTTGAACCTTGTCACTCGCTTTCAAACACACACAGTTAAGCAGTAACATCCTCAGGGTATCTTTGTTATTGGTTTATTTTCTCTCCGTGCTGTAACTGTATATATGTCAAGGGTCCAAGAACGAAAAAGGGTGATGTACTTGATTCAATGAGGCAAGATTCCTTTGGGCAAGAAGCCAGTCCTCCACCTCCAACCTTCAGAGCAACCAGTTTCTTGAGACATCAAAGCCAAATGGCTGGTAAAGTGGAGCTTTATCACATTTGTGCCCACCAAACAATCATTGAAGAACACTTCTAGCAGCCACAAGGTCAAAACAAGCTATACGTTGACAATTCCACGTATGAATTAGAGAATCAGAAACAGAGGAGACTGAAAAACCATTGAAGCTCTTGACTTTTTGTTATTGCTCCAGTCGTTTGCATTTCTACAAATGTTCAATTATTCATTATCAGCGTCTAGTAATGTAGATGTTTCCTGACAAATTCAATTATTAATAAATCCAGCTAACATATTTGGTCTGGTTTTGATAACTTCCCATTGCAATATTGGCTGTGATGGCCAACATACGGACCGCGGGCCATATATGGCCATGAAGATGTTATATTTAGTGATGTTAGTCCATTGGGACTAACGGTGATAATTTGACATCACTGGAGGACAAACACAGAGAAATGAAGTTAAACAGTAACCAGTGTACTTTCAAGTTTTACAAGAAAATAATGAACATTTTCCGGTGATGAAGAGCAAAACCACTTTTTCTTATTAAAGACCATTTTCATTCTGTGCTGAGAATTACTGACAAAACCAGACCTAAATGTTAAAATACTGGTCTCAGAAAAACAACTGCAAACATCACGCTACTAAAAGAAATTGAATATTGAATGTATCAATTATTCATTGTACATTATATTTCTCAAATTTTGGCAGCCAGGTGCATTTTAAATATACATTATTTTCATATATGGTATGACACATGAAAAAAGGTCGGTCAGCATTATTTTAAAGCAAAACATGACCATGTGCTTAGGTAAAAAAAAACATATATTAATAATCTCATTGTTACGTAGACTATTCAATAGTTGCATGGCCTACAGTCAATAGACAACAATCAAGTGTTAGACTATTGTTCTGAAATCTAAAGGCCATGATTATATGACATTTATTAGACCTTACTAAATATTTTAATATCATTTATATATATTTCAGAGCGAGAAAGAATCATTCGTCAAGATTTCAAGTAGTCCAGAAAGTCCTTGATTAAAGCATCATAAGTAATGTTGATTGTATTGAAGCGTAAAGAGCATTTCAAACAACCTTTAATATAACGATAGCAACGGGCTATAAATGGAAGAATGTGAGTAAAGAAGAAGAAGTAATGAATTAACAGCTAAAATGAGCATTGCATAACACACATCTTTGAATAAACAGAGTACATTAAAACACATCAAATCTTGAAGTAACTTCTCCCATTCGTCAGACAGGGAACTGCAAATTTTTTTGAAAGCAAGACGATATAAAACACAGCAGCCTGAACGACTGTTGTGACAGTTAACGTTCCGATTTTAACCAGCTCTGAAACGCAGACATTTCTCTCTTGTGAATAATGCACAAACTCCTCTAACACCATCACAGGTACTTGCCGATTTCAACAACTTTAATGAGTTAAACCGCAGAAAGAACAATCCTGGAGCTCTCAATAACAGCATTAAGCTACGGGTCAGACTGCAGGCAACAAATGGCTTCCCACCTTCTTTAAATCATTCTACTTCCCCTCTGTGATACAATATATGGAAAATAATTGTGATAGTTTTAAAGGAACACTTTGCCCCGCAGGAGGGCTGAATGAAAAATTGAATGCAGATTGTACAAATTAACCTCAACAACCCACACAGAGAACAAAAAAAGAAGAAAAAAAAATCGTTGGAAGGGCTGCGTCTTTCTGACTGAAGTCTCGTTTGCTCACTTGCATTTAAGAGGAGACAGAATAAATAAATGAAAAAGTGCTGCTTATGAGTGCTCCTTAATCTGAGTGTCATTTTGAGGACAAGCTCTTCTCACAGACTGAGCATGTGGGACGGAAAAAACACAACCATAAATTCTACATCCATGAAAATAAAAAAAGACAACCATGAATGATGTTCAGGTACAAACGAAAGATTTCGGTTGATTAACAAACATAAATTTAACCTGTAATATAATGCATAAAATAATTTGATTGATTGAATCATAACTGCTTTCATTGATTGTAAAGTTAATTAGTTTACGTTTTTATGCCACATTATTACATTATTATTACTATGTTTTCCACAATGCAATCAAAATGTATCAAAAGTTAATATGTTTAAGGCTGTGATTTCCACCTCGTCATTGACATTCTTTGCTTTACCATCCCTAAATCATATTCTTTAAAAAAAAACTTTTTTTTTTTTTTCATAAATAAAATGCACATATTTATTCTTTTTTTTTTTTTTTACCCCTAAAACATATTTCACTAGAACATGAACCACAAAAACAGATTAACCTGAAGTTGTTCCCTTAAAACGTTCAGACCAAAGCAATGACATTTCAGAGGCGTGGCTTTTATATTTTATGACCATATTTGGTGTTATTCATTACGGGGCTTTGCTAAAACTTAGTTCCAGAATTAAGTGACAAGATCTGACTACTCTATTGAGAAATGAATAATTTCCTTTTCAGTTCCAGCTCAACCACTTAGTATTCATTGACACATCAAGAAAACATAAATATTAATGTTGAAAGGTCCATGTAAACACTGAATCCTCATTATCAACAGGGGTTGCTTATGCAGTGCATTACACTAGAGGAAATCAGGCAGATTGAATGTGAATAAAAATGGCAAACCCGCCCAAGAACAGCTCAGCGTGAGCTAGACCTTCTTCGCCATCCTAACTGTCACATCATTATATTCATATTTAGATTTACACATGAACTTATTCTCAAACAATCCAATGCAAATTAAGAATCAAAGCACAGAGAAGGGGGAAAAACCCTAGAAAAACAATGTTCAGACGTGTAGTATAAATGTCAAATATGCTCATCAACCGAAAATAGACTGAAGATTAAATGTTACCTTTCGAGATATCAAAACCATGACCTTTAAAGAACAAGTTTAAAAAACAACCCTGGAAGAGACTTCAAATTGGAGGAATGTGTCACCTCATGCAATCTTTTTCTTCTTCTAAATAAAGTCATAGCACAAAGGTCAGGGAGACGGAGGACGGCTGTCATTTAAATCGACAAGCGATGTTTGAAATGAGAAGCGATGGAAGCCTGTATTTCCTCACAATTCTTCAAACTGATTGGAGCAAAAAAACGATGCATCTTTTTTACAATCTAAAATCATACACACACACACACACACACGCACACACACGAGTACACACACACACGCACGTGTTTTTTTAACATCACCCGCTCAATGCTTATCTGCAAAACTAATACACCACGTGTCGGCAAGAGACAATTTTGAGAATTGATCAGAATTAGTTCACCTCAACCCAAGTATTGACAGTCCTGACACACAAGCAGAAGGTCATTTACCAGATTAGTGTCACTTGAATTGATCAGACACACCGATAACAGGCACTTTGACTGATCACACTTTCAGAGAGAAAACAGATAGTGCTTCCCTTCCGCTGTTTTAAAACCAGAGAGCATTTATACGAACGCCATTCTACATGTGTTCTTGGTTGTTCAGTGGTTGATTTGGATTTTGGCAATCGTTTGAGATGTAGAATAATTTTAGAGATGTAAATTTCAGAATACAGGCATTTTCTGTGTAATGTCTTAAGATCTAATCAATCTAATTTGTATGCAAAGTTACGTAGTGCTGATATTTTAATTATTGAAAATAATATTCCAATATATTAAAATGTGATATGTTCTGCTTGGTTTATGCATAGGAACAGCTCATGATGTTCTTTTGCACAGTAGTGATATTAAGAGATAAAACCGCTTTCAACTAAATTATGTTGGTGGAAAGTTTGTAAAAAAGAATTGACAACTCATTGCATAATATCTACATTTTAATTTGGCTAATCTTGTTCTGAAACCACTCAAGCGATTAAGTCGCAGTAAACAGGACAGATCCTTGTTGGATCTCTTCACGGTTCTCCCATATTTTGGCGGGATAGCGCCAACCTGGTTCTCCTGCTAATTGGTTCTATCACTGGAAGACAATTTATTCAAGTTCCAGACGAGTTTGCTGCAACTCACGAGTTTGCTTGCTTGAAACTCATTAAGACAGTTAAGGTGGGTTTCTTTGGCGTGTGGGCATGGTTCATTGTAAGTACACACCTTCCGGTTAAGTACGCGCTTCTCTGATTCACTTTGAGCACTTAAGCGCAAAGCTACGCTACTTTATAATACGAGGCTGATTCGTATCCACACAAACTCAACACAAAATCCACAACTGTATCCAGTACAAATCTTCACACAGCAATGTTTTCCATTCTTATCCTTGAAATATTTGACATGACAATGCTCTCCACAACGCTGAGTGATGCTCTACGAAACAGTTGGTCTGCTGTCAGGGGCTTTCCAACATCAGGACCAGACTGATGAAAGCCCATCTGTGTTCCTCTTTCAAGGCCCATGGCACTCGAATGCAAATGTGTCTTAAAACAATTAGAAAAACAAAGTGTGCGTAAAAAATGTTACAAGATCGGTTACAAAATGACATCACCATATATATTCTTTACAACGTAACAGCATGCAGGTAATTAGGTGTCGTCAGGAAATGAAGAATTAGTATTGCAGTTGTATTTCAAAACAGCTCAAGCAGGTTTACATCATAAATTTCCCAAGAGGAAAGAGCAAGAGAAAAGAACGAATGAAAGCTCCTGCAACACAGGAAACTGCAACGCAAAGATTCCCAAAGTATGTGAGCAGATTTGAGGGGCTGGAGTAGGAATCTTCTCTACTCATTCACCAAACAATTGTCACTCTTCCTAGTGGCATCAAATAGTATGTGAAATGGTGGTCTGTGTGTCTAGCCCACTTTAGAAGGCCGGAGTGAAGAAAAGCAGAAACCACCTGTCATTTGTGTGGAAACTGTAAATGGACCTCAGCTCCAGCTCTTGCCTGAATTATTAATATATGGGTATTTATTGCAAAAGCCTTTCTAAAAAATAGAATACCACAATGCCACGTGATTCTTGTGCCGCTTACCTTTTCAAATATACACGTCTAATGCTTTTTTGACTATTTCGTTTTTATGTTAATAACAATAGCAGTGCAGAAACCGTCGGCCACCTTCTCGCATCCGTATCTTTGGTCACCCACAGTGAAATTGCATCTTTGCTCTCAATCATGTCGGCTAACTCACAACACTCATAATTTAGCACTGTGGAGCAGCGGCCTGACACATCACTTACTAAGTGACAAGCGAGAAGCCATAGAAAGTAAAAAGTGTGTTCACCCTCTCCCCTGCCAGCAGAGCAATCAGTGCCAGTCTGCCCACAGGCACAGAAAGACATCTGTGATGCAGATGACTCTCACTGATGCGGCATGAGGTCAGCGCTTCAGGAAGTCAAACAGCGCTGTTAGTCTAACTAATGCGCTTCCTGTTTAAAGGTACAGCAAACTGCAGCGGCTCGATGATTGCTCCACTAGATAATGTGTTTAAACCCAGTTTAAGCAATTGTCCTGAATTAAAGCTCATTTCTGTGATTAGAAACAATTTGTATGATGGTTAAAAAATGAAAGTGTTGCCAATAAAGTGTATTGAAATTGAAATAATTTCTTCAACCTTCATTCAATAAAAAGCTAGAAAAAAAAAACAAGTATGTAAAAACATAATATATTACATACTAATAATAATAATAAAAAATAACAGATTGCAAACTCTTGTAGAACTCCACCTCTAATAGAACACCACCATGATGGAAGAGTTGAAAAATAGAGTTTATTGTTAGGGATAGTTTTATTAGAGGCTTTACAGTATATAACACATTATTATTTAATATATAATATTCTGAGAAAAAGCATCATCATCTTAGAAATGAAGATAAATGGCCTGCAAAATCCACCAGTCAATTGAGGCTTCTCATTGGTCATTTTAGAAAAGCGCAAAAGTTGTTTATTATTTTATAGTAGCCAAGTATACTGGATAGTGCCAGAAACAACGAATATGAAAGATAAACAACACATTAAAAAAAAAAGGAATCAGTGAGAATAGCAATATACATTAATAAAGACCTGGAAAGAGAGACTACAATATACTGTCTTGCACTTTACACTTGACAGTACAGTACTAGTAGTACTAGTTAGTTGGTTTTTTACAAGATGTGAAAGAAATAGTAATACAGCAGGTTAGAAAGCAGCAGCCGATCTACAGTGTGAAAATTGCACAAATCCAGCTTATGTTTATCCATCTAAAATTGCTAATCGAGTCTAGAAAAAAAAAGCATCTACAATATCACAAACAATTAACCTGAAAGGCAAGGCTGGACTAAAACCATGATCACAGGCTATTGTTTTCCAGACCAGCGTAAAACACTGAAAAGAAATCCGTCCATGCAGCAGAACATGGCTTCCTGTTAGGAGACCGTAGAGGAGAGCAAGATGCTGCGAGATCCATCAAACGCTCCGTTGATTACACCAAGCTCACAGGAGATAAATGGCCTTATTGGGACAGACCACACAGCGGCAAACCTCTAATCTTCTGCATAGATTACAGTTCACATTGATCAGCACATCATCCTGTCACCCCACATGGCTACCTGGCAGATGTTATTAGCATTTTAACGACAGCAATGACTAAAGCGTCTGTGATGGGCCAATCCCGCAATAACACGATGGTGCATTGCTGCTATCAACACTCCTACATCATTCATCCACATCTGTCACACTTAATTATACATCTTTGAGTAGCTTCACTACAATTTAAAAATAAAAATCTATAACTACTGATTTCAGTAAATTTTTACACTTTTAGAAAATTCAAAAAGAGAAAGACCATTAAAAGAAGACTTGTTTTCAAAAACCAATCAACAGTATTTATGCTATACTATATAACAATATTATGGATATATAATATTTATTTTGTATGTAAATATAGTACAAAATAAATGAACAAACAAGCAATTTACAACAAACCAGAGCCCATATATATAGTTTTATATATAGTTTTACACATATCACATTACATCAAGGTGACCTTGTTCTCTATATTATATTGGCACTGAAGTGATCTGTGAATTTCTGCCAGCATGGGACAACCACACAGCAAACTGGTCATAAACTCTCAAAAATAAAAATAGAAAAAGAAAAAAAAGCTGCCATATTACAATCCTCAGTGAATTTGAGGAATGTGGTGCTGACAAACGTAAATGAGTTCATTCCTCAGAACACTGATTTAGAGATGAACCTCGACTGTGCTGACTGATACATGAGTAACGTGACAAATATTCTGTCCCGGACACTGAAGAACGTGTCCAAATGGAACAACAGTACTGAGTCAGGCAATTTGAAACCTTGTATGTGTGTGTGTGAGAAATATGGACAAGAAATGTGAAAAGCAAAACATTTATAACAGAAAGTGGTTAAACATTTGCTGTCATTGAAATGACTTTATTTACGGGTTCTCACTTCACAACCAAGTGTAACAGAGCTTCAGTCATAACTGTAAACACGTAATACTTGTGAAAATTTTGAATAAATAGATAAAAACATATGTGCTGCAGCTCCAAGGACTTTTTATATTTGAATTCTTGAATGCTAGGGGAAACTATCGGCAGAAACACCTCTACCTGATATTCAGAGGACCGACCCAGACAAGACTCTTATTAGACGCCCGCAGCGTGGACGAGCTGCTGGACAACCAACCCATGGAGAAATGCACACAGCACAGATCAGGCATGATTTAATTTTGCAAACAGGATATTCTACGGTTTTGTTGCTGGACCGCAGCTGTGATCTTGGAATAATTCAAATATTCATATACGACATTCATTTCAATACAGAATCGACCATGTATTCACATTTGTAAACAAAATATACATAAATACATGTAAGATTATTAACAAGACATTAATAAGACATTTTACTGTTCAAAATAAAACAGTGTATGAATGTACAATATTTTTCATAATACAACTTATATGTATAATTTTATGTCTGTGTGTGTTTTATATTCCTAAACCAGAAATTAAACAACTAACATCAAATAGCATTTTTTATTTCAACAAAAATAAGGTAATTTTCAAATGATACATGTATAGTATACAGTATTCACAAGTGTGTGTGTGTGTGTGTGTCTATAACTATATGTGCTTTTTTATTTATATAGTTTACTTTTAATTATCACATACATTGTCTGATCCATCTTTTGATACAACGCTACATATTATTACATTTTTATGTGGCTCAACAGTGTCAAGTAGCAAAAAAGCGCAGGATCAATCTCCGTGGTTTGGAGTGTTTGATGAACATTCAGCAGTTTTCACTGAGGCGCATGCAGCGTAAACAATATGCTGCAGTGTAGACCATACTTCACACACACCGTGAAAAGTGTCTAGTGGTGTGAAAATATGAGCGTTGACTTGGTGGTAAGACAAGTCGTTGCCGTAACAGGCTGTGAACCAGATGACAGGTGTCTCTTAAGACTCATGCCGGACTGTAAAAGCGTTCACCCCTGCCCTTGCAGAATACACTGTATAATAAATCTCAAAGTAACGTGTTTACTAGAGCACTAAAAATCAGGGGAGAAAAACTTCCCGTCTCATGGTCAAAAGTAGAACAGACCCTGATATTCATGCATCAAAATGTTCATTCTTAGAGATATAAAGCGAGGAAGGGAGGAAATGCCTCCAGAGCCCAATTAACTTGAGCTAAAGGAAGTCGAGGAAGAAGCTTTGGAAAAAGAAAAGTGTGTCCAATAATCCCTCTATACTATCCCACAAACCTTATTTTAGGATTAAGATGAAAGGTTAAGCAATACAACTGAGCCGTGTTGCTTAATTATTATCAGAGTTCTCATCAGCTTGATTATGGGAATCAAGAAAGCCTTTTTGCTGTTGTTAACAGAAAAAATTTACAAAAATTTGTCTGACCAATGAATAAAATAGTTGAAGTTTGCCCAGCAGTGTGTATTCTAATGAGAGAGCTGCTCTACCAAAAATGAGGTCAAGTGAAGCGAGTATTACCCCAAAGTGCAGTTTCTTTTCCCTCCAAAAAAAAAATAGAAACAAAAAGAAAGTGAGGTAAGTTTTTCAGTATGGCCACTACGGACCGTGTAAAAATTGTGCTCTGTATTTTGCCATTCAGTGAAGTTAAACACACAGAAACATGGAGCAGTGGGCAGCCTGGGGGGCATGTACGGGTCAGGATTCAAACCAGATCTTCTTGGACACAAGTCAAATTCCCTTCCACTGTTTTGGTCCAGCGATTTTAATAAGCCAATATTAAAATGATAAAAAGAAAAATATTTAAAAATCTATTTAAAACAATTAGCGTATTTCAACAAGGACCAAAATGTGTACAAACATTATTAGGATAATAGATTTGAGGTAATTTTAATGACAGAAAAATTCTGTCCATTAGAATTTGCTGGATATAATTAGTTCCTGTTCCAAATTCTAAACCTCTCAGTTCCGAGTCAGGCCTGCTCTGGAGCATCAATTAGTTAATTCGCCTGCATTCTTGTCTGTCTCTTTAATATATCCACAGATAATCTAATATGACACGGCAATAAAACATGCAGTAAGATACAATTAGCTTTGCAGGTTGTTAAAATGGGCTTTACGGCCTCATTGAAGATTTATGAAAATCACTAGGCAAGGTTTCCTCACTCATAAATTACACATTTAGGTTAAATTGGGTCACACAAGCTGATCTCCAAAGAACACCACTGATAGAAATCATTTCAGACAGCTCTTTAGCCAAATATCAGCTAGCATAAAGCACTGCTGAAAGAGTGCGACACCAACATGACATGGGGGCGATGTGTCCGACTGCTCTTAAAAGCATTTCCTTTATTTGATATGCCTCTCAATAATACTGTTCTTTCAAAGGAATTTAAATAGCTCGGGCTTCTAATGGAATTTACAGACAATGGGTTCTAAATTCAGCATGTATATTAAAATATGTTGCACTCTTTTCCTTGAGCTTAGGTTTTAGATGTATGCAAACTATATGCATTAAAAAAGTATACTCATCATTTTCAGAACCATTTTTATGACGATAATAACAAATGCGTCCGACAACATTGTACCAACATTTTTTCTTTTCTCAAGGTCAATTATGTTTTTTACTGTAATAACGCCTCAACTGCCATAAGTTACAAAAACAACTGCTTGTTTGTTTTTACCCTAACTATTAACGACAGAGCACTAACTATTCATACACTCTTTGCATTGGTTTGAATTGTAGAAAAGTCTGAAATTGAAATGCAAACAACTGCACTAAAGAAAAGTGTTTGAATGACACGCCGTCTTCACCGGTTATATAAATGTTTATTTAATAGCTATGAAAGTCATTTGTTAACACTCACTGCATAGAAATTGGTGAGGTCATATTAAATGTATAATCAGTAAATATGGTGTAGTGATTTAAAAAGTATCAATCCATCCATCCATCCATCCATCCTTTATCCATTCACAACAAATATCTATCCCTCTGTCTGTCATTCTACTTTTACACAGTATGCAATTATTTATTTATTTATTGGTCTGTCTTAGGTCCATCTGTCTGTCTATCACTACACTGTATGCATGTATTTATTTTTCTTTCTGTCAGTCTGTCTGTCTGTCTGTCTGTCTGTCTGTCTGNNNNCTCTCTCTCTCTCTCTCTCTCTCTCTCTCTCTCTCTCTCTCTGTATTTTAAACTCTTTTATTATCTCACTTGACTTCATATATAAACATATAAAATACCTAATCGTTTTCAAGCATACTTCCAGAAGCCGCATTCCACTGTGTTATTAAATAGACTAAACACAGCAGAGAATTCCAAAAGCAGCAAATCTCAACAAGCTTTATTCTCAAAATGATACCTTGAGAGTTGATGCAGGTCAGAATTTGCATTCTGCTTCCATTTCCACAGTCTCCCGTGCTGGGCACACAAGGACTCTCCAACCGCACCTGCCACAGGAAACACACCGGATTCTCGCAGGGCATCGACTCCAGGAGGTGGCCACACAATTCTGCTCCAAATCCTTCTCCCAGCACCTCTCGCCTCCTCTGCCTGAACCCTGTGAGGAGAACGCCATTAGCTGCATTGTGTGAGAAAGAAAGGACTGGCAGTTTATAAGGATGGAGGAGAGCAAATAGCTTTGGAATAGAAACTAATTTGAAAGGTTTCGGTTGGAATTTTACTTATAATAAATCTCTTCTCCTGCTCTGCTGTAATTCACCCAAAAGTGTTCTTTTCAATCTCTCATTGTTGAAGCCATGAGGTCTGACGGCAAACTGAGACGACAGGCATGAGCAAATAAACGTTGAGCATATAAAGTTAAAGACCACCAAAAACACCCTGAAATGTTTAACTTCATGTAACTTTCAGTTGAATCGTTCAGAGTTTTAAATCTTTAAATAAAACTTGAGAGTTTGGCACATATTCCTGGATGATATCAATATTCATCACACAGTACAGTGAATTAATGAGCTCGTACACAAAAGCCGGCATTACTCCAGGCATCATTTTATCAAACTGTAACTTCTGATAGTTTACTAGATATCAACCAGCCAGCTGCCAGAAGACCATTTGATCTGCTTTGCCATCTGTGATGGATAGATAGCAGTCATGGAATGTCCGCGTCAGGCGTCTAGCATGTCAGAAGGGAGGTTTGGTTTTTCCTCACACCCCTGCAGAGATGCTGCACTCCCCATTCCTGGGAAAC
Source organism: Paedocypris micromegethes (assembly GCA_028031935.1). Lineage (NCBI taxonomy): Eukaryota > Metazoa > Chordata > Actinopteri > Cypriniformes > Paedocypris > Paedocypris micromegethes. The sequence goes on from CM051494.1 coordinate 27,131,770, forward strand.
TCAGAGTGTCAGCCAAGCTAAAAAAAAAAAAACAGAACGTCTGAAATAATCAAAACGCCCTTCAACTCTTGCCGCTGCTTCGACTAAGAAAGCAGCTAACTTCATAAGACGTGAGTGTTTTGTGTTAGCTTGAAGCAAACGTATAATTAAAACCCTGAGGGATTAGCATATTTCTCTTCGCTTGCCTAACTTTGTTTGACAAGGCAAGGGTATCATCGTCTCCAAGTACAGATAAATACTATCTGTAGATGCCATAAACAAATCCACGACTGTTGTAATAATGTTAGAAATAATGAACAGTCTATATCATAGAAAGGTTTGCAAAGGAAAAAAACACTTTAGAGTTTCAGATACGTCAAGACAGACAACAACTGAGCAGCTTTTCTCCTTTTAATATTCACCCATCCTATTAGCCATTCCTTTATTTGTTTGTTCATCCATCTATTTGTTAATCTGTCCATTCACTTTTATTTATATCTATCTATCTATCTGTCTGTCTGTATGTCTGACTATCTATCCTTCCATCCATCCAATATTTGTCTGATCTTCTATCTTTATGCAGGATCTATATATTTATGTGTCTGTCTGTCCATTCATCTTCCATCCACACACCCATCCATCTATCATTCCATTCATACATCAATCTATCTGTCCATCCGTCTATTGAAACATGCATCCAATTCATATCTTTGTGTCTGTCTCTCTGTTCTACTACAAACATGCTCTTGATCTCAATTTAGCTCACAAATCAAAAACACTATTGATACCACTGCCATTTTGCATCTGTACTGACTTAAAGAAATGCATGGACAGCCAGTGCCATCGTCCAAACTGTGAAAAACAATTTGGAAGAGACACATCCCTGTAGATATTAATAATTGAAAGGTTCAGAGGAGCTATCGGATTTATTCATGGGAAAGACCGGTGGGCTGCGGGCAGTGTTTCATTTCTAATACTTCCAGAGCCATATCAGTCCCACTTCACTGCTCTTCCTCACATTAATCCCGGACCAAATTTGCCATTTATAATCATTACCGTCCTTGTGTTCAATTCATTCCTCTGGATTTAGCCTGAAGATCATGCAAGCAAGATAAAAGTCTGATTGTGAGCATGTGGAAATGTTTAATGGATCAGAAATGCTAATGAAAAGCAAATCTATGAGGATTCTCTGATAAAGAATGTTTGTATGTGTAGGACAGAAGTTCATTTTGGAATTGTTGGAAGCTGGAGGATGTATAGCGTTCATCTGTGAAAAGATGAATTACTGAGAAATACACGCAAATAGCTATGTGAAATGTACAATCGACATTCTAATTAGAAACATCAGAAAAAAAGAATAAAATCAAATGAACTAAAAATGAGGGCGCATAAGCTGTAACCTTCCCTTCTGTCCAATTCCATCACAAGAAGAATCTTCGAATTTGAAAAAAATAAAAAATAAATTTAGAGCATAAAAGAAACAAATAGGACAATCCCAAAACTACTCTGATTGAAACTTAGTGACTATGAGTGAAGTTTATATTCAAACTATCTATTTATGTATTATGGTCCTATGAAGTATAGAACTTTTTGGCACCACAAATAAAGCAAGAAGCTGAAGTTAAACCTAATCCGTTCTGCGGAAGCCACAGCTTGAGGCTGCCCACTGCTCCGGACTCCAGACTCCATTGCTTCTCCTGATTTATTTATCCTCTTGTCTTTGAAACCCAACTACCAAAAAAAAACAATCTACTAGTTATGTTAAAACTCAAATGTAAAGTAAAACTTACGCCCGTGCTCAGACAATCTGCAGTTGCCAATTGAAATGAAGTGGATCCTCTCCACACAGATTTATTCATCACTCTGTTCATCACATCTACTCCATGTCAGCATCAAAAATCTCCTCTAAAGCAACTGAGATCAGATTATCTTCTCATTCCCACTTGAGTTGAGTTACAAGACGGTTTATGAAACAAGAGAAAGAACACCCCCCCTCCACACACACACACACACACACACTCACACACACCCACACACACACACACACACACACACACACACACACACAGCTGTGCATCAGTAGCTCACATGAGATACTCAGCCGAGACAAGTGCTAAATCTAGTTAGAAGATACATATTATGAAAATATTCATCCAAAGTAAAAAAAAAAAAAAAAAAAAAAAAAAAATATATTTGTTACCACAGGTGAAGCTCAGTGATGAAAAATTGTAGTTTTATTAACTTTATCTAAATAATATATCATTATTTACAATGTGCATCAACCACTGTTGAATCTCACAGCGAGTTTGTGCACTGTATGTGCAATAATCGCAGTTGAATGTTTCATATCGAGCCATGTTTTTTTTTGTTTGTAAATCTACACATACATCTATATTGTATGTAAATCTACACATACATCTATAGTGTTTTTTCTGTTTTCAATGAGTGGGAAAGATGGAGACCACTTATAATTCCATGTCCTGTACACACAGGTCATTAAAGCTGATTCTGATTCACATCATTGTAAATAAAAACACAATAATGTAATACACATTTAAAATAAGTATTTTTAGATAAATGTATTGTCAGTAACATAAATATTTATACGTATTAAACTTGCTAAATTTTGTCAGGAATCGTAATTGTTGACATTTTAAACCAAAACGCCCGACCTTTTCGTCCATTAGTCTCGATGCAGTCGTCGTGGAGACAGGCTCCCCAGGAGGACCATGGTGAGAGCAGGCATGGCTGTGGACATGGAATGGAGCAGGGCTGGACAGCAGAAGGCAAATCTCCTCCACACAAGTGTCCACTGACCGGCCTCAACACTGACAGCGAGTCTGGAATGAAGACATGGAAAATCACTTATTTTGAATATTGCAGAGTACATTAGTGAGGTCTGCTGCTTTTCATCTATTGTTGAACTGCTTTTCTATTTCTGGGTCAATGGGAGCTGAAGCAACTCTGCGTCTGAGAGCTTCACACAAACATCATGGCCAACCAATCACAAAGTATTTTTGAAATGTGGGAGGAGACTTGAATACCCACTAACAGTGAATTTTGATTTTGATTTTGAATTAGAAACAAACTTAACAATGGAAGGCAAAATACACTTTATTTCTAAACGTGTCTCCCAGTATAAAAGGAAGTCTGATTATTGCCTCCAATTCTCCACCAGCATCAATTTACTTTCCCTCACAAATGCTGCTCTGGTCTTTTAGCACAGAGCTTCTATTTCCATCCCCTGAGGTCAACAGCATGTTTAAACAGAGGTTCAGAGGTGAAGAAGGTTATAGCAGGATTCTAATATCCCACAAACTTTTCAGGGTTAGAAGACTGGATTTATTAATAATAACACTATTAGCTGGTGCAGGGCATGACTTCCATTGTTTTTTCATAGGGCCTAAAACGACTAGCGGCGCAGCAGTGTTTAAAGACCGTGTTTAAAGAAGGATTAATGGCCAAATCGATAAAAACAAAACATCTTGTAGGAGTTTTCATATATCCAAGAAATTAGGATTAAACTGGAATCTTTAGAAAGCATCACGCAAGTGTCGACTGGTACATAACTTAAAAGCCATTCAACTTGTCTTGGTGGTGAGACTTTTCATTGAGACTTCACCCATTTTCAGGTAGAATCATTCTTCATGTGTTTACTAAATATCAGTGGTGTAAAGTACTTGAGTAAATGGACTTTGCTACTTAAGTATTTTTTTGCCTCTTTCTATACACTTTTACTCTCTACTTGACTACATTTTTGATTGAGTATATGTAGTCTTTACTCCTCTACTTTTGAATGCTCACTTATCCTTACCTGCTACATTAAAATAATTTGGCATCTTTTTCTACCGTGACAATATCACCATCTGCAGGATTCTGAAGGTACTGGATGCAATTGATGAGCTGAATAACGTGAACGTGAATCAGCGGTTGCACTTTTTTGTACATTTGAGTACTTTTTTAAAGATTTTATTCAGTACAGTAATTTTGAAACATCAAGGTGTTAATAATGTTCGTATTAGTAAACAAAACCTCATAAATGAAAAATTTCTTCATTTTTAACATTTCTTTATATAATCGAGCTTAAATTCAGTACAAGAAGTTCTTTTAAAACTGGATACTTTACAACTGCTAAACTCTTGTATGGAATTGGTGACCTGTAATTTTTACAGTATGGTAAAGTACTTTTACTCAAGTATGGTTTTCAAATTTTCTTTGAACCTCTGCTAATTATTGAGTTCTACAGAAAAAAGCTTTGGGTTTCTCACATGTCAAGTGTTGAGCTCATATTACTGGGCCCACGAGGTCAGGCTGAAAGCAAACACAGCTGTGATTTTTATCGATCTTTATCCACAAACAAAATCAAGTGAACGGAGCCATCTTCACGTGTTTGCCTTCCTCCACTGGAGGTGTTAAAGTCCACCTGGAGCTTTCTCACTAACCACCAGCCCTTTAAAAGCAAGTTCAGGTGACGTCTGGAAGATTATGATAGACTCTAACCCTCTTTTCTGTGATGGGGTGTTGAGTTGTCAGGGACTTGTACACAGTAGAGCTGGCGAGTTTGTATCCCTCCTCCACAGAGGACACTGACATTGTTAAGCCTTCTGTCCTGTTGGCCGAGCAGAGGAGCCACTTGACAATCTCCCCAATCGGTGCTTTTCCACACAAACCTGGAGAAGAAAATCCACAGTGGCTGAGGTGAAACACAAATCAGATTTAGCCCGTTTCTCTTATTTTGTAACTTGTGGAGCTTTTCTAAAGAAAAAAAACATCTGGAAAAAAACAAATGGACAAAGCGAGCTGCCGCTGAAAGATATTAATTGACGTAGTTTCCTGTAGGAAAGTACTTACTAATGAAAATTCATCGACTGGAGAAAGTGTTATGATGCATAAAGCGCTGCTTTTAATGAAATAACAGACAGCTGCTATTGATCAAACAACTAATCTCTATAATTGCCTTCTTCAAATCTTCGCAATGCTCGGATGCACCAGGGGTTTGGTAAATAAATACTTGAAAAATTAATAACATATATATTATAGCAGTGATATTAAATTCTTGCATAGCTAAAAACAGACCTTGGACAACTTGGAAGCAAATCTCCAATTATGTTGCAAGCTTCTTTCTCCTCCAGGACGCCACATTCTTTTCCCGGTCCAATGGGAGTCTGTGTTATGCTCCGTGTCCTGGCCCGGAAACCAGGCGACACATCTGAAGCTCTACACGTCTTTGAACATGGACTCCAATCTGACCACGGGGAGGTTTCGCAGAATCTCGGCATAATGCAGGACTGGAATGTGCCAGGACTGTTGTCAAGGGTGCAAAGACTGTGGATGAGACAAATAAATTAGAAATTAGAGGCTTGGAAGATGTTATACTTTACAGTGTTGTCAGATAAGGGCAGAATAAAAAGACTGGAAAGTGCTTATAGAGAATTTTTATTGAAGGCTCTTCTGCTGTGGAACTCTTGTTTAGTGAATTGTTAGACAAGATATGATTTGCACAGTTTGATTTATTTGCAAAAAGAGTGTGAGACACACACACACACACACACACACACACACACACACAAAATCAATATACAGTATTGCTATTTGAATTGTATACACACTACTACAGAATTAAATTTTCTACACATTAAGTTTTCACAATTTAATATACTAAAAATAAAGCTTAGTTGATATTGAAAGAGTTAGATGATACTCAAACCTCAAGTAACCAAGAGGTAAAAAAAAATGTCTCACAGAACACGATGATTATGCAACACTTTAAAAAACAGAAATGTTTACACTGATTTAATTTTTCAGCTAATTAGCATGGGAAATGCTGAGATTTCACTACACTTGGTGAAAGTGTAAATGTGTTAGCTAACAAACATAATGGTGGGGTTGAGAAACCTGACTTTTAATGAAAGAAGCTTACAAATACTTGAAAATAAACTCAACGTTGTTGACCGGCAACTCGCTTCCTAGGCGCGACAGCTTATATATCACGAGAAAATAGGATTCATTAGTCCGTTACTCTGCTGCTTCCTTTAATGGCCACTAGGGCAAGACGTGATCAGAACCAAAACAAAATTGTTAAAAAAAAAACTTGTTATAAAAAATTTAATTGGTTAAATTGTTTATTAAAATAAACAAATCACACAAATTGGTTTACAAACAAATTCTGAAAAAGTAGTATAGTTTGCAGTACTCAAGTGTACACCAGGAATCAGAAGTTTCTGAATTGTTCTGCGTCAAACTGTTGAAGGTTATTGTAGATTGTGTGCAACAAAGTGATTGTGTACTATGAAATACAAATGAATGCAAAACAAAACAGAATGACTAATTAACAATTCATCAGCGTGTCACACAGTTCACTTACTTGTGTACATCATAATCTGTCTGTGTAGCTCTTGCTCCATCTTAAAAGTTAATTATACTATAATTAGAGAAACAGCTACAATAGATCTGGGAAATATTTAAATCACTATATTTCATTAAAAATGCACACAGGAATCGCAAAGGAAATTTTTAATTAGAGAGAATTTTTTACTGCGCAGACAAAAAAAAAATCTCACGGTCGCTCACTTATGCCACATCGGCAGCAAACCTGTCAGATTTCATTCTGTTCTACATATCCTACACACAAACCCTCCCTTGTTCTGTTCTCGAACCATGAAAAGAAAGACAGAACAGTTCTCTTTGTATCAGAGACATTTCAATCACTGAGCCAACAAAGATTCATATATAAAATATACATTCTGACAGAATATAGATGAAATGCTAGATCTTTCCATCAGAATGATTTGCTCTCAGCATATAAAACCACGGATGACATGTGCACCGCTCTTCAGATTAATACTTGCTTTCCCAGCCTAATTAAAGTTTCTTTAATTCATTTACTAAAGACAATATTTTACGATGCTTTGACAAAAAAAAATATTTTCTGTTCACTCTGTAACTTTCAATAAGAACAAAAACAAGTTTAAAATGATCACAATTGTTTTTTGGGAAAATGCTAATTTCTTTTCACAATTTTTTCTTGTCATAAATAAAAAGGTAAGCAAGTATAAATCATTTGATAAACATAAATCACACTCATAAAACAACAATAACATGTGATATTGTGAATCTTCTTTGTGAAAAATAAAGTTGGAAAGCTTTTCTCTGTGTGTTTTTGGAGATTCATTCAGCAGAATTCACAAATCTTTATTCTATAACTTAATAAAAATAGATGCTACCTAAATCCAATTTACATTTATGCTTATTTTGGGAATACCGAACTTCTACTTGAACCAAGTCAGACTGGAGACTTTCGCTTTGCAACCAAAGTCAGTTCACCAATTGGGTTTTTGACATACACAAAGTCAAACAACACATTGTAGAAGACCTCCAGAATTCTCGCAAAATACTGCAAAGAATTGAAAGTCTACTCTTGAGACTTAAAACCTGTATCAAGAGGGCCTGGCTCCAAATCAATATTTTGCAAAGGAGGCGTCTTTAAAGTCATGTTCAAAGCCTGCCTTAGTTCCAGCATTCATTATCTTTCGTTTGTAAGAAATCCATACTCTTTGTGAGAGGAGGATGAGCTACATCTCAGCAACTTCTAATTCTACAGAGAGCCAAGAAGGAATGAAGCTACCTCTCGACAATGACTGGCCGGCTTTTCACATTCATACTGTGTATATCGTGATTGCACCAGGAGAGCAAATTCAATTCTCTCCACAACAATATAGTCTGTTGTGCTCAGAAAGGCCAGTTCCTCCATGCTGCTGCCAGGCATGTCGCACTGCTCACCTTGTATGGTCCAGCCGAAAGAGAGATTAATGGAGGACAAACCGATTTAGCTAGGCCCACTTCACAGAGCTTCAAAAATGCAACGGCACCGCATTTCCTTTCACAAAAGCAGCAGTACCTTGCTCTCAAAAGCATGATCTGGGATTAAGAACCTAAAAGGATTTATGTTCTCAGGGGGTTTGTCTCTCCGACATGCATCTCTTGTTCACAGATTACTGTAAATTGAATAGACATGCTTGGTGCGTTTGCTTCCTACCTTAGAATAGAGTTCTTGCCATCGTTGCGCATGCAGCGAACCTGACGCGTCTGGTAGCCGATCTCCACGTCGAAGGCCTTATGGTGGTGGTGGTGGAGTTGGTGATGGTGATGTTGAAGGCTCTGGATGTGTCGCTTCACCGTGTTCTTCTCCGTATCTCCTGCACCAAAGTCCAGCATGGTCCTACCACTCATCCAGAGACCCTTGTGCTGTGGTTGCCGACACTCACTCCAAGAACCCACTTTAAGGCTGTATTGATGTTCACCGTCCCCTGTTGGACAGGAGGAAAGGTTTGCACAAGTCCTCGTCTGGGTAAGGTTGGGGCAGTTAGCTCCTCCGTACATTGGTGCTGCCAACACATGGCGAATTCTGTGCTGCAAGCCGGACCCACATGTTCTGCTGCAGCCCGACCAGGAGGAGAATTCAGAAACTACACAGTCATGAGGACAAGGGATCAAGCAAGCCTGCTCCATCGCCGGCCGAGGAGAGAAGAACTCACATATCCTTTCCGTTACCACAGTGCGGTTTGACGTGCGGACGCATTGGACCTTCCGTCTCTGGATGCCGTGCTGAGCCGTCACGCACTCAGCAGTCCGTAATCTGAGTTCGTTGGACAGGAGGGATGCTAAACTGCACGGCCCCCATTCTGACAGCTCCCACTCGAAGAGGTCTTGGTGCCACTCACACACTTTAAAGCAGGACCTCTGGCTCTCGGGTTTGCTTGTGGGTCGACAGTTGGTGTGGTGTGTGTTCCAGCCTTCTGAGTGTACGCACCACACCAGCCGGGTCTGAACCCCACCGGTTCCACATTCTTCACCCAGACACTTGCCCCACTGACCTAGAGAAAGAAAAAGGCATTAAGATGCATTTAGTTTGAACAGTTCTGCTCCACTACTGCACCTGTTGGAGAGTTATTATTGGAGAGTTGGAGAGTAATACGAAAATTGCACTGGACTGTCTCCGGAACTCCAAGTGCCAGGAGTCTTTGCTTCCTGCCATGTTTGTGTCTCGTTAGTGTGATCGGCTCCACCTGTGTTGTTAACCGTTTCAGTGTGTACTCAAGTCGTGACCTATGCTATTTTCTTTGTCGGTTAATCTACGTCCCATGTTTTATGAAAGCAAAGTCTAATTTTGTCTGCCACGCCATGCTTTTGTTTTGTCTAATGTTAGAGTTTTCTTTATTAAATACTTTGTGTTCTTCAACCATCGATGATCTGCCTATTCCAAAGCCATAGCGACGTGACATTAGTATTAGGTATTTGACCTTCTGAAACATTTTCCAACTTTCAGAAGTGTGTTTTTAGCATGTTTTCTTTATAATGCCCAAACCCTCTGTTGTACAGTCGCGATCTGTTCAACACATTGAATCCCATTTTTGCAAATGCATTGAGCAGGTCACGTTACATTAACATTATTATAGAGTCAGTAGTTCTTTATTTGATAGGGAGAAAAAACCCTGAGATGGAACCTTCACACGCTTTTGCTTTGAAAAACTACTTTCTGTATTTTCAATAGTCACCATTGCACATGTTTCCTTGTTTCATATCACTACATTAAAAGCTCATCCATCAAATGAAAAGAAAGGTTTTGACAGAATCCCCATTGATCACCTGGGAGCAGTGTGGCTCTGAATAGATTTCTGGCTCACTAGCGCACATTACCTTTTTCATGAGACGGCAACATCATCTTCGATTCATCACCATATGTATGCATTTATCAAGAGGGATCTCGCAGAACTTCCAGGGCTATATAGCAATACATAGCTCACCATGCATAACCACTATCATTGTTAATCCACCACAGGAAGCTCAAACTCCTATTAACATTCAAAGTCACTCAGGGACCCACAACTCCGACTCCCTCCCCAAAGGCTAAAGACTGACTACACAAGCACAAATGGATTGAGATTGATTTCTTCAGTCGGTTATTGTACCTGCATATAGAAACCTTCAGGCGAGGCAAAAACCAAAAGAATTCTGTGCATGCAGCTTCCCTTTCTCACTTTTTCATAATGTCATAAAATATAATTGTATATATATGGTAATATGTGCACGTGTGTGTGCGTGTGTGTGTGTGTGTGTGTGTGTGAAGGGTTCTGTTTTTTAACCATCTTTAACATAATTTTGTTAACAGTTCTGTTTATAAAAATGCTACTTTGTCGAGGAATAAAGAAATTCAGTATATATATATATATATATATATATATATATATATATATATATATATATATGTAGGCATGATTAATGTATATAGATATATATTTTAAAATATAAATCATGCAGTGATTTTTGAGAAGTTAGGAAAGGCATTTGTGGAGCCTGTCAAAATGGCTTTGCTGATTCACAGTTGCTCCTGCACAGCACACGTTAAAAGTGAAGGATTGGGAAGCATTTACGAGTTATTTTTAAAAAGGCAATTTTAGGTGGTTTTTGTACCATTGCGGAACGTCCATTTTCAAAAGAGAAACCTGAATGTAATACCGTAGTACTAAATATAAAATGCATATGATTGCATCACTAAAGTGTGTCTCCAGTGGGCAACACATGGAACAACAGCATGGATTGTTTGGAACCTATTCCAAACAATATTCCGTGGGATACACATCCAGGACGTTTATCCTACAGGCTCTCTGTTACCCAGAAATGAAAAAGTGAATCGGAAAACGTATATATACATGACGTATATGTATATGTATGGTTTCCTAGTCCTGCACTATACATTTTGTATTAGGATGTAAAGTAGGTATAAAATTGATCAGACATTGTGGAAAAGGTTAGCTTGAAATCCAGCAGTATACAGTCATGAAAACTAAAAAACCGTGGGAACACACTGCAGCCGGTCATCGCAGGCTTCTGCACACACCAGCTTTAGCCAGAGCGGCTGTTCCAGCATCAGCATCAGCATCAGCACCAGCAGCAGCAGCTGTGTCGTGTGGGTGATTTATAGCCCCGTGATTCAGAGTGATTACACCGACAGAGCTGCAACATACACAACAAACCTTTCCTTTCCAGAGATCTACAGCACAAGGGCCGAATAATCACTTGGCCCATCACTGGAAAGACCTTTCTCATTCTTCTCTTCCTCTTCTGGACAGAACATCAGCCCCCGGCAATTCCTCTCTCACTGCTACTAGTTCAACAACGGTGGTCTGGAACAATTATGACTTCGGTTGTATGTTTATGGGGGTGATGCTGCGATGCATTAATTTGGTTTTATAGTTGAATGTAGCTGAAGCTTCTGTTAAGTCAAGTAAAATAAAATTAACCATTTTAATTAAAGCAACCCAATGGGTTTGAGTAGAATTATAGTAACACGTTTATCCCTCTTGAAAGTTTATACTTTTCAGTATAACTAACATTCAACTGGTTTAAAACATGTTGTAGATGTACATATTAACTTTAATTTAGAGAAATAAAGTAAAGTTGAAATGAATATTTTATCCCTGCATATTGTGTCCGCACATGTCAAATAAAGAAAGCAATTTTTTTAAACATTTAATCTCACAGGAATCCTGCCAAACCTAACAATCCTTCATGAATAATACATTAATTTAAAATTAAAATAACCTAGCATTTAAATGTTAAGTTTAAATATTTTTGCTGAGTTTCAATTAAAATATACTTTGTGTCACTGAATCAAGAACATGAAAATGAATATTATTTAAATCTAAATTTAAATAAATAATATACAGTATAATATTTAAAATTCTCTTGCGTAGCAACATCTGTATGCCCAGATGTGTCTTCAATATTTTACTGCATGTTTACGTTTTGATTCTGATCAAACTTATACGCCTTGCGTTTTATTACCAGCTGTTAAAAAATACTTTACTATTCTCGCATCACTAAAATAAACAGATAAATTAGCAAATTTCCATCAATATGCAAATTCTTGCAAAAGCTTTATATCAACTGTTGTGCTGGGTACTAAATTATTCATGGAAATTTCTCCATGCTGAATTCTGTCGTGTTTAATTTATTCAGTCTGGCGAACGCTTAATTATTAAATTTGTGCGTACAGCACCTCATGTGGCTATAAATGTGTAGTCCATCCATCTTTCACTGCTCCTAATTCTATCCAGGTGTCTGTTTGGACTGCGCAGAATTATCGATGACTGATGTTTAATTACTTAATGAGTGAGTGACGTGAGGGAAGATCTCATCTGTCGGACGCCAACTTCTCAGCCTTTTTATAGGCAGATGGAATGACAGTTAACACTCCAGATGTTGGAGGTGAGATTCACAGACGTTTCTTAAACGCCGTTTCCCCCCCCCCCTCTAGGCGGCCGTGTTTAGTAAGTTCAGAGAAGTGTGAAATGGTAGTACTGGTGTAATCGTGAACTCCAGAAACTCCAGTACTCTTGGACTGGAGCTACTCGCTCAACAAGCCCATCATTTCAGACTACATGTAGGTATTAAATGTCGCATATATTGCGTCAAGCGTCATGTGTCTGTAACAAGACATATTTAAGTCCTTTTTTTTTTAATATGTCCATTACAAGAGGCATGTTGGCAGCAAACCTACAGAGCAGCACCAGGAGTGGATCACAAGTATCACAAGTACCAGGAGTGGAACACAAGTACCTTGTGATTATATTTATAGTATAATGCCGACCAGAACTCTACTTATGTGCAGTAAAAAGACTGCGCAGTGTTGTTTCAATTTATCACGTATTTTCAGCGTGTACGGCGCAGACTGCTCAATTTAAAGATTTACGTTCTCTTATTCTCGCGTCTATTTCTGCACATTTTGTTACATATAATCAACAATAAATTGTACAATAACACGGACTCCACTGACTACTTTACTCTGTACATATATTACAGGAGGGGGACAACTAGTCAGAGACTACGAGCCACTTTTTTTCTGTGTTACTGCAAAGACCCACGTCGTACACATGGGCACACATAAACATCATCCCATTCCTTAATCTTGTATGTACGCATGCACACGCACGCACACACAGACCTCTGACAGGCCAAATTTAATAGATAAAACCACACCAACATGAAAATATTAGTTATTTTTCAACAGTTAACACCGTGTGCATATTTGACTCATGTCATGTGAAAGCTCCTGAAGAGCCACTGGTTGACCACCCATTATATATCAGATTTCTACACAATACAAACTACATTTAAATTTTATAGGAACTGCAGTTAGTCTTCTTTACACTGAGAAGTGTAAAGAGTACCTGAAACAGTAAATGTACTGTATAGATACCTTACTGTAAAATTACTCCATTACAAGTTGCAAGTCCGCAAATCCAAGAAAACTTGAGTAAAGTCGTAAAATATCCAGTTTTGATTAAGTATTCAACTCGTACTGAATTTAGGCTCAAAGAACATCAAGAAATTTGAAAAACAAAAAACTCTTGATTTATGAGACTTTAACCTTACCTAAACCTCAATGCTTCAAAATGATAGAGCAAAATACATAAAAAAAGAACAAAGACAGTCTCAGTCAAACGGAAACGCAAAAAAGTGCAACCGCTAATTTATGTTCACGTGATTTTGCTCATAAATAGCCTGCAGTACCATTAGCATCCTGCAGATGGTGATATCACCTCATCCGCTTTAAAGAATTTAACAGCACTAAAAAAGATGGAGACTTGCCACAATGTAACAAGCAACAGTACGTGTCCATTCAAATGTAGTGGAGTAAAGAGTACAGGTACTCAATCAAAAATGTAGTCAAGTAGAGAGTAAAGGTTGATTATTTGTGATACTCAGTATAGTTCAAAGTAGACACAAAATACTTAAGCAAAGTAAAAATGTCAATTTAGTTATTTACTATACACCACCGGTCTATGACAGGAAAAATGACAGTTTTGTACATCCATCTGTTTTTCTATCACCTTTTCAAGTTCCGGCGTCAAGAGGAGCTGGAGTCAATCCCAGCAACTCTGGGACTGAAGGCTGGACACACACACTAGATTGGTGGCGAGCTAATCACAGAGCAGGACACACAAACACACACCTTCACACTTAATCCTGTGGACTATTTTCAGACCACTTCTTCTGAACCCATGCTTTTGGACGTTCCTGAAGGAAGGAAATGCACACAAAAAGAAAAAAAGGGCCTGGCTTTGTACGCTGAAATAAAACCTGAGTTCCTCCTTTAGCACTCGCTTCCTGAATCGTGGCTCTTTTACCGTCTGAGACATACAGCGCTGCTGCAGTGGATGACAGGCTCAGTCAAACTTATTATTGCCCAGGTGTAATTGCATGTCTTCTGCAGTGTAAATGACTCTTGACACAAGAGAGCTGTGAGCCGAGAGCTAATTGAGTGAGGATACACTTTCACCTCTCTAAAGCTTCTCAAACGCCCATGCCACACGCCACTGGAGGATGAAGAGACTGTGGGGAAAGACACCACTAGACACTAGAAACCACTAGAAGACAAGTAGCAAAACACGTAGCAAAAAAGTCCAAAAAGCAGGTGGAGAAAAAACCTTGCCAATGCTGACATTTGTCTTAATAAATTTTTTTTTTATTTTCATCAATAGTGTATTTGAAAAGTAGGAGGTCATAATAGGAAAGATTACTTTTCTTTTATTTTTTGATACTAGCATTTAATTATTTATTCTGTTTCATACTTAAAGTGGTATGAAAATAGACAGAAATGTAGATAGACCTGTAGTTATACAAAAAATGTACGAAAAATATACAGGAATGTATGACAGACAGACAGAATTATGACTATTGTAATATATTAGATATATTAGAATTATGACATATGCAGAAATCCTGCGCATCAGACAACCGAACAGACAAGAAAACAAGATTAAAAAATTCATTAAATGTTCACACTTGTAGCAACAACAACAAATACAATAGTGATTGTCTGAAATCGTGCATTAGATATTTACTTTGAATGGTAATGTTGTGAACTATATTGTAATTAAGTATGTTGATTGTTTGTCACTGCTAATTTTTATGGATGTTAGCATAATGGTGGTTAGCATAATGATGGTTAGTTAGCATCTCAGTGCTCAATTCACTCCATATCAATAAAACTGCTAAACTGCGTAACTCTTTCTACATTTTTCTTTGCACTTTAGGAAGTGACATACTTCTCTGAATAGCACTTTTCTACAAAGTCTGCTCTCTTGATTTAAGACCTTTAGCTTCCTCCTCTCACAAGTGTACTGCATGTCCCTCAATTGTTTAAATGATTCAATTGCTTGGGACTTCAGACAAAAGCGTCTGCCACTGTAAAAGTTTGGAATTTGTTCAAAGAAAATTAAATGTAATACTTTTTTCTTTGTGAACCTCTAAACATTTCCTCTGACCTGCCTTCTCCTGAGCCTTCGCCTTTCTATTGTTTTTTTTTATTATTTCTATTCACTTAGAGCATGGTTCTTTTTTTAATTATTATTTTAGCAAAAAAGTTGTCTAATGGCAAAAGTGTTTGCTTTTGCATTGCTCCATCAATTTAAAACTATGCAACTTAGCCGGTTACTTATTATGTATTTCATAAACTGAGCTTGCTAATAGGCCTCGCGATAAGAGTCCACAAATTGACTTTGCATTTGCATTCAAGTTTTGTCCTTTTTGTCTCGTCTACGCAATTACGAAGTGAACGTATACAGAAACTTTGCCTTTTGAATTTTAGCTTGTGCCTACCTCGGCGGTATATAAAAAAATAACTGCAAGTATGGTTCGCAAATCCTTTAAATGTTTTGTGATACATGATATTGTCCGACAGTATACATTATGCTTTTGAGTTTTCGATTATATTAATACATGTCTCCACTGTCATTCAAACTCTTTAAATGCGCTATGAGTCATTACGTCCTTCAACTTTTGATGAATTACTGCATCCGTGAATATTGAAACATGCATAAATATCAATTGTAGGCTAACAGTTGCCGTCTGCTTTTTAAGGTGGAGGGCAGCAATCCAAAACCAATTTAATAATTTTTCTAATTAACAAATATTTCAGTCTTAAATTATGATAATATACATTATCATAACAATCTCATTTAAAAAGTTCTAATTTAAACAGATTCAATTAGAAATGTATTCCCAGGACAATTTTAGCATAAATGGGAGTATGTACAGTTTATTGGTATAAATAGCCGAAATTGGATTTGCTCGAGTTTCATGAATATGCAAAACAGTGAATATTAATTAGATTGTGGGTGTTAAGTGCATATGACTTATTTACATCAAAACCTTTTTTCAAACAAATATCGGATCAGTGGATTTATCCCATTAAAAGAAATGACGACATTAATGACCGTCCATTAAAAGTGATTCCTACAAGCAACACCATGACCGACAGCCACTCGACTTGTATTTTTTTAACAGACCCGTCAGCTACTGTTGGATCCAGGTGTTATCTCCAGAACCATTAGAGAGAGACAGGAAGTGCAGTGGCCTTCCTCAGCGGTTGGGAAAGAAGATAAATCAGGTCCACTACAGCTTCCATGCATCAGCTTGTATGTGCACCTTCATCTTGCTCTAAATAAAATGTGTGGACTAGCAACAGCAAACGTGCAACAGGAGACAGTTACCAGCCAAGGTGGCGGTGGCACTACTGTATATAACCTTCTGCAAAAGGAAGAACTAAAGCAAACACAAGCTCTGTTCGCTGACAATTTGTAGAGAAAAGTAAACACTTTTAGAGTTAGTCGTCGGAAGATAAGTTGTTATAGATTCTTGTAATGAGTATTATGTTATTATAGTAATTACATCACTAGCAAAATAACTCAGATAGCTCTACGTTTTTTGTTGTGACAGACGTCAACAGCCACATGTCAGTCACACCTGCGTTTGCCGACACACCAATCAACATCAAGATCATCACAGTGTCATCATGCTGAGAGACGCTTCCTACACAGTAACAGCTTTAATCTGAACAATTACGGTAACACTGTAGATTATTCTGGTGGCAGGGAAAACGGTACAGTATTCAGCAATTACAAGTTGTTAAAAAAGTATATCATTATTTGCAGCACTGTTAAAACGAATTTAGATTACATATTTAGATACCTTTAATAGTACAAAAGTGAAAAGTTAAAAGTATAAATTACAAAAGTATATCTGACCTATTAACTATATTGATGATTTCAATGGTTCTTTCTATGTTACAATTTTAATGTAACAATGTAATTATAATGTAATAAAAATGTGACCAATCTAATAAATAAATCAAATATGTGCTATTTAATCTTCAAAAAATAACTTGTACACTGTAGATCTCATGATCTGGAATAATTCTTTTCAGAGTGGCACATTTTAAAGCTTGTTATGTGATAAATGAATTTATGAGATGCGTGTTAAGCTGAAGCCTGCTGTGAAGAGACAGAGCCGCGGCTATGAAGTCAGCTCGAAACCAGACAAAAGCCGAGATGACTTTCACGGATATTCTATATAATTTGGACCAGATGGCAAATCGACAGCCCCAGCTGCGCTCTGAAATGTTCTGTTCTGACGCATATACAGCGATCTTAGAAGAGACATAAAGACAAACACGCTTATTTACAGCAAGTTCGTGTCAGAGCAAAATTATCAGGGAAGTTGTCTCGATGGAAATGTGATCTTTCATCTCAGCCTCCTCATCTGATGGAAATTGAGACAAACATGGACAAGCGTCAGAAATGCTGGACAATTGTTGCTGAAAAACTTTTAGAAGCAAGCCAAAAGGCCATGAAAACATTATATGTGTGTGTGTGTGTGTGTGTGTGTGTGTGTGTGTGTGTGAAATATGAAAGTACATGTAAAATTATTTTATTTATGATTTATTTCTTTCGATATTTCGGGTTTTAAAATTTTCCATCTGGCAAATGTATTAAAATGTTTTTTTTTTTGTGGAGAAGGAGGAGGAGGACAAAAGTAAAGAAATCAAAATCAGTTTATCATCACGTGGCTATTGAAGGAGTCATAGAGAATTCCTGTGATACCAGACGCGTGAGATAACGTGATCTTTAACAATGAGGAGACTGACAGTGTAATTTAAACGTGTCAGTTGTAATGGAGTCACGTATGATGGCACTTTAAGGTCATTAGACCATTAAAAAAAAGGAACTGCTATTATTTCTTTTCCATCTTGGGAAAATGGAATGAAGAAAGAAGAATAAATTACATGGTGACTCATGTTGCATGGTCCTTAAAATTTGTCATTTGATTTTCTTTTTTAAAAGCTCATTTTATGTGCATAAGTTATACACACGTTGGCAGTCCATATTTTTTTTTTTCTTTTTCCATTGGAAAATTAAGGTCCCAAACGTTATACTTTTAAATTGTACTTATCCATTGTAACGATTCCCATTATTTCAATGTTCAAATGGGTTATTTGGGAACCAAAAATAAAAATCATCTTACAGTGCGAGTGAAAATGCACGGAAGATGTCAATTTTTGAAAATGCATAATGGTATAAGAGACCTTCACAAGGAAGGTCTTGTACAAAAAATATTGTAAATAAACTCGAATCCCTCTACTAGTCACCAATACTTATTTCCATTTAACATGAGCAATAGATTTCTACACCGACAAAACTACAGAAGAAATCCGCTGCATGTCAAAAACTTGTTCACGAGACAACAATCAAATTTAATACAGGTCTCTCTCTACACGGCAGCCTCAAATATGAAGCATTCCCTTCAATATCAGAACCAGCTTTGCACATGACCCTTTCATTCCTGAAAATAACCAGCTCCCTTTGAAGGAGGAATACCCTGATAAAATGCACAAGCAAAAGCCAGCAGCAGGTTTGGCCCTGTTTACCATTACAGATGCATGTTGAAAGCACACAGCTCATTGAGATGCAACCTGAAGAGCATCTCATTTGAGCTTCCACTGCCTCCGCCAAGAACTGCGTTTCAGCCACATCACAAAGTTATAACCGTGCATATCTGTGCAATATAAATGTGTACATAAAGTCTGGTGCGGAATGATAAACATGTCCTTCTCGTGTAGCGTCTAAACGATGAGAGTCAAAGGATTGCAAGTAAACTGGTCAATTTCAGCATCAGTGTACAGATTCACATCTGTTTCATATAAGTCACGAGAGATGATACTGATACAGGAAAAGTCGAGTCGGGTGGTTCACATCTGTGTGGTTTTCAAGCTTTATTTGCAGTTTACACCTCATCGTTTAACAATGGCTCCCAATGTGAGCGTTCACATCAAAACCAAGAGCGCAAGGTGGGAAAACACGTTTCAGTTAGGTTCAAATTAAGCAGTAAAAAGATGAATAGTAAATCTGGCCAACCAATGAGCTTGAAGCTTTTTTGACGGGGCTGAAGCTTATGAAGTAATAATAAAACACGAGCTCAAGCACAAACTCATGACTATTTTAGCAAAAAACAAACACAATCAAAATTAAAATGAAGCAAAGCTCTGCGTTCAATCACATATGATTTTGGTCTAAAAAATTTCATTAACATTTGCTCTAAGTGGAACTAATTAAGTAATTAATTTACTAATTAAGTAAAATCAATCGATTTACATTGAATCCAAACAATTCCCATTTATCCAAACATTTATATGCATTTATATACATAATAGGTGGATTATGTGTGCAAAATGTTGTAGAGGTCTTTGCCATTGTAAGCTCTTAAATGGTGTGTTTTAACTTTAAACATCTTCACTGACTGAAACCGCTGTGATATTATTGCACCACGTGCATCAGCTGTAGACGTGTTTAAAATACTCTGATGTATGGTCAGCACCTGATGGCCAACCTACTTGCTTGTAAATGCATTTACTGTAGCAAAGAAAATGGCCAGGGTTGTGATGCATTAATACAATACAGAATATGTTTTAAAGTGCCATAGACTACTTAAACTTAAATGTTACGTATAGGGAAAATGTACACAAGTCTGGTTTGAGTTCTGGGTGCTCAGCCTCGCCCCTTCCAGACTGCGAACCTGGTGCAACGTCCGAATGTTTCAGCCCAGGCAGTCTAGGCTTGAGGTGTGACTTAAAACAAAAAAACTTCTAATGTAGTGATCACAGACAAAAAAATTATCTAATATATGATCACCAGTGTATCTTTTAATGATAATTTAGGATCAGTGACTAACATTTACTGGGATAGAAGAGGGAGTACCAAACTAAACGCCCTAAAACACCACGCAAAACCTAAAGTACTAAGTCAACTGCGCTAACTTTAAATATTAGAAACACCAACACATTGCAGGACCAGGGACAACATCAGCAGACGCTTCAGGACCAGAGACAACACAAGCAGAAGCTTCAGGACCAGGGACAGCGTCAGCAGAAGCTTCAGGACCATGGACAGCGCTACTGGCTTTTTGAGCATTCAGAGCCAGTGCAAGAGGAAACAAAGTTCTGGAGTTTCACCGTCTACACGTTATGGAAGCCAGTCATTCAAGACCTATGAGTAGAGTCCTCAATGGATCAGTCTTATCAATGGAGCACCTCGAAACGCACCTAAAAGTCCCACAAAATACAACAACTTTTTGGTCAATTTAAAATAAAAATTAAATTAACTAATTAACTCTATTAATATTTATTGATTTCAAATGACATTTTGGTGGCCCTGCCCACTGCTCCGGTTTTTGTGTGTGTCACTTGTCTGTGTATGTGAAACTAAATGCAAAACACAATTTCGATACTGTGGCTAGTGGCAAAATTGACAAACTCACTCATGCTTCTTTCATGCATCTATCATTATACGGGTGATTTGCAAGGAGGGTGGTCATTTCTAGCACAGCATTTTTGCTTTAGTTCTGCTGCCAGGGATCCATGAATAGATCGTTAAACAAGAAAGATACAACACAGAAAAGTACAACACAGAACAGCGGGCATTACCATAGTCTATCTTGGAGAGTGGTGTGACAGGGGGACAATGGCATCCGCTTCAGCCAGCCACAGCGCTCACAAGGGCCCTCGGAGTGGCCCCGAGGCCATGTAATACTATGTTAATTACCACATGCGCGGGACAGAGTTTCAAACAGGACTGTGTGGGTGAGACCAGAAAATCTAATCACAGGGGAACCAATTTGACTGAATGTGTAACTGTACTGGCTGGGCGAGTAATTTGTGATGACACAGAGAAAACATTACTGCCACAACAGTTGCTGAGCTGTAAATTTTGTACCTGATGGAAAGTGATAGCGTTTTGACAATGTCTCCGTCTCAGTTGCCTAAGTTAGCCGTTTTTCCCCCTCGTCAGGCTGTCAGAGTCACGCTGCCTGTCAGAATGGCTTTAAGTTTTAGCAAGTTACACAATGCAGACCTTGGGTTTGTCATTTTCAATGCTTTACATCAAATCTGTCAGGATCAAGAAGTAGCACGAAGCATTAAATCAGGTGATTAGAAATCCACCTAGTCACAAACAAATGAATCAGTGCCAGTGACAAAGTCAGGGATCTCAATAAATTATAAGAGGACTAGTCATTGATGGATCTGTGCATTGTTTAAATGCTAAATCCATAAAATTCTGCTTTTTCACATTAGATACACGGGTATGAAGCACTTTTGTAATGTACATTACAATGTATTTAAATTGCTTCAGTTTTCATGTTCTATAAATGGAGCATCAATGTACATTTTTAAATAAAGTAATCTATGGCATTAATAATACAAAATAATAATATGATTCAAAATGTGGAGTAATATTTTAGTATTAATAATAATAATAATAGTAATAATAGTTGAAATTAATAAAGTGATGGTGCTTTCGCTTTTGCTTGTTTTTGTTTTTCCTTCTCATTACATTTGTAATTGATTAATTATTATTTATTTAATTATCATATTTCATACGTGCTCATCTTCTTTATGGTTAGTTAGCTTTTGTATTTAATGTTTGCGTTCCTTGTCTTCAGCTGCTAAGATCTTTGTGTGTATGTTAGTGTTAAGTGTTGTATGTTAGTGATGTTTAGTTCCCGAGTCTAAAGATTCCTAGAGTGTTTCTGTGTGTAAGTTCGTCTCATGGAGATTTATTTGCTTGCCAGCCGCAGTGTATTTGCAAGTCACGACAATATTATTCTATGAAATCATTGCATTTTGAGTTTGTGCCTCACACAATGTTTTGCCCACACAGCACATTTGGTTTCAGTATGTTTTATTTACTCTTAATAAAAGCAACGTCTTGCAAATTTGTTTTTCTCTTTTCTAAATTAACTGCCATATTTGTGACAGACATACCTGATCGAACTAAAATATTAACGTTCAAATCATTATACCTCTTGTGGCTTTGGGATAAACCACTTTAGTATAAATCCTAGTTGTCAGGGCCCACGTTTACCTAATTGTCAGTGCACGTACACACACACACACACACACAAACACGAACGCACACACGCACGCACACCACATTCACCTACAATACAATACAATACAAATACAAAAAAACTTGCCAAAAATCAAAGTATTGTACATATAATATAAATAATATATAATGTTAGCAGTAACTGTACTGTTAAGTATGAATCTGTAACATTGCTTGAGGCATTTCCTCCATGTGATTTGTACCTTTACCTACAGTAAGAGAAACTAAACCTATCCCTGCAGCCATATTATTCTGAATTGACAATAATAATTTGCATTTTATGCAGAGTTGACAAATGGCACTTGTTCCGTTTCACTATTTACGAACATGCTAACATTCTGATTTAAAGGCATTTCATCACGACTGACAAAGGGCGATTAATCATAGGTATAATATGGTAATCCAAGTCCCACGCGACTTTAGTGGCGAAACGCACATCAAAACACACATGAAAAATATGAATGGCTTATATTCATATAAATGGGTCTTTTCTTTTCATATAATAGTAGTGTTTTTAATGAAAACATATATGGGTTTTTGGAAATTAGTTAAAATCACATGTGTGTATATATTTAAAATTGTTAATTCTTTTGTGTTCATTCACACAAACACACCCACACACACACACCTACACACACACACACACACACACACACACACACACACACACACACACACACACACACACACACCTGGGTAATGTGAAGTCTCCAATTCATTTGATGTCTTTTAACATCAGAAAAAAAGGCGCATAAAAACCTCTGAAATATCTTTCTGAGCAAAAATATTCTGCTGGGAGTGAAAATACCTTGGAAAGTTCCAGTCTGGTGGGCCTAAAGAGGGGAATGTAAAGCTTTTAAGCAAAGCTCAATCAGCTCCCTCTGCTCATGAAGATAACATCCATCAGCAAGAACTCGTATCACATCATCAGTGCGAGAAGAGCTCTGAAGACTGCACAAACCACAGGTTTCAAGGTCACGTTTAAAGGCTATACAAAAATGTCAACTTTGACACGGGAATGTGCCGGAAATGTGTGGTGCGTTTGGTTGAGTTGGTTAAGGGTCACTTAAGAACTCCATTGCATGCTTCTCTCATGGTCAAGAACCTTTCTTTGGTCACATTTTGTGAAAGAAAATGACCTTTTCATGTGATTGTAGACAGCACAGTATTTTTATCATTACTCTTCAACACAAAAGGTGTGTATAAATGTGGATAAATGCTTTTTGTCTGATATCTGTTGGTATCAGCAGAGGACAAAGCAATGTTACTCTCTGAAAAGTATGAAAAGCTAGTCAATAAATCAGGACTATTTTGCATATGAAGACATATGAAGACATATGAAGTAACAGTACGGATAAAAGCCAGCAAGCTTTATTCGATATTCTATTGCATTCACATATTTATCATTTCCCTTTATCTAAAGCACCTTTCGCTGGATTACAATTATACTTCTTCACGCATTTCCTCGGAGTAGAACCCTTGACCTTCAGTGTTGAGAGCCACAGATAAGCAAATCTGTAGATTCATTTTGCATTATAAATCTTTGCAGTATATAAATCTTTTTGGACTAGAACGGACTTGAAGTCCCTCAGTATTTTCACGTCTTAACCATCATCTTCTCGACCTTGAGTCTAGGAATAAAAATAAATATAGAATTTGGAAACACGACCCTAAAAATACCAGGGTACGTGCCAAAGTTTTACCCAAAGTGCCGCAGACGACTCAATAAGTTGTTTGGAAAGTCAAAGTGAGATAAACCTGGTGCCACCGAGAGACACCTGGAGCATTTTTCTGCCTGTTCAAATGTCAGTAAATTTCTTCCAGCGAAACAACAAAGTCGTTCTGTGCCACGTTTGGTATTTGTCATTTGTCAGAGGGAAATATTTAAAATGTCAATATGTCACATCTGTTCACAGCTAACTTTACTTTTCCTGAAACCTCTGAGATCATTTCTTTCAATGGCGACTTCATGTGACATGTGTCTTTAAAGATAGTCTTTAGGACATAACACCAAACTTAAAGAGTTAAAATAAAATGTTTTTCAATAAAACAGCAGATGAGCAAAATATTTTAGTATTTTTTGAAAATCTTGAAAAAAAAAAAGCAAACAATGTTATATATATATAATATATATTATATATATATATAATATATGCCAAATATTCATAATTTCAATAAAAAATAAGACGATTTCTATTAAATTTTAGTGCAAGGTCTATCACAAATTTTTTTTATATAAAGTACGATAAACATGTAAAAAAAAATTAGGTTATTGGAATATTAAATTAACTAAATTGTAGCAAAACTGACAACATTTTGATTCATGATTCATTCTGATGACTTTACTGATCTTTCACTTTTTATTTTATCAACCCATGTCAAATTTTTTCACGTATTTCGTCAGTTTACACTCTGTTATTCTGTAGATCAAGGCCGAGACATCACTAATAACGAGCAAAGATCTATTCAAGCTCAAAGTGCTTTTGGTGGGAAAAACGTTCATTAACCTTTCACTTCGGATGGAGAAACCAAGCCAGCAGATCTAACCAGGACAATTTTAAACTTTATTATACTAGTCCCAGGTTAACCCCATCTAAGCATTTAGAATATGTGTGTCTACAGCGGAAAATCTAGGCATGACTGTAACTAAAGAACTAAACTAGATGAAGTGGAAGTTGCTGAATTTTACTTTACCATTACTTGAATCTAATCAACCTAGGTGTGTAATACTCTGCCGTCTTGAAAATAAGATGCAGCAGTAACATCCCACATGACACAAGCGTTCATTAAAACAAGCCATCTGGGAGGGGAAAAAACAAAAAAATACATATTTATGTAATAGGTTAATTTGTCATTCGGAAATGCACTACACTAATTAAAACAGTCAAGACATCCAGACAGAAAAAATGAATAACCACAAGTAATTAAATTATGCACAGGCATTGGTAAAGGAGATGCAAAGTGTAAAGGAGAGAGAGTTCAAAAACTGAGTGTGAAAGAGAGAGTTAAAAAACAATCAGATTAAAATATTTGGAACATTTTTGGGATTCTATTGGACAGTTAATTATAAACATTAATTCTCAGAACCAACACTCACAAAAAGGTGCTGACAGATTTGAAAAAGAGAAGAACTACCCCTGGAAGTGTGTTTTTATTACAGACACAGCGCTCACGGTTCAGCTGATCTGAAAGTAACAACATCAACACATTCTAGACAAACTCAGCTTTTATTGTATTTTATCATGTACTTTTATTCTAGGTATTACAATAAAGCCTGTGTATGCCACACATCTCCAATATGCTTTTGCTTGATATTTGTCTTAAACACATTGAAGTCTTGGAGGACAAAGAGAAGAACGGTACATCTCACAGCTTTGTATGTAGATACTTTAGTGTGACACGCAAAAGACGAAGAAACTGACAAAAATAAACCCAGAGATCTCAGTGGATCTCAACCTCATCCATATATCTTCATCAGGCGTATCTTCTCATTCCGGTTCATTCATTTTTTGTTCATTTCCTTCTTGCTATCTTGCTATTGTATGATGTTGTAGCTGTGTAAAACCAGTGGGGAGAAGTATTTGAGGAAAGAGAATTAATAACTTAAGTATTTATTTGCTACTTTGTACTTAGTATGAAAGTATAAGTAACGTTTACTCTAAACTACACTACATGTTTGATTGAGTATATGTATTCTGTACTCCACTCCATTTTAATGCACACTTACTGTTACTCGTGACATCTTTTTCTACCGCGGTTAAATTCTTGGGTAAATGAGCATTATTGCCATCTGCAGGGTGCTGAAGGTACTGTATGCTATCTATGAGCTAAATCATGTGAATGTCAATTAGCGGTTGCAATGTTTTGCACATTAGAGTTTGACTTTTGTTCTTTTTTTATCTATGTTGTCCGGACATTTTGAAAAATTAAAGTGTTTCATTTGAATGTTAGGAAATAAAACCGAATCAATAAAGACGTTCTTGTTGTTGGGATTTTTTTAGTAAATTCAGTAAATAATAAAAGCTATTTTTAAAATTGAAATTTTTATTCAAGTCTTCTTGGAATTGGTGGTGGACTTGTAACTTGTAAAGGAGTAATTTTTACAGTAAGGTATCTGTCCTTTTACTCAAGTATAGTTTTCAAGTACACATTTGTGTAAAGCTGACCCCTTTCTCACTTTCTTTTTGATATATTGTGGTAATAATGTGGCTTATCCAGTTTTCTCTCCGTTTCTAGAAATTGTACCAAACTCTCTGCATTTAATCCGTTACTCTACAGAAAATCAAACCACAAATTACTATTGTGGAGAAGGAGGGATTTCTCCAGACAGGCTCTAATGAGAGCGCTTTGTTGAAGCATCTAAAGGATTGTTCCACGGCCAGCTAGCCTGAGTGACCCCTGCTTCCTGGACAGTGATGAAGGTCAGGCCCAGAAGCACAGCACATCCGATCCCATCTCACCAACAACAACTCCTCACTTAAACTCCACTTTGCCTAGTGTAAAGTGCCTAGAAGAAATACAGTCTGGGAATTACAATGGGTGTGAAACTTTATGAGCTGACAAGAAGACAATACACTATTACCAGACCTCTGGATTTACAGAGACCCTCACAACCCGAAGTGTAATGTATAAATGAGCCCAGCAGACAAAGAATACAGAATTGTGCACAATTGTGAGAGGAAATCTTTACGCTTCAATAATTCATAAACAGCTTAGCGGAACCAGATGGCTTTATGATTAAGAAATTAATAATTCAAACAGATATGTCTCATTTTATGTAAAGCGCTGCTAATTGGTGCAGCATATGATAATACAAAGTCTTGGTGGAACACAAGGTTATCAAAACTTTGCATTTTTTCCCTAATAAAAGTTAAAAAAGTTTTTTTTTTCGTCAATCATCCGAATGTCAAAACATTACTGTAAATAATCCATCAATAGGCAATTATGTGAGTTGTGACAACAAATGAAAACATGACAATACAGTATATGCAAATTCATGAAAATATAAACAGAAAAATATAGTTGTGAGCAGAATTTGTGGGATTCAAGCTTTTAATATTCAACCAATCAGATAATCAGCCAATCGGCCAATCAGCATATAAAAACACTTACAATCACAGTCACTGCATGTGAAAAGAATATGAGCCAGATTAAAAATCTAAATCATCTTCACTGCCTCTCTGAGCATGATGAACCGTTTTTACTGTTAAGTTTTGATTCTGGCATGTTTCTACTGTCGGGAGGTCTGTTCTGGGAAGGCGACGACAGCAATCATGATCAAATTAAATTACCTTTGGGGATTCTAAATCATTTATGAAATGCAAAGTGCTTTTACATTTCATTTATCAAATTAGAGCTGAAGATTTTTGCATGCTGAAGGTAAACAAATCCATATCCAGAATCAATTATTCCAGCAGGGAGGAAAAAAAAATCAGAGTTGATTTTGACAGAACCAGGGAGATTAAGGGTCCGGATCAGATTTTCATGTTTGCAAAACCGAGCACAACATGTCGAAAGTCCTGCTTTACTTCAAAATGCTTTTGCAAAAGCCATAAATCTAAAGCATGAGAGAAGGTAATTACTCTCGCTTTGAGAACTAGGAATAGATTACTATATACATCATGGTATGTGATTGCATTCTCTGCAGTAGAGCCTGCCATTGTTCAGCGTGAGATGGATAATCTTTCTCTGAGAATATATTATGCTAACAGACCTATTATCCTCACGATCCCATGATCAGACTGCAGAGTTTTCAATTCAGATGGAAGACGACAATACTGTTGAGCTGCTGCTAGGAGATCAGTGGCAGAAAAAGATGAAAGATGATTTTCTTTGAAGACATATGCAAACAGAACATTTTCGAAAAGGTACAGAACACAAAAAGTTATTTTATGTTTTGGTTTATATATTTGTTTTTGCTTATAAGTATACATGATTTATATATTGTATTTCAGTGTTATAATAAAATATAGAACACAAAAAGTTATTTTATGTTTTGGTTTATATATTTGTTTTTGCTTATAAGTATACATGATTTATATATTGTATTTCAGTGTTATAATAAAATACTAATAAAAATATTACGGATATATAGTTACATGTTATTTATATCTATCATATAATATACATATACAGAGAGAGAGCAACAACAGGTTGAAGTCGATTGATTCTTTACAGAAGAACAAAAGTGATTGAGCACAGATCCATACATAAATCATATCAACCCCGTTCCCACTGAAAGACTGAGTTCTGACAGACATAAAATGAACATAAAAGGAGAAGAAGCTGAGAAAATTGTTAGGTGAGTCTGATAAACTGCTTAACTTTCAGAGCAGGTGAGAAGAGGATAAAATCCTCAATGGATGAATGATTTGCTATGTAATGCTAACAAGAGTGAACATCAAAGAGCCACTGTTAAAATGGGATCTATGGTGGAGATGAGTATCTCCATATCACAGGGCCGGACTTCACAGAGCATGCAAAACTCTTACCGGTTTTCCAAGTATAGTGCCGGTCCTTTGGAAACTGAAGATCTGACTGCACTTGCATGGCGATGAGAGACACAGACAGAAGTAGTAAATTCCCAACACGCCATGTCCAGCCCGTTACGCCAAAGTCATCCCTCAGAATCATAGTCCAGCCCATTGACGTCCTTCTACGTTTCAGTCCTGTAGGAACAACAAGCAAAGCGTGGTGATTAAACTCTTCTCCTGCGAGGTGAGAACACCAGCCGAGCGTGATGAGGACGTCTGGGGAATCATTACATTAATCACCAGCATATGTCTGACTAGTCATTTAATCCTCAGAGAACACACACAATGCGCACCAACACAGCGATCAGGATTGTTCTGCTCAAAAACCACCCGTCTCCTGATGCGTTAACCGTGGCAGTAAACAGCGCCAGAGCCCTGGGTATTTCAGCCCTGAAGTAATTGCGGGTATTAACACCTTTTTATTGCAACTCATTTAATTCCTTCCCCTGCCGCTGCAATTCATATCCATGGGATGAAGGATTAGCTCAGGAATCATTGGCTTTACAAACACGTGTTTAGATGAGTGGGAATTTAACGCATTTCTGATTCACAACAAGCCTCGGTGCCAGTTTCGCTTGTCTGTTGAACTTTTAAATCCGACGTTCTTGAACGATGAGCATCTCTGTCTGAGAGCGTGTGGTCCTTCTCCATCACAGTCTGATAGAAATCTGCCCACCATTCAGATGGCAAAAATGCAATGAAGTGGATCCACGCTATCTCCCTCACATGTAATAAACTTCTCCATTGACAACTCAAATGGGAAAGTAACTCGTTTAAAATGGCTCGGCAGCATAAACCAAGGTTATTCATTTGCTGGCTCCTGAAACTGGGATCTCTATATTTTACAGGATCATTGTTTCACTGAGGGGACACAGCTCTTCGTAGACCGCCGCATTACGCCGCTATTTGAATTAAAATTTTGATAGATTTTCTCCACGTGCAGATGGAATACAATGCATAACCCAAAGACCATCCATATGTGGCGGCTGAGCACTACTGGCGTGTTGATGGATGAATTGCCATCAAACTAAAATATGTGTATGGGAGGAGAAATTATTTTGATGTGATTTCTCACGAAATGCCCACAGCTCCCAATTGGTTTTTGGTTGATTTCATTTAGGAAAATTAGATTTTTATTTCATTGCTCCAGCAGTGTAGCAGGAAAATCTGATTTGGGAGAAATATGGAAAGCCTTGACAGTGTTAAAAAAAAGCAGCTTCCAAAACAAACTGCTTCGATGGATTTTTATATTTAAAATCATTATGTTTTAAGAAGCTAAAGCAGATAACTTTGAGCTTGAGTTCATCCTGTAACATATTTTAATTTACATTTACATTGAAATTACAACTGACATTTAAATGTCTAGAAAACGGATGCATTGATGGATAAATGGGACTTTTGACCTCAACTTTCTAATTTGTTTTTCTCCATTTAACATATTTTTAAGCAATCTGCATAATTCAATCAATCAAATGCTTAAAAAAAATTTTTTTTTCAAGTTTATGCACAAAAGTTAATGAAGCAAACCATAACTTTTTTTTTTTAAATATATTTCTGGTTAAAAAAAGAAAAATAAGAAGATTTGCAAACACATTTGTAACAAAGGTTGATGGATCTGCGTTTCTTCCCCTTTGACCTGTCAGCTTTAGGGAAAATGTCATCGCTATATACTGGAAATCATGTGTCAACGTTCTGGGCTGCGTTTTCTGGAATAACTAGGACAAACAATGCTCGTGGGCTCGACGGAAGCGGTGAGCAGCAAGAAGAACCTAAATTTCCTCAAGACTCTTCAGTTTAGCTTTTGATATATTTGCCAATTGGTAAATAATTTGTTTTGCATTAAAGGTACGTATGTTAACTGCAAGTTTAGAGAAGAAATATGAACTGCGTCTAAAAATGAGTGCTGACAAAACGAAATGTAAAACGCAAACATTTGCGCTTACATTTGCTAAGAATGCACATAGAATGAACACATTATTTACCCACAATGCAAGAGCAAGTTAATGAAAAGTCAATAACAACAATTGGTTATTACTCAATAACAACATTCTATACGTTATCGTTAGTAAAAAAACATGTTTGCTATTATTTCTAAAATTGTGTTTAGAAATGAAACTGCATTATACAGTTAGAATATACATACTAATATGTACAGAATTCTCCCACTTCAGTGCGCTAATTAAACCTTTGATCTATGTATTTGATTGGGAGGTGCGTACTTAAGATTGGCCACGCCCAAACATCAAAGAAACTCACCTCAAGCATCTCAATAAGTTTGAACATTGCAAATCAATCTCCAAAGTCAAGGCCAAATGCTAGAATGTCAAAATCTGCACAATTAATTTCGTGAGAAATATCTGCACTTAACCAGAATGTATAATGTGCATACTTGAGTAATTGTCATAAATCTCAATGCACTTCTAATAATCATTTGTACACGTAATTGTCCATTGTACTATTATATACATAAGTATCATGTGAGAACATATAATGAAATAAAAAATATGTAACATTATGTATCTAAAGAATAGTAATAAGAAGTATGTGTTACTGATATGCATCTAAGGAACAGTAATGAGAAGTATGTGTTATTATTATCTGTCTCTAAGAGCCCAGAACAACAGCGTTCCGAATATGTAACACTGATCATCTAAGTGTTCACGAGGGAAGGGTAATTGAGCGAATTCGTCTGTAAACAGGTGGCTCGGCCAATTAATGTGTAATTACAATTCCCATTACAAACACGAAAGCAAAGTCTGCATTTGATCTAACAGAGTGTTTCAAACAGTCTCGCCCCATTCCATCTCACTTTGCAGGACAGCTCTGGCTCGGAGAGCAAAGGAAGCTAATGCTCATAATCCTGTTTACTGTAACACAGACACCTTCCCCTGCGCTTCAATCTCCAAAGACTAATGCTTCCAATTGGCGTGTGTTCGACAGGTTAAGGAAACCTTTGAACACCACCTGTCATTCCTTCTGGCTTTATTTGTGTAAGAAAAGAAAAAAAAAATCTCTGGGGAAACTGGACTTGAGGACTTCATAAGTCTCTACCTGCAGTGCAATAGCAAGTAATGCCCCCCTAAAGGCCAGCTTATATCCGGCTTATGGTGGCTGCCATACACAGATCACATGACCAAGCCAATGCCAATTTTGTCGTAGTGAAGTGCAAAATCATTATGTATTTTTGCAACCTGACAACATTTGCAATTTGACTTAAAATCATTTAAGCTATCGTTAACACATTTACAATGATCAAATCAAATTGTCTCTCATTCCAATACTACAATCTTGAAAATAATGAATTTAATGTGATTGAGGTTAAACATATGAGTATCTGTCAAACCAGATCGCGTTCCTCAAGTATGTTAAAAATGTTCTCAAAGATTGGACAAAATGTGCTTAGCCCTGAGCATATGTTGTTTTGGTGTATTGTACTAAAATGTGTCCATTTAGTATTCCCAAAATAAGGAAGCAAAAACAAAACTATTTTAACATTTTTAACTAATTTAACATGAAAAAAATGCAAACCCTGAAAGTCACCTTGTCATGCTAGTTTTATAATTAACTAAATAAATGACTCCTCTGTAGGAGACATCTATTCATTAGAGGTATACAGTGAGCTTGGGACCCAAAATGGCAGCTATTTCTCTTCATTAGTTTTAGTCACACAGGGATGAGGGGGAAATGCATCTTGGCAGACACAAAGCGCTGTATCTCAACCATTCAGAGTTGAGGAAGAAGCACCAACAGTTGATCCCAAGCTTGGGCTTTTGGGCGATTAGATTGGTTGGTACCTGAAGGGGAAGGCTGGTCTTCATCACTTTAGCTGTGGTAGTGAGGCTGGACGGTGTGGACTTGGTGATGAGTGCCGGAAGCTGAATGTTCCTCAGAAGTTCTCAGTGACCCAAGGACAGCAGATAAACACGGCCTTTCCTCCTCTCCCTGATGCATCATCTGCCAGCTAATCTTCAGTGGTTCCCCCTTGGGAAGATCCGCTTGAAAGATGTGTCTGTCACACCATCCCTGACCAGGAGAATGAATAACCCTTTGGCGTTCGCTGGATGAAGCATCCACTGCGGGAATTTTCTCCCAGGAAGTGTCTTGAAGGCAACGGAGCTGAAAAAAAAGCAGAAAAAGAAAAGGACAGTAGGTTTAGTTTGGCAAACATGGCAAAATAGCTGAAAACCTGCCCTCCGAGACAACATCACTAGATAGACGAGACCTTCCATGATCTGATCGTGAGAATTCTGTTTAGCTTTCAGCCAGAACTCTCCAGTCCGGCTTTTTGTCTACAGAGAACTCATGGAAACTTCTTAAACATTACAAATAACTTAATGCAGCCTGCAGACCCTAACCCTAACCCAGAAGTCTACGGCATGAACAAATGCAAATGTTCTTGTTAGATCAGCAATTTAACCGCATTTAGGGGGAAAAAAATATTTATATTACGTATCTAATATCTTGCTTATTATCTTCTTGATACCGCTGTCTTTTTTATACCATAAAACGCAAAAGAAAATATCGTTATGCTTTGTGTCAAGTGAGAAAGCTGAAATTCAGTCACTAACTTCATCCAACTTACAATTCTTACTTGTTGTCTAGTTGTAGAGAATTGGACTGGTGGCCAAAAAGTTTCAGGTTCGAATACTGGATGAACAGATACTTCAGAACCGAAGCTCAAAAATGAATTTGAATTTGAACCTTATCTGCTCATTCGGGTGAGTCACTTAAATCGACTGCAAAAAGTAGTAAATATAAAGTAAAAAGACGTTCAGCAGCATTTGGTCAGCCATTGTTACACTTAAAAAAGAGAATAACAAGTAATTTCAAAATATTGTATGGTTTCTAGTTCCGTCATTAATTCATTGCTGGTTCATAATGAAGATGGCAACAGTGTTATTCATTTTTTAATGTTAAGTTTGCAGAATTATTAACTTAAAAAAGTTATTTGATTTGAATTTGTTGGAACAGAATATAGTAATTTACAGTTTTGTACACTTTGCTGACATTGTCTGCTCAAAAAACACGGTAGAGACAGATATGTAGACATCATTCATCACATATATTCAGAAATTCATTTACACATAAAATATTTACATCCAATACATCTTTTATTTGTTGCTCTGTAGCTGCCCTTTTTATATCTGGTCCACCACTCTATTAAAAGTCCAAGTGCGGTTCTGCTTAAACCAATAAAATAAAAATGTCTTGGTACTTGAAATACCCATTTAGTTCAATTTGTAGTGAAAACCTAAGTGTAGGATGACTTGACTCATGAGAAAACTGTCCATGTCGGCAAAGTCATCAATTTATTGTTCAATGCTCATATGCAAGTGAAGCGCACTGTCATGGGAGGATCATCACGGCACTTTATCGGATGTCATCCAGACTCAAAAACACTAAAAGCAGTAGAGTGAGTAGAGTTTCACAGCTTCTGTTCTCTCCTCGTGGTTGACATTCAATGATTACCTGTCAACACTGCATGCAGGACTGGATGGCTCATCCTGCAGATTCTTTCATTCTATTAACACCACATGCCCTCCTTCCATCTTTCTTCTCTCTAACCTACTGCCATGTATTGAATTTCAATGCTATGCTCTACCTCCCTCCGCCAACTCTGACCTCTGTCTTATTTCCCAGAGCTTTTAAGTGCCCACCATTGTGTCCAAAATGGCTTTCCCAAACTTCAGGCATGTGACATTCTTCAGTGTGAGAAGGGAGGGTGGAGGGCTGGGGCCATTTTGGGACAAAAAAAATGCAGAAGACGGAACAGCAGCGCAACGTTAGATCGATTCTGTTCATGTGATTTCAGTCACACTCCAGCAGCAAGCTGATAGCACACAGGGATCGGTTTTGGAACATTGCCTTGTAGAAAACTCAATGGAGACTGGCAGGTTCAACTCTGTGTTGACTCCATCTTGGATTATTAATGCACTGAATATTTTATTCTCAAGCTGTCCAATCCCCCATTTCATATTTTATTTGGGATAAGAACGTTCTGCTGGCTTGGAGATTTTAAACGGGAAGATCTTGGCTGCAACATTTCTAGGAAAAGCTTTACGTCTGATTATATCACTTGCCATTATGAGATATGAAATATACTTTAGAAAAAAAAAATTCTTACACTTAAATCCATCTATCACCACAGAAAATGAACATTTTTAAGCGTGAGGTGTTCAAGAAAGGTGCTGACTGAAATGAATATTCTATTGAAAATATTCTATATTTTATTCTGTTGAATATTCTAACTTTAATACGTTTGAAAGAGAAAAAGGTAATTCTGAGAACAATGACAAGTTTAACGGTTGTGTCCAGGTTAAGTTAAAATATGAACTTTATCGTAAAATATGTCTCTGATATTTTAAGTGCATCATCATTAGTTTTTGTTAATTGCACATAAAAAAGTGA
Source organism: Paedocypris micromegethes (assembly GCA_028031935.1). Lineage (NCBI taxonomy): Eukaryota > Metazoa > Chordata > Actinopteri > Cypriniformes > Paedocypris > Paedocypris micromegethes. Next base: position 27,166,973 of record CM051494.1, read on the forward strand.
GAGAAATTGCAAGTTTGCTTCTTTGATTTCACAATGATTCGGTTTCTCATCATTCCACGTAGAAGTTCAGAGTTGTGTGTCAAAATGTATTTGCTTTGAACAACTTTTTGAAACGACTAGTAAATTGCGCAGCTCTCAAAGTGTGATTAGTTAATTTTGTGTTTTCATTCTTCAGCTTTAACTCAATCAAGCTCAAAAATGAACTAATTAAAACTGTCCAACTTACACATCAGGACTCAAATGACATGAGGAGTGAAAGATTCTTTAATGTGTGTGTGTGTGTGTGTGTATGTGCGTGCCTGTGTTGAAAACTCAATTGGCATTAAAGACATATTATTATTATATATAGTTATTCGAGCAGGAATAAAAGATTAAAATCAGATGAAAAATCCTTATCGGTGGTAATCCTGACAGCCAGAAATATCAACGTCATGACTGATCATGGACGATGAGCACTTCTGGTGTTCATTAAATGTATTTCATTCATGAACTGAATCATATAGTAAAATAGTAAATAGAACGTATCCTAAATACTGGAGTAGGATATCCTGCTTCAGGTCCAGAGTTGCGAAGATGACTCCAGCTCCCCAAGACCCAGAAATGAAACGAGCTGTAGAAAATTGATGGACAGATGGATGGTTTACAGGATAGAAAAATCAATTAAATAGTTTTCCAGAGTGGAAGAAAACTATCGTATTGTATAATGCCTTTCCTGCAAAGACAGCAGAAGAGAAGTGTAGAACAGTGGAGGGGTCGAGGTTGTGAACTCAATCAACTCACTGGTTATTGTGAGACCCTCAAACACAGCGGGCCGCTGTCATCCTGTCGCTATCGACTGGCCCAGTTGCAGGTGCTTAGATATGGATGGTTAAACAAGAGTAGGTTAGGTTCAGGTCAGGTTTCTCATCGATGACCTAGGGGACGAGTGAGGAATTCAGAAGAGAAAGGACTTTGGAAAGTCTTGACAGAAACATCAACTCTTCCTCTTTTAAGAAAAATACATTTTAATGAATTGATTTTGCTTGCAATCCTACTATTAGTTCTCCAGATGCAATTTCTCACTATGCTTACTAGTAAAATAAGCTTATCAAGATCATGACATAATGATTCACAACCATTGGTTTTACTACAAGGCAATGCCATCTGTTTTCTATTTCAGGGTCCCAGAGATCCAAAGCCAACCCTGAGTTTTTGGGATGGATGGCAAAGGAAAAATGGCTTCACGGGGTTGCTCATTCAGACCTTTATGCTTTCACATTGACTCACAACTATGCTAAAACCTTTGAAGTTAGGTTTGGATTTCAGGTGAAAACAGAAATAAATCATGCAAACATGTGAATGCCGTAGAGAAAGGTCCTGCCAGAGTCTCAAACTCGGGTCAACCTCCTCCGTTCCACGGCTATGACAATACATTGATATAATTTCATCTGTCAGTTGCCTAGGCAAATCTCGGAGATGTCTGGTCTCTGACAGTTACGACGTGAAATAATAATCTTGTCTGGCATTTTGAGATGACAATAACACTCCTTAGAGGTCAGAACGGTGAGCAATTAAATTTCAGACAAGCCCACGTTCACTGTAAGAGATCTTTCATAGTCAGGTACTTCCACGAAAAACTTCCATCAGAATTAAAAAAAAAAAAGACCAGACGCAGATTCACTACCCATTACCCAAGTTTAAGTAATGCCTCATTGCACATTGAAAGCCACAAAAGCCTTTTGCTAAACCTTCTTTTAATGTAAACGCTAGTGGTGAAAATTGATGGACACAATTAGCTTGCGTTTAACATACTCTGTGCACCCAAAATTCAAATTCATTGGATTAATTGTGATGCTAATATATGGAGACAGGATAAATTTAAAGAGACGCCGCACAAGATGTTTCCATGTGGACAAACTAGTTTTATGTTTTACTGTATGAATCAATTTCAACCGAATTTGATTAAGAAACTCACTCTGAGACAGTTTAATCAAATAGTCTGCCAATTCTATTAATTTAATGGAAACTATTTGTGAGCTAACCTCCAGTCTCTATTAAACGTGAGAGAATAAACAAGTCTCAGGACTTCAATTATGTAAAGTAGAAACGCAAAGTGGGGAACTGATATATTTACTCTAAATACTCAATTTAGAGTCAAAGATGACATTTAGAATTCAGAGTAAGTCAGAAATTAACCAATGACCTAAACACAAAGGGTTGCACAGATTTATCTGTTGTGCGTGTGCGCTACTTATAAAGTAAAAAAGTAATAAACCTAACATATGGTGACCACGTTTTACAACATTTTTTTAGCAAATCTTTGGATGCGTGCAGTGTTATTTAAAAAAAAAAAATTACATATAAAAAAAAATTACAAAACTATATATACATACATATATATAGGGTTACTGTTCAAAACACCTTCTCTAATGTAGGCCATATTTTGGTGGAATCAGGATCTTTAAAACTCCTCGCATCTTCATAAATATAATAGTAAAATCGAAAATTACAATCGAGTCTTTACCACAAAGGATATTTTCAGTGGCCTAGATCATTTCATTTGGCTTCTGCTACTCATGATACTTCAAAGCAAACTACTGATGATTGTTCTTTAAAAAATAAAAGACTGGCACAACTTTCAGGGTTTTTTTGCTCTGTGACTAAGCCACTTTTCTTCCGCTTCTTTAAAGCGAACTGTTTGTTCTGAGAATCCAGAAGGACAATGGCTCTAATGATTCTCTATTGCCACAGAAACCAGCTGGAATCGACACTGACCTGACGTTCCCTGCCTTACAAGCGCCGGTTTAAAAATAAGTAATGTTCACAGGGTAGAAATCCATAGCTTGATCTTTGTCAGTTCTAGCTTAAAGCAGCATTCCTGAATCTGTGTTCTTATCTAGGAATCCCATTTGGGCTGCAGCAGACCAGCTAATCCCAATAAATGCATGCACTCATTTGAATGTACGGAGAATAGCTGGCGGCAGGCCTCTGATTACACATTGTCTGTTTCCCAAGCTGTTTGAATATAGCCGTACGATATCCCTTAAGAAATCAGAATCACAAATGAGATCTCCGTAATCTCATTTCTTTCTGATAGATAGTGGTGAGATTAAATGAACACCTCAAAGCTCCTGGTCTACGGATTTTTTTTTTCTCCTTAAATGAACAATTTAAGATAAAACGACTCCATGATCTAGTCAGTCACTTACTGCTCACTGAAGTAGCTCACTGTCTGCGAAAAAAATTATTCTTTTTACAGTTGGAATCATGATCTGAAGGAATCACAAAAGACACAGCTTCTCGATACTTTGAGAGAAAGCAAGATATTTCTGCACATGACGTCAAGGGGAAAGAAAGGAAAATATATTGTTGATACCATACGAACAAATATGAAAGCTTTGTCAACACAACGTTTCATTATTGCAAAAAAAATTCTTGTGACGCATAGGCTCAACTGTTGCCACTACTTTATGAATTCAAAACAAATTTTACAGACTGCATGACAACTGACAGTTATTTGTTATTTTTAAAGAGCTGCAAACGTTCTGTAAAAAGAGTGACATGTAATATCCAAAACATATATTTTTATTTTATTAATATATTTTTCTTTATTTGTTATATTATCATCTATAACCAAGTATGAACAAGAGTGTGAATGTGTGTCCCGCTCTCTGATTGGTCGACCACCGATTCAGTGTGTGTCCTGCCTTTAGCAAATGCTGGGATTGGCTCAATCTTCTTGAGACATAGAAATGGAGAAGCGGTTCAGACAATGGACTGATTGCATTTGTTATATATTGAAAATACAGTTTTTCCACAAACACAATTTTAATTTGAAAAGCAGGCCCAATTTAAAGAGTTTCATACATGAAAGTATTGCATGTCAACAGCTTGTCCCTTTCTGTCTGTTTTTTTTCCCAGAAGATGGAAGAAGTTTGTGAGGGCAACATCAAAGATACTTCAACAAATCATAATTGAGAGCTTCATTAGGACTCCAGAAGTATGAAAGAGAAACTCCGCGATGTAAAATTTCCTCTGGGAGCAATACAACCCTTACACCCCATTTTATATTCTCCTTGGTCTATTCTTTCCAACTCTAACAGATCTGTGAAGGATTCTCATTGCTATCCCAGAAACTGACCAAGTGTAACAATTAATGATACGAATGTCAAAAGTGTCAAAAAAGAGCCGACATGATGTGTGGTCTTCATTAGACGCCATTAAAAACGTTAAGCTGCAGAAGTCAAATACAGACCAAAATAATGAGCCTCCGTAAGCAGGTGCCAAGTCAGAACAGCATGACGGCTCTTGACGAACTAGTTAAGGAATAAAAGAGAGGTATGACACGCAAGAACAAACACCTGAAGCCCCCTCAGGTGAAGGGACAGCGATCCTGTCAGCCCGTGGAAGAAAGACTTGTCAGCTCTCAGTTTAATTGGCCACTTTTGAGGATCTAGAAAGAAGAAAGCTCCTCCCTTCAAATATAGGCTGTGGATGTGCGAGCCGAGAACATCAAGACAGGATGCACAAACCAAAAATAAATGATACGTTCACTCCGGATGCTGATATCAGGAGAAGGGAAGCAGAAAGGAGTGAAATGGTGTGTGACAAGAGCGATAGTCTGCAAAAAAAAAGGGGAATTGAATTGCATCTTTGAGTAAAACCAGAGGAAAGCAAAACTCAAGATGCGTGCAAAGTTCTCCGTTGTGGGGACGGGAAAATTGTAATTAAACCTGCTGTATTGCTGTTCCACCTGACTGACGATCCTTGTTAGGCAATTTATAATTAAAGATGCTCAGGCTCCATCCCACCCTCGGTGTTATTTGATAGTTCAAGGTTAGGAAACAGAAAAGACGTAGGCCGCTACAAGCTGATGGCTGTCCATCGCATGTCCACGGGGATCTGGGATTACTCTTAAGCGGGCCTGTTCCATAAAGCTTGCTGATAACACTAGGGCCCTGGTTCAACAGACACCTGGTAGCAGAAAATCCCAACAGCCCCTTCTCCTCCAGAGCGGACCACTAATCAGGCGATATAGCGAAAGCACCGGTGAGAGTTGAGTTGCGAGACAGGCCATAGCGGAGCTCGAGCCAGTTAAAGTCAATTAAAGTGGGGAAGAGTTCCAGGAGAAGGGAGTCATGGGTGAAATTAAGGCCCAGCTCGGAGGTGACGGACAGCCTGTCTGAGTGAAAACATCATCCATTAAGCAACTGGAAATCTTCAAAATGTGGTCACGAAAATTAACTGAGATGAAATTTTTCACAAGCTATTCCGAACCATAGTGTACGCGCAGGGGGAAAAAAAACACCTTGTTCACACACTACCCCATTCACACACAAATCCATGCGATATATACTGACGTGGTTCTGTGATTATTATAATTAAGTCACTGTCATTCTCTTGAGCAAACATGCATATTTTTTCATGTAAATTAGGTTCATTATAAAATACGCCAGACTCACGAACATCAGCGTTATTTGCCTGGAGCAAATAGGAGGCTACACAATAATAATAGGCGCAGGTGGTAAATACCCACACCCACTGTATTTAATACAGGCAAATTAGTTTTGTCAAAATAACAGTTTCTAAAATGTATGAAAAAAAATTGCTAGAAAAGTTGAAAAAATAATTATCACACAGTGGGCTACAAAAATAGCAGCTGAAATCCGCAACGGCATTGCACATTTTATTATTAGGTGTGCATTGAATAAATCTAAACCAGTTCAACCTGGCAAAGGGGAAAACTTGACTTAGCTGTGTTTTTCACAATGTTTTTTTCAATGTATTAAAAAAATAAATACTCTCAAATTTGTTTAGTTTTTTATGCCATCTTAGCACCTATGACCATATTAATGGCAATATGGTTCTTGCTGTTCACAAAAACCAAAAACATTTTAATGAATATGGATATTTAAAATGAATCTAGTTCCAGAAAGGTGAAAAAAATACACTAAAAATGAACAGTTGGCACACTCACTCTTTCTGATGCATATTGTACTAGAGCGACATTACAGATTTGTCTTTGTTTTGCAATTTTCATATCAAGATTTGTCACCGATTTAAGGCACAAAATGAAGATGGTGGTCTGTAATGCGAGAGCATGATCATGTTTTGCTCTTCATCACAGAGAAAGTTGGTTCACAAACGTATTTGCTTTCACGTATTAAACTCTATTTGAGAATATTTTTCTCTAATTTTGTCCTTCAGGGACGACTGATCAAATTTGAATTTTTAAGTCCTTTATCCAAAAGGACTAAATTCACTAAACAAATCTATGAATATAGAAGTTCAGGAGTGGGCCACATGTACAGTACATTGACGGGCATCACTCTACTATCCATCAAGACATATACTCAGTTGAAACGGATTTCAGACTTACTTTGATCTCTAGCACTGAATAACCCTTATATTCCGAGCGTGATAGAACTAAGATATTTTGAATGATATGAACCTTTATTCCTTGTCTGAATTTCACATTTCTGCTCCACTGAAATTATTTTATTTTCATCTCTGTGCCTAACCACATATTCCTATATTCCACAAGCTATTGATACACAAACATTTTACTCTAACGGGTATATTTAAACTTTTTGAATTATACATTTTCATTTAATGCTGTTTAATGTGACAGACTGGATTAGCTTTAGCAGGAGAGAGGAAAGCTGGCCTTCAGCTGCCCCCCAGTCATGTCAGAGGCAGGTGAGACCCCCAGATCACTGAGAGAAAGAGTTCAAGGCAGCTGGCATAGAGCTTGTGTCTGCAGATTGACTATCTCTTCATGGTTGACTTCTCTTATTGATCTCACTCCGGCATTAGTGAATAGAGGATTAAACCTTTAACCCTTCGGGATGTGCAGTGCCTGGACCTCTTAAGAAGCTCTGCTTGACAAAGGAAGACTTGGAACACAGGATAAACATACAAAACATTTCCTATTTGTAATATTTCACTGCAATCAACGATCAATCAGAACATGGTTGAGTTTAAAGAAACTGACGGAGAACTGTCTGCCTTGCTAGTGGTTTCACAATGTGTCAGTTAAAATAATTTAAAATTGAATAAATGTACAGTATATGTGTGCGTTAATAATTATGATTAAACACATACATAACAACAAACATTTTAGAAATGTAAATGTAAAAATCTCAAAGACTTAAGTGCAAGAAGTGTTAAAAAAAAAAAAAAAACAATGAATTGGAGAAAAAAAGAAACTGTGGCTGCCACAATCGATTGTGAGTGTTGTGATGCTTTCAGAACCACAAGTGTGACTGTGTTGATTGGCTTAAGTGCAGCTCTGAAAACAGTCTCACTCTGCCCTGTGCCATCTCTGATTGTTCCAGAACCGTTTTAGTGGTCAGTTCCTGGAGAGACCACCCTACACTTGAAGATCTCAACTTTCTGACTCCTTGCAACATCATCATAGCATGTCGGCTAGTCTGGTACATTATCCATTCATCCATTTTCTACCACTTTTCTACTCTATTTATGATATGGGGAGCTGGAGACTTTCTCAGTAACTCTGGATCTGAGGTGAGATACACACTCAAACTATGGTTGGATTGGTGGCCAACCATTCGCGAAGGAGGACATACAGACTGACTCACACCTACGGTCAATGTTCTGATGTCAATTCACCTGAACACACGTTTTATTGGACTGCTGGATGAAACCCACGCAAGCAAATTCATAAAGACCCTGACTGGGTCAAACTCACACCTTCACACCTTGACAGATTTTTCTTGCTGTGAGGCGGCGGAGCTAACTACTGCACCACCATGCTCTGCTTAGTCTGGTACATTGTTTACTGTATCATTTTTTTATATGTCATGGGAAATAAAGTTACATTTTTGGAAATAACTTTCTAGAACTGAAGCGCCCTAAAACCATCACATTATGCAAAGCCTGCATACTCAAAAAATACAAAGATATGAAGGCAGCGAGAACAGAAACAATCATCAGCCTGGCTTTTCTGGATCCTGTCTACAAGTTCAGCTAGTCATAGGTTCAAATCTCATGAGAAAAAAATAGTAGTAGTTGGCTCAGTGCTTGAGTGTAAGTGCAATGTAAAATATAGAATTTTGAATATAACACTTGCTGTCACTTGTAAGTCTCTTCCGTCTTTTCGTTTGAATCTGTATGTTTGTCTAACTGTCTGTTTGTTTTGACTGTATTGTTGGCCTGTTTTACTCTAAACCTGTTTGTTTGATTGATTGATTGATCGATTGATTGATTGATTGATTGATACTCAGTTAGTCTGTCATATCTGCCTGTCTCTCTAACTGCTTGTGTCTTGATTTGGTATACCGGAGCTCTGATCCAATTGCGGGCCGTGACTTTGATTTAGAGACAGAAACTGTTGTGTGGGACCAAAAGCAAATCCGCCGCTCAAGGCAAGAAAACAGTAACGTTACCAGTAAGCCAGCTGGTCAGGAACATGGAGCAACAGACACAACAAAAACCAAATCAAACTAACATCCCATATTGATCCAGCACCAAATAAAGGAAAACAAGGCCTTAAATACCAGAACCAATTGAACAGAACAAGACACAGCTGAACATAATAATCCGATAATTAGAATGAACACGTGACACCTGAGCAGAATAATTATTCATAATAATGGATTCAAATGAAAAGGTATGGCCACAAACAAACAAGGAAGTAATCTGAAACTCAAAAAGGACTAAATATAAAACATTCGCAATCTCTGTTAGCTCTGTTAGCACCTGACCGATACGGTAAAGATGCATAATTTGTCAAACCCGCCGTCCTGCCGCAGTTGAAATCCCTTTCAGTGATTGAGCTGTTGTTTGCGTTAACGTCCCCAAATATGAAGATCTCAACACTGCCCACTCACTCATCAAAGCCAACCATGCGGGCCGACGGCCACCCCTCTGACATTCCCCGCAGCAGCTCCTATTATGCAGCAATTAGCCGCGGCGGCCTGCTGCGGCCGGGTGGACAGCTGCTGCACCCGCATGGCAGTAATTCAATAAGAGCTCCCCACAGGGCGCCAGGGAACATGAGTGCACCTCTCTTACACCTTCCACAGGCAGATTTACACACCGAGTGGGCTCCTTCAACAGGAAGCATTGACCCGGTGCCATGAAGATTTCTCTGATATGTGGAAGCAGCAAGAAATATCGCTGAGCTTTGCCATATGGCTGATTGGATTTCTTTTCGGGAAGAATTGGATTAATGGGTCGTCACAGACGATGCAAACTCTTTAGTATGATGACAGGCGACAATCATCGGGAGATGAGTTGTCATAATTGCATTTTTCACAATGTTCATTATGATTCAGCACAAAGCCGCGACGGCATCTCTCTACTGGTCTGTGGAGCTAATGCAAAAAATAGTTTCGTGTTTTCAACAAGCCCTGATAAGCAACTTTTACTCTCTACTTGACTACATTTTTGATTGAGTACATGTACTCTTCACTCCATTACAATTGAACGCACAATTACACTGTGATTGTGCGCCTCACGTTCTTTGGCAGATCTGCAGGGTGATGAAGGTACTTGATGCGATTTATGAGCTAAGTCACGTAAACTTTAATTAACAGTTGCACTTTTGAGTTTGAGTTTGACTGAGTCTGACTTTTTGTTCTTTTTTTTCTCTTTTGTTCTGCCATTTTAAAACATTGAGGTTACGTTTGATTTCTATATGAGGAAATAAAACCTCATGAATAAAACATTTCTTGTTTCTCATTTCCCTGTATTTTTGTTATGTTTTAGCCTAAATTCTACATGAGAAAATAAGTTCTTTTAAAATTGGATACTTTATGACTTTTCACTTAAGTTGGTTTTCAGATACTCTTTACACCTCTGCTAAAAATGCCTTACAAACTAACAGGAACGTGAATCGAACCTTGTGGTTAGCATGTAACCAACAAGAACTAAAAACAATTTGTGAATTTTTGCGCCAGTCCATGCCTACTTTGGCCAAACAGAAAGACACCACTGAAGCAGAGAAACGACTGGCAGTGCTGCCCCTGCTGGCCTGGTGCTAACTTTCTTTACACTTGTCGCAAAAGTGCTTTACAATCCCCCATAAAATTGTAATTAACCCTCTGGGCGTATCTACCAAAATCCCAGTCAATTATTGACTAAAATAAAGCGTCAGTGACTGCTAACAGCACATGTTAAATTAAAAGCAAATTAATCAAAAAATCTTGAAGTAGTTGATAAACATTAATAGGGCATCTACATAAACACAGAAGAAATTGCTCCATAAATCTTTTTACTAACTCAAAAGCGAATGAAGTGTCATTTAAGCAGTCTTTTTATCAGTAGAGGTTTAGAGATTTCTGCGTTCAATGCAAATCAGTAACACAACAAAAGTACACACATCTCATGTAAAGAAAATATTTTTGTCCTTGACATGATGAATGATGAGATGTAAACTAATCTCTCAGCTCCAGGCTCCTCTGAAGTATCTACACACGTGAAGTAAATCCAATGACAGTAAGAAATGCAAATTAACTGTTAATTAACAAATTAAGTTAAAGCTAAATAGCACATAAGATAAACTATTAGGAAAAAATAGGCAAAAACAAACAATGTTAATGAATTTAGTATTTTTACTATTTAGGAATTACGTAACATTTTAGTTACTTTGTGGACAGCAACATTGGATGTACACAAAGCAAAAAATCAAAGAAATTGTTGTATAAATTGGGTATCAGGTTACAGTGTTGCCTCGTTTCATAAAATGAAAAGGTAACTTGACCTTGGTTGTAAAGGTCAAGGTTAATTACTACATGGAGTTCAATGTTAATTTCATGTTTTTTTTTCTCTTTTTTATCTCTCACAGTGTTATCTTTCTAAAGCTGGTGATTTCTACACATTGAAATGCTACAAAAACAGTTTGAGACATAAATAGATATATAGTGTGTGTGTGTGTGTGTGTGTGTGTGTGTGTGTGTGTGTGTGTGTGTGCGCGCAGGTGGGGGGCAGTCTAAAGTGTTCTGTCTTTTTAAGATGGAGCAGCGCTGTGAAAAATCTTCAGATGCGATGATCATTCTCTGTATGTGGGAGCTTAATTAAAGAAGAATGACAGTTTCACAAGTTTAATAAGTTCAAGTTTAAGTTAATTTAATTTGTAAAGCACTTTTCACAGTTACAAGCCGCTGTGTGAACATGTAAAAATAGATTATTGTTGCCTTTATTCCATTGTTCATGGATGTTTAAGATTTTGGCTAGGACCAGTGAGCAAGCACATACGCGACAGTGGCCAGGTAAAAAAAAAACCTCACTGGCGGGATGCGAGGCAGGACGCCCTCCGTTATACAAGCGTTAAAAAGGATACATTTGTCTAAAACAGTCAATAAACTCTCTGCTTGCAAACCAAACTGTACAGAGAAATGGCTACAACATAACAAAAAACACTTCACAATGTGTGGAGTTTTTGAAAAGCCACTTTAGACATCATCACAGGAGAAACAAAACCCTACAAGATGCATTGCCTTTAGCGTGCTCCAGACTTATCTCCTGATCTCTAATGGTAAATCCCACGAAATATAATTACATCGGCCAGCAGGCTAGACTTGCCGAAGCTAGCTGAGGTGCGAGTATGCAGGAGTTTAGATTCCATCTGACCTTGACCTCACCTCCAGAACTCAGAGAAACTCAGCCAGCACACCCCTCCATGAGACCAGCACATTACTTAATCAACTGATAAGAAGGCCAGATAAGGGCTCAATTCCATTAGGGGCCAAAATAACTCAGTGAGTTCTTGTTTGTACCTTTGAGTTAGCGGAGATATACTGTATTTTAAGTTAGCGGAGACACAAAAGGGAGGGTATGTGCTCTTAATGAGGTCTTCTGTTAGATGTGTCAGCAGTATTGGACAGTGAGAAAGAACGTCGCGCTTTCATTACAGACATTTTATGATGTCGGCGATCTCGCAATTAGCTCCAACGCAAGACCTAACGAAGACTATAAACTAATCAGCTCGGTGATCTCTGGCTCCACTTCCACTTCCCTTATTTAATGAGCATGAGTGTAAAATAAATTATGAAAACAGCCATTGTGCTGTACTTTATCACAACGACATCGAGCCATAATGTACAAACACATGCCTAATATCCTCTAGCAAGCGCTCAACCAGACCGGCTACTTATGAGTGCGGAAAAGCACTGCAAGATAGGGAAATAGAATTTAATCTTCCACTGTTTGCTCTATATCATCTCAGCTATCGTTATCTCTGCAATAATTGTGGATAAAGTTGGAGATGGAGTGACTTGGATCAGCGGCAAATGAACCGATGGCTGTTGTTAATAAATAATGCAATCCGGGCTTAATGCTCAGAGGGAATACACAACCCGCTGTGATCAGAATGGTAATTGAAAAGCCAACAAGTCGTGTCATAATGAAGAGCAAGAGGAACAGAAGGGTTAGTTTAATCTGCTATTTAGTTCTTTCACAATATGGTGAATACAAGCTCCTCCGGATTAAATGACTTGCTCTTAATGCGAGCACTTTAATAAAAGGCCACTTTAGACTGTCTAAAGGCTTGCTGTTCTCTGACCTATTGGCATTTAGAAGAAAACACGTCGAGAGAACATTCACTTCAACATATCTTCTGGAATAAGAAGCAAAACACCACAAAGCATTTGTTTTAAAATGTTAGAAATAGGAAAGTTGGTGGTGATTCTCAATCATCCAGGAACTGTCTGAAGACCTGGTTTCATCAACTGCATTTTCTTCTTTTCATAGAAATGCTAGTGTGGAAATAACAAAATCCAGTTGACATGACACAATGAATCATAATTATTTATATATAATTATCCTCAACATATCTATCCTCAGATCAATAAACCTCTTGTTTCTCCTATAATACCAAAGACGAAATTAAGCAATTTGGGGGATTTTTAAGTCTGAAATCCAGAAATCACCAAACCTTATGACTCATTCTAGACCTGAAAAAGAGTCAATTTCTCACTGAAAGATGAGGCATCTTCAACCACAAATATGTCAGATGTAGAGGACATAACGTGACTGTTTATGACAGACAGCGGATGCAACATGGTGTCATCTGTCTGGCCTGAGTGACTCTTTTATGTGACTGCTGTGGACAGCCAGCGAGATGAGACGGGGAAAGACATTATCAAGCCTCCTCCGACTGGGTCTCGGGCAGGAGAAAGATGCCGTTGAGGTGCTGGGATGTAACCATAGGGGTAAATTCAATCGGCGGAGGTTTAGGTGACAGGTTCAATCAGTCAGCTCCTGATTGCTCCTTTTCTTAGATTGAGGTCTGGAGGTGAACTGAAAAAATAACGGAGTAATTTGTTTCTGAAGCATTGCTGTTAGATCGCTAAACCTCACAATGGCAATATCTGGAAAGGCCGATGGCAAAGAGAAAGCAAGGCGTTCAGTTGATGATGACTTGCACTGTGCTGCTTTCCCAAGAGGTTCGAATTTATGAATCAACCCTTTTTTTTCAGCCCTTGAGATAAATACCATCCAAGCCCGATGCTGAAGTGTCAGGCTTAATCCACTTTACAAAAACACTCCAGTGGCAAATAACTCCATTTTAAAGCAGTTCTGAAGTAAAACCTTTTACAAAATCCATACGACTGTGCAATTCAATCATTACTGGGAACAATGTCAAAATTTTTACCTCCTATTGTACCACAATGAATTGACTCCTTTTATGTTTTACAGTAAATCTACCAAAATCCCACTGTGACAATATGTGCAGAACGCATTGATTTTTCACAAAAATAAGTCAAATAAAATGAAACCTCAACATGACCACCATCGGTGCCTTTGATTAATGAAACCGCAGCCATAAACAACCCATAATCTGCCATAAACAATGTAATCAATGGCCAAAAAAATCATAAATACAAACTGTGAGATTTTTTGTGCTCTACAAAATAGACATAAATCTTTTTTGTTCCACAAAATGTGTCAGAATGTGTGCTACATTTAGACGAATCTAAATAGTAATACTCAAAATTACTAATTGATAAAAAACATAATAAAACACTAATAAATAACATAATGACAATGAATAATAATGAAAAAAGGAGAAAAAGAAAAGTGTTTATTGGACGAAAAATCTGAGACATAATTACACAATTGTCAATTGAGACATTGCTGTTACCATGGAAACAAATCCAGCAGAAACGCTTGCCAGCCACCACCCAGTAAATTGAAACTGCACTGACTATTAAGAATGTCTCAGAACAAAAATAAAATCATACAAAGTATAATTTCCTTTCCCGTTTACCTTTCTCCATGTATAGCCTGTGCAAATCATTATTTATCCTGCTTTTGTGGAAGAATATATGTAAACAATTGATGTGAAACGATGGACTGCTGAGAAAGTGCGTTGGTTCTGCACTGTGTTCACACGGCATGACCAGGCGCATCACATCGTGTCTCTAGAGAGATACCACATCAACCCTAAAGATAAAGCCACCATTGCTTCTATTGGCCCCTGCCACAACGTTTTTATCAGTTTCAAGACCCCACAACTTGGCCACCACTTGACCATACATTCAGATAAGCTGGAGGAAAATATTGCAGGTCCAGTTGCTTATGCTGAATGTGAATGTTCCCTAATCTCCATCCAGCTGCATACAGGCATCGGGCTGCCTTGTGCAATTCTTCTGCGTTCTGCTTGAACGGCTTCCACAATCTGCTTTGTGTGGTATTTAACTTGCCGATTCGATGGTTTTTATTTTATGCTCACGGACAAACATAAAGTGGCTTTAAGATATGTTTTGCACATTTTTCAAAAAAAAATTAAAAATGCACAAATTTCAAAATCAACATTTATTCATTCATTAATTTATTCATTATTATTTTATCTATTCTAGAATTCAGGAATGTATGGTTTGCAAGACAGATGAAGCTCTTTTGATAACTCTGTATGATTCTGTATAACAAAAACCATAATTAATCTTTCTTAGCACAAGTAATTAGATTAGATTCAACTGTATTGGCAAGTACCAGTACAGGCTACAAAATGCATGGTTATAAAAAATACATTTAAATATTTTTACAATTATTTTTTCCCCCTCAAAAATATATATTTTTTAAATAATTTTAAAGAATTCTAATCTTTCCTAATGCTCTCATGCATTTTATAGGCTACTATACTATTTTTACTGCATCCGTTAATGATTACACTTCTGGAGCAGATCCTCTGCACTTTGGCTTATGGGGTTCAATAACTTTTTATTGGATAAATACTGACATGAGGTATTTTAATACATGTTTAATACAAAAGAAATACCGTAAAACTTCGAATAGAATGACACGGCGGTCTAATATTTTTAACCCATCAGGGGGGCACCACATAGTATGGCGGGATCATTTTCAACATGTTGGTGACAATGTCATACAATGATGATTTGTCTCACTCTTTTTGAATTTCACATGCAGCAATGGCACGGAGACTAGAGACTACATTCAGACACACAGTTTTTAGTTTACACAGAGAGAGAGGCCAATGACAAAAAAAACACTATTTTTAAACTTTCAAATACATCATAATCACGTTTCCATGATCCTGTCTCCTTGTAAGAAGAGGCAATTAAAACGATCTGTCCTAAATGAAGACAATAGGTGTTTAAATAAAGTAATTACGGTATGTAAGTAATCACGAGTGTGTCTCATTGTGTGAGCAGAGTCTTGGCTTGGCTGCATGTATACCTTTTTGCCATTTTCTGGACGAGAGGCGCTGTTGCTGCCTGTCTGTTATAGGGATGAATAGAGCAGACCCTCCGCTGACTGGAGTCTCTCTTTGAGGCATCTTACGTTAATAAGTTGTTCTTCCACCACAGAAACTAAAGCCATTTTTTTTATTGATTCGTCTTTTAAATGATGCCTCTGCATCAGACATACAGTAAGTACATTAATATGTATTTATTAATACAAGTCTGTGTATAATACAAACTAATATCGCATTAATACAATACACAAGTGTTCCAATTTTCGGGCACATGGAGCTTGGTTGAAATGATTGAAATTATACATTTGCTGGTATTTGAAAAAGAAAACCAGCTCATTCAATAGTAAACTAAAACATGTTTAAATCATGCAAGTCTATAGCGGTTTAGTTGGTATCTAAACTAGGCGAAATGTACTGTGGCTTTGCAGCCGACAGCAAACTTGTTTTTACCATTTTCTACTCTGGGGAAAGGAAAAAAAACCCCAACAAAATTACTTGCTAGCTCAGCAGAAAACCCAGACCAGATTCCCATTTTTCACTCCAAAAGCTAAATTCTTTCCAGTGCCACATGACGGGAGCGTGTAGAGAGCCACCTGTGAGCAGCTAGGGACCACCGAGCCCACTCTTACACTAACATAACACATTGCAGCTGAAATACTTCCTGCCACCACTCTGACAAAACAATCAATATTACATACAAAGCTATTGACCTGCAGATTGTTCACCAAAACTGCAAAACATGCATTTTTTTTGCCACAAAAAGCGAGGGAAAGTGATGCTTGTGAACATGTTTCTTGATGACAACCATCTTTTAAAGCTTTCACGAACACAACAGGAATGCAAGATGCAGAGGGCCAATTGTATTAGCGGTGGAATTTTCTAGCAATGGATTCTGCTTTCACAATATTGCAAAGACACTTTGATCTCTGTAACTAATGCTGAGGGCTGAGTGCTCGCAGAGCTTCTCCGTTCTGTAGCTACCAATAGTTTGCAATTCCACTCGGTTACTATTTATACAGAGCAACACTGGCAGAGAAAGGCTATTCCCAGGTGGATCCATGATAGCCTGGTATTCCAGTATTATCCCGCAACTATACATTACAGACACAGTTCAGTGGGTAGTAGCATAGTGGCAAACTTTTTTTAAGACCCAGAAGTCTCACGCAGACATTTTTCTAGGCAATGGGAAGTTGGCCAAGGCAAGACAGCGCAGACAGCAGAAGTCATTATTTTATTGTTTGAAGGAGACTTTGTGCTAATTAGATGCAATGTTAAGCAGGATGTAAAGAGCCATCATCATGCATGCACAGCCCGAGGTAATGATCTACCAGGGGAACATTTCCAGGGCAAATAGGGGAAAACTGTACTTTAAACAATCCCAGAGTTAGCACACAAGCTAACTTCATAACATTGGAGCTGTCTGACTACGCCTAGGAATTTGAAAGCTGCTTTTGTTAATGCTTTTGCCATAAACAAATCTCTGAAAAGTTTTGAGAGAGAGAGAGAGAGAGAGAGAGAACGGCAATCTATTCATCTATTACTCGCTTAAATTTGCGTAAATATGGTAATTTGAAACAAGGTTTGTGACAAGGTGACACGGTTTTTAAACTTGCCTGCTCAAGTAAATCTTTAATACCAGTCTTGCATTGACAATGAAACTCCCAACTTCCAGTTAACTTTTGGATAAAAATGTGCCAGTTTTTTTGTGTGTCTGTGTACAGTTTTGCTGTAGTGAAGAGAGTTGGAATGCGCATCACGCCTTTGTCCTGCCGTGCCAGAGGTTTCAGGCCAGAAGATGCAGTCAGCACTGAGAAAACTCAAATAGGCCACAAAAGGACTCTCGTATTTATATTATTCTTATCTCTTTAAGTTCTTAACGTCAATGCCTGTCACTCACTTCCTCGATGAGGGAAGAGAGGCATAAAGTGGAACACAAAGCCTTAAAAACGGAAGGGGAATAGTCATTTCGCAGAATACATGAGAAATTTGGACTGTTGGTATACAGTAAACAAGAATATTTTTGTCGCTTTTTAGGACTTGGGCTTAATACTAAACAAAATTGTGGAGATTAGCTTTTTGGGAAAAAAGAAACGCATTGGAGAAACCTAAAATGTACTGTTAAATGTTAATAAAGACGGACTTATTTGCATAACCAATACCAAAGTCTATTTTGGTTCTAGAAGTTTCCAGAGTAATTTTTTAAAAAAGTAAGTTTCCTAAATTTTGCACAAAATCATTATGTCAAAAGAATAGGAAATGCTGGTCATATTCATTACGTATAATGAAAACATAGAATTTTATGTGGGTGTTTTTTTTTCTACACGCACATAATTATAGGCTAACAACATTTTTGGACAATAATAGGATCTAATTAACAGATTCTGAGACAAATAGAAACATAGAGAAAAGTACATTTCAGTTAACAGCAGACCCTGTTAGCTTTATGTAAATACGGTAAATGTCTATGGAAAACTCTTACTAAAGTATATGGAAAACACTTACTTTTACTGAAGACCCAGAAAAAACCCATGAAAGCACAGGGGGAACAAGGAAACACCACAACAAAATCCCTGACTGGGACTTGAACTTGAGTTGTGAATGGGTTCTCAATGCTGTGAGGGGACCCACAGAACCCACTAAACCACAACACTGTCTGCTTTGTTTTTAATAACATCAATACCACAAAATTTCAATTGCGATTTTATTTATTTTTGTCATTATTAGTATTATTAATATTATTATGCCCCAGTAATTTATATTCCCTCTCAGTCTAGTTGATAGTAGTAAGAGATTTGAAAGACTCTCTTGGGACACAAGAATCAAGTGGACAAATTATGTAACCATAGCAACAAAAACAATGGCTCTGTTCAGCAGTGGCTGGCGATTGGCTGGCATATGATAGAATTGTTTGAGCTATTTTGCTGGGTAACTTTCAGTTATTCCACAGTTACTTTAGGAATTTCCTCATATACTTTTAGATACATTTATTTGTTTGTTCCATGCTCACTGATTTCCTCATTCTCTTGAATGCCACTACAGTATATATATATATATATATATATATATATATATATATATATATATATATATATATATATATATATATATATATATATATATATATATACTAAATTTTTATTTGCTAATGTTTGCAAATGTTATGACTGAATGAACATGCATTAGACAATGTAATAAAATTATTTTAGAAGTATAAAAATGTTTTGAACAGTAGTTTTGTGTTGAAGTTATTAA
Source organism: Paedocypris micromegethes (assembly GCA_028031935.1). Lineage (NCBI taxonomy): Eukaryota > Metazoa > Chordata > Actinopteri > Cypriniformes > Paedocypris > Paedocypris micromegethes. The sequence continues at coordinate 27,185,886 of CM051494.1, forward strand.
CAGTTAAGTTCATTTCTTATGGTATTACATAATAAAGAGGGAGATCTCGAATACTGTATTTGAAACCATCTTTGTAGAACCCAGGTCTGGTTTCAACTGTGCCTTTCATCAACAGGAAATTTCCATGATTCTACTGTAGATGCAGTAATGATTAATTTGTAATCTAAAAATCTTGTGCGGAAGACAGAGAAAATAATCAGCACACAACTCCAGAGACTGCAATTTTTGACACTTCTTGGAGTAATCATTTAAAACACTTTTCAACGAATGACATAATGACAAATCTATTCATAAATAATAACCAGATGAGATATTTAATAAAAGTGGAGTCATTTCCAGATGTCATATGGCGATATATTAATACCATGTAAATGTGTGTGTGTTAGCGTGTTTGTGAGAAGGAAAGAAAAAGAAAGAAATAGAGACACTTCAAAGCTAAATTAAAATGCGACGCTACTGTAACATCACAGTATGAAATCTCAGCACGCACACGTGCATGATGTAATGGTGATATCAATACCATTTCAAAGTCAAAAAGACTAAAAAACACTGGTAATTTTGCGAGTATTATTACTAGAATCGTATTTACAGTAGACACATTGATGCAAAAACGTATTTTGTCTCAATAAATCTAGTAAGCGCAAAAACAAATACTAAGATATTCTACTACTGTATTTGAAGCACTGACACCAGCATCACCAGCAGAAGTCAAGGAGATCATCTACTCAGACGTGAAAAGCATTGAGACAATAATTGGGAAGTGAAAGAAAGCAGCTGCTCAGAACGATTCTTTTCTAGGCACCAGGGAGCACGTCTATAAGCCTAGACTAATGGAGGTTACAGACATGCAGGGTTTGCGCTGCACTGAGTGTGAAAATAACAGGATCTACTTATTGCTGGGAATTTACAGTCTGTGGACGGACCGCAAGAGTTGTTGGTTAGGCCAGGAGATCCCTGGACCAATCAGAGGGCCACTTCTCCAGGTCCCGGAAGATCAAAAGACCACATGTCAAGTGGTAGAGAAGAGGGAGAGAAGTAATTGGAAATTATGGAGAAGATTCTGTAGATATGTATGCAGTTTGGTTCACAAGTTTGATTTTTTTTACCTTATCCTTGCTGAAAATCTTGTAATACACTAAAAAAACCTCTAAAATATCTGTCCACACTTAATTGAACCTTAAATGTGCCTTTTTTATTATGTAATACTGTTAAATCATTAGTTAATACTTTGCTTTGAAAGCTCAATCAGTGGAGCGTGTTTAAGCTTCTCAGGGAATGCTTGAGCTTAAATGTACAACTCCATTGCAACTAAATGTGAGTTGCTTTGGATAAAAGCATTTGCTAAATGAGAAAATGTAAATGAAACATTGCTACAAGAGAATCTGAATAGATTCAAGATGTTTTAGGTTTGAGTGACATGGGAAGACATAAAATATAAATGATATTACAATACAAGTAGTAACATGTAAAAACATAGTTTACAAAATATGTTAAACTATTTATTCATCAACGTCTAAACCAGGGGTGGGCAAACTACGGCCCGGGGGCCACATGCGCCCCGTTAAATGATTTAATCTGGCAATTTAACCCAGCGAACTGAAATTAAATTATGTTCAATTTATGTTCAGTGTAAATCCAGTTAATCCATTGTGAAGGTGTATTTAAATTCCTATATGAACACAAAAGTGTTGGTTCCGTGCACTAAGGGGAATTTTTCCCTGTGTTTCCTCCATACCCCAAAATGTGTAATTTTCTTTTTTTTTTTCTCCAGCCCGTTGGAGAAAATTTAGAACCCAATGTGGCCCGCGACTCAAAAAGTTTGCCCACCCCTGATCTAAACAATGACCTCACACATGCAATATTCGCATGGCCAAGCTACAAAGTGTCATGCCGGCTAAACGGGAAACTTTAGATTCTCAAATTCAAGCTGTTAATTCCGTGATTTTACAAAAGGTCATTCACATACACAAAGTTTCCTGAGGCTGTGTGCCACAAATCTATCATTTAAAAAGGGCTGACCTTCGTTTTATGTGTCTGGGGCTTCTGTGATCCGATGTGAGAGGGCAGGATGGGAACGGGGGATCTCGGGTTCCCCAGGCTGCAATCTTAAGAGCTTTAGGCGAGAATGACAATTGAGCTGGAGTGAAACCCTTCACAGCGGCCTCCTACACCTCCAGCTCCCTCTGCTATTAATTATCCCAGGCTGATGACGGGGTGCCACCGCAAACCCCACCGACATGATCGATATATCAGGCCAAAGTGGCACCTCTAAAAGAAACAGAGTGTGATTGCATTTCAATCCCACTTCGCCTGGTCCAAGATTCAGAATAAATGCTAAATTTGGGTCGGAAAAACAGGACAAAAAATCCACAATGTACAGTTAATTATTCAAGTCAATGTAGCATGAAAACAATTAGTTTAGTGTATATCTCCTCAATTAAGAATGGCATAGAGATACATTTAATAAAATGTTTAATAATTTAATAAAAAAAAAAAATTTAATAAAATAAACTAACAGTTAATAAGTGTTATGGTTTGACAGCAGAGCAGGAAAGCCGGAGTCCAAGTGTGACGGAAAACACTCAAATTTTATAGAGAAACTTGAACATGCAACTAGTGACTGTCAATGGGAAGCAAACAGGTGAAGACTTAAATATATTGACAAACGAGGAACCAGGTGGAAGCAATAGACCACATGATTACACACACGCAGGAAGACAGGAAACAAAGACTCCTGGGAAATGGAGTTCATGGAAATGTGACAATAAATATGTTAAACTATATTAAAAATAGTTTAATAAGGTATAAGAAATAATGTTAAAAAGAAGCATATTTTAGCGTTAAGCTTAAATATGTTTTGTGATTGAACTTTGTTTAGCTTGCAAAAAAAAAGAAAAGACAACTCACAGCTTTCTGCTTCATATTCCCACACTCTGATAGGCCAATATGATTTATTAGTTCAAATATATACAGTATTTTGAACATCTGGTATGAAGATGGAATTAGCATTTTATATTTTTTACGAAGGAAAAAAAAATCACTTATTTAATATTGTAAACGGATCATATATTCAACCAGTTTGAATCCAACCATGTACCCCGGTCATGCTGATTCATCTTAGGATCTTACTGTAAAGCTGAAGATGTAACTCATTTATAGGATTATAAATTATCCCATCCAACAGATGATAGTGATACATCTGCACATCACTTGGTTTCATTTAAAATAATAAAGCAATTTATATTTTTTCAAGAAGTACAGGAAGAAGTACACGAAGTGCAGACCATTAAAATGCACAGGAATCAGTCTGGTCAGTTCTTTTGTCATTGATGAATTGCTCACCACAACCACTTTCTTTTCTTCCGTGTTGCTGAAGCAGTCTTACTCAAATTCATTACAAAAAAGGCCTAAATAGATGTGTGTGAAACACTCTTCTTTTCATCACTTTAGAACAACAAGCAAGGTTCTTTAGACTCATTTTCTCTCCCTCTCGTTTGCATCAGTTTCTCATTCTCCCTACTATTTTCTTTCACTCTATTTTCTTTCATCCTGTCTTTATCGCCAGCCCCCAACCTGATAATTTTTCTCAATTAACCTCCCGCCTCCTTTTTTCTCTTCTTCCAACTCCCTCTTCCCTTTTTTCTCTCAGTCTATCTTTCTCTATCTCTTTCCTTTTTTCCAGCCCAACTCGACCCTCTGTTTTAAATAAATCATAACTCTCTCACCGTTCTTCTTCATTAATCTTTTCAGTTACCTCTCTCTCTCCCTCCCTCTCTTTTATTATTACTCCAACTATCTTCTGTCCTCTCTATGAATCTCTCAAGCTATCTCTGTCTTTTTCTTGTACTCTTCCTCTCTCTTTTCCTCATTATCTATCTATCTATCTATCTATCTATCTATCTATCTATCTATCTATCTATCTATCTATCTATCTATCTATCTATCTATCTATCTATCTATCTATCTATCTATCTAGAGATAACACAACTCTACACACATTTTTCATCTTGGAACGGTAGAACAGCTGTTCAGATGGCCTCTGCTGGTGAACTAGAAAAACCATTAATTACTTTTGTTTATTTCAGTTCCTGATGTTGGCTTCGTAGTTCCTTAAAACGTCTTGTGTGTTTTTGACACAACTGAAAACGTGTAGGTAAATTATAGCTCAGCAAAAACCTCGATCAGTGCGGGAAAACACTGTGTGTACCTGTAAGTGTTGTGTGTGCCAGTACTTACACCGGCTCAAATTGTAAAGGTCACCTGACGGTGTAGAGATACACTGGGATGAGGAATACAAAACCTAAGTGGGCCAGAAAATCTTCCTCATTTTCATAATATTGCATGCTGCTCCAAGGACAGCTGAAAAGAAACCTCATTCTATTCCACTGTTGAAAAAAAGCTTTTAAAAGTCCAGCTAACCTTTAACATCCACTTAACAAAGGAAATCACACATAAATGGCCATGGCGTCCTTTATGTTTTGCGCCTCTGCACAAGAAGTAGCAATCTTAGAGGAGCCGTCTAAAGAAGAAGAGCATGATCAGATGACTAAGAGTGAACTGTTCAATCAATAAACACTAGAGAAGAAGACAACACTCTTTGCACAGAAGCCAGATGAAGATAGCACCCGAAACCTTATACGAGCTGAAATCATGTTGCGGACCACCAGGGACTCGTCGTTTTTATCCGTTGGGTTGGGGGAAGCAAGAGCTTTGGCCTTCCTGGCATTCCTCGCCCATTACTGACTCACAGAGGAACCTGCCAAGTTCTTAAATGCTCTAATACGTCTCAGCAATATGCGTGCGGCCGTGTTTCTGCGATAAAATCAGGTCCTAATCAATGCTTTTCATCAACGGATGAACAAGTCTGTGTAATGATCAAGCAGCGGAGGGCAGGGACACACACACACACACACACACACACACAGCATGAAACTCGAAACTCAACACAACTCGTTTTACAAATAAATTAATTCCCACACTTGTACAACATGTTGTACAACAACAATTGGTGTCACTCAATTCAATGATTGGATTTATGATACTTAAATAAAACTAAATTTAAATAGTACTTTTTTGAAATCTGAGTGTACTAATTTAGCATCTAAAAATCATAAAAACGAGAAAACAAATATTACTTATAACACTTTTGTTTCCCGTATCCTGAATCGTTGCACTGTTGCATAAACTACTGCAAAATTGTTAATCTGTGCTGTGCCATTCAATCAACCTGAGGATGATCGGCAAAATATTTCAAGCTAAAGGTCCCGTTAATCACACGGCTGCCTGAGGCAAACATCGGAGACGGTTAAGAGATTTATCACTGGGCTTTCTATGGACAGAAAACCAGCCACAAGAAACCAAAATACGGAAGAAAACCAGCCAAACTTAAACCATTCCTTATGAATGGCAATGCTGTAAATGTCAGGTTTACGGTCTAAACTACGACTCTAAACTTCGACTACGAGGGAAGCGTTCTAGTGTTATAGCGACGCAGGCTCTTAGTGCAGACAGGATGTTAGAATGATTCACAGCCGGTCTCTGAGCATCGGCTCAGTCGTCCTCTGGACTCTCCATCTTATTTATATGAAAGATTCAAGCTGGAGAATATGCATCAGTCCAGACCTGCCATTACTCTACCTGACAGTCACACCTGAGAACTGCAAAAAGCCAGCAGGAACAAGCCGTACGCCATCTCGTTTTCAGCTTTAATTTACGGCTGATTTGTGGCGAGGAAACAAACTGTGTGAGAGGACGTTTATCTGCTCAGTCTGCGAGACAGGAGAGCTCAGCTGCGGCGGAGTAATCAAAGTTAAAAATGATTGTTAGATGGGGAGACGTCTCCATGTACCGCTTGGTTTGAAGCTTTGCATTCCTGGAGACGAGGCTGGATGATCAAACGTCTGATGGTTGATGGTGATTAAGGTGAAATGCTGGTGCAGAACAAAGCGCTTGCTATGCCGGTGCTGACGATTTCACCACACGGCCAGTCGAGTGTAAATGAATCAGAAGACACATGTACATTACTTATGAACTGTAAGAACAATCCGACTAGAGCTATTTTCAGTTGAGAGTTTATTTATTCATCAAAGAGACAGATACCAGCAAGCTAAAGCAAAAAAAACAAATGCCCACTTTTCTGACTGGTGTCAACCACCGGTTTGCCACCGGTTTTTTGAAGGTGACTATAAACAAAAATACCAAGAGATGAATCTGCTAATAGGAGCTTTAACAGTATTGTCTAAAACTTTTCATCTTTAAAAATTTCATTTGTAAAGGGAAATGATTAGCACTATGATTGTCTATTAAGCATGTAAAATACATTTTTTTCAACACAATTAAATCATTTTATTTTCAATTTATGAGAAACAATCTTTTATCAATTCGTTATTTAATCCTGCGACAAACAGGTTGTAGGTTCGTATCCTTGGGAAAAAAACCATTGACCCTGATCTGCTCATTCTGTAATCCACCAAAAAAATGTAAAGTAAATGTGAGGTAAAGAATCCCAGTGCAGATCAAATTAAAAAACGAAAATGAAAAATGTCAAAGTTTGAGAGAAAACATGCAAATTGTAGCTTTAACAACAATTTTTTCAAAGGAATACCTAGATGTTAGAACTTAGAACTGAAGCTGACTAAGTTAGAAATTCAAGGGGCTTCAGAAATGTGAGAAAACTTTTTTGAAATGTCAGCTCCTGGCTGATATTTCGATATTAAACGCAGAAGCATCATGCGCTGGGAAAAAAAATGGGGCAATGCAGGTAATAGACCAAAGCTTTCATCATGAAAAATTCCTAGGTGAAGTTTGAGCTCTACTTTATCATCCTTCTGATAAAGTAGGGCAGGTAAGCATCAGTGAGTCATGTAGACGCTCAAAGACGCACTTCAGCATCCAACTCATGGGACGGAAATACACATCTCAGCAAAACAACAGCACACAACATCTGACGAACATTTTCAGGATTTAAGCGTGAAGAGTACGAGGCATCAACTGACCGTGCAAAAGAGCTTGAGAAGAACAAAAATCAGCATCTCAATTACGGTTCCACGCATTGAGACTGCACCTCACTTCTTCACACATAAAGAAATCGACTAGATGAAGAAGATCTCACATCATCCCCCATTGAGCAAACACTTAGGGTCCAGCATCTCAGATCGACAGAGAGCCGGCGCAGCCAAACAGCATTTATCCCAGCATTAATCTAACAAACACATAGCACAATATAGCTTTACGTTTCACTGATCGTAAACATTCTGTGGTCCAGACCACCGGAAAGCTTCGGAGAATCCCTCAGTGAAACAGCTTTTCTGTGTTTGCTTCTCTCACTTCTCAACCTCATTATATCAAAGTTTCCGAGATATCAGTTCCATCAGTTACGTAAGGTCCTCTATCAGCGTAAACTCCAGCACTTTCTCACAGCCTGATCTTGCAAAGAGCTGGATGAGCGGTCTGCTGAAGCCACATGCGCTTTAATAAGATCACTCAGGTATCCTGGTATAATCTACAGGCTGCGATGAAACATGCAAGTCTTACCTCTGCTGATGCTTCCCACTGACAGCCTGCGGAAGCAAGGAGGAGAGTCAGCGTGTGTGTGTGTTCGAGAGAGAAAAGACAGCAACTGCCGATCTGACAGCGCACAGCTCATTGCGCTCTTTTCACCGAGGGTGCTTGAGCTTGCGGAGGTGGTCCCTCTCACTCCTGTGACATCTGCTTCTCTCTTTAAACTCATTGGCTAAGAAGGATGATTCCTATTCAGCCAGCTCTGCCCCCCCAACCCACCCACCCTTCTTCTCTCTCTCCCGCACACACACGTTTTCCTTCAATTTTCGTATCATTTTCATCTCAGTTCTTCGCCGTTGTTGGAAGGCACACTTGCTCATTGAAGAACGCCGCTATTGTTAGGGTCTGCATTTCTCGCCTCGCATTGTCCCCAACGTGCTTTGTTCGGTTTGGGCTCTTTCACAAGCTTTGAGATGCAATCGACACAGCATCTGAAAGGGAATGCATCCTTTTTTTCTCACTATGTGGAATTATGTTTGAGTAAAAATGTATTTATTAAAGAAATAAGGATTTTTGATAAATGGAAAAAATTGGTATTGAAGTTATAGTCGTGGATTTTGGGGTAAAAATGTAAGAAATCTCAATTAAATATCCTAGCCTCAAAAAAAAAATCTATAAAGAAAAAGAATTCTTGGATAATTAAAAATTTATGTGTTTGTGTGTGTGTGTGTGTGTGTGTGTGTGTTTGTATGTTTTAAAATAAGTATTGTAAGAGTTTAAGGAGCATATCCAACAACTACGTAAATAGTTATGAATATATTTTAATACTGGCATAAAAAATAGAAAAGTTACAAAAAAATCATCATAATACTTTTGGAATGAAAAATGTCATACTGATGTTGAAAAAAGTAATTAAATTAAAACTGAATTAGCATTTTGAGCTCACTTGATCACTAAAAAGCTTCTAATTGTACTGGTTTGTTCAGCATAATATACAAAACCGGCACAGATTTGTGATTGTGTATTTTGTGTAGTGTTTTGTTCAATGTAAATTGCTCTTACTTTTAAGTCAATTTGTACAAGTATGTATAATTGGTATCTTCACAGATGTGCCAACACATTAAAGCATCTTTTGGTGCTGATGTAAACTCCCATCATATCAACGTCGATTAAGCTCAATCTAAACATTTTTGCTATTGTAAACATGTTTTTTCTTATTAAAACTGTCACTCCATGTCCTTGGCAGCAGCCTCATGAATTTATCAATACATTTCACACATTGATTTACCAGGAAGGCCACTTTCTAAAGGCTGAAATGGACAAAAGCTGTCCGTGCGCTTAAAGAAACGGCTTCTAAAAATAGCCGAACACTAAAAGAGTATAAATGTAGAACTTCGTCCAAAATGTGGACGAGATGCCAGACCAGATAGCGGCAGTGTTCTGCTCTTCATGCACAGAAACATAAGCAGTAGATGATTACAGAGAAGTCGCTATTTTTAAAATAACGCAGTTAAGCGGTAAAAATAAAAGCATATTCTTGGAACATGAAAAGCAGAGTAAAACCAGAAAACGGGGTTCATTTTTGGTTCAATCATTCCACTCAAAACTGTTATGAGTCGCAAAGGCTTTTTTTATCTTTTTGATGGTTTTGATTCAGTTGTTTTGCGAGTAAGATGGTAATTGGCGAGGCTGGTGATAACCCCTTCAACTCCTGTCACTGCTGTTTGATACCCATCTGCTCTTTCAGGCTTTTGTTAAGAGGGAGAATTCTCCACTATAATTGGAACTTTCTCTCCAGCCTTAGGAGGCTTCAACTTGCCATCTGCAAGTAGGACATGTCCCGGCGCCTGTTTGACAAAAAACCATGAGATGAAACGAAGCAGCAGTGGATGAACTGGGTTCTGTGGGGATATACACTCTATATTCAAATTAGCAAAAATACAACCCAAAAACACGACATGAAACAGTGTCCGCCATCAATAACTAATATGACTTCGGACTGTGAAAAGTATATGACAATTTATTTAGAAAGTCCAAATTTTAATGATGGTCGATAAATATATTGAGATTTGCATTTGTTTTCAGGAATTTACCAGAAATTTCTTGTTTCTGTATTGCTGCTTTTGATGATGCTGTGTGTATTACAAAAATCTGAATTGACTAGAACAATGCTGAAAAATATGAAAAAATAGTCATTGTTGTTCAAAAAAACATACTAAATGCCAAATTTGAAAATATTTTTTAAAAATAAAAACTAAAGGAGCCTATAAATATTGCTGTGCGTGTGTGTGTGTGTGGGGGGGTGTGCACGTGTTTGTGTGTGTGGAGGTGTGTGTTTGTGCTAAATACATACTCCTGCTGTAATTACTGTAATTAATTACTTGTACTGAATGAATTAGTTTACATTGTGTATCTTCTGGCTTGTCTAAGGCACAGCTAACACTAGACAAAACTCTTGAGTTTTCAATTTTTGATAATTCCGAAAAAAAAAATCAGACATAAATCATACAATCATAATCACTTGTACACGAAGTCTGATGCAAGTAACTCTAATGGTTTCTCACCAATTCAATCAAAGTCCAAATTTGGTTTGGTCAGTTTTATTCTTCACAGCAATTTTGCCAGATTGAAACATCACAACCAGTGTCCAGTTGTCTGTGGCTTAGGAAGACAATATAGTTTTTTTTTTTAATTGTAGCTATATTAATCCACCTCACATTAAAACAGACACTTGAGCAACACAGTTGTGCATCAACAACAAAATCGCCTCCCAAGCTTTGAATAAATGTCACTCGCTGTATAGATCGGCAGGACTCTGCAGAATCACTTTCTCAGGATAATCACTGAGGTGGGAGCAGAGAATTTATGCTTAAATACAGAAAGTTGAGCATAAAAACCTGATTAAACTCTTGCCAATCAATGAAAATTAATCACTTGATGAATCCAGTTAATGTGCAGCATCAAGCACAGTGATGTCCACCTCCTGCTTATTGTCAAATCCCGACTTTCAGAGAGGAATCGCGGTGGTAATAACATCACAATGGCCAAGGAAAAATGATCCAGGTTGTTGAAAAGACATCTGTTCACGGAAGACGCTTTAAGCTGATACTGCAATCCACAAAATTCCAGCTGTGCCACATACATCTTTTCTTCGCGTGAACTAAAAGCTGCTTTTGTGTCTCTCCTATCCTGCGATGGAGCATTTTAAACAGTGAAGCCGAGGCATGAAGACACAGAGGAAAGCAATTCTGGAATGTCAAAAACATTGATTTTAGATGTAAGACTCTGGTGTGCCCAAGGTACAACATCGAATAGATCTTCTTCAACATCAAATGCAAACCATAGTTGCTATAAAATAATTCACAACACATAATTGTCAGGGGGTCTGGTGTTTAGAGGTGAAGGGGGAGTAGAGATGGAAGGAGAAATACTACAGATATTACAAGCTTCATTCATTCAGTGGATGAAGGAGAAACATTGGTAAATCCAAATACCCGGTTATCACAGTATTATGTTGTAAGTCTTTTGTGAAACATTCCTGAGATACATAGAAAACGGCCATAACATTTTCTAAACTTCAAGCCTTTGCATTTAATCGCTACACAAAAGATTTAACTGGATGTGCAATTGAGCGCTTTAGTCACCTTTTCTGACTTTGAAAATCGCTGGCTGTGCAAAAGTGACAATGATGGAGAATTCTAGAGGTGATTCATACAGAATTTAAATCTCACCTAGAAAATATGCCTAAAGACAAAGATGTGTTCCATGTAAAAAGAAATTGGGAAGCTGTAACTAACTGTGAGCATTGTATCAGCTCCCATAATCATCTACGGCACATCACATCACTAGGAATCTTGTGTGGGACAGTTTTTGAACGTTCACCTGTACCATTTGAATTATGCTCTTTGAAAAATAAATATAACATTTGATTTGCATATGGATGACAACCACGACTGAATCTTCACAAGTACACATCATTTTCACACGACAGAGTTTCAAATGTAAAAATCGATTTTACAACCATAAATTACACTACCTTTGAAACTTGAAAATGTATAAACCTTGTGTATAAGTTCAAACAAATCTAAATCCAAATGTCTGCCGGTTGAGAAACACTTTTCCCGATAAAAAAAAACACATGAACTGGACTGTAAAGTTCAAGCCAGAGTTCTTTATCTGAAAAGCCGCAGGAAATACTGGATTTTCTTTATCAGTGCCCAAGCGAGTAAATCTGTCTAATTAAGAATTCTTAAATGCAAATCAGATAAAAAGCTTATCATTCTCTGGGATATTAAGCAAATCAAAGGTGTTGACTTTCCTGCAGTCATTGAATAGCATCGTGGGGAACAAAATATATCAGCCGAAGCAGCTGTGAATATAAAGTGAGTGCTTAGTTGAAAGTGTTGTTCAGTTAATTATTATCATTACAATGTTTAATTTACAGTTTCACTTAAACCGAGGCTTGTAGCATGACCAAACAATTACAGGTTTAAGCCTGAATGTTTAATAAAATTATTTTTATTATTAATATCAATTATTGTTTTTTTATTTCTTGTTTTTGATATTTTTTGTTATTGTTGTGGTCCAAACGGGGGTCGTTGGACGATGTACTGCCCCCCTCATGCTTTTTGGTTTAAGGCTGCCCACTGTTCCGGGTTTGTGTATACTCACTTCACAGTGTTTGTGTACATTCATCACTAAATGTCCCTAGTGGTCGTATTGACAAACTCACTCTAAAATAATTTTTTAACTTTATAAGTATTTGATCTGATTGGCTGACATTTAAAGGCCTGAACTCACAAACCCTGCTTGCAGCTATATTTATTAAGAATTCAATCCATAAGAGACACTAGTTTGTTTTGGTTTGAAATATCATTCTAACAGTTTCATATAAGCCAAACAAAAGCAACGACCACAACAAAACACTTAGAAGAAAATGAAACTGTACAAGCAATTTAAGCCCTTACAATAAAACAATAATAACCCTTATGCAACAGCAAACATGTAATAAAATAAAAAGCCTCCCCCACATGTTAATGGAAGTCATTTGACAGTGACACAGTCACTATGACTCGCAGTGGCGGCTGTAACATGACAATATGATTCATTTATCAATGGCTTCCTGGCATAGTGGTTGCAAAATAATGTTTTACTGAAAACATCCTCATTAAATCATAACCCTTGGTCTTACACTAACCTTGGATTTCTAGATGCAGCTCTTAAATGTCCATTAATTAGCCTCGGAGAAAACACTGAGTGCTATTTTGCTATTAAAATAAAACTTTTCAATTGGCTCTTGTTTTGATTTTAGCACCTACATGCAGAACCAGCCACTTAACAGCACTCAATTCGACATGAGAGATAGAAAGGCCTAGAAAATAAGACATCGTTTAGATTTGCCAAACCTAAAGCTGACTCCGAAGACATTTGTATTCAAACACGTCTCAATGCTGTTTACATGCATCATGCTCTCGCCATTTCCCTGGCCTACTTTTCTTGTTGTTGCCCATCATCAGAATCATCGGAATGTTTCTACACTTTCCATCCTAGAACTCAATGCTGGAGTGAAGTGTGTGAATAGTGAGGTGCTTTATGACAAAGCTGGCACTGGTATAGGTCTAATTGTGATTTTTGAATAATGAATGCAAAAATGAAAAATTTATTCCATAACCTATATCTTTCACATAAAGTGCTCCCTATAATATACATGAGCTTGACTCAAACCGAGGGATTATTGATGCCTTCGGGCAAAAATGGAATGTTTAGTGTGCTATTTACTGAACTAGAGCTGAGAAATTAATCATTTATGATTGAAACATCTGGTCTGATCTGATCATTGTCTGATTTTTTTAAAATAAAATAATATGTTAGAATAAACTCATTCAAATGTCACACTTGTCTGTAAGAACTGAGTTTCTAATGATCCAAGCTTCTTTTCTGACCTGTTCGTTTCAGCTCGTTCTTGTTATTGTTCTTTGGTGAGTTTATTTCCATATTCTTTTCTGTCATATCTATTGTTTAGTGTTTTCCAAGTGTGTCTTGTGTCTTGTTTCCTATTATTTTGCACACTTTCTGGCCTTTCAACTCTTTCACTCTGAAAGCACCCCGCTTTGCAGACTGGAAGGCAAAGTGAGAAAAATGTAAAAGAAAAAGAAAAAAAAAAATCTAAGAATGAGCTGTTTGTCAGAATTTTGAAGGCTTGAAAAAAATGTTTTCTAAAATATTTCTGTGCTGGGATTCACTTCATATGGGGATCACAGTGAAAACACCATTACTGACAGGATCACCATTCTATCATATCTTCGTTGCAAAAATATTCTTTTATGAGATGATTGTGTTTTAGACAGACGTGTAGATGGACAGACAGGCTGACAGGTTGATATTATTGTGGTTCACAAGAGTGTATTTGTGTGTAGAGCTGCTACTTTAAGCATCATGTGACCCCTGTGGGCTTGTGGCGTGTGGGGCACGGGGGGCATCTCTAGCCCTGAAACCGATCGGTTTCCCTGCTTTAACCTGTTGTATGGGTTCCTACTTTATACAAGGACAGGATTTTGAAAGCAATAACAGTATTATACCTGAAAAACTCATCAAAACAGGGTCCTAGTGTTTAATTGTCACTAGCCTGCTAAGTAAAACAAAAAATACTAAATATTTTATAATGATATAAATAAAATAATAAAAATATTGTTTTTAAGGTCTGTGAAAATGATCAACATTTAGACTTAGAGAGCTTTATTGTCATTGTCAGAACATTGAAATTCTTTGGCAACACAGCACTAGCAGCAAAGGAAATAATCAACAAGTAACAAAATCAACATCACAACATCAACGTAACAACAATAATGTGCAATCAGCATCACAACAATAATGTGCAGAGTGAAGTAATTCCGCAAGCTAGATTCTGAATAACATTCTGTAAAACCACAACGGTACAAGCATTCAAAAATAAATTTGTATTTTACAGTGTTTCAGCTAAAAATTCAGTTAATAGATTTAGTATTAGTTAACTGATAATGTTTTTAATTTTAAAAACGAATTCAAATTAAAGCTAACATTTTTATTATTCTTTATATTGTATTTGTAGCAGCAGTTATAATATGATGAAAGTGTCCTTAAACTTTGAAATACTGTGCAGTGATCACAATATGAGTGCGGATCACAATCACAATCACAAATCTTGATAACGGTTCCTACCAGACCATTCTCAACCTTCCTTTCCTTTCAAAACAAGCAATAAAATAGCCAACTTTTAGATATTCCCTTGCAGAAAGACATGTGGCTTTTAAAAACAGAAAGCCCGGTGACCAGACTTTTATGGCACTATAGTAATATTTTTTTACAACTTCACTGCAGGACTCAATTCTCTTCCATTGGTTTGGAAGCACTTTGAAACTTGTGCTCCACAAAAGAACGTACAAGCATTCTTAGATGAGCTGAACCTCATATCAATGTTGTGTACTTCTAAACACATGCTATATTTACCTCTGAGTGTCAGAGCATCAAAGTTCAGAAGAGTGTGTTTCTGTAAAATGCAGATTAATGGGGCTCCACACTCTCCTCGGGATATTTCGCAATCCTCTTCACACTCGGTGTGTATTTGCAGAGTGTCTGTGTGATGATTACAACACGGAGCACTAGGGGCTTTCATTTCCCACTGCAGGGTGTGTGTTTATCATGGCAGAGCCAGAGTGAAACACACTAGACAGATGGGCTCCATTGTTTGATTGTTTTGAAGTGTCATTGAAAAGACTATCTAAGATCTGAATTGTCTGAAGGAAACCTCTCTCTCCTTCTCTCTCTCTCTCTCGCACTTTTAAAATGGATAGCTTGACACATAACAAATATATAAACACATTTAAGATACAAAAACACTAATTATATTAATCATAAATTATTCTCAAAATAAATATTTTGTATTTTTGAGAAGTAAGTTCTGAGTGAATTCTCGTGACTTTTTAAAAGGCAAATAAATTTTAGATTCAAATAAGTGAGACCCCATAATTGTACAAATCTCTGGTGTGTGTTGGGGTCAGTGTTTGTCTTTGGCGATCGGTGCTGCAAAACATTAAGCACTTTAAGGCGTTTCCTTCTCTTTTTGGCAACGACTAATATTTCCCAATCAAACTGAACTAGTGTATACAAGCATATCTTATCTTCTTTAAGTTCTATTGATTTTTTTTCAATTTGGAAATTCATATATTCATTCCAGATGTCTTGGTTCATCTATATTATATTCATTAGTTGTTTTCAAGTTAGTTTGTTAGACAGTTATATAGATTTGATGAACAGATAGATGTATGGATGGAAGGATGGATAGAAGGATGGATGGACAGAGTGAGAGATAGATAGAGTAGATCTTTTCACAGCAACAAGCTACACAGGTTACATTAACATAAAATAACATAGATTGAGATACAAATACACTAGTCGAATATTAAATGTCGAAGATAATATATCGCGTTGGCTGCTTGCTATAAAAATGAAAAAATCAAGAACATTTTCAAACTTTGCATTTGTCTTATGTTGAATTCTACACACCTTCAATTTTTCTGTCTCTTTCAAACAACAGCAGTTACAGATTAATTGATAGATTGATTGATCATGTGATTGGTTGATTGTTTTATTGATTCATTCATTGATGTCAATTAGACACAAGTTAAATTCCTTATCACTGGACCACAACCTCCATGTGGCCAGTGTCTTGTCTTATTAGTTACCTGGTAGTTCTAGTCATTTCAAGAATGCATTGCCTTTAGGTTGCACAATATTAGCATTTATAGCTTTATTTTGAAATCAATCTCCTAGATTCAGTAAAACAGAAATCTAATAACTCTTTCACCCTGTCCAGAATATGGCAGCTTAAAAGAAGATTGTAAAATGATTCCATGTGTTGAGGAAAAAAAGGATTCTCCATCTTTCACCCAAATTCATTTTGCTAAATCGCATTGCAGAAATGCCTTTCCTACAGGGAATGAAAGAATTCCACGTCTGTAAAGCAAACCAAAGGATGTAACCTGCTTAAAAATCCATTGATTTGAATAAATTCTGTTTCCTATAAGTCTCACACTTCTCTGGGCTTCTGCTTCAGGGACGGACATTTCAGATGGCAGTAATTACAGGGCAGAATCGTGTTCTGTCGTTCACATGTCTTTGGAGAAAGTGTCAAGGAGAGCATCACAGTCGACTGCAATCAGGGTTTAAATGAAAATTTTATCCTGATGGATGGTAAAATTGGCTGCAAACAGCAATATTACGGATGCTCACGGTTTGTTAAACACCTTAAGTGGGTCAGTCAGAGTGTAATATGGGGCATGCTTTTAAAGATCTGCGAGTGGGTGGTACGACAGCACCCTGTAAATCCCACCGTGTACTCTTAAAAACAAAGCAAAAGATCAGTACAATCCTATACATTGGACACATTGGGATTATCTCTCTCTCTCTCTCTCTCTCTCTCTCTCTCTCTCTCTCACACACACACACACACACACGCACACACACACACACACAGAGATAATTGGTCAATTGTGCAGATGCAAATGCAGCTTTTTATTGGCTTTTTTAACTTAACAATTCTCATTGCAGTTTTATAATGTAACTCTAACTGTCACTTTATTTTAAGCTTTAACACAATCTTAATTGATACAAAGTTCTGTACCAGGAAATATATGATAAAACAAATGATAATATAAATAAAAACAGCCATAAAAGAAAAAAAAAATACTTTTAAAAGAAAAATATTGTTTTTACACAACTACTTAATCCCTTAGTTTTATTGCTGAAAATAAATAAAATGTTAATACTGAAATTAATAAAATGAGTCAAGTCTGGTGTGTGTTAAAAATAAACAACAATGATGAACAACAACAATAATCAAAGCAATAACGTTCAATTAATATAAATTCCTTTAATGCCAGATTCAGTGTTTTATTAGTGTAAAGTTATTTAGTACATATTTAAATCCACACCGTGTGAATACTAAGCTTGAATACCTTTCACAGTATAATACGTCATTAATATTCTTTATTAGATTATAAATCCCAAGATGCATCACACTGTGAGATTCTCAGCTTTTTGGATCCGCATATGAAAAAAATAAAGCAAAAGTGCAGCAGGGCTGAGCTGGGTTTTTTTCCACATTGTACACAGCCAAATAAAGAGCACCAGAAAAA
This sequence comes from Paedocypris micromegethes, assembly GCA_028031935.1. NCBI lineage: Eukaryota > Metazoa > Chordata > Actinopteri > Cypriniformes > Paedocypris > Paedocypris micromegethes. The sequence continues at coordinate 27,203,558 of CM051494.1, forward strand.
TAATGGTATAAAATATTCCAGCACTGGAGCTTTAATATTGTGGATTTATTAAATTGCGGCGCTCAGTGCAAGAAAAAAAAGAACGACAGAAAGATTCAGCAAACATATATTCCAGGACTTATAATGGACCGAAACAGCTTTAAAATCTCCTTCAGAAGTCTCTTTTCTCAAGGTCGGTAAATAAAGGCTTTGTGCCTGATTGCATGCACAGAAAGTTTTAACATTTATTTCATCTTCTTTTTTTCTTTCTCTTTCTTATGAAATTGAAATCAGAATGTGAAATGCACAATTGCTCTAGTTGTTTTTCTTTGCACCAGTTCCTTTGCTGTCACACGTGCATCAGTTTCGCACGAGCTAATTAAAGAAGTGTTGCATGACATATGAACTCCAAATCCATCTAATTGCATGTCATTCTAATTGTGGGAATTCCACAACCAACCGAGATGGTAAAGAAGGTGCTAGAAGAAAATGAGCTCCAGCATTCGTTGTAAATTAAAATAACACATCGTCTTATACCCCCTAGAAACGCATGTGAACGGAAAGAGGGAATATATTTCTTTTCCTTCACATCAAGCGGAGAAATATTGTTTAATCAATGACAGCGACTACTTGAGCCGCCTCAGCAGAACTCCTCCATCCTCTACTGATGCCGCTCGGTAAATGCTCATCTAATAACTCCATTTCTGACATTTCTACACAGGAATTTGAATTAGTCGTTAGAAAGTGAGAATAAGAGGAATGACATTTCATTTTATCCAAGCAAATGTGAGGGTCTTAATGCATGTGTGCATTTACAACAGTCAAGCACACATCGTCTGCTTAAAACTAGTGAAATAAATCAGTAAAGAAAAATTCTACTCTGGATGTAATTTAGACTGACAAACTAAATTTGCTTTGATTTAAGAAAAAGAAAAAAAAGAAAAATACACACACACAATTTAATTAAGGTATATTTAGATTATGTAGTAAATAAACAAATACATCTGTGACTAGGAAATAAACTGAGAAAGAATTGTGGAAATATTAGTAAATTGACTTCTAATAAGGGAAAAGTTCATGTTGAAAAAGCGATTTGCTTCAGGTAAAACAAAAAAAAACACAGAGAAGTGTTACAAAAGTAGCAAAAAAAATGTGTGGTGTTAATCTATTTTTAAGACTGTGGAAATGAAAAACAGTCCTCCATCGATTCACTCACATCAGGACCAAAAGCAGTTTTTGATGTAACAGTTTTTTGTAACAAGTCGTTTTCCCACCGATGACAAGTGGCCTAAGTGGAAAAAAAAGCTTTTTTATTTGTGTTCCGTCTTCCTTCTTCAGGTCCCACAATAAAATACCAGGTAAAGTGTCACCACTTGCCGAAAACACAAAGATAAAAATCCTTGTACACTGGTCAAATGTATTTTAACTTGACATATCTTGATTGAAATCTCACGTTTGGGTTTTCTAAATGCCGTTTTCCTTTTGCAGTGGCAATTTCCTTTGGAGATTCTCTGCAGTAAATATAGTTAATGATGCTGTGCCTGCACTTCCCTCACGCGGCGGCCTGGGGAAGGCTGACGTGAGTTATCTGTATGATTCTGCCCAATACCCAGATATGAATCCCTCCATCGTAAACTAGATTGCAGAATGATGTACAATAGCCCCGGAGAGACAAACTCACCAGGAAACTCCCCCACTGAAGAGCCCAACTTATGGATGATGCAGAAGAGAATATGTCTCACAAAATGCAGAACTGCGATATAACTAAAACGGTAAAATGACGGATGATGGATTGTATTTCAGGAATAGCTGTGAGCCTTTTACAGCTGGTTAAACGCTCACACTATTAAAAAACTACTATATGCAAAACACACCACATAAATGACAGAGATTTTCCTAGGCAAATAACCTATTTTCTTTAGAATTCTGATAACGTGTGTGTGTGTGTATCTAAATGTGTGGATGCATACATGTGAGTGTGTGTGTATGTATATACACACATATGTATAAGTTGTACAAAGTTACAATGACAATTAAAATGATACTAATATTTACATGTATTTTCCATAATAGTTTTATCTAACTTATCTGTAATAATTGTTAGTTAAATACAGAGTGAAATACACTTAATGCTTCAGTAACAAAAATTAATGCTTCAAATTTTCACTGCATACACCTTAAAAATTATTTAATTCCACAAAACTACAGAATTCTTAAATCCGTTTAAACAATGAATTGCATTTGCCGAGTTTGATCAATGTCATTGCTCGGCATTGCTGCACTCTCTGATTGAGTTCAATTTTGATTCAAAGCGTGCAATCTTGCAAAAGAGAACGTTTAAAGCAGGCAACCAAATGTATGGTTGTTTACAGTTTACGGAGCAAAGATGTTTACAGTTTATCAGTTATAACTTGTTAATGCTAAATTATTAGAGAAAAATAGCTATACAAATAGCAGTTCAATATTATTTCAAATGTCAAAGAAAGAATAACAAACCATTAATTATCTGGTTAATGTATTACCCTCACCAATTACAGCAACTCAAAGCCTTAATGCGGTAAAAAATCTTCGGTGGCCAACAAATCACAGAGCGGAACACACATTCAAACACAACTAGGGGCAGTTTTCCAGCGTCTAATTCACCTGAGCGCATGTGTCTGGACAAACAGAGATAATCAGAGACCCAGAGGAAACCCACGGAAGCAAGGACAGCACATGCAGACTCCACACAGAATGACCCTGACTGGCCTTCCAACTCAAGTGACTCCGGCAAAGAACAAAAGCATGACAATTGCATTGTTCATAAGACACACTGACTGTAACTAGAAGCAGAAGGCTGGACGTCCATATCGCAGAGCAGCTTGATGGGGGCGACAAGCCTCCACGAATGAGAATAACAGTAGCTGAGCAGAGCATCATTCATTGGCTGTTAAATGCTGGTGGACACGGGTCAACCATGATGCGGAATCAATACACTCAAACACAGCAGCACTGAGCTCCATCACCAATTATGCTTCACTCAGCCATAATTTGCCCATGATCCCAACCACAGTGGTAAACAATTATGACACCCAACACATTATAAGATAGGAATAATGCAATATCGCTGACAGATGAGGGAATTCTGCAGTAAATGAAATGAGCAAATAATCATCTAGTGCGCTGGAGGAAAAAGCTGTGATATTGATTTGTTAGCGCCTCTTTTCGCTGTTCTCGAACTTGTAAGGTGTTTCTTGCGTGTCATGTATATATGATCAGGAACGTGTATGTGTGTGTGTGTGTGTGTGTGTGTGTGTGTGTGATAGAGAGAGAGTAGAGAGAGAATTTGTGTGTGTGTCCAAATATTGAAGGCCCTAATAATCTGAAATGTATTCTTTACTCTTTATACTGAGTAAACCAAGAAAAAGCTTTTTTTGAAAGAAAAATAAATAACTGCTTACGCCATTCAAGCCACCACGATCTTTGAAAGCGTCTTCATCAAAAACTGCAAGACTGATTTACAAAGTGTCTGGATTTCACCAAAGGCCTGAACATGATAATTATACCAATCAGCGGCTTTTAGTTAGTGGAGAAATAAGATAGATTTTGCGGTCAGGAGAGCAGAGAAGGCAACACACCATAAGCCGGTGTTGACACGTAAGGAAAAATCCTGCTTGTTATCTATGGGCTCAATAAAGAAGCGTCACAGTAATTAGCCTGGAGGAAATTGCTCGGTTTTCATCTGCACCACAAAAGCTGAGACGAGCTCCGAGTAGATGTGGCCAAAATAAAGCTCCATTTCCTCTTTTCTGATTGTGCTGCGGTTAGAAAGTGTCTGTTTACTACCAAGGTTTGTTTATCCGCTTTTTATTAACAAATCCTATTGTTTATGAGTTTAATTAAGTTGTCCACTTTACAAATGTGAAACTTCTACTCTTTGTCTGTTTGCATGATTACATTGATGTGTTGTGTTGTGCTCCGTGTTGAATGTTGTGTCTGTGTGCTTAAAAATCAAGTTGTGCGTGTCTATTGGGTCAATTTGTTTAGGGGCGGAAAGGTGTGTGTCATGTATGGGGGAGGGTGTGTTCAAATTAGGTTCTAAGCCTTAATTTCTCTCTGCATTTGACCCATTCTAATTATGAAGTGTGTAAACACACAGTGATGTAAACACTCACAAGCTCGGAGCAATGGACCCCGGCGATGACTGGGATCAGAACAACTTTTATGGACAAAAGTCCAACTCCCGACTACTTTCCCACCCATGTGGGCAAACTACGTGTTCTTGGTGACCCTTCTGACCTTTCTACATGAACATGATGAAGTGCAGAGACCACAATCTTTTCCTGAATAGGGAGAAGACAAAGGAGGCGAGTGTGGACCACAGGAGAACAGACTCAGCACATCCTTTTTTACCTTCTCTGGTGCAGATGCTGAGGAGGTGAGCAGTACCAAGTTTGGACCCGAACTTGTCCTGGAGCGCCAACACAAAGACCATGAAGTCTTAACAGCACTTGCACTTTCATAGCACCCTCCATCATGACCATCTTCTGATACCATCCTGTCCATCTGCTTCTCTGTGAGGTGGAGCCTGCCCCGCAATCTGCATGAAGGGAGAGCCACTGCATTGTGAGAGCAGCTGAGGAGATCGTCACCCTTTCCACCACCCATCAGGTCCTCCACAACACCTGTCTCACTCACAGAATTGCTGCAGACCCCACACACCCTTCACGCTGCTTCTTCAGCCGGCTGCCATCAGGAGAGAGACTGTGAAGGCCCCGGGCCAGGACAAACAGATTGAGGGACAGCTTCATCCATCAGGCCTTCTGCCTCTCCCTTCTGTCCTCTACCCTCCACACAAAAATGTTGAGTGCACGCCTGTACCTTACGCATAAAAAGCTCAGCTCTCCAGCATTCACTGGATCATTTGCATCTCTGCCAAATGTAACATTTTCTCGTGTTTGGCTTTGAGGAAGTTGCCGAATGTATCTCCACATTTCAAACGATTGATCCCAGTAAGCAGGGCAGATTGCTTTGCAGCCTGGATTGCTTCACGGTTCTTCCAGATCTTTTGGATGGTGCTTTCACCAACCCCGTTCTTTGGTTCGCTAACTGGACGGAGAGATTGGACTGTACAATTTTTGTTTTACTGATGCTTCTGCAGCATTTAGACTCAATGAAATGCACAAGGTCGGTTTCTCTGATGTTTGGAGTAGCTAGGTACTTACCTCATAGTTAGGATCGTTACCAAGTTCTATTTTCCCACATAAGCGGAACAGTACCATACTGTTGTGGACATATTGTATAATATCTGCCTATTTGGCTCTATGCTGTTCCGTTTTTGTACTCTCTCTACAGTCTGGTTGTAACAACAAGAGCTTGCACTAGCGCTCCCTCTGCTGGCCTGGAGTGAAACCCCTAATACTGGTTCAATTTTTGAATAGGTTTTTTTTTTTACTTAGCACTTATTTTTGAGTCTTTTGTTGTAGGCTGTGAGTTAGAGAGTAAGGCAATTTCCATTATCTGTTTGTCCAGAACTGTATAAATAGTAGCATTGACTTTTGACAGTTTTGCAGTTAAAAATGCTGCAATAGAATGCTGGTGGAGTTCCCGTGGTCTCAGTCTGGTCCTAGGCAAACCCAAGTACGATTGAATACGAAACAATCTTGGTTTGAACCAATCGTGAAATCTCTGACTATTGTGAGTTGCAAGCCTCCCATAGTTGAAGTTGTCTTAAGGTAAATGGATGTTTAGGGAAAGTATTAATTGTTAAATCAAAAACAGCCAAAACATTTCCGAGCAGTGGATGAATGATTTAAGTGCACAGGGTGTTGTGTGAAAAAGTGTGAATGCAAACTGCACCATAGGAAACCAATAAAAATGTTTTGACTGGGCCAAATCAAGCAAACTATCAGACTTTCCACATATGAATTGATTACGTTTGTTCATGACAACTACATTTGAGACTGACGGTCGAGAACCAGTGTGGAGCTTGAATGTTCCCGCGCTCACCTGGGTTTCCAAACTTTAGTTTTCTTCCCACAGTCAAAATACATGACTTCAGCAGAAGTTTTAAAAATTGTTCATAGACATGAACGAGACTGTGAACGTCCCACTTTGCAAAAAACTGGCCATGAATCCAAAGTCTGTGTTCCGCCTTCAAATCCAGAGTTGCTACGATTTGCTTTAGCTCCCAATGACTAAGAAATGCATAATGATAGATGGATAAATGGATGGGTGGATGGTTGGAGGGTTGAAATGTAGACACGTGTTTGACTGTTGGGATAAACAGTGCCTTGATTCCATTACCAGGTTTTAGCTGTGAGATCTGGTTCTCCCAACAGTACTACAGAGAAATAAACCAGCTGGACTTTATTATTCCACCAGCAGACCTCAAACTAAGGAGCATGTCTACACTGAACCGACCTGAGCTGCAAATCCATGGCTCTCTGCTCCATCAGTGTGCGGCTTCACCTGCATTAATACTTTATAGAGCAAAGAACAGCTACAAGTGCCTGCTAATGGCCTGGAAATAATATGCTTTTCTCCAGGCCTTTACGAAAAGAGATAGCGGAAAAAACGTGCACGGCCCATTACTGCTTGCACTGCGCTTTCCTTAGTATTTTGTGTTCCTGTAGCAAAGGGCAAACCAATGTTCATGCACATCAACAAAAGAACTCAAAAATAGCTGTCGGCCATAATTACAATTGTAATAGCTGACTGACAAAAAGCATTGAGGAAAATGAGAATGCACAAAAAGGGCAACAGGAAAGCAAAAAGGCCAAAGAAATCACAAGTTGGCACGTGCTTCGTCTTCTTCTCTAAAGCTCTGATCCATATCTTAAGATGTCGCTAAATCCTAAATTGCATTGATGTGACGTTTTGTTAATTTAATACATTGTATTTACTGCAACTTGGTATTTTTAGACCTAAATGAAAATGGCACATCCTGAAAATACGACATTAAGCTTGGTGCACTGTTAAATTAACATGTTTAACTGTCTCGTCATGTTGAGGGCCAGGACTCTTATTTGTGGAGAATTGCTTCGTTTAAAGAGCCTTCCAAATCGATCAATGTGGATCCATGTTGTTTAGAATATGTTCCCTCGGAGGATTCCTGTCTATGTAGGCTATAAGCGGCACCAGCAACTCACTTAGGAATAGAGCTTGTGTTTATTTTTTTTTTTCATTGGTGTTATGTTCCTACATTTCTTCTCTCCATCTCGGCGAGATAAATTCCAGTTTCCCCAGTGATTGCTGAAGAAACGCAGCTAAGAAGAGAGATCTGAGGCACAGAACAAGTGTCGTCCCCAGAGACCAGCAACCTTTTAAACACAAATACCCAAGACTGAACACAAAGATTTTTCAGCAGAACCAAATGAAAAAAGATCTGGGGAAAAGTCGAGGCCATTCCTAAAGAGGATTCCACACTCCAGCCTTGACAGTTAACTACCGTATTAGCAATGATATTCCATTAAGAATCAATGCATAAAGTGTATATGCACCGCTCTTCCATGATTGAGAGCTTGTCCACACTGAGAGAGGACAGCAGCATTATCATGCAGCCTACGTAGTGCCATTTCATTCAGCCGTGACCGGCAAGCGTTTGATTAAGAACAGATGCTGACCAAACCTCCTATTCTCTTATGTGCCGCATAGGAAAATGGCAGGATTGGGAGCTTTATCAGGGTTTTACATCTTTAATGTCCTCTATTTTGAACACTACACCCCAAAAAGCTGAACAATCCCATTGCAGTGGTCTTAGAAAACAGTTGCTTTTGTTTAATCAGACTAATTGTTCCCCCTAATCTTGATTTAAGCAATTTGTTCAAAATAGAAGTCCAACAAATATATGTAATTCCAACAACATTTCAGCAAAATTGTACCTCAGGTTGATTCAGTTGCCTCCTGCTTAGGTATGCAAATCGAACCTGCGAGGTCTGTGTGTTCTTAATCAGGAGGTGGGTGCTCACACACCAAAGAAGCCAATCTCTACGCTCTCACCGAGTCTCAACCCTGCAAAATCATCTTGAAGTTGAAAAAACGTCTCCCAGTAAGAGGTCCATAGCGTGGGAGTACCATGTTAGTGAAAGCGGCGTCTGAAAGATTTGGAAGAACCTTGAAGCCATCCAAGAATGATCTGCCCTGTTTACTGGGATTTGATTGTTTGAGTTGTTTTAGAAAAACATCCGGGTGGTCCTAATGCTATCAGGCTAATCTCTCTCTCTCTCTCTCTCTCTCGCATATTTCTGATCTAACTCACACACTTCTGGTCTCTTGTTTTACTCATTCCTCTGATCAGACCTCTCTCATACGTGTCGTGTCATTATTGTCCACTTCTGTGAAACCTGTGCAGTTCATGACATGTTTAATTAACAAAGTTTTTAACCCAGGTATTTGGGAAAAAAACATTTTACGGACACTCATAACTAAATGGGTGTAAATTAGGGTTAGGGTTATATCACCATCTGCCGGATGTACTGAATGCTATTTATTAGCTAAATACCGTGAAAGTGAAAAAAATCTCACTTTTTGGCCCATTTTGACTTTAGACTGAAACTGACTTTTTGTTCTTTTTTAATCCATTTTGTTTCTAAATATCTGAAACACAAGTTTCTTGTGTTTCACATTTCTTGATGTCTTCTTGATGTCTCTATACTTTACAACGTTTACTTTGTGAAATTGGTGACTAGTAACTTGTAATGGAGTAATTTTCAGTACTTCGAAAAGAATCAGTACTTCTACTCAAGTATCGCTTTCAAGTACTCTATACACATCTCTTTAACGCAATAATTATTTTTATCTGAACTTGCGCACAATTTTTGTCCTGTCCCTTCGTTTTTCATTGTCTTTTATACGCTTCAGTTAGCAACACTTTCTTTGCTTGTGATCTGAGTGCGTCTCCATCTTCAAAATGTATGTTACGTTATAAAGAAAAGTGAATTGAATGAATTGTAATCTAAAAATCTAGATTGTGGCACAACATGACGCCAGAGTTCACTTTCATACTAGAATATTGCCCAACATCCTACTCACAACAGACATTTAAATGAACTTCCGGCCTCATAAGTGACTGTGTTGTAATCAGAGTCGTCATGACTAACGTAAACGTCATGGCTCCAACACACAGAATTCATCACATCTTCACCTCGGTGAGGGGTCAGATGCCAACTGACCTGAAGCCTGACATAGTCACTGTGAGCGCTGTTTGAGTTACACCGCACAGCCTGCGACAGCTGAGTTCCACCGTACGATCGACCTTTGCTTTGTACACGGTTCAGAGCCTCTTTAGACGCCGTCGTGTTTAATAATTGCCTCCCTGCTATGGTTCCAACTGGCCATAAATACCCCCGTCCAATCACACGCCTCAAACTGAATAGCAATTAGCAAAACGACAAAAGAGATTAGCTGTTGCTGGAGCAAAAAAAGGAATAGATGCATTGAAACATAATCAAGAGGCTGCAAAAAGTTGGATTATTTCCGCGGACCAGGAAGCGGGTGTGTTTTGGGCGGGGGGGATTAGACGTCAACAGACGCCCCCTGTCTGTGATTGTGTCTGCCACATTGCATTAATCCAGACGCTCCGAGAAGTGATATAATGAGATTAATCACAAAGATAATGAAGGCATTCCCAGCTGACTTACCATCCAGCACCGAAGGGGTGAGTCGCCTTTGCTCACACTTGTATGAGAGAAACTCTTCATGCATGGAATGAGTAAAGCGCTCAAGCATAACCGTAGAGAAAAGAGAACGGAGGTGATCTATTGCTCAGCACTGAAATATCATTAAAATATAGTTTATAGTTTTATAAGTGATGATCTACATTAGAAAACAGGGCTAGAGGCGGCTTGTTAATAGATTTTGCAATGTCTGAAGTGAAGCTAATGTAAGGAGAAACCTCAGTGATTTATTAATTCACCTTGTCGTCCATTATTTCATCTGTTTTTATGAGCACCTTGTGTTTGTGGACTGATCCTAACGGTCCGATCTGATATTTAAAATTGGTTTCTAAAATCTATGTTTGTGGAGGTCACAGGCTTGTCCACGATGGCTAGTTCTGTGATCCCGGCCGCGGCGCCAGCAGCCCATCAACGCTGACACACAGATGGCATCTTTCCATGCTCGCTCACACTAAATGCCTCATTTATCCCAATAAACTAAAGGTGAACCTCAAAGGAAAAGCCGAATGTATCCATTAGACAGGCAAAGAGAAGCTGTCAATTATTCCACAACACACCAACCTGATCCGCTCCAAAGGGGCTTTTGTCGTAACCGCACAAATACCATTTCATCAAAGTAAAAGGTCAAACACATCAGTCTCTCTAGTTGTTAAGATGAATAAACAAATGTAGAAACCGTGAAAGGTCGGAAATCAACGCAAGCTGGAAGCCTTGTATTCAAGACCAATGTGATGCTGTGGAAAACTCTTCTCAGCATCACTTTATACGGACATAAATGTGCGCAAGATTTGAGAATAATAAGAGAGTGTCAGCCAAGAGCAAAAACGTTATTGTTGGAAATGAGCGAAATTAGCCAGAAATTAGCCTGCTGGATTTGAGAAGCTGTCATTTTGTCTCATCACGTTTAGCACGGGATCAATCTTTGTTCAGAACAAAGTGTGCTGCTTACATTGCTTAAAATGTCCATAACTCATTGTCAACACAGAACTGAGTGGTGTCAGCCGGCTCGCATAAATAATTCAGTTGAGTGATGCTTGAATATTTCGCCATGGATGTGACCCCGTTGACTTTGGATCAGGAGACGAAATGAACCCTACAGGAGTATGACACGGGTCAATCTGGAGACCTGGAGAAGAAAGCCCATCCGAGAGATCTTGTCCCTTGCACACAAAATGAATAATTCATTAAGAATTTGGAGACATCAGTTAGAGGATCTGTCGATAGCAGCCCCCATCTCACCCAAACACACAAAGACTGGCCAATAACAGTGTGCTCTGCCCTTTAAACCAACCTTTAAAATGTAGAGTCTGATGATAGGACTCTTATTGTGCTTCTGTGCAAAACCTGCAAGAAGAAGAAGAAGAAGAATGCATCCAAACAAACAAACACTGAACTGCCTATGATTTGTGGGCACTGAGTGTCACGGTGCGAGATTATTATGTGTACATAATAATAAGATGAAGAAGGAAAAGAAGATGATGATTACATTGATGAGGAAATAATAATAAGTAAAAAAAAAAATAATAATATTAATAATAAAAATATAATAAATTACGTAAGTGTAAGTGCCGTTCATGCAAATGTAAAAATGCAAAGGTGACTTTTATTATACAAAATTAATATTACAAAAGTACCTATATGATAAATACATTTGTAAGAATAACACATGTACTGTATGTACAGTACGTAGAAGACAGAGTGTGTGTGTGTGTGTGTCTTGACCTGAATTCACAAAAATTATAATATAATATAATATAATATAATATAATATAATATAATATAATATAATATAATAATATAGTAATATTATCTTACTCTTTCTAGAATAAAGTCAGTATTCTATAATAAAAAACTGAATCTTAACTTATTTTTAAATCGAGAAATATACATTTAATTAAGGACTTTGAGTGAGGTTTTAAATAAAGCTAATTTGTCTAAAGGTTAAAATGATGCTAGTTACTCTAAAGGTCAAAATGAAAGCAACACCATCATTCAGGTCTGATCGCCATTAGTTTGAAACCTACTGATATGTGAGTTACATTCAGATCTTCCTTCTTAATTGTTAACCCAAGAATGTTTCAGTACTTTTATTTGTAGGTGTTATTTTTGGAGTGCAGAAAGAAAAGTCACCTAAAGTTAAATGTATTTTGTTAGGAATGCCGCACACTGTGCAAAACTCCCCATGGCTTCCTCTCATCATTTTGGCATTTATATGACACTAAAAAGCTGTTCAGGCCCGCATTTAGACATTTGTCGCAAAACAGCAGTTCACACTGTTTCTTCCGTCAGGAGTCATTTCCTCAATTTCCTTCTATTTTGGTTCTGACAGTCAGAAGTTCTTAGGATGGACCATCCATCATTCTTCTCAGCAGCAAGTTGATGGAGCCTGTCTTGGATAGGCTGTTTGGCGAACTGTCTATATTTAACCAGCATGAGGTAAATATTTAGTGAGCAGTGTGACGGTGCGTCCCTGGAATGCGAAGCAGTGGCTACGGGCAAAAGACAAGACATGGAAACTGTCAGAACAAATGGCCAGTGGGAACTCAAGAGGATGAGGAAGAGGACCACAACACCAAGACGTCCAGACGAATGAGGCATTTCATGGTGTGCCTTAGAGGAAAAACACCTTCTCTGGAGAATATTCCCTCTATTTGGCCCATCGCTAAATAGCTGATTATTTTTCTGCTTTTGAGACATTCAAAACTGAAAAAAAGTTAATTTGGGAAAATATGCTTTTCGAAATGGAGCACAGAAAACTCAGGTCTGCCGACAGGTTTGTGCGGACAATTCAATTCAAGATCTACAAAATCAACAGATTTGATTTATTTTTAAAAAGAAATTGGATGGAAATGGATACTACAAACATGTCTGCGTTTTAAAAAAAAAAACTTTGGAGCTTTGCATTTAAACACTTTAGTATACTTTGACTATTCTCATATTTAGAATTTTCCTATTTTCCCTGTATTCAGGTGAATTTTCTCACTATAGTCTTGAGGTTTTGCGTCTCTGAGAATTTTTGTATACTAAAATAAGTGTGTTCTTCATGACCCAGAAGTAAACAAAAATGCTAGAGCAATAGATAAATTATGGATTTCAATGTATGTATAGTTTTTCATTCAAAGTTCAACATTTAAGGTAACAGTATCTTGTCAATCCACTTTATTTAAAAAAATATGCACATACTTTTGATTTATTTTTTAAAACATCTCAACTTTTCAATTGTATCAATTAACTGTGTTTCTTACCAAGTACAACTATAACTCATCTGACTTATTGTTTGCTGTACATTTCACCTCATTTTTGCACATTTCATGTTCTATTTTTCCATGTCAAACTAAATTTTTTTGCTAGTCTTGCACTGAACTCACAAAAACAAAACTTTCCCAATTTCCCAAATTGCTCCTTCCACAGAACACTGTTCGGGCTTTATAAAGCAAAGAATGATGTCTTCATTCATCTCCATCAACAGATACAGTGATAATGGACTTCCAGAGAACAAGATAGCTTCATTCCTTGGGCTGGTATCGGAAATCACTCAAATAGACAAACCAGCAAAGAGATGCTGCATCTGTACAACCCGCCAGGATTAATGGCAAGAAAAGAGAGAGTTCATCAGCAGCCCTCTCCAAAGATAATGGCAGGATGCTGCGATCCACAGGCTGTAGACATTGTGGATACCATTATTACTGCAGAATAAAACTTGTCTAACTTTATTGGTGACATATTTCATTTGCTCTTCTATCCATCCATTTTCTCAACCACTTTCTCACTGTTGGGTCAAGGCAATGGTTCTAAAACTTATTTGGTCGTAAAAAAAAAAAAACAATTCCCCTCAGACTACCAAATAATTTAACTACTACACAAATGAAGAAAACATAGTGAAAAAAAAAAACCTCCTGCGCCCCTTGAAATGTGAAAAATCATCAAAAACAAGCTCTGGCATTCCGGCATTTAACCGGTAAAACACTATTCACATTTCACCATTCACCATTTCTACTTTGGATAAGCACTAGCTCATCTTCCATAATTCATCTAATATGTTTGACTTTCTGATTGTGAGATTGTGGCATAACAAATAAAATCAAAAGACAAGAAATCATTAATTTTCATCATAGAATTATGTCAATTTTAAACAAGAAGCATGGTGGTCCTGGGTGGTTTTCCAGTTCAACTTTATTTGAATGTGTCATGAAGCAGTATTTTATCACTGGAAGATCACTCCATCAGAGATTTTTCAAAACAATTCTGACAACCATTTTAAGACGTATTGTTGTTACGTACTCATTTAAAAAAAGAAAAATAAAAGTTTAACAATGGATTCAACTTTTGTAATTGCTCCCTTTTCAAACCAATTCAGTTTTACACCAATGCTAATTTGGCCACAGACAAACTGTAAACACAGACGGAAATCTATTGTTTCAAAACAGTAAAAGTAAGAAATAAATGCTTTATATACTGGAAAAAACCTGCATAGAATTCCCACCACAGGATTAACCCAACGCTCATCTACATAGACATCAGTAATCCTGTTTCTGCTTCACAAACCTCCCAAAACGCCATCTGACATCGAGCTACCCTGCATTCAAGAACCACATAATCATGTTTCTGTTCCATAAATATCGTTTTGGATTTAAACTGGAGCTACACACATTCCACACAGTGAATCTGGCCAGAGAAATGTAAAATATTCAAAGCAAGAGGAATTTGGATGGACTTCAGAATAAACTAAAATTGATTTATCAACGTGCTAAAATTGAGAAAATCCACAGCCGGATTTAAAATAATTGCATGAAATAAATCAATATGTATATGCTTCTGGAACCTGCCACCGTCCACAGCAGATAACAGAATACAGCAGAACTAGAGATAATATCACCAGCCACAGGGCGACTGCTCCACACACTAATGTTACTCCATTGACACCCTATATTTCATTCCCTGGGGTTAAGAACAGTCACAGAATGAGTAAAAAATGTGAAAAACTATAAACCACCTTGGAGCCAGTCAGAAAAACACCAAAACCTAACACCATATCCTGAATAATGAACACTGGATCATTGCTTCGGAAAGATTTTGTTCTTCCTCTCCAGGATAAAGGGATGTTCTTTACACACACACTCTGACGTCCGCACTTTTTTGGTAAAGAGCTTGAGTTTTTCCAGAATGAGGGTTTGTCGGTACAGCCGTAGCCAAAGAAAGCACTTCAAAGCGTGACAGTTGGACGTGGTGCTGTGAATCGTTGACAAGGAAAATGCTGTTTGCTTCCGGTGTTAGACAGCAGCAATAAATGGATGCGCTTTGTGACCGGACAGTGTTTCAAATTTGAGTCGGGAGGGACGGTGGTGTGAATAAGAACAGGCCACGGAGAAATTCTACCTTCGGGAGCCTTTGTGAGGCTTTAACTGATGCACAAACTTTACGATTGTTCAGACATTCCTCCTAGTTCCTTCCTTGTTGTTTATGAAGATGCTATACACACACACCAATGTTCACAGTCTCACTCCTGAGGTGTAAAGAGTGCTTGAAAACCATTTTAGTAAAGCCACTTTAGTAAAAGTGCGGATACCTTACTGCAAAAAATACTCAATTATAAGATACAAGTCACCAATTCCAAGAAGACTCGAGTAAAAGTGGTAAAGTTTAAGAATTTTACTCATACTGAATTTAGGCTCAAAAACACCAAGAAATGTGGAAAAAAAAGAAACAGTTTTTTTATAAGGTTTTATTTACCAATATAGAAATAACATTTAACACCTCAATGTTTAAAAATGGGAGAACAAAATTCAAGTCTCAGTCCAAAGTCAAAATTTACAAAAGAAAGTGCAACCGCTAATTTACTTTCAAGTGATTTAGCTCATAAATAGCATCCAGTAACTTCAGCACCCTGCAGGTGGCGATATTTCCTCGTCCGCCCGAGAAATGAACGATGGTAGAAAAAGATGCCAACTTGTCACACACAATCACATTGTAACGAGTGTTGAGAATGAACGAGAATGAACTGTAAGTGTTCATTCAAATGTAGTGGAGTAAAGAGTACAAATCAAAAATGTAGTAGAGAGTAAAATTTTCTTATACTTTTGATTCTCAGTACAAGAATAAAGTAGGCAAAAAAAACTTAAAGTAACAAAATACATTACTCAAGTACCTTACACCACTGTCTCACTCACCACTGTATACAACGTACATACTACATACCCATCATTTCAAGATATATAAATATTTTAATCCCAAGACTATATTTTCAAAGCCAAGCGACCAAAAAGTAAAGGTCGAACCCCAAATCGCTGCTTTCAGCTATCTTTACACTTTCCTTTACATACACATCATTTTCTTAACTTCACAACTGGTTTTGCTGTATTTCTCAAAAGACATTCACCGTACTCAGAGAAGCGTTTATCCTTGAGCGTCTGCATATCACCTGTAATGGAAGTTGATAGTCTGCCATCTAGTGGTACGTCCACAATTCTTAACCTGGCTGGCTTTAAAAATCTATAAATAAATAAATATCACTGTAGGCGGTCTGGCTTTGAATGTATTGATATTTTAATCCGATTGAATCCCTGAAAACTAAATCTTTCCCTCTGTGTTCAAAAAGAGATTGCCTCCGTTATAATGAGAGGATGGTGAGAAAGGTGCAATTCCCTTGGTTGTGAACTCTTAGAACGGTGGAAACCAATTACCTGTTAAAATAATGGAGACTTGAGGACCGACCTTGACTGGACAAAAACCCCACTCCTATCTGCACATTTCGCTCACTATGCTAAAAAAATACTCCTAACTCGGTCCAATTTAGTGTTTTCGTGCAGTAGAATTTGAGGGTTGGAGACCCGAGTCCAGCAAAATAAATGTTAATTCCAAACCTAATGCTTGGTGGCACTTTCTGCTCTCCATCGAGGTGTGATTTACCCCATGTGAAAGCATCCTGACAGCCCCTTCCATCATCACACCTCTGTAAGCAAATCTATAGAATGTTCAAATCTCCTGGTCCCTGCCTCATTCCTACTTCCCATCCGTCTTTGGCTAGGTACGGCTGCAGACTATTTCACAGGCTCCTCTGAGAACTAAGACCCTGAGAAAAAAACAGCAGACGAAAACCACAGGGACATGAGCGTGAAGACAACAGGCTTTCGGGTTTTTAGATGGTTTTCCTTAATTAACACAGACTTCAATCATGGGAAGTAGCACCTAAGGCGGCTTTTAATTTCGATGGGATATCGCTACGTTTACACATCCAGGGAAAGTCTTGCACGTTTGCTGCAACCACACTTTTACTCACACGGACTCATTTCGAAATACATGAAAGCGACGAATTTAAAAAAACACGCGTGAACGCTGCACAAGCTAAAGATGTTTAAAGTGTGGAACTATAAAATGTCTTCTTTTGTCACCAATTCAACATGCTGAAGGACTGTGTCCAAACGCATGGAAGACAAAGGTTTTCGTTGCTGTTTATTATCCAAGAAAAGGCTCTAATAAGAGCACTGGCATTTTGAAAGGTGGCACAGTCATTTTGAAATGGCACAGTCATGCTTTGATTGTGAAACAGAGCAGATTTTAGTTTTTTTTTTCAAGTTCAAGATAGATTTATTCATAAAGCACTTTCACAGTCATAGGTTGTCTCAAAGTAACATGTACTGTGTGTTCTTGCACAGAATAAGCCTATGAAATATCAACAAAATGAGTGAGCAAGCCTTTTAGGTACAATGACTAGGAAAGAAACCAGCAAAAAACACATTTAAAAAGCCAACTCACTGATGCTAATCTCATAAAATTTGTCATAAAGTAGTTTGCCAAAGGTTTTAATTAAAATAATAATTTGTTGAATTGTTTGAAAATAAAGAATGAAAAAGAGAAAGTGAATGAAGGGGAAAGAAAAGAGTTAGAAAGAACAACAAGACTGATGATAAAAGAAAGAAAGAAAGAAAGAAAGAAAGAAAGAAAGAGAGGGGAACAGAAGGACAATGGAAAAGAGAGTACTAAAGAAAGAAATACGAAATGAAGGGCAAACAAAGGAAGGAAAAAAAGAAAGAAAGAAAGAAAATAAGGGAGAGAAGAACAGAAAGTAATGGAAAAAGCAGCAAAGAAAAAAATAAGGAATGAAGAACAAACAAAGGAAAAAGAATGAAAGAGTGAAAGAAAGAAAGAAGGAAAGTAAGAAAAGAGAATAAAAGAAAGAATTGTTTGTACTAGCGTTTTACAACAAAACAACACATACATTTCAATTTCAGCAGCATTTTAGAAAAGACCTAAAGTTATCAAATGTTCACGTATCCAATTATAATGTCTACAAAACTTCAATAACCCGCTAAAATGGAATTCTCATCTCAGAAGAGTTTAAAGAGCTGAGAGAAACTGACGCTCAACAGACTAATAAAATCACAGCACATCAAATAAAAGCCTAATCTAAAAGGAGATTTGGAGACTGACGCTATCAAGGAAGATAAAGAAAGAGACCGGTTCTTCTCCAAACTCATATTCCCCAGTTGCACGCGGCTTTTCCACCCATGAGCGTAAGCTTTCTACATCCTGCTGCCTTCATTAAAATCTTTACCAAAATTTATACCCCAAATAAATGTTCTTCAACTTCTACTCAGGGACCTTGATAACTTTATTAACAAAGGGGAATATCAGATCAAGGTAATTATAATTAGGGCTCTTAATCATACTGCTAATTATGGGCGCCCTTGCTGGTTCAATCTGAAATCAAATAACACTATGAGGAGTGGCCATTTGTTCTGCTGAATCCCCATTTAAAGGGCTTTCCGGCCCACTCAGCAGTCCACCCGCTGTTGAAGAAAGAGGTGAGGGGGGAATCAAGTACAGAAACCCTATTTTCATTATCTTGCAACTGTTGGTTCTGCATGTCTAATGTGCATCATTTTACCTTCTAAGGAATCCTGGAGTGTGTTGCCAGGCAACGTGCACATGGCGCCGGCCTCGTGTGGAGGTTCACTAGTTTGCTTTGTATAATAATCCAAACAAGCCGAGCAGTCAATAGCGAGATACCTTCCGTAAAGGTGAAAAATCTGGAGCGAATGCTTCTTTGGTGCTTTTAAAAGGCTCTCTGCTGAACAAGGATGAGCGTTTAGTATATTTTTGGGAGAGAGCGTTCAGTCACCTGGTTTAACACTAGACTCTGAAGAATATTTTGTTCCATCTTCATTTAGTCTGCCTCTCGTTGCCTGCCGGATTTATTTGTGTGTGAAATACGGAGGGCGAAAAAATCTTAATTAACATTTCAAGAGGGCTGGATTACACGTTTATAAAAAGGTTGTTGCACACTGCATGCAAAAAATGTCCCATTGGGGGGAATAAAGGTTCTTTCTTTCTTTCTATCTATCTATCTATCTATCTATCTATCTATCTATCTATCTATCTATCTATCTATCTATCTATCTATCTATCTATCTATCTATCTATCTATCTATCCATCCACCTGTCTATTCATTCATTTATCCAAAATCTTTCTGTTCTTCTAACTTCATGCGGTATCAATATATTTAAATCTGTCTGTACATCCATCTATCTATATATCCGTCTATCTGTTTGTCTGTCTGTCCTTTCATCCTTATGTCCTTTGACTCATCCATTCATCCATCTATTCAGTGTCTTTAGGAACATTATTCCATGTTCCTTGAAACATTATTAATATTTAATTTATCGTAATTGATAACTATTGTCAAGTATTACTTAGTTTCATTAGTTGTATAATTAAATCATATTTATGGTTAGACTTTAAAGTTTGAAACTCCTTTTAAACTACTCAGTCACTTCTTAATTGTAAAGCAGTGTTATTTAAATCAAAGGTCAAAAATATTTATATTGTGCTTTATTTGACTTGCTTATTCCAGGCAAAACATTAATAAATTTTTAACTTATGTACATTGTAACTAGGTGTCTTTAATTTTTTACTAAAATTGTCTTTTTTCACAATTGTTGTGTAACAACTTTTTACCACATTTTACTTACTCTCAGTGGAAACAGCTCTTTCAGAAAAACATTCAAACAGTAGTCGTAAAATGCTTTTTCAGCATAAATATGTAAATAGGTGCACATGTACACGCCTACAGATCATGTGCACGCATTCAAACACCAGCTAAAATTCAGTTTTTGTCATGTAAAAGAGCAGAAATGTTAACTTTCGGCTGGAATGTTCCTCAAGGTCTAACTGCGCGAGAGCTCCATTGCCTTCCATTTGCATATATTTCCAACCGAAAAGAGTTTTGCTACAATTTGGCCGAGAGTCAAAGTAAAGCATGGAGGTTAGCAAGCGCTCGCCTCTCCAAGCTCCCGGTTCACACCGAGGAATGACAATCTGGCTGCGTCTCATTCGTCACTCTCCGGAGTAAGAAATGAACAAGCATGGGACACTAGCAGATTGCTGGAAGCTGTCCAAATTAATTACAAGGCCCCTCCGAATACAGAGAGCTGACTAGCCTGCTCGCGTCCCTTCCCGGTGGCAGGGACAATCGCTCTCAAAGTTGGCAGAAGCCTTCATCCAAAGATCTGAAGGAACAGAAGTGCTGCACTGCATGATTAATAGAAGATAATTTCAGACCTTACCTGCTGCAGTGTGTAAACATCATCAGTCAGCCCTTTCCTGCCTAACAAATAGCTGCCATTTAAAATATGACAGACTATTAGCATAGAGGGATCACGGGCTAATCCCGGATCACAAACGAAAGACAAGTGAGTGGAATCAAAAGTGAAAATGATTAAGCGAACTGAACTATGAGGTTTCAACTCGTAACTGACAAGCAATCCGAGGCCGCGGACCTTAGTCGGTGTAGACACTGGGATTAATTTGACGCGGGTGACGACGATCTTCTCCCTCTACAGCACCTGGTGTCCTGGCTTCACAGACTGGCCATGTAAACTGGAATGAATCGCAGCCGAACATGGGCGCAGCAATTCAGAGCCGACAAATGAAAGGTAATTGAGTCAGGAGCTAAAAACCAGACCCGGTGGAGTGGTGTTCATCGTGAATGCTGATCAGCTTGTGTGATTGACATCCTAACAACACAACACAAAGCCCAAAGCACGGAAGGTTTCATCCAACTGTGGAAACATTGTAATTGTAACAGGCAGCTTGAAAATGGGTGGGAAAAAATGAGCTGGGCATTTGAGACTCTTGGGTAGAAGTGAGCATTCAAACCCAAAGCAACAATTGTAGGACATGTGTCGCAAGGCTATGGGTTTTATAATTGTGTGCGTGTAGTGTTAAAACGTTGACAATTAACTTTTTCGAAAAAAATTTGCTTTGCGAAACAAGCACGTCTTTTTCCTACCGCATCCATGCAGAGATGAGATCGTCCAGTGTCAGGATCTGTGCTTGCAGAGATTTTAGGCCAGCGGAGAGACTTTTATGTTGTACTTTTATTTTGAACTGTCTTGAATTGTTTGTTTACACCTGGACACTTCCTGATTTGGTTTGTTGCTTTATGATTCAATGATCTGTTTCAGCTGTCTTGATTTCTGTTAAGTTCCGTCACCTGTTCTCTGGTTTGTTTGCTCTGATTGTGTGATTATATAAGCTCTGTGGTTCCTGTGTTTGTTACAAGTCACATTATATGTCACGTTCTGTTGTTCCCTGTGGCTTGGAATCCGCAGTTTGTGGTTTGTTCCTGAGCAATGGCTCAGTGGTTAGTTTGGTTTATTTTGCCACCTCTGGCTGTTTAATTTGGCCTAGTTGTGTTTTTAGTCGATTGTGACCTGTTTCTGTTATGTTTTTATTTATTTTACAATTAAAAGCATCCTCTGCATTTAGGTCTGAGGTCCCGCTCCTCGTATCGTGACGGTATCGTGTTAAAAAACAGTTGTTTCAATCTTAACAGACTTCGGCACATAAAGCAGTTACATGCACTATTCTAGCTGGGTGCTACACTCCGGAACATTCTGACGACGTCAGTTTTGCACTGACCAAGTATCTCCGTTCTCGCGAAATTACGGAAATCTTATGGAAATGTATGGATTTGTGTAAGGAATATAAAGAAATCTTATGGATTTGTATGACCTAATTCAAAGATGGCGGTAACCATTCATGTGAGATTGTTCACTATATCATTATATACTCTACCGTTATAAACGAAACAACTAACCGAAATCATCAAGTAATGGCACGAATTGGATGAATGTAAAATGCGTCTCAGCAAAATTTCTGCCTAACAAAGCGGCCGTCGGGGCGGATTAATTTCGTAAGTTGGGGTACCAGTGCTATTTTTGAGAGTGCAATGCTTTGCCAGCAGAGGGAGTGCTTGCGTGAACTGTGCTTAGCAGATCCTCTCTCTGCTTCAGTGGTGACTTGCAGAGCGGCCATATTTACCAGGAAGTCCCATCAACGTGCCTAACATTGTTTAGTTTTGATTTCATTCTCATGTCTCAATTTGCAGCATTGGTTGCATAGTTTGTAACCTTATTGGTAACATTTATCAAGTTGCATTTTTAGATTGTCCTTGCAATCTTTGTTACTTTGTGTAAATGATTACCTGTTCAAATATTCCCTGCTAACTGAAAAAGCACATGGATTCCTCAAACCTCTCCCAATGCAATGTTACCAACCAACATTGAGTCGTTGTCTTTCAAAGGCACTTATGAAGCTAAAAAAACAGCGACAGTAACTTTAAGTAGCTTTAAATTCTGATCATTATTTGTTGAGGCCAGGTTGATTTAAACTCCTTCAAACAAGCAAGGGCTGTTTGAATTAGCAATTATCATCTCACAAACGGGTTAGAAAGAGCAGAGCTAAGACAGTAGTGTTCAGCAGACACTAACTAATGAAAACATTCACGACAGGACTACTGTAAAACAATGATGAATGGCTGGTAACTCTGCTGACATCGCTTTACTAGTAATAAAAATAACGAAATTTAACTCTATTTCACTAATACAGCCACATGTTGTACAATAAACTCTTAGAAAGACTACTGTAAAGAGCGAGAATCTACTGGTTCACTTTACCGTGAATAAAACAACAGAAATGCACTGTATTTCACGAAAACAGTAATAAGGCAGTGTAATTAATTACACTGTAAAAAAATTAGCAGTGTATTACTTGAATAGGCCACAATTAAAATCATCATTATAAAGTCAAAGCGCTGCCAGCGCTGTGTTGTGAATAATGAAATGAACTGCATTTCACTAATACAGTACTAAGTCATAAAATACGTTTGTATGATGACGAAAACAATTGTCTTACATGACACATTTCAATCAATCTCATTCTCTTTGAAATTTGTTGAAATAATCAATATGATCCAGTCATTCTAAAAATTATTTCATCCAAATTGTTTAGGGACTTTTACGCTTTGCAAAAAAGTGTTAACATTAAAACCTTCATTATTCCTTTTTTTATTGTACCTCACTTAACATTTTTTGACAGACGCTGTTATATCTCCAGCGACTTACAGAAAGAGCAGATGGAGTTCAGTGTCTCGCTCAAGGACACTTCAATCGTGGAACCTACTGATCCAGGATTGGAACTAAAGAATCAATGCATTCAACACACATCACTTTAGTGTTTAGCTTTTGTGAGAAAAAGAGAAAAAACTGGCTCTTTTCCCACAAATCACTATGCACCAACAGAATGGGCCAATTTCACTTGCCTGCCCAGGGCAGTGTTTATACCTTTCCCTACTGGCAGGGGAAAGATACTAATTAAAAGCAAAGGAACACTTAGAAGCTGTTTGTCCTTTTGTGTTTCAACAAAACCTAATTCAATCAACAGCCTTTCAGTCATGAAATAAAAAGCGCACGGCTCAGTGTCGGGAGAATTACAAGTTGCTTTCAAGGCTCAAGGTCAAGCAGAAAAGTCTCTGAACCTTTAGCCCTCAAACTATCCCATAGTAGCAACACAGTGCTGTCAAAAGTAGTCACATTTATTACTCAAGTAGAAGTATAGATACTAGAGTCAAAAAAGACTTCTGTGGAAGTAAAAGTATCAATTTAACATTTTATATTTTATATTCATTATTAAGTAAAAGTACTGGTTTGATAACTACTTGATATATTAAAGTAAAAATAATACAAGGAACAGATTGCGTAAAAGTTTTGAAAGAAATAATACTATATTGGTATATTAAAATTTAGCTGTATATAGTCACATGGGAAATAATGCATTTTATTACAATGCAAACACCTTAAAGAACCACACATGCTCGCTACTAAGAAATAACACAATTCAAAGTGGAAAATGTATTTTAATAGTGAAAAAAGTAAAACTTCAGAGGCTTGTATCAACCTTTATTGGAGTGATGTAACAAAATAGCATAATTTAAGCACAGAACATGTTCTCAAAGTTCTTTGGGCCGTTTCACTTGCTGAAGCAGAGGTGCGATGGAGTACGTACAAACCTAAAAAAACTGGGTGTCGGAATGATTCGTGTTTAAACGTCTCATCCAACCACAATCAAAATTATCGTAGCCAGATGGAGTGATTTATATGGATGCTTTCTTTATGACATCATGGAAATAAACCTAACCGAAATTCAAAAACAGAAAAGCAGCTATTTTTAAAATGTAAATTATTATAAAGTACAGATACATACAGATTTAAGGAGTCGAAGTAAAAAGTAGAAAAAAAAATAATTGCTCAAGAATAAATAAGCCAAAATTCTGCTTAGGTAAAGTAACTACGTTTTTTTTTTTACTTTGTTACTTGACACCACTGTAGCAACTCAACAACACAATCATCCCATAATTCCAACATCTCAAAGGTTGGCAGAGTGAGCTCCACCTACAATGAAATAAAGTTCTGCTGCAGAGGTCTAAGTTCTCCCCACAAAATACCAAAGGCTTTGAGGAAACATCGCCTCTATATATCCCCTCAACATTCATCTGTTCTGGAGCAAATTGGCTGCCACCAGGGTTGGCAAGAATCATCCCGCTGTAAATGAAGACTGAGCCAACATAGACGGGCCTGTCAATTTGGTGCTAGTATCTCGGGACCTCCAGTCCCCAAACCTGCCTATTCCAATCCTCACCGCTATTAAAAGTATTCGCACTTTATCTACAGCCAAGGGAAATATTTAGCCTCACTGCTGTCAAAAAAAGACACTATTTTATGTTAGTATATATGAAATCCAACCCACCTCTTATTTCTTCTGAAACTGGAGAAGAAAGGCCTATTACTTTGGCAACAACAGAGTGGATTATTTATTAGTACGCGTAGCTGTACAGTTCAGCAGACTCGTCAGGAGAATTTTGCATCTCACTTAGACTAACCGTCCTCTCGCCCGTCGGCATCTTTAGCACTTTATTTTCCATTTGGTGTCTTTATGGCTGATAGTAAATCAAAACAAAAAGCTACTTGATATCCACGACTGGTGGAATTGCTGTCTTCTGATGTTCGCATGTGAGCGGCGACGTGGTAATAGAAGCGCTTTGTTGGCTTTAGCTAAACAAACCACAAAGGATGCTGTCGCTCAGAGATGCGGGAGGAAAAGCGCGTCTGTTCACTTTGATTTGTGTGAGGCTATTTACCTGACAGACCAACTGCTTGAATTGAGATCAATGGTTTAATCCGAACACTCAGTGAGCTTTTCTGCTAATGTCCATGGCTAATATGGCAAGGTGTCATTACTATGTTCCTTTACGGTCCTCAAATGTATCTAACTCCAAATGTGACAGTTTTGGCTCAATTGCAGGCGTTTAGACAAGGGGCGTTCAAGATTAGGAGAAATACAAATTTGCCTAAATAAATACAGCCAAACAAATTGCATTTCAGACTAAATGCAGCAACAATCTGCTGAAAAGAAAACCTCCTACAACGTTTAATTCTCCTAACTGCAAGTCAAACGCTTTCGCTGTCTCTGTGGATAAGCTTTGCTCAGAATCTAATATGGTGGAAAATTACCTCCAGCACATCCATTTTTCTCCAAATCCTGACTGATAAATCACGGTGTTGGAGATGAGAAGAAACAGGTGGGTTTAAACCGCCGCTTGCTTAAGCTGACTAGTTCAAGTCATTTCCATTTTGAGAGGTTTCTTTATTGCTCTCAGTTTTCTTACATCTGTTTTCCACCATGCTCCTTTACCTGCCCGGTGTGTCTCCGCAGCATCTTGTTCAATTCATACTTACAAATTACCACGCAAACATAAAACGCTTGTGACTTCCGGAGGACTTCAAAACATCTGCAGGCAATCAATTCCCTGTTAAACCTAACCGGATATTAGCAGGAGATTCGGTTGTTGGTTCATTTGTTGGTTTAAAATGGCGAATCTCTTCTTCATTAGATACACTTGAGAATGTGAAGACGATGTGTTACTCAAAAGCAGTAGTGTAAAGTACTTGAGTAAATGGACATTGTTACTTTACTTGGGCATGTTTTAGCTACTTTGTACTATCAGATATACAAGTGCAACTTTTACTCTCTTCTAGCCTACATTTTTGATTGAGTATCTGTACTCTTTACTCCACTACATTTGAAGTTTCTCGTTACATTTTGATTGTGTGCAACGGGTCAGCATCTTTTTCTACCGTGGTTTATTTCTTTGCCGGATGAGTTGATATTGCCATCTGCAGGGTGCTAAATGTACTGGATGCTATTTTTGAGCTAAATAATGTGAATTAGTGGATGCACATTTGTGCACTTTTGAGTTTGACCGAAACAGACTTTTTCAGTTTTTTTTCATGTATTTTGTTCTGCCAATTTGAAAAATAAAGGTGTTAAATATAAGTTCTTCATAAAGAACGAAAAAAGAGTTCCTTATTTTTCACATTTTTGGTTATAAGCCTAAATTCAGTATGAGTAAATTGTTCTTTTAAAATTGGATACTTAACGGTGTACTCTTTATAATTCTCTATATACAAATATAATTCATTCTTCACAAATCTGTACTCTTTCTCACTGGTTTCTAAAGAGTTTTCCACTTTTTATTTCTTGATTATGCGGTGCTCCGTGATCATGGTTGGTTGCTATGTTATTCAGGAAAAGATAACAGGTTGTGATTGACTTGCAGAAATTCGATTCTCCGGTCCAGTGTTGCTGGAATTAAATCCCCCTCCCCTCGACCCTCCAGTGAACGAAGCAGGATAGAATTTTGGTGGATGATAGATTACAAATGGATGCATTTTATGACAATATTAACTAAAAATAACTAATTCAGAAACATTTCACAGCTCAAGTATAATATGTAAAATTTGTTGTTGCTCAACGTCAAATTCTTTTGATAGAGTCCTTTGTTCAGATGATTCACGGTTTATTGGTTTTACAAGTCTATCCCTAACGTCTCCACTAGGTGGCAATTACATCAAGCAATTCACAAAATATTAACTTGTTGCCTTTCTGATGTAATATTTGGAGTTCTGTGTGTGTTGTAATTCTTCTTCTTTTTCTCGTTGTTCTTGTTCTTCTTCTATCTTCTTATTCATATCATCACTTCACAACATGATTGTAGTAAACATATGGTAGATGGGTGGGTGGATGGATGCATAAGTGGAGGAGTGAATGGATGAATTGATGGTTGAGTGGATAGACTAGTGGATGGATGGAGGGAGGGATGGATCGATGAACGTGTGGATAAGTGGATGAGTGAATGGATGGATGGATGGGTGTATTGATGGATGAATGGTTGAGTGGAAGGGTCGAGGAATGGATGGATGGGTGGATATTGGACTATCTTACCAGATCAGTTTATTGCCCAGTAGAAAAGTCCACCAGTGATAGTTGGTGTCGGATTAACTAGGTTAACTACTGCTCTGATTGAAAGTCTAGTAACTTTCTAGCAACAGGAACCTTCTCTGTCACTCACAGTGCACATTTGATGTGTTGCACTTTCAATTAAAATTCCAATAGTTCGAATAATAAAAGTCAGTATAACCCGGGAATGTGTATCTAAACTCTTCTGAGCGTAGCCACTCAACATCCTAGACAACCACCAGTACGACTACTCTACTGGTTCTGACTTCCCAGTGTCATGTCGTGTCGTTCCACCAAATCTCTAAAGGAAAAACAGAAAACAAAAATGTTTTAAAAATTCATTATTTTGTCATTCATTATTTAGTGCCAGGCTCGGCATGATTGATTTCCGAGCTTTTTCTCCTTTTCTCCCATACCTAATTAGCCTTTGGGCTCTCAGTCACAATAATACAAGCCATCTTTTGTTCCCAGTGGCAGTCTGTACCCCAGGATCCATATCTAAGGACACATGGGAATACAGCATGTCACCAGAGAGCAGCTCCCTATCACGGCCGCAGGGCACAAGTGGAGCCAAGCAGGGAACCACCACAATCCCTCTTACTGATTTATGGTCTGAAGAGCAACAATAAAACTAGGAGGAGGCACGATTATTCTTCTAAAGGAAACTGGAGAAAGTGTCTAAGTGTTGACTGGAATCACTAGAGAATGGAGAGAGAGAAGGGAGGAGACTTTAAGGGTATAGATGGAGGCCATTCGTCGATCTCAAGTTCTAGAACTGGTAAGGTGTAGGAAAATGACATTGCTGTTTTACATGAGCAAATGATCTTTGTGTGCACCAAAGAATGGCATCAGCGAGTCTAAATATCAAAGTGAAGCTACGCCGTCTGACTGTTTTTCTCTTCTAGCTGTATAATAACTCAGAGTTTGAAAAGCAGCGCGGTTCTTGGAAAACACTGAGATGAGACAGAATAAAAGCGAGGGAAGGAAAGAAAAGGAGAGCAGTCTTCACATGAAACACTGGGGTTCATCAAACTTTGATTAAAGCAGTGATATGTGCCAAACCTAATAGGACTCGACAGAGGCAGAGCAGATTAATGCCGAAATGTAAAAGTCACTTCAACACGGGCTTTGATTCCAGTCCAATCAAACTGCGGAGAGATGAACAGTACAGTATTATAGTGTTTAGAGTGCCACCTTGTGACAGTTGGGCATATTGTTTGATGTGGACAGTCTTAAAAATGTATTAATGGTTGAAAAAAATGGATGAACAGATGAACCTACAGACAGTTAGGCAGATAGATAGATGGATAAATGGAGGGAGGGAGGGGGAGATAGATGGATGGATGGATGGGCGGATGGAGAGACAGACAAACAGATAGATAAATAGATAGATGAATAGATAGAGAGAGAGAGAGAGAGAGAGAGAGAGAGAGAGAGAGACTGACATAAATATGGATAGATAGACAGACACAGACAGACATATGGATGGATGGATGGATGGATAGACAGACACACAGACAGACATATACGGATGGATGGATGGATGGATGGAAGGAAGTATGGATGGATAAGACCGACAGACAAACATACGGATATGGTATATGGATGAATGGGTGGATGGACTGAAAGACAGATAGACATACAGATGCATGGATGGATGGATGGATAGATAGATAGATATTAATGCATATCAGTAATAAAATCAATTACGGTAACCTTAAATTTAATAACATTTTTAGAACAAATTATAGAATATATTTCTGAAAATATAGCCTGCTGTTTCTTTTAATAGATAATAGATAATGGACTGCGCTGCTACTTCTGGGTCTATTTAAACATGGAGTTAAACGTGTCGTAACCACCACAGCAATGCAAATGAAGATTGTGGGGGTCTCGCGCTCACAGATGGTGGTGCACAAGCTGTTTACTGTCTGTGCATGTGTGATCCAGTCAGCTTTATTCTGCCAGAATCCACTGACCCTTTAGGGATCCATTTACGTGATCTGAATTACAGAAATTAGCTTTACCAATCCGTTCCTTTGTTATTCAATCTGATGCATTACCAGTGACAGGGTTAGAGAGATTGGAAGATTTATGACTGGGTGCCATGACATCTGAACTCGGTTTTGCCCTGGAGTGCCGTAACAAACATGTGACCCTGCCCTCCATCCACAACCATAACTATTAGCATACAAACAAGAGCAAGATGTTATGCAATTTACTTCTCAGGGAAGTCAAGTTAAGAGGTTGACATATGGCTGAACGTGCATGTCATGGAGCTTCTCCAACTCTTCAAATGAGGACGTTCCAGACTTTCTCACTGCGTGGATTTTGATGTCATGAGGTCGACCCTGTGTTGCTTATTGATTGCTAATCTAGAAGAAGTTCCTGTTCTGTGAATATTTTATGGATTCACAATTTTAGATATTCCAGTCGACTGTAACAGTTTGGAGAATCAGGAGATGAAGCAGGCAGTGTGTGTGTGTGTGTGTGTGTGTGTGTGTGTGTGTGTGTTGTTAAAAATGTTAATGTTAAAAACAAACAAGAAAAGAGAAATTAATCTTTTAATCAATGGCAAAAAAACATTTTGGGAAATTGTGTTTGCTATGTTTAAATAGCAAGTATTTAAATAGTAGATAATTTCATTTTAAACAGTAATAATATTATTGGCAATAATAATAACAATAATAATAATATTTTTAATAAATATATCTATGCTAAATCTATACACAATATTTATAATAATAAAAATGTATTTATGTATTCTGAATATTAAAAAATCAGTGCTGTTATTATGATTAAACTATTGTGCTTTGGACGGAAGGACGGACAGATAGATAGATTGAAGAAGCCTTTTTTATTTATTTATTTTTATATTCTTTTTTATGTTTTATGTGTTGGAAGTGGGTTTCCATAAATGAAAATATGGAGATAAAATATATATTTTTCTAAAATGTAAGTAGTTTCTCAATACCTTTTGAAAAATTGCACATGACATAGAAGCATGTGATCGAAATTGAAAAACAAATCAAACTTCCATAAAATCACTTTTCCCCATTTCCGACGTTTACAAGAGGAAGGTGGTCAGTGACTTTCAGCAGATAATGGAGAAAGCAGCACGGTGGGAGTTCCTGCAAGCGCTCCAGATGTGTCACACTGCTCTTTTACACAGCCACAAAGCTCCATCGCCGCGCTCGGCTTGTGTGCTTCAAGAATGACCGTGTCATGTCACTAATCTCTATGTGCCGGCTTTTGTGTGGCCTTTCTCTAAGACCATGCCACACTTCTCACCTCCTGTCCTTCTGCCCCCCACCACTGCAGGACAAGAGACCATCTGCCCCTGTGAAAGTCATCAGAAAGGCTCCTTTTAGTCACGCTGGCCGGAAATTTGAGTGATAGTCATGATTTTTTAATCACAATATTATTTTGAAGTCAAGTGGGCTTTGAAAGCCACAAAATGGAAATACAAAGAAAAAGTGTCTACAAATGCGGTAATGTACTTAAGTTCATTTTTAGTCAAACCTAGCCATGTCGTATAAACTTTAAAACACTCTTTCATGCTTAACAAAGCACGACATGTTTTTTTTTTGTCTTCCTCTTCAATTGTATTTTTTAATCAGCTTATGGGACTGAGTGAGTCACAATCCACCTGCGTCCCCTCAAAAAAGCACCGCCACCCCTGAGAACGGGTGTGAAATATTTATTCCATGTCTCATCCTCTGAGAACACCACTAACCGCAATCAATAAAGAGTCTGAGATGTTCGTCTGTGGCTCACCGGTCACCTTTGTTTCACCGGCGCTTGCTTTTCAAAAAGCACAAAGTGGGAGGTCAGGCTTTAAAGTGGCTTTCTTGATCATGAATAAGCCCCTCTCTCATTTCATGTGACCCAGAGGTGAACTTGTAAAACACTGTCCGCATCACAGCCCACCAAACAACAGCGTAATAAAAACACCCAACAACAACTAACACAACACACCACTGGAAAGTCTCAACAATGCCTCACATAACTCATCCATCTATTATCTGTACAGCTTTTGGGGTCACGAGGAGATGGGAACAATCCCAGAAGTTGAAGACAGAACACACCCTGACATGATGGCCGGCCAATCACAGAGCAGCACACACATTCACTCTCTCATCCATAGTTGGGAGTTTTCCAGACTTCATTTCTTCTGCATGTTGGACTGTGGAGGGAAATCAGAGACCTGGAGGAAACCCAAGCAAGCACAGGGAGAACATCAGACAAAAAGGCATTGAGTCTCAAACAGGTTCTTCTTTTTCTTGTGTCACCTGATCTCATGTTATAAAACATATAATTCAGAACTTCTCGTTTTTAACCGATGTTCTTAAGAAAGCAGTGGGCAATGGGAATTGTGATCACTTTTTGATTATTTGAACATTGTAAAGCAGAACTAGAGAAGGGAAGTTCCTTTCAATCTGATGTTTGAACGTTGCAGGCATCAGTTATGGTTCACGTGAAGTTCAGCCGCTGGCAAAACTGTTCCTGGAGTAACTAGTAGATGTTTGGATGTAGAATAATAGCCTACAGACAAGCAGCATTTTTGTAGTTTTATTACTATTATCATTTAGAAGTGTTTTGGAGGAACACCACCGCAGGGAGGCCAGAAAACAAGTATAACTCAATTACTCTCACCACAAGGCAAATGTTTCTGGCAATGTATTTAAACCGAAGTTGGTTGACTACAAAACTCAGAACGGGAATGAACAGAGAACAGTGCTTGTCTGTGCAAAGCCCACCACTCTCAGGTATTCTGAGTGGTGCCAAAAGCCCTTGCGTGGCTGTTAAGATGTCAGTGTGGTTGCGTACACATCCAATTATGTGGATTAACATCGCTTATCTTTACATCTGAAACAAAAATCAGAGATCTTGATGAAATCACGTAATGAGGTTGTCAGAAATTCATCCAACTTTGCTGGAAAACACGAATGCGCCCTGATGCGTCCAGGAAAAAGCAAAGAGCCGACTACATGCCCGTCATTCATCGCTCAGGCCAGCTCAAGCAGAGAAATGTCGGATAAGTGCCGGTCTTAAGGAAAGTACAATAACACAAGGAGAGCAAACAAACAAGCCCTCTAGCTTGAAGACACATCTTGGCTTGTAATCTTCTGGTGACAGAGGTCAAGTGAATCGTTCTAATTCAAGTAGAAGCAGATGGACATTGTTCTTCTCTTCAACTAAAACCCATTGAACACTTGCAAATCTCATCAAACTGCTGCATCAGCATTTATGCTTTAATGTAAAGCTTTCTTTTGCAATTCAAATTCCAGAAAAGCACTACACAAATACTCCACTGATGTAAAACAGGTATAATTTTAGTTTTAGACGCTCGACTTAGGATGAAACAATCCTTGTGATTGATCAGAATCCCAGAACTGAATTGTACCTGACGTTCCACCAGTTAAACAGGTGTTCGCAACATCAAGATTGTGGGTTCAACTCCCAAAGAAAAGTTGTTTTGATGTTTGACTGTAATGCATAAAATGACTTTTGATAAAACTTGCGTACAAAAGCAAAATTGCAGTAGAAAATCATTATAAAATGACAATCATACAACACAATTGTATGTATTTTAACAGCAGAAACAAAATATTTATTTTAAATCGACTTACAAAATAAGCCATAAATATATATAATCTTAAAACTTGCATGAGAAGTAAATTTAAATCAATGAATATAACTTATAATGTATTAAAATTGATTGTTTTAACGCGAGTCATTACTCACATTATCTTCACGCTGATTTAGGTACAAACTTGAACAAAAGTACATGCCTCTAACAAATGCTGTTAGAAAATAAATAATACAGATTTAGCAGTTAGAATAGTCTGTCAATTAAAAATAATTTTTAGGTTTACTAAAGTTGAATAAGGTTTACCTTTCAAAGGGTTTGGGAAAAATACACACACAAAAGAACATTCAATTTATATTATAATTATATTAACGTATATAAATATATAATTTTTTTTATATTATAAAGAAATATATATATTTTTTATGTATAAACAAACTTTTCCTCAACCCACCAGTTTGGAAAAGGTAAAACTACCATTGTTGGCCAGTACTGTCTCTTCTTAAAGCAGATGGTGCAGCCGTGGCAAAAATATGAAGACAACCATTTTTTTGCATAATATATACATTCAGTTTCCCTCTCAACGACCAGCTGCATATGTTGATGTCCTTAAGTCACTTCTTGTCAGTTACATATAAAACCAGATGGAAACCACCCTGGGGACAAAGCTCTGCTAATTCAATTAGAGCGGCCGTAGCTGTAGCCTTCACATTTAAGCAGTCAGCGGACACCCTGAAAACGACAGATTGATCGCCACTGCCACCCTAAAGGCTCCGGACACATGATTGATCAGACATTCATTTGATTTGGAGAGAGACTGAAGAACACTTTTCTGTTTTAAACAAGGCCCGAACAGGATTTCCCTTGTCAAACTGACTGTGTAATTTCATCCGTGAACAGTAGAGGCTCAGAGACATGAGCAATTTGAAAGTATTAACAGACTCCAACTAAAGAAAGAGACAGTTTTCTGCATATAAACAAACAGACACACACACACACACACACACACA
>CM051494.1:27237441-27259794 GCA_028031935.1 Paedocypris micromegethes
ATAGATAGATAGATAGATAGATAGATAGATAGATAGATAGATAGATAGATAGATAGATAGATAGATAGATAGATAGATAGATAGAGATAGAATGGTAACGGGGGGAAACACACACACACACGCACGGCGAGTATAAACAAATAGTTTCTTAAATGCAGCGATGAATGAATGTATAAAAGCCCATGTATATAATTATAATCCAACATGATTTAAGACCTGCGTTCTGACTTTGTTCAGGGGGCTTTTTATCTCTCGACATTGAATCGCATGTGAATGAAACACATTATTTACAAGTGGATAAGTCTTGGCTTCTTTACAGCCATTCACTCAGTTAATCATCTGAAAGCCGTCTCAAACAAGTTTATCAGCAAAGACGTCTCACAGTTAACAAGTCATAACAGGAATGAGGGGAAACTGTCGCGTGACATACTATACAAAATGAAGCGAAAGCTGTTGCTTGCAGAGGCTTTAATGCCGAGAGTAGATTCCACGTCTGTCCACACAAAATGCCAAAGGGCAGCAACTTTAGCCGGGAGGAAATGGGAGTCCACTGTTTACTTTTCTTAAAGCCCACTGCCTCATGGGATTCTTCTTTCAGTTTCACATCTTGGACTTTGATCAGCAGAAACAAATTGCATTTAAGAGAAAATGATTATCTGCTGACATGGCAAACAGTTGCCCTGTCATTTGTAAATTTTTGAGTAACTAGTACATTTCAATTCCTGAAGAAAGTAGGTGCTGCTCTACATTAGGAATGCCCAACCTACCACTAGCCACCGCTAAATGCTATTAGTTGTTGTTATTGTTGTTGCTATGGTTACACAATAGCACTGTTGATGTCATCCAAATGGGGGGGGGGGTGTAGAGGTATAGAGATAAGAGTATTGAGTAAAGGCCGTAGATAGAGCAATACAAATATTAGAATAAAGGTTTCTAGAACATTCTAGAATAATGATCTTATTTTATCTGTTAGAGCTGTTTAATCTATTAGACTAAAAGTGGCTTTTAGATTTACATATATATTTGTCTAATGTATTACTAGTATCTATTTTATCTGTCATAGCTGTTTAATCTAGTAAAAGATAATAAGTAGTTTTTAGATTTAAATAGATTAACTCAGATAATCTATTTTAATCTGTTTGACCTGTTTAATCTACTATAGAGTAAAAGTTACTTTTGGATTTATCCCATTCTAATTCACCGAATAGATTGTAATGACCTATTTAAATGTACTAGATCTATTTAATGTATTTAAGTGAAACATATTAAAAGATAGTGAAAAGTGTTGAGCCAAGTCCAAATAAATTATCTGCATGTTTCATCTTTTAAATGAAGCACTGTATGCTTCTATGACAAAGCATTTGTATTGTGAAGTCCAAAAAATGACAGAAGAAAAAGGAGGACGAGGAGGAAAAGAAGAAGAAGAAGATGCAGAAGAAGAAGAAGAAGAAGAAGAAGAAGAAGAAGATATAGGAGATTTCAGCTTTACAACAATTTCTGCATAAGTCAGCACCTGTCAGCAAACAAACCTGTATTAGCGTGAGCCATACGACTTAACGCCTCATATGTTTCTCATGAATTATTAAAACACAGCATTATGGCATCGGTTTGACACTCAGACCGTTGTAAAGCACATAATTGCGACATTCATTTTACTGCATAACGTATCATTTTCGCTTGCAGCATGATGGAATTGAGGAACATAAACACAAGTCGTGTTAACAGGTGCTTGTTTTTCTCACCTTTGTACTTGAAGCATAGATACAGGACCATTTGCTTCAGGCTGCTCAGTCTCATCTTTCAAGCTTCGGGAAGCCAGGTCTCGGAGGAGATAGAGTGTGTCCCTGTGACCAAACTGATTAGAGGAGCTTCGGTTCAGTCTGCCGTTTAAAATACAGCACCTACTGTATGTATACAAAATATAATGCAGTGATACTTCTAGCTGTGCTGCTTTATTTCCTTATTGATCATAGTTTCAATTTTTATTTTTGTTTAATAATTTTTGAAATAATGCCATCACAAATTCAGCTCAAATGTATTTTTATATAGTGACTCAATTTAACAGAATTATTCATATTCATTTAACAAGAGTGCACCGCTTAAAACAAAATGCTGTTTTGTTTTTTGATCTATATATGTATTTTTAGAATTTACCAGGTGATCTCAAATTTCAGGTAATTGTTTGGTGTTTGAAGTGAAGAGTAAACATTTTTTATGTTTTTCATTTTTCTGGTTCTTGTACGTATATTGTCATCAAGCAAACAGCTTTTCTTTTAGTGAGTTAGAGCTGTTTTGTCAGATACATTTGCCATTCTAAATCCTTGACATTTCATATTATAGTGTTTTGCTGTAGTTAGATTTGTCACTTTTATTGCACCATTGGTTATGGTCGTTAGTGATGATACACACCATCAGAGAGAAAATAAGCAAGTACATAAATGTATCCAATAATGCATTGCTTTTGAACATTTACGTTACATTTTGTTTACACCTACAAAATGAAAAACATAAGCATAAAATCATAAAGGAAAACAGTGAATGCAAAATCACAATATTTGTGTAGTTGGGAAGATGCATGGCAAACAGAAAGCAACAAACTAATTCTTTTTTTTCATTCTAAGAAAATAAGATAATTTTGTCTTTAAATGGATCTCAGTCTTTAGAATTTCCATAACATTATTTAGCAAAAAACGGGCAGCAATCAAATCTGGCACAGCATGAGCTGATCCACTCCTCACAATAATTGGTGACCTGATAAATAATGAACAGCGGTGAAAGGCTTTGTCTGAGCGCCGAGGCTCATTAAGGGTGTTTTTCGGACTGTTCTGGTTCTTACTCATGGGGTCCTGTGAGTTGTCATCTGGTGCACCGGCCCTCTCTTCCGAGTCAAGTGAAGCAGAATTGAGCAGACCATGTGTTTCACGGGCCCTTTAGAGTCACTTTAGCCAGATGGACTTAGAGCTGTGGACCCCTGAACGGGGGCCGAGGATGCGTGTGCCCTTATGTCACAAATGCAATTCCCATCTGAACATTTCAGACAGGTAGAATTTGAAATATATTAAATTTTTATTGGCCATTTTAACCATTGGTCCCGCCATTGGTCAATGGTTACTAACACATTTCTTGCGATCTTTGTGATTGGTTGGCCACCAATGTGTGCGATCCAAAGACAGTACGATTGGCACCTCATGACCCAAAAATAGAAAAAGCAGATTAGCAGAAGCATTTATGTATGATTGTTGCCTGTTTTGCGCACCAGTTTTACCACAATTAAAGTTTATATTATCACAAATGATGTTACAAATTTAACGGCTGGTTTGATATAGTTACGCTATGGTTCAGCATTGCACAATTAAACCACATTTCAGTCGTTAGAGAAGGTAGGAACTTATCGTGGAGAAACAGAAAACACCCTTCCCTTCAGACTTCATCTACTCGAAGAGAAGCTTATGAACCGCTGCTGTGGTTTTTTTAGGCCACGAGCCAATCGTGAGTTTAGGCTTCAAGCGACGCCTCAGGGGAAGTGTCACCATTAGAAATTGTATTTTACTCAACTTAATTTATTCTTCATTACTTTTTTGTTTTTTTCATAACTGAGTTAGTCAGTCATGTCAGGACGTGTGGGCAAAGAAAATGTGTCATAGTGTGTGTTGAAGACGTGGCTTCCTGTTTTCAGGCACCCACACACAGCTCATGGGTCTACATGTGACTGCCTGTTTTACATGCTTTCGCTTACACTCACGTGTAAACAACGTGCAGCAAGCGTTTAACTTCTGTTAACCGTCGTCTTGTGTATCTTACGAATCATCACCTCTTGAACGTTAAATGTTGTTATTTTTCAAGCACGATCTTGTAAAGAAAATGTAATAAAATCTGTATGACTGGATCAACGTTTCACATTATAATCACAAAACTATGACATAACGCTATAGGAACTTCCAAAAAGTCTATAAGTCTGCCCCACACCCAAGTAGGAAGTGAAAAAAAGGTGCCGTTCGTAGATAAGACAAACCTTTGTTCCAAAAAATGTCTATTGTTTAAATCATAAGAAATTCTTAAACGGCAATTTCATTCACTGGTGAAAATGTCCTAAAGCAATATCAGATTAAATAAAGTGTCAAATTACTGTGTATCAAT
Source organism: Paedocypris micromegethes (assembly GCA_028031935.1). Lineage (NCBI taxonomy): Eukaryota > Metazoa > Chordata > Actinopteri > Cypriniformes > Paedocypris > Paedocypris micromegethes. Next base: position 27,241,579 of record CM051494.1, read on the forward strand.
CGATCAGCAGTGAGTGTTCCAGAATTCCAACACGAGCCTTTATCAAGGAACATGCTTTTATCTATGAGTAACACTGTCATACAACCAAGAAAAAGATGAAAAATTTTCTGAAACAAAGACTGAACATGAATGGGCAAATCATATCATGCCTGTTCCCGGGTTATGTTTCATGAGCATTGCTGGGTAAAAATGTGCTGAACACAAGTTAGAATGAATTGAGGAAACTAGTGTCTGACAAGCAGAGCCAGAATTCAATCAAATAAAACTGCAAAGCAGAAATGCAAAAATGTTCCGACTAGAGTTTCATAAGAAACCAAGACAGCAGGTTTGAGTACAACGTGTTTCTCTCGTCTGCTCATATATGTATATTTATAGTCCTAAATCATGTTACATAAGCAGAAACAAGTTTTCTTATTTGGATATAAATTACACTTATGGGTTAAAAGCACTGCACCAATTTCGATATGCTTCATCATATGTCAACAAATAATCTCACTCACTTTACTTTACTTAAATGAGGCCAAGAAAATCAGAAAAAAAAATGAAAAACTGCCCAACATGCTCGATTTCATCAGAACAACAGTTTCCGGCGTTTGTAATTAAAGTTGTAATTAAATAAATAGTTGTAAAATAAAGTTGTAATTAAACTTCAAATTATGACAACGATGCTGCAGTCGGAAACTCCATCACTACACTGTCCGTATGTCATTCAGCAACAAGGCCTCAGATCTTTGAGTTGGTTTCAACGAATCTGTACGTCATTTTTTCCACATTGTATTGTATTGTTATTGACATCTCAAATAGGCAAAGAAGTTGCAAACACAAACAGCTGGAGTGTGATGCTGAGCCCCCCATAGCACTGGATTTAGATTAATTATGCATCATTGCATATTTTCCCAGAAAGTTGCGTCTTAAGAAGCAGAGACATCACGTCTCATGATATTAGAAACATGATCTAGTGCTATAGGGGGCCGGGGGACGCCGGAGAAATGCGGCTGGGGGATCAAGCTTTGTTTACTCTGCAGAAGCTTTACACGTTTTGTTCTTTATTTCAACTTTCTTTCTTCACCCCATTTTTTTGCGCAGTTTTGCTCTCTTGTCACTTTCTATATTTTTATTTACATTTCTAGGCAGCGTGCATATTCTTTGTGTTTTGTGTACAGGCGAGGCAAGCTGACTGATTATGATAGTTGGCTTATGGATTTTATAGTTCACACACAAGGGATTCAAGCTTTGAGAAGAAAAACACTTCCTCCTGACCCTCTCTTATATAATTTAAAGACAACAAAACACTGTTAATAATTTATTCGGATGCTGCTTAACAAAAATACGATAGTGAAAAGGTTTACCCTTATACATAATACATTTATCATTTTGTAAAAGAAAATTAAAATGACTTGAAACCTTGAGTTTTAATGTATAGTTATTATAACTGCACTATATTATTTGTAATTGTACCAACATTGTTAAAGCAAAGAAGAATAAAGCTTGATTCACAGATTTTTCAGGCCATTTGCGCACACAATATTTCTTTGAATATCGTTGTTTCTTTGCTCTGTTTAAAAAATAACTTATGGAGAAAGCTATACTGTCTGTGTAAAAGCAGTGGTGAGTGATTTAAAATTCCATCCTAAAGAAAGTTGAGCCTAGGCTTTTAGAATCTAAACTGCAAGGTTCTGGAAAGATCAAGTTTATTGTTATTGGACATAGTTACACGATCCTTAAAGAAAGTACATAAAGATTCTCTTATCGCTTCATCTGTCGTTAAAGTCTTTAGGTTTTCTGATTTTTTTACAGTTGCCTTTATTCCATATCCATTACTTACCAGAGGCCAGAACTGTTCCACGATAACATGATGAATGGTGGAATTCCATATGTACATTCCATAGGGCATTATGTCAAACTCAGAAATCCTTTGGGCACTTTTAAACACTTTCTAAAGATTAACTAAACGATAGGACAGTCATAACAATGATACCATCAACTAAATAGTTAATGACTGCATGGTTTAAAACAAACACAAATATGAAAAGCAAGCATTATGTTTCAAAGAAACACGAGTCTGGCTACAGCTCGACATTCTGGAGTTGCAGGGAGTTTGGATCTGTCAAGGAGTGTTAGTCTGGCCATATGATGGAGGGGACTGTGTGACCTTCTTCTTTCATCACTTAGAGTTCCTTCAACAATACGGGCTGATACACCAAACATATTAGAAAAAGGACCGGAGGTGTCTTGTCAACTAGTAAATCTCACTACAAAGCCCAAAGCAACCACGAGTAATGACCTTCACAGCGTTCTTCACCAACCAGACCATAAACAAAGCCACTGGGATGTCAAGGAGAGCATCACATTTTAAGGTGGAGGTCTTAAGATGTCCTTGTCATTTAAAGTAACGTGTGTGTGTGTGTGGGTGTGGGTGTTTGGGGGGGGGGCACGCGAACTAAAATGAATAGACATTAAATAAAATGTTACGAACTGATTTGAGCGACGGGGGGTTTATTTGGGGTAAAAGATAAACGCCATGCACAATCGTCCTCGGGCACGGCCCGATGCACTTAAACGTCCTCGGGCACGAGCGCGTGGGCACACACACACATACACACAGAAATGAGCACCGCCTACCTAATGACCCCGCCCCGTCTCCCAAAGAGGGCGTGTTCGTGGTCTCCGGACTATTTAAATGCTCAGCTTCATTCGGTAACTGAAGTGTGTCTGGAGACTGATTACGTGTTTATCATCAGAGATTACAGCGAAATGGATAATTTTTTCGAGGTAAGATTCATTGTCTGTGGTTAAATGTTTTTATAACGCATTTACTTTGGTGATTATTGACTCAGTTTACGTTTTTAAATCAATCTTTAACTGAAATATTTGTTATTAATAGGCATGCTAAACTGTTGTTCATTTTAAAAACATAAAAAAATGCATATAACTTACCAATGAATAATTTAATCCATAGGTTATTCGTTCTATTATTTTCTGAACAGGTTTTCTTTAATTCACATTTTAAAACATGTATTTCTTGTAAAATTAATCAAAACCCTTTTATTTTTTTGTCTCTGCAGAGCGTATTATTTGACGACAACAGCTCAGACATGGGCTCTGGGGACTTGGACTTTGACGAATTCTGTGACATCAGCGATAACAATGACTTCCAGAAATATTTCCTCCCGACTGTATATGGGATTATTTTTGTCCTGGGCATCATTGGCAATGGGCTGGTGGTCCTCGTAATGGGCTACCAACAGAAGTCAAAGAACATGACCGACAAGTACAGGTTGCACCTCTCCATTGCCGACCTCCTGTTTGTTCTCACCCTGCCATTCTGGGCGGTGGATGCAGTCAGTGGCTGGCATTTTGGGGGATTTCTCTGTGTCACCGTCAACATGATCTACACTCTGAATTTGTACAGCAGCGTGCTGATCTTGGCCTTTATCAGTCTGGATAGGTATTTGGCCGTTGTTCGTGCCACAAACAGCCAGGCCTTCAGGAAGATGCTGGCAGAAAAGGTGATCTATCTGGGAGTGTGGCTTCCAGCAACGCTCCTCACCGTTCCTGACCTCGTGTTTGCCAAAGTTCACAGCACAGACAAGACTAGTATATGTGAGCTCACCTACCCAGAAAAGGAGAACGCGGCGTGGAAGGCTGGGTTCCGTTTCCAGCATATCATTATCGGCTTTTTGTTGCCTGGCTTGATCATCCTGACCTGTTACTGCATTATCATCTCAAAGCTCTCTAAGAGCTCCAAAGGTCAGGCTCTGAAAAGGAAGGCGCTCAAGACGACAGTCATCCTCATCCTCTGCTTCTTCATCTGCTGGTTGCCGTACTGTGCGGGCATGCTGGTGGACTCTCTGATGATTCTAAATGTAATAGAACACAACTGTTTTCTGGAGCAAGGCCTGGAGAAATGGATCTTCTTTACAGAGACTTTGGCTTACTTCCACTGCTGTCTGAACCCCATTCTTTATGCTTTCCTGGGAGTCAAGTTCAGTAAATCTGCTCGCAATGCCCTGAGCATCAGCAGTAGATCTAGTCAAAAGATGTTGACCAAGAAAAGAGGTCCCATATCATCCATATCTACTGAATCCGAGTCATCCAGTGTCCTTTCAAGTTAATGGACACTGAACATCCAAAACTTTTCCACATGGACAACTAAGATTTTCACTTAAAAAGACTTGACTACAGTTTATACATTGTATACACTTTATGCTATAACTGTTTTTGTACATTTGTTTTTATAAGCTTTTTTTTATTTGGATACTTAAATTAATCAGTTTTAGTTGTTTTACAAATTTATTTGTTGCAGGACTAAGGCAGAGCCTTGGCATATCTGAGTGGTTGTACAGACATTCTTATCAGGAAATATTTTCAAACTTTGCATGTTCTTTTGTCTTGTTCAAGACGCGTAGTGTAAATTATGTGTACATAGTTCATTGTTTGCCAGTGTGTGTGTGTGTATGTGTGTGCTTGGCTTTTTCTATTCCTTTTTATACTCTTGACGGTATTTATTAAAATTGTAGTTCACAGTTTAGATTATAAGAAGATTGTTTTGAAGTTAATAAGTTCACAGTTGCTGCGTTTGCCTTTTTTAATAAAACCTAATTGTTGAGAATTGATGAGGTCTGACTCGTGTGTCTCTCTTGTGGCCCTGCACTCGCACCTCTCCCCCCTTCCTCCCCCCTCTCTGTGTGGGGGAGGGTCGCAGCTAAAAAGTGAAGGTCTGTCAATAAACCAAAACAAAAGCTCCACCTGATCTCCCATTGAGCAGAGTGGTTGAGGAGAGGGTCTGTAATTTTAAGAACATCTGTGTTCTTAAGCGCTTCAAACAAGCCTGATACAAGACACCAGAATGCCACAATGAACTGAATTGGTCGTCTCTTGGGATTTTAGTCTTTCTTACTAATGTCAAGAAAAAGCAGTTGATGAATTTAAAGATGCCAGTCACTGAATTGGCAGTTGTGGTCCAGTGGCAAGAAGGTCGGTCCTGGTGTGGTGGGTTCTACTACTAAGTGTCTTTGATAAAGACACTGATCCCATATGCACAACAACTTAAGGCTGTCCACTGCTCCGGGTTTGTGTGTGTGTGTGTGTGTGTGTGTAACTTCAGCAGATGGTTAAACGCTGAACACAATTTCAATACAATCCCTAGTGGCAATATAAAACATCTCAATTCACTTATACTTAATCATAACAAAATTGGCATAATCTCACTATTTCATAATTATAATACTTGTAATAAAAGGTTAATTTGTTTAATATAGCAATTTAATATAAGCCTTGCATAAGACGTTAAAAACATGCCAACTAGAAAAGGCCATTACAAAAATCAATACATTAAACTAAATTCAAGCAATACAAACACTGTGTATAAACATAGTTTTGTCTTATTTCTCATATTTCTCTTATTTTCTTGAATTATTATCAAGCCGTAAGCCATCCTGAAACTCAATCCCAAAACCCTGAACCATTCAGATATTCACCGTCTGTAATGCCCCAAATCGTTCTAAATCACAGTGCGTTTAAATTAGCATTTTCAAAGAGTCCAATGAGGCGTGAAGTGTCCTGCATCTGATAAGGTTTATTGTTATTTGTACTGTCTGCTCTCACAGCGAGAGGCCAGTAAAAGACAGCGTGCCCTGCCGCAGTTTGAGTTGAAAATGTGCAGGAATGGTTCAGTCATTAGCATGAGAGATACTGTCTCAAAAGCCAGCACACCATTAACACTCCATTGGGCTCAGCAGTCTCTCAACTGCCATTTGAAAAGAGTGCGAGCAAAAGGAGCTTCTGGAAATGTACTCAAGGAGGACACACATAAGCACAACTCTGTTTCAGCTCGAACAAGCTTTGTGAAATGGTAAAGCTCGGAGAGAACAATCTACCCTCTCATTCAAAACTTTATAAGACATTTGTATTAAGTTATTTTATTAATAAATGAAGGACTATGCTTAACTGTCTCTATTTATCAGTATTACTATCTATAAATGTATTACTGCCTTTGTGTGTGTGTGTGTGTGTGTGTGTGTGTGTGACTAAAAAACGTGGACTAGGAAAGAGGCTTCCTGCATGACCTGCTGTGATCAACGGCCAACGAAGGGATTTATAGCAGAGACGAGGGAAATAGAACAAACAGAATTGGTGAACTAAATCAAATAAACAGCTTTGTGATTATTGATGCATTTATTTTTAATGATTGTATAAGAAGGCTTTTTTCAGACTGATACGTGAGAGAAAGCACACACACTGATTTGTTAATAATCTGTGGAATTAATAATGTACGCTCATGTTTGATAACAAATGGCGAAATGTTTTTTACAAAAATTTATTTAATGTACAAGACAAAAGTAGGTGCAAAATAACCAGTCTAATAAATACAAACAGTACAAAAGAACATGTTTTAAAAAGGTAAAGTGAAATGCAAAAATGTGAACGAATAGACATTTAAATATAGATCAAAATAAGTTCTAGTAGAAATTACTAATGACCAAATAAAATAAAAACACTACTAATATGTCTGTTAAAGGATTCTTACAATATCATACTAAATTTCAAAGCATGTTTGGTTCTATATAAGGTACATTTCTGTGAAATAATTCGGTTAATATTGGTTAAATTGGCATGGCAATAAAGGCTTTTTATGCACATATTACAATTAGACGATAATTTAGTAGTCAATAGGTATCTTATTTGTATGGAAGATGTTTCGATAAACTGTACATTTTTGCGATTTGAGCGTAGGAACTTTTCAGTCTGGACGTGTTTCCGCACGGATTTGTAAGGAAGTTGAAAAGGTTGCAACTAAAAAACTACCCCCTTCTGTCCCCCACATGTCCGGCGTCGCTAGGAGCTGCTGTCACTGTCAGACCGTCCAGAGCTTGTATTAAACTGCATCGTTCTAGCGCTGAACCATGACTAAAGAAAATGTGCAAGGGTGAGAGAATCATCCCGCTGTTTCCGGCACCGCGGTTTCTTCTCTGTTGTTAATGCGCGCGTTAGCATGTGCTGCTAATGGTGTCTCAGTTGCAGTTGATTACATCAGCAGATCTGGAGCGTCACTACTGTGTTCTATAGATTACACTGATTCCTTGCTCGTGTTTATGTCATGGAAGTTATTCCATATTATTATAATTACAGATTTTTTATATAATATGATCGCTAATTTTTTATCATTTTTGTGTGAAATGAACTTCATGTAGGCTACAACGTATATCTTAATCATGATTATTTAACACATTTTACTGTTTGCTGATTTAGTGGAGGCTTCTGCCTGTCTCTTTGAATGATCTCTAGTTCACATTTGTCAGTCCGTCTATCTAGGAATATAACAGCAACAACAACAACAACAACAACAACAACAACAACGATAGGTTAATGTATATATGTATAAATGTCACATTAATGTAAATTAATAAAAAAACTTTAATTTGCGCTCTAATAAAATGACTTGGGTTTCGGTTTCAATACGCAACACAAGTTTGCACTTTGTGTTGTGTATTTCAAATTCTAAGCATGTTTATCTCTTATGATGATATTATTTTTGGGTAACAAAATGATGATTTTTCTCGATATTTTGTCTTTTTTATATAGTCATTGCAAAATTTAAAGTCTTTATCACTGCAAACGATTTAATATTATAAGAGACGAGATTAACTTTATTGCCATTGCGCAACAAAATTAAGATGCCAGTATGAAAGTGCAAAATATAAAAGAGATAAACATGCATGTACACACACACACACACACACGTATTCAAACATAATTCTTGCTCAATCTCTGCCTCAATATCTGCCTATTATATCATGTTTTTGACATACTGTATTGTGTATTTTTGCCTTTTGTGTTTCGTTGTATATTTTATCATATTGTGTTTTGTATTGTCACATCTCACATTTTTTATTAGATTTATCGATACAGTTTGTTGTACTGTTGGCTTTTGTATTATATTTAGATATATTGTGCTTTATACACTGTTCTATACTTGCGTGTTTATTTTTAGATGTGAATTTTGATTGATCGTGCTTTTTTTCACCAAACGGAGTAGAGTTCCCGATTTCATTGTAACCCAGCCATACAATGAAAACGCTGCAAAATCAATGATGTCTGACTTTACCATCATCTCTGACACTTTCAGACACGCTACAACTAAAATCAAGTTCTTTTTATTAAGTTCTTCAATATTCGGAGTGTTCAGTCACTCATAAAATCCACTGGAAGCTCCTCATGCTTTCAAAAGGCTCTTTGGTGGTTTGTTGCCATTACATGCTAATGCATAATGCAGAGCAAACAGTCCGAGTCGTTTATGGCCGCCTTTTGCACGAGCGAGGCTTGAACAGAGCCCACGGCAGGACCGCTCAACTGATCCATTGTGCTTGAGCTTCTGCAAGAGTGTGTCCCGGCACTCGATCCGCCGTTCCCTCAGGGCTGCCATATGGCCGCCTGAATGTTTTCAGGTACTTCTGGAAAGTTCCTCAAAGGTTGTCTTTTGTATTTCCGAGAACACAAAAGCTCATGCAAATTACTGCCTTTCTTTGTTCTGCTTGTCGGTGGAGTTGGTAAAGAGAATAAGTGTTAATTTTGTTAAACGTATGCAGCATTTAGTGGGTTTTTTGGCGCTATAATTGTCCACCACCTGTTACGTCTCTGGTTTCCTATGACACTTACCATTTACTATTTTGTATTTTACTACTTTGCTCATTTTTGTGTAAAGTTTTGCACTTTTGAACTCTTCCAATTTAAATGTAAAATCAACTTTTTTATTTTTCTGTCAATGTTTCACACAGCATAGGCACGATGGGATGATTTGTAGTGGCGCTCAATGTTGTGACGGGGTTCTTGTGATTTCTGTTGAAGTTTGTGTACAAACACTTTTGTGTATTTTCAGTTGAACTATTTTTGCTGTCAATATTTGTCTGCCACATTAGCTGGTGATCAATGACTGAGCAGCACTGAACAGCAGGAACTCGGATAGTAAATTGACACGATCAGCAAACTAACGTCTCTGTGTAAAGTCAACATGGATTTCTCGTTTTTTTATTTTTTTATTTATTTTTTTTTTTCCAAGATGAGATTTATTCTGTCTGATGATGAAATGAATCATGTCACATTTTTTTTTTATCATTTTTTTCTAGCTCAAAACGGTAATTTCACTTAAAATAATCATTATTACAACAACACATAAGGGTTAATTTTGTACATTTATTTTTCAAGAATTAATTGTTAAGTATTTATTAATTGTATTTACCTAAAGTAATACATTTGTTCAACTTAAATTTGAGCTAAACCATATGGGTGATAGATTTAAAATGTTGTGGAAAAAAACCCTTTAGAGTAAAGAATAAAGTTTACACAAGAAGCCTGGACAGTTCTTTTCCAAAGCTCCTTATTTTGGATTTAAACAGTTCTATATTATCTTCATAGAATCTTCTTGACAGATCATCTTCATTTTGTGTGATTTTTATGCAGTTGTTGAGATTGTAAATGTAAGATTCTGTTCAAAAAGACACAAGACCTACAAAAAAAAAAAATACACGATGGTTTTGAAAGAATAGCTGTTTACACCATTATAATTATTTTTTTTACTCTACCAGCTACTCAGAAACCTCTCCAGCAGGTTCCAGAACACGGTGGTGAAATGTTTTGAGTGCTATTGCATGCGTGTTGCTGTAGACATCACAGTTCCTGTATTGCTATAATTGTTCCATCACAAACATTACTGATGAAAGTCCAATTTAGTCTTTGTTGTTGTTTTTCGGCCTGTTGAAACAATGGATGAAAGACACGGTGACTTAAAATATAAAAAAAGGGATGCTGTGCCCGTGTGTGTGAACCAAAATTGGAATGCTTTTCCCCAGTTTACCATTACAACTTCCTAGGAGGAAACTTAAAAAAAAAAAAAGGTAGATTGAAATTGACGGAGGTGTTTGTGCTGTGTGGTCTCTTCCTGTTTCAGAGCTGGCGAGGAGGAGCAGCAGGGCCAGTCCAAGAAAGCCCTGAAGAAACAGCAGAAGGAAGCGGAGAAAGCGGCGAAGAAGGCCGAGAAGCAAGCCAAGCTGGTCAGTTCCATGCCAGACATCAACCCTGCCCATAGTTGGCGTGTCAAGGGATTTGCTATTGTTTAACAATTCCGCTCCACTCTTGTCTGTCTGCGGGCCAGAACGGAACGGCTGTTGTGTGTCCAGAAAATATCCAATGCATATAATCCTTTCCACTTACGTGTGTGGTTTGTACAAGCAGGGATTGTTTAAAACTTGTGCTTAGTTTTTATTTATTATTTTAGAATTAGTTTGTTGGTCAAGTTTGTTGTAACCGCAGGTCATGCAAAAATTAAATTTGGTCTCGCCATTCATCATACTAGTATTATTTTTTTAACTGTTCTGTGTTTAATTATATACAGGGTCATTATATTTTAATAGTATTTTACAATTATTTCTAATTGGACAATTAATATTATTGGTTGAATTATTTTATGTGGTTTATATATTTTTAATAGAACATTGAACTGTAGAGCACTGGTTTTTTAAACACCGGGTTATGGGTTCGATTCCCAGTGAAAGCAGTAATTTGTTGAATAAAAATTGTAGTGAAATGTAAGTCAATTTGGATACATGTGTCAGTAAATCAAGCATTAATAATAAATATGAAATAAATCATTTCAATATAAAGTGGCTATATTTATTATATTGTAATTATATTTTTCTAAAGCTTTATCCATTCATGTGTGTTGCACGTACTTTTTCAGGCGGCAGAGCAGCAGGAAACTGAGGAGGATGTAAGTACTGTTCGTTTCTCCCAACCCTCACAATGTGCTTCTTTATAGTGGATAGTGTTAAGCCCACACTTCTATTAGCAGTAGGATAATAGTTTCGCCCGAAAAATGGTCATTGTGGTCCGATTTCATCAAATTCATTTTAAATTGAACTCTGCAATTGAGGCAAAGATTCCTTGGTTTATTTAAAATGGACCAATTTAAACTAATGGCTTGTTTAAAAATGAACCAAACTGTGCGTCATCTACCGTCTTTGTGGGGAAAAGCCATTTGCTTTTGTGTGATTTCAATCCATTAATGTAGAATATGAAAATGAAGCGATTGAATTATAGTCTGACAATTGTCTTTTAAAGTGTCTCTTAAGTCTTATAGAATTAGCTTCTTTTAGGTTTATTAAAGTGCTGGTGGTCCGTTAACAATGGACGTTGGAAACTTTGTGCATTTAAAGCTTTGACGACATTTATTTTTCAGGTTTAATGCTGTAATTGTATTTTTCGGCAGGATTTTGCCAAGGATCGCTATGGGATCTGTCCTTTGTTCCAGTCGCAGCAGAAACTGGGTCAGTGTCCTTCTGCAGGGTTCAAGTCCAGTCTGGCCAGAGAAGAAAGCTGACATGCTTCTCTCCGTAAAACCCGCCTTGACATGATAATGAGGAGTGTCTGCGCTCAAGAGATAATCTAACACTGTCAGAATCTCCCCATGTTCCCTTTAGCCGTCCCGCATAATGGTGTTGAGTATCCATAACGATGAATCTCAGATGAGGAATTAAGGTGACATTACTCTCGACTGTCTGCGGAACAAAGTCGTCTCCCAGCAGCATTCCTCTCCAGACGCAGCTTTCATGTGGGAGGCTTTGGGATGAACCAAACGCCCCGAGCTCTCTCACTGGAGCTGATCTAGACGCTCCCGTCTCCTCTGCCCCGTAATGAAGTCACGATGAGACACCGTGTCCGCGTGTTTGTCAAACCGGGAAAGCATTCACTCCACGGCCACCTTTCAGACCAGGCTTGTTATGTTTCATATTTATTAGTCCTCTTCCCACTGGCTTTGTAATCCGAGCGGAGGGTCTTTGTTGGGGATGTGTGTACATGGGGGAGGCCTGCTGTCTTTGATGTCTCCTTCTCTCTCCTGGACGGAGGCAGACAGGGCGTTGGTGCGTGTCCAGGAGCTGACACCCGAGAAGGCCGAGCAGCAGATCTGGGTGCGTGCCAGAATTCACACCAGCAGAGCTAAAGGTAAAGACACCACTCACTCTCACACACACTCCCTCCTGCTGTAAGCACTGCTTTATTTACTTCACCACGTGCAAGCTGTTTTGTGACTGTCACTTATAGCACACTTTCACTTCATTTTCCTAACGTAGAACTTTGTGTGATTTGTATAAATACTTGTATAAAAATGTATAAAATCTGTCTATATCTCAATCTCTTCCTGTTTCTTACTCACTTTGTCTCTTTGTGTGTCTCTCCCTTTGTCTTCCGCACTCAGTTTCTCTTACTGTCTGTCTTTCTGTCAGTCTGTTTCTATCTCTCTCTCCCTCCCTCTCTCTGTCTGTGTCTCACCGTTTCTCTGTCTGCATGTCTTGCTTTGCATGTCTCTTTGTCTCTCATTCCGACTCTGTATCTGTATTTGTCAGAGGACAAAAATCTAACAAATCCTCTAAAAATTTGAACAGAATTTTTACATATAAACTTTGCTACTGAAATTCAATTTTTGTTAATTATTGCAGTAAATGTGGTTAGTTTTAAACAGAAAAATTAACATAAAAACTCGAGAAAACTAATCATCTGCTCTAAAACGGTGAATTTAGTGACCATATACTCATTATTGTGTTATCTTCTTATTAAATAAAATAATATAATTACAACTTTTTGCTCTTTTAGACAAAGAAATTTGAATGTACAAAGTGAAAAGCACTATTGACATTTTTAGCATATTTATGGCAGGTATGTGCGAGGTGAGGGATGTGGGCACATGGAGAAGGCACCTTATCTTTTTCGTGTGGATGAAGTGAAATGGCGGTAAATGTTTACTAAAGTACTAGGATTGACTGCGGCAGAATACATACCACGTCTTCTCGCTCCACAGAAATGAGAATTCCCGTGACTCCCACTTTTTGTTTGACACCGTCCATAAGTCTTGGGGTCTGTACATCAACATCCCCTAGTGCTGTAATGAATAAAGCATGTATTATGACTAAATCACTTAAGTTTCCTTCCAAGACGACGTCCGTGTCAGGGATCCTTTAACCTCCCGCTTCCTTCATTCTGTCAGTGCTCTCTGGTCTGAAGGATGTCCTTCAGCACAACAACATCCTGATGGGCCGCGGGATTAAGGGTCTCGCTCGCTTTCTGTCCGTCAGACACTGGGAGAAACTTCAAAGTGTCCGGGTGGTCTCTGATCCCGACATGATCCGTGTCGGGTTTGGGGGGGATATCCAAGTTTGTTCACTCTTGAGGTGTCTGATTAGCCTTGTTGACAAGGCCGGAGTCTCCGCTCTGTATTTTTCAAAGAGTGTTTTAGGACCGTGACAGCAGATCGGTGGCGGTAAATTTGCGAGGGGTGGAATGGGGTGCTGTTTGGTCTGGCAGTGTAAGTTTAGACCCAAAGTTATTGATTGAGTCGGATTTACTTGGAAAAGTTGATATACTTTTACTTACAAAAGCCAGTTAAATGTTCAAAATGTAAAAAAAAAAAACAATGTTAAATGTAAAAAATAAAGTGTTCAAAGGAAAAAAAAAATGAAATAAAGCTTAAAATATAGTTACTTGGGCGTAAGTATATAATATACATTTATAGGCTTATTTTAGGCTTTTTTTTTTTTCAAGTTTGCTTAGACGTTCATGCTGAAATGTACAGATTTTTTTTAAGTCTTATGTACGTGAACACCTCTAACTCCTGTGTTTACGATTCGAAAGTGTTCACACCTTTTTCTTTTGACAGGATATTGAGATTGTTTTTGCAAAGTGTTCAGTAGTGGAATCAGAACTGAGTTTCACAAGTCTAGATTAAAACAATTTAAGATTAAAACGCTGAAAAGAAACCTTAATTTCTCTGCAGAGTTTGTCTACAAGTATTTTGATGGAAAAAGTTATTTTTTCCATCTCCCTAAACTTTTTGCATTAATCTTTTTTTCTCTAATCATTATTTTTTACCTTTTTTTTTTTTTTTTTTAATGAGTACTTCCATTTGGGGGAATAAAAGCGACGTTTCTCACCATCGCCATCTAGATCTCACTCTAATTCATCTCAATGTCACACTTTTTTTCTTGCGTTACACTTTACTTCTCTCTTCATTTCTTTCTATCCATCTCTCTTTGTAGATATACCGAGGGTGATTTTTCGGGCTAACAGGTATTTTTTCCTCCGCTCAGGGAAGCAGTGCTTCTTGGTCCTGCGTCACCAGCAGTTTACCGTGCAGGCCCTGCTGGCCGTGGGAGATCGTGCGAGCAAGCAGATGGTCAAGTTTGCAGCTAAGTGAGTATTGCCCACATTTCCTGTAAAACAATGGTGGGAAAAGTGAAGTCCAGGAGACTCGTTCCATTTGAGCGCATTAAGAGGCGATCGATAAAGTTTCACTTCAAAACAAAAGCTCCATTTTTTTTTTTGCTCTCGCTGTTGTACTCAGCACAGTAATGGGTCGGTCCCTTTAAAATAACAAACAGTAGATAGATCAGAGAGACGCGGCCGACCTGAATGACCGGGGTCAGACTGAGGCCTGCAGGACAATAGGGCCAAATTTAGGTCACGTACACGCCACCTTTTCATAGGCCTTGATTTGTCAAAGTGACTTGTTTGCCATTGATAAATAAATAAATAAATAAATAATTCAACCTTTATTAGTCCCTCAGTGGGGAAATTTTTTCTCTGCATTTAACCCATCCGACACGAACTCGTGGGGTTCAGTGTCTTGCCCAAGGACACTTGGTTGTAGAACTAGTCGTAGGGGGGATTCGAACCGGCAACCTTTTGGACACAAGTCCAATCATGCTGTTCCTGTCAAACAGCGATTTGCGTTGAATCAATGAACATAATTTAATTGATGTTGCGTTCGGGCTGTTTTCATGAACTGAACCACTAGGCCACGTTTTGTCCAGTTTGCACCTTTTCACAGGGTCAGAGAGTTTGTTTAGTTCACTTGACATCCTTTGTTTGCTCGTTTTGTATCGTCTGGTAAATAAACTTCATTTTGTCTGCAGTGAATTAGGTAGGGTGTTTGAGATTTGGCAGTTCCTTTCCAGTTTCTTGTGCTGTTGGTTCCATTTCTTTAGTTTCCAGTGGAATTTTTTTAGATTTTAAAGGCATATGCCATTTTGGCTTTTTCTTATCTAACGGCAATTGATTGCGTCTTTGTAGAAACCATGAAGCGAGTGTTTCCTGATGTTCTGCACATCTCCATCGCTGTTCGTGTGATCTGAAAAGACGGTTCCTGTTTTACACTGACTTCAATGGTGGTTGCGTAATGAGGCGGTTTGGGGTTCGAGAAATAGTCCGTTTGTGTAACACACACACACACACACACACACACACACACACACACACACACACACAGCCTGGCAGAAAATTGTTCAGCTAGAATTCCAGAGATCTTTTTCATGCTGTAGATATTTGTTTTTTTTTTTTTTAATCTTGCGAAAGTTTTGCATAATTTTTTATTCACAATGTTGTTTTTCTATTTGTGATGCAGAGAACACACGGCTATACTGTTACTGTATCTCCCTGTTTAGCTGTAAATTATGAATGTTCTGTCTCTCTTACAAGTGAATCTGTGTCATTATCAGATATGGAATGAATACAAAATAATTCTAGTCATTGTGTTTTTACATTTGAATGAACTAAAGGCATTTAGGAAGTTAAAGTGTTGACTCCTGAAGAGTATAAATGTGAGTTTAATACTGTACAGGGGCAGCTGTGGTCCAGTTGTAGGCAGCTGGACCTGCCACCCAGACGTAGCAGGCAGCATTTTACATTATGTTAAGAATTTAGATGTACGTTGTGTTTTTATTTAACTTACATTCTTCAGATCTCTAGATGGTTTTTTTTCTGCAAACTTCTCTACTTCAGAAAACCTGCAGTCGAATGTTTGCATTCAAAAAATGCAGTAGAAAGTGAATGAAAATTCTACAGAGAGCAACACAAAAGCAGGATGACACCAATAGCTACGTTAAAATCAATAATTGCAATGTCCTGCAATAAATGTCTAAGTGATTGTGCATCAGAACAGCAGGGAGCGAAACAAAGAAGAATTAGAGGACAGGTCGGGCACTTTTCCCCTCACACAATCCCTCTCTTTATCCTTCTCCCTCCAGACGTTCCTCCTTTCATTTCTCGCTGTAATACAGAGCCCATCATGGCCAGCTTAGCGTTCAGTCATCAGACTCCAGCCGGACGGAAGAGCCGAGATAGAGCCGAGCTGATCCCAGAGCGGCGTGAGGCTGAGACTGACAGGCTTCTCTTGTCTCTGGTCTCTTCTGTTTAGGGACTGAGATGAAGGTTGTGCTCTCCGATTGTGTCGTCGGCTTTACATTTGACCTCAATGATGAGCATTACTGAAGCTTGTGTCTCTGCTAAATGCCGCACTTTTGGTTTTTTTTTTAGAATTGGTAGTTACTTTAAACTCACCTTACTTATTTATCAATGCAAATGAATAGAATGTAGCTTTTACTTTACTTTTATTTATTGATTTTATTAAACTCTGATAGTTTTTTTTTTCTGTCTGATTTCGAGATGTTTCTCTGCAAACCATTCTACTTTATAAAACCTTGACCACTTGAGCGATCTAGCCATCTTTGCTTTAATAAAATTCAATGGAAACTGTTGAACTCTGGACTGAATGCAGACGTTTTAGACCTGTACAGTATTTTTTATGAGAATGCCAGTAGCTTTCTTTAAATGTGTAGGTTTAAAATGCCGCCTGTATATGATTTATTTTGAGAAGCAGAAGCTTGTCACGTGGCAGAAATAGTTTAAACTAATCGAATTGAAGACGCAACTTCCCAATTTTATGACTTTGTTTTTCTGTGAAGTTGTTTGGTAATGTTTGTTTACATTAACAAGTGGTAGATGGGTGGATTTTAGTTTGATGTAACCATTTCAAAATATTTAGTGCACTAGCAATTACAGTACTATTGCAATGTAGTGGCACACAATCTGGGGTGTAGAAGTTCTCTTGATACACACACACACACACACGCACACACACACACACACACACACACACACACACACACACACACACACACACATATGCAGTATATACAACTTACATTTTTATTACTCTTGTTTTCTTTTAGTTAAATTTTTTATTTCTGGTGGTTTTCCCCTTTACTCATCATGCTTCTGCTGTAAACTAAATTTCTTTGTGAGATTAATAAACTCATATTGTACATTATTTTTTTGCATGGAGGGATGGTTATACGTTATGCCCCTTTATGATCAATGATTATCAATGTGAGTTGATCACAGCACCTAAACCGTCTGCAGATGTTCGACTGAATCGAAACATGAGTTTGGAGAAACTGAAATTGAGGATGTGCTGTACTTTCTATTGTGGGGGTTTCACTCACTCAATTCAATCGTGAAACTCTAGTAAAACTACGTCATCATATAACCACAGAGGGGGTTTGTTTTTCAGATTCCTGCTTTTAGATTTACACAGTAGAACACGTATAACGCTGTGAATAGTGGCTTTCGAAAAGGTTCATCCTAATCATAACGTTGCTTTTGTTACTGTGACTTTTTCCTGGTGAAGAACCTTCTACTAAAAGCCATCCCATTGTACTTTTATTACCGTCATATCATAAGTCGAGTGTATGGTGTCACTTCCAGACATTTTTTTACATTTTTGATATGTTTCCCACACAGCTTGACCAAAGAGAGCATCATTGACGTGGAGGCTGTGGTGAAGAAGGTGGAGCAGAAGATCGAGAGCTGCTCTCAGCAGGATGTGGAGCTCCATGTGGAACGGGTAGAGAGATGTTCACCTCTGTAGTTAATCAGCAAGAAAGAAACCTGGAAGAATGTGAACAACACGATTGTTTGTGGTTAATGTGTTGAATGAAACGCGGTCCGTAGCGAAGAGCAAACACAAGCTGCGTTGGGATGTTCTGCACCAACAAGCTTCATTCTCTTCTGCCTGGCCGGATTGATGTCTACACAATACTTTTGAGTGAAACGTTCTTTATATAGCAAAATAATATACCTCAAACTTTTCCCCTATTTTCAGATCTTCGTGATAAGTCAGTCTGAAGCCAGACTTCCTCTGCAGCTGGAGGATGCTGTCCGGCCGGAGGGAGAAGGAGACGAGGTGACTTGATGCACGCCACACTTTGTGCTTTCTTTAGTGTTTCAATTTATTTGAATACTTGAGCAATCAATTTTAAAAATAGAATGTGATGCTTTGATTATTTTTGGTGGGATTTACCATTCAAGAACTATGGTCTCCTTTTTTTTTTT
>CM051494.1:27259800-27301209 GCA_028031935.1 Paedocypris micromegethes
GGGGGGGGGGGGGTCTAGTCCTGTCTGGGGTGGTTTATGGAAGGGATGAGGAGCATGTTTATCAGCTTCACTGTAACGTGGCAGAATAATATGAATATATCATCATACATATATTTATAATTAATAATAAATATAATTATGCAAACCATTTAGCAATATTTTCATTTATTTAGCTGCATGATAAATATGCAGAATAATGTTAATGTAGATTTACGCATTTTGCTGTTTTGTTTTAAAGGACCATTGCATGCATTAAAAATAAATAGATGTGAAATAGATGTTCTCGCTTTGCCCTAATTGTTTCCAAAAAATAATAAATCAAAATTTTACTTTTGTAAATGCTGCGTGATTGTCATTAAAAAAAAATGATAGATTGTTTAAAGTGAGAATAGGGTTAAGGGATTAGGGGTTAAGACAATCTAAGTGTCTTTTCCACAACACAAACTACCATAAGTGTAGCTCATAAAACATGTTAAACTCTACACATAGATCAGATCTGTAGGGTTAAATATTTTTTGCCATTTTTATGAAACCATTTTTTTTTCATTAAAATTTCATTTTTTATTTTTTACATTTTATTTTTTTATCTTTTTTTTTAAACTGCTTCTGCTATTGCTTTTTAGGAAGGAAGAGCCACTGTCAATCAAGACACTCGACTGGACAACCGGATTATTGATCTAAGAGTAAGTACAATTCAAAGAGGAAGTTTCTCTCCCTAAGGAGCAGGTTCTGGGTGTTTGGCTGCAATTAGCCATTAGCGGTGGGACATTTATGGCTCATGGTGATTGGTTCCAAATAGTTTGGCAGCAGAAGTGCTACGACAGTAGAGGAATTGCAATTGACACGAATGGAAATCCGACCAGAGACTCTCCTCAGTCTTCCATGAATTTTTGATGGCTTGAAATGTAAAACAAGCAATGCGTTTCTAAAACAGAATCCTAAATGAGAGGACTTATTTGTCCGGACTGCTGTGCTGCCGGGAATGCGATGGACTCGTCTGGGATTCGCACGGTTTCCAAGACCTCGTCCGCAATCACACTTTCATTTCATTGAATTCTACATCAGCATCTGCCTGGCTGCTGCAATGCGAGGCTTTCAGAAAAAAAATAAAGCACACATACGGAAATGATTTTTTCTTTTTTTTTTCAACTAAGAGATTGAAGCCTGGGAGCACATTGAGAACTTTTGAGAAGTTCCAAGTAAAGATTGAAATCTGAGAGTCAAACCACAGGACGACTGCTTTCTATATCATCTCGGTTTTCACACCAATCTTGCAATACATCAGAGCCGCTCGCTGCTGCTTTCTCTACGCCCTGTGATAGAGATGTGCAGTGTTGACAACTAAAACTGCGTACGTTCACACACTTCACTGATAACGCATTTGCATGTTTGACTTAAGCAACTGCTCGCACACTCCTTTATGACGTCTTTGTTATTCGTCTGCTTTGCAGTGGTGAACAGAATGCTATTGTGTTTTTTCATTGTTTTTTTTTGTTGTCATACATACATTTTTAAGTTTACATTGCACAACTTACTTTTTTTTTGTATATTTTCAAGATGGCACTTATCTGTATTTTTGAATTTCTTTTAATTGTTTTAGAATTTTGGTCACTATCAAGATCCAAGAATGTTCTGATTTTTGTATTAATATTATTATTAGTAGTATTGTTATTATTAATTATACAAGTAATAATGTATTATCATTATTAATAATATTTATTTTAAGATGACACTGATTAGAATGTTAAAATTCCTTAATTGTTTTCGTCATTATCAAGATCCTGTCCATCATCCAGTCTGATTTTTATTATTGCTATTCATATTATTCTTATTTTATTATTTAATGACACTTAATATAATAATGACACTGATCAGTATTTTGAATTTTTTTATTTTGGTCAAAATTACGATTCAGTCTGATTTAATAATTTAATTTATTAATATTTTTATAATTATTGCCCTTTTAATTCCATTATAATTTGTAAATAGTTTTAATATGTATTATCAATTTATTCTATAGATTACATTAACTTGCATGATACTGTGAATTACTATAGATACATACAGAAACCAATGTCACTTCCAGATGCTAATGAATAGCCTTTAGAGACTTTCATACATTTCTAATATGATTAAAACCACAATTATTACACGGAAACCCTTACAATAAATCACATTACTGGTTTGGTTAAAGAAAAATTACACCCTCATTTTATCCAAACCGTGTGTCTGCTCTGAACCAAATCCGCTGAAATTGAGCCGTGCTATTGATGAGAATGGATTCTGGACTTGTGGTGGCTTAGTGTCATGAAGAACAAGCTGTTGATGGGTCATCAGGGAGTCATCAGATTCTTGAATGATGGAGAGAAAGCTTTTGTGCAAAAGACCAGAAGATTTCGGATAGTCTTGTTTTTGCAAAAGATTGATTTTCCTGCGTACTGCAGAGAGGAGCTAAATTATTTTATTTTATTTTAGACTTAATAAAAAGAGCCATTTCTGTGTTCCTGTTGAGGTTCTGTTGAGTTCAGAGTGTTCCATTGTGCGAAAGGAGAAGTCGTGACAACTGCTTTGCTTGGATGTGCCAAGGACAGTTATGTAATAACTTGCTAACCTGTGCATCTCGCCCTCTAGACCACGACCAGCCAGGCCATCTTCCGCCTTCAGTCCGGTGTGTGTCAGCTCTTCAGAGACACTCTCATCAACAAGGGCTTTGTGGAGATCCAGACCCCTAAAATCATCTCTGGTATGAGCACCTCTCACTAAAGCCGTCTGAAGTTCATGGTATATTTCATAATAAAAATGGCCATGTGCTTATTCAGTTCATCAAGGACTTCGCAAAATGTTTTGTGGTGGTAACTTCCAGAATTTTTTTTTGTTTTGACAAACGTCACGTGCACAATGTTTTATGTCCAGTTAAATATTTATTTTAAACATTGGTGAGTGATAATTTGATCTGATTAACTTTTTTTTTTTTTTATATTTTTTGTAATATAAAATTATTTTTTTTGTTTTCTGCAAATTATTTGTGGTTAAATGACGTCGCAATACAGGTTCACAAAAAAAAGCTTTTAATTGTGGCACACGGCAATGGCATCAAACCCACTGAGCGGCTGACGTGGCTCTTCTGGATGTTCAGGGGCGACGCAGCAGCCTCTTATCTGTGTCTCTGAGTGATTTCTTACTCGCGCTGTCCAACTTGGTTTATTGTTTCCTCCTGCACATCCAGTCTCTAAAAATTTCAATTTCTAGGATTGATACTTTTTCATTTTCTGAGCTTGGAAAAGACGGCGCGACTGTCAAAACACTGGCTGTAGAAAAAGGCTCTTTGTCAAGGAGATACGTTCCTAGTTACTGATGGGGACGGCCTGTTAGTAGAGATAACTAACTTCATAAAGGGTTCTGAAGATTGATAAAAGAGATAAACAGCCTTGTAAACCTTTAACACTGCTCACCATTAATGGATGTCATACCGAAGTGCATGTACATGTATTGTTTGGTAGCCACAGTTTCTAATTTTATTTACTAATATTGTAATATGTATTAATATATAGTGTTTTATTCCAAATTCATTTAAAAATGTGTACACTTATTCTATTAGCAGCAACTGACATGTTGTTTTTATAGTCAAGAAAAAATTGATCGATAAAGATTAAATTTACTAAAGAAATTGGTTATATATAGACTACCAATCAAAAGTCACGTAGACAATTTTGTGTGTTACATGAAAAGTCAAAGGTCTGCTCAAAGGAAGATCCGTTTTATAGCTTCTTCAACCAGCTAAACTGTTTCCAGCAGAGCTAACATGATCAAACAAGAGTTTTCCAATCATCTATTATCCTTCTGACACTATTAAACTATAAACAAATTGTACCATTAAAACACTGGAGTGACAGATGCTGGAAAAGAGCCTCTAAACATGTATGTAGACATTGCACCAAAAACCAGACACTTATAGCTAGAATAGTTGTTTACCACATTAGCAATGTATAGAGTGTGTTTCTGAAAGTTATTTTCATGGACAAAAACAGTGCTTTTCTTTCAAAAATACAAACATTTCAAAGTGACCCCAATTTATGTATACTGTAAAACTGTATACTGTTTTTTGTATTTTTTTATGGATTTGTTTAACCAGTTCTCATAAACAGGTAAATAATAACCCATGTTTATATAAATTTCAATTGAAAACAATGTGGTTTCAAATCTTGAAATGAATGTATGTTTGAAACTATATGAAATGAAACTACTTTTACTTTTGTTTAACTATTTTAGTTTGATTCATAAAGTTATTTGAAAGCGAATAGTTACAGGACTTGTTGCTCATTGCGCTCTTCAGTACGACTGATTTGTTTTTCTCTGCTACCTTTTAAATAGTGTCTTTTTTTAACCCTCCAATAGCTTTAAAGGCAGGAAATGGCGTCAGTGAAGTTCATTTTGCTGTTACAAAATGTTCTTCTAAAAAATTGTTTACAGAAAGAAGTGTTTGTGGCTTTTGCTGTTAAGGAAGACGGTTACTTTCACTTCCTCCGCGCCTCAAACAGCCAATCATTGCCTCTCATCACGCCGCCTTGCCAGTTCAAAATTGCCGCTCTTTTATGTTTATCATCGTCTCCACAAAACACCATGTTCTTCAACCGAAACCACACGGCATCCGTCGTTCACACCCAAACCCCATGCGCCTCACGAAACACCATGTTCCAGTCGCCCGCACGCCTCATTATCTACCACTCTCCTCGTCCTCCTCACTAAAGTGTGTGTTTGGATTCTTCACAGCTGCCAGTGAAGGTGGTGCCAACGTTTTCACCGTCTCCTACTTCAAAACCAGTGCCTACCTGGCCCAGTCTCCCCAGCTCTACAAGCAGATGTGCATCTGCGCTGACTTTGACAAAGTCTTCTGTGTGGGTCCAGGTAAAACACACACACACACACACACTGGAATCTTTTTCTCCTCGCTGCTGTTATGCTAATCGCAGCATTCTGCGGGATAAATAAATGGGTTGTGCTCCTGGCTCATTTGGCAGGCGCTGAAATCCCTTTAGTGCGTGTCATTGAAAAGAGCAAGAATATCAAACACTTTCACCCGAGCCGTGCCATCCAGCCCTCGGAAAATCACGGCTCACCGGGGAACTCGCACAATACATTGCAGAGACATCCTGGAATGAAACTGAAGATAATTTGGTCGTCCATTTGGCGCTTGGCTTTTTGTTGGATTTAGAGATCCAGGTGGCGCTGTCCTGCAATAGTGTGTGTCTCTCAGTGTTTAGGGCCGAGGATTCCAACACTCATCGTCACTTGACCGAGTTTGTGGGACTGGATATCGAGATGGCTTTCAGTTACCATTACCATGAGGTCATCGATTCCATTACTGACACCATGGTTCAGATCTTTAAAGGACTTCGTGACCGGTAAGGATCATGTGCTGGAGATGTCAAGAGCTTTACATTTAAATAAAAAAAGCAAAGAATGTATCAATACTGCCATCTAGTGTCCAGATTGAGTAGCTACACCTGGCTCAGATTGTTCTCAACAGTCATACTAATAGCCGAGCGATCTATGACATCACTTATGATGTCTGCAGGTTCCAGACTGAGATCCAGACGGTGAATAAGCAGTATCCCAGTGAGCCCTTCAAGTTCCTGGAGCCCACGCTGAGGCTGGAGTATAAGGAGGGCGTGGCCATGCTCAAAGCTGCCGGCGTGGAAATGGGGGATGAAGATGATCTCAGGTCAGTGTCTTCACTCTCGGGCTTTTCTGATAAACTCTTAATTTAAAAGTGCTTAACATAATAAATGAATCATGAGATGTTATGAATTATTAATGTTTTATCCAGCACACCGAATGAGAAACTGCTCGGCCGGCTTGTGAAGGAAAAGGTAAACATGAATATTTATAGACATCTGATTAACTAATTTGTGTAAATGCTAATTTTTTGCTTTTAAACTGACACTCTAAATCCATCTGTTTACATTTGTTTTTATTAATAATTAACTTATTGATTTATAATCTGTTTGCATGATTATTATTGTACTCATCTATGACGATACTTTAATACAAATATATATAGTAAATGTAATAAAACACTGACACACAAACATTAATGTACACTAAATGACAAGCAATTCTCTTGTCTTTTAGTACGACACTGACTTCTATGTGCTTGACAAATATCCGTTGGCAGTAAGGCCTTTCTACACCATGCCGGACCCCAACAACACTGTGAGTTTATCAGCACACGCCTTTCCTTCAGCCGCACATCATCAAACCACCTTCTTCTTCTTCACAGAAATACTCAAACTCCTATGACATGTTCATGAGAGGAGAAGAGATCATGTCTGGAGCTCAGAGAATCCACGATGCCCAGCTGCTGACTGAAAGAGCAATGCATCATGGGATTGGTGACTATAAAAGCCATCACACTCACTAAGGCCATTGATTTATGCTTGTGTGTTGTAGATTTATTTACATTTATTACATTACATTTATTACAATTTAATGATATAATTTATTATAATTACATTATTTGAGCATTCACACATTGTTGAGCATTCAACATTTTCTAAGCATATTACTATATAATAAAAATGTACCATATTATTTGGCAGTAATCAATAGATTTTTAAAAAATAAATGCTATATGGATATTAGAATAAAAAATAACCAATTTAGTTTTACTTTATTATACAATATCGTGTAATTAAAAATGGCTAACTGCATCAAAAACATTTTATTTATGTTTTATAAGCGACACACATTTTATTTCCTTGTTCACCGACCTTCAATTCATTTACACTGTCAATGTCTGCGAAGTTGTAGAGTTCATGATTGCGTTTGTGTTCCAGACCTAGAGAAGATCAAGGCCTACATTGATTCCTTCCGCTACGGAGCTCCTCCTCACGCCGGTGGAGGAATAGGTGCCATTCTGAAAGTGTTTTATCTCTCGTAACCTGTGGGTGACGCTGTTTATTTTTCCTCAGGTCTGGAGCGAGTGACCATGCTTTACCTCGGCCTCCATAACATCCGTCAGACCTCCATGTTCCCCCGTGACCCCAAACGCCTGACGCCATGAAGCTACACACCAGCCTTCGGGAAGCGAGACCTTCTGATGATGGTCTTCATGAGAAACTCACCAGTGCTTCGTACTCCAGGTCCTTCGCCGTAACTAATGCAAACGTAAACCTTTGCTAATCACCACGTGCAGACAAAAGCTACTTGTACTGGACACTAGTTTTTTAGTGTTTTTTACTGATCAATGTTCCTCAACTCCCGATGATGTCATAAAGCAATAGTATAATTCTAATAAATAATTTAAATGGCACAAACGTGTGTTTATTTTGAAATGTATAGAGCTTGTTTCACACATTTACACCATTCTTTTCTTACACACACAAGCAAATGTAGTAACATATCTCGCAATATTTGTGTAATTAGGAAAAAAACATTCAGTATATTGTGTGTGTATCTTTTTTTTTTAAACATTCATACTTTTTTACTTAAACTGTTAACTTTTTTGTTGTTTTGCACCGTTTAAAAGGACTTTTAAATCAATGACTTATAGGGGTCTAATCATTTTGTCATTTAATAATATACCGTGCATAAAGTTTTTTTTTATTATTTATGAATTTGTATTTGTTTTTTATGTATAATTTTGATTAGAAAATAAACTAAGGTGTGTGTAAATGCTATATACACTCATACACATTTATGAAACTTGGATTATAATACATGTAAACTATATATGTTTGATGCAAAAATTCATTCACAATGATTGAGGATACAAAAAACTATCAAAAATAAACTTCACCAACAGTTTTAAAATGGTCATGTTTATGTAGTAACTTCATATTAAAACATTGTACATCTGTATGAACTGATAATGAGAGCTTTTCCAGGTGACACCAAGACCCCTAAACCAATCAAAACTCCTTATTTAGTCACATGTTCTTCACATCTTCCATCCGCTAAACTCCCTCTTGTTTAAAAAAGCTGCAAAAACAGACTTTGGGTCTGGTGACCACACGCCTCCTTCTGATGAACTTTGACTTGAGATACATGAGCTGCAAAGAAACGTTTTAAGATAAGTTAACCATAACCAACTCTGCTCAAACTCCACAGGTGCTTTATTTACTCACAGAACCAAGCCACCCCACTTCAAGAACAATGGTGAACATCTGGATCACCATTATGCCAATCTAGATCGACCGATTAGAATAAAGCAGCAGGTTAAGACTCTATAATGGACAAGTCATTCAGAAGCTTTTTTCTCCGTGTATGATTGTGTATAACGGGAAAAGATAAAAGTTACTCACGAGATCCTCAGTTATTCTACAGAGCAAGATCACGACAATCATAATGGCAATGGAAGCGAGAGCGCAGAACACACCGATGCAGATGCAGGACAGCTGGAACACAGCAGCAAAGGAAAGAAACAAGTATTAGATACTTCTGGTATTAGAAACATACCAGAATGTTTAAAATAGAGACGACTTTTTAAAGACAAGACATTGAGGTGGTTTTAGACTAAAAACATTCTCTGACTAGTAAATCATGAGTCTGGCGGGAAAGATGGCGACTCCTACCTTGCTTATTAAACCGAAGATTGACATGGATACGACTGAAATCCCAAAGGAGACAAACAATACATTGTAGTTCAGCTTACTGCAAAAAAAGAAGTGATTTACATTTTTGGAAAGAAAAAAGCTTGAAATGTTCCAAATGTGAAAGCATACGAAAAATGGACACAGACCTTAATGAGATTCCTGTAGTGTAGGCCAAATAAAGGACCTGTGAGGAGCAAATGTTAAACGATAAAGTCAAGTTTTAATCTTTTTTTTTTTTAATGAATAGCTTTTCACAGCGGACTGTCACAAAAATGTACAAAATAAACCATTACAATTGAACTATGAAGAGCGAAGAAGTAGAAAGGGAAACAGTAGCTGGCAAAACAAGACTTTCAAAATTAGGAAGAAGTGAATTCTGACTTTTAAAACACTTACAAAAGCAAACAGAAAAACGATATCCCATGGGTGACCGCTCCTGAAAGAGAGACAGATGTTGATCAATATACAGATGTGCGCACATGAGATTCTGAATGATTGAACTCACTTCATCCATCCATACCAAGCCAAAGCAATGCAAGTCACAAACAACACGGTGCTGTGAAAAGTATTTCATGGTTACTTGAGAAATGCTAAACATTGTAAAGTTGTGTGATGTTTAGACTCACAAAGAAATGAAAAATATTTCATGGTTTTGGGCCACTAGGAGGCGCAGCGGCTCGCTGTGGAAATTGACACAACATCCATCATCTTCCCAAATTAAGTTAATGTTAATATTATTATTATTATTATTATTAATTTATTCTTTTTTTTACTCACACAAATGTGAACACTAAGATGATTGAAACAGAGAAAAACACTTGAGCAGCAACAATAGCATAGACCTAATGTAAAAAAAAAAAAAAAAAACAAGTTAAAAGGTGTGTGGCTGTGTGTATACACTGAAAAAAATATATTTGATTTACAAATACTATTATTATGAAGCAGATTATGATACAGATGTTACAAAAGTAAAGCATACAACTTTGAGCATAAATAAAAACGACAAATAGTGTATACACACATGAGCACACAATTTACATTTGAACTTTAGTATTTACATTTAAATAAAAATAAATTACATTAGTATGTGTTAGTATTAGTATAGCATTAGTATTTGTATATGCATACAGAACATATTTTATATTTTCATGCACAAGCTTTAATTAAAGAGCGTCTGACCTTTATGAATGAAGCCATGTTGTCTTCTGCATCCGAACCTGAAGCACACTCCAAGTCTTCTACAATATATGTACAAAATACATATTATTTTACAGAAACTGGCCGAAAGTGTTAATTGCAATCGAGCATTAAAACATTTATCTCTTTATCCTACATATTTAAACTGAATGAGTAGTTTCTTTTCATTTTAACAGACAGATTTTCCCAGCATTAGCTAAAGACGTACGGTCAGCCAGTGAGGTTTCTGGTTTAAGGGGTGATGCCGTGTCAGCGGGCCGTGGGTGTGTGGCAGGTTCTCCTGGGTCAGAACCAGCCTGATCCGGGATGGGAGGAAGGTTCGGACCCTCTCCCTGCTGCTCTGACCCATTTGCTTCCTTTTCATTTACTTCCTGCTCCGACTCTTCGTACACCGTAGAAAGACCTAATTTTGAGATTTTGGTGGCCTGTGAACCAATAGACAGATCTTAGACAGCTGCCAAATAATTCATATTGCTAAAAGTTCATAACACATTTTATTGCATTTTTATTGAAAGTCAAGTCAACGTTATTTGTAAAAGCACTTGTTAAAAACATTATATTGACCAAAGTGCTTAATATTAAAATAACATTGGCACATAATAAAAAGTACAACAAGCTCTTTTCATACAGCCTACTATTAATTACTTCAAATAATTTCATAGTACAATTATTAATTTCACACTATTAAACTAGATCTTTAAAATAATTTTTAATCAATACAAAGCAGTTTTGGTAGCATAAACAAAGTTACTGCTATCTAAAATTAGGTACTTATTACTTAAGTGAGTTATTTTCACATAAAAGAAAATAACAATTTTGAAAATCAAAAAATCTGTTGCATTTAATCTTGTGTCTGAATCACACTCAAACTTGTATTTTGATTCTCACTTCATTTGATTTCGCTTCACTGTAAAAAAGATCTCCATGTTGCTAAACAACAATTATTTTACAGTTTCAAAAAAGGAACGCAAAAAAGGCTTGGTCTGTTTCTTTTGATGGTCAGCTTTCTTTTGAGAAAACTTAAGGCCAAATCTTACAAATATAAAACCGAATATACGGTAAAGATGAAAAAAGTGCATTTATCTATTGCTGATGAGAAGGGGGGTTTGAGATGTTGTCTGTAGTGAAAACTCTTCTTGTTGAGTCAAACAAGGTCATTTTTTAGATTAAAGCAATGCAAACCTGAGCACGCAGAACAAAGTCACTGGAAACTCCAGCTCCGCTCTGTAGGTCCATAGTTGAAGTCCCCATAGACGCTGTGGAGAAAGCTACGGCCAACATCTTCCACAAATCTGAGTCCGCTCAGAGATTTGCCTGTGACAAACATTAATATAGTCGTCTTGTGCCATCATGGAAAATTCCTTACTCTTTGAATGAATCTGATTGGTGGAATGAGACTGCAAGGTAAGTTTGTGATGGAGTGAAGTTAAGGCATCATGAAACGCTTGGAACATTTCCTATCGTGTTTGAATCCAACCAAGACATGACCAACAAGCCACTATTCTTTGCTTTGACAGGCATTCTGACAGTGGGTAAAAATTAAGGTTAAAAGGAGGCGGCAGTTTAAAAAAAATGCTGTTTAAGTGATGTCTTTACAACAGAGTTGAGGATTAGGAAAGGCCTTCAGCTCTCCCACAGACAAGACAATAATAACAATACTTATATAAATATAAAAACAAAACAAACACATATAAATGACAGAAAACAGGCAATTCAGTTAACCTCAAAGTGATTTACTGTGTAATCAAACTGCCGAAAACATTGTTCTAATAAACACAACACGTTTTTTTACACTACACCAAAACTGTTGTGTATCTCCTAGTTCCAATTTTTTATCCCTGAAGATATTAATGTGCATACCTTAGTTGTGCATTTTTTTTGCAAACGAAATGTTGTCGTTTATTATGGTTTGACAACAGGTGGCGCTGTCGTCAGCCTGACAGTTATTATATACGAAGTCTAATATCTTATACAAATGTATGTTGAAATAATACGCATTTGGTATACAAATTCCATTTGGTATAGAAATGGAATAATGCGTATTTGCGTTTTAAACAGCAATTGTCTTTAACTTTTGTTGTTTTTAATACAACGTAATTGAAATACACTTTCAATAAAATCAGCTACGAAACTGGACTGTTCTTTCTTTTAAAAATATATTTTGCTTTGTTATTCACTAGACTTGGTGATTCACTTATCACGTATATACTCGTTTTTTTGACCTACGTTTTTATCATAGTCTTCATTTTTTCCCCCAATAGTAAATGGATGTCTTTTATTTTGAAATAAACTTAAAGGTCCCGCTACCATTTCCGGAGCTGTCGTCGTCGCAGGTGTCATGTTGTTTACTGGGATTACTTCGGTGTTGCTTTTCTAAACCGAGGACAACTTTGAAGAAATGTAGTTTATTATCTTTGGCGTTCAAGTATTTCTCTAGGCTTGGATCGCATCCGTCGTTGAAACCTTGTGAAACAATCATGTTGAAGGCTGTCATTCTCATCGGCGGTCCTCAAAAAGGCAAGACAACGGATATTGGCTTTTATTTTCTGTATAGTATCAACTGAAAAACAGAAATGTCTTCATATGGTTGACAATGAATTGGTGTGTGTGTGTGTGTGTGTGTGTCTGTCTGTGTTGTTGTTGATCCAGTTTATTGTCATTTCCTTAATGTTGTTCCTAAACGTTAATTTAAAACATAAAGCACTCAAGCAACAGGCTTCATTCTCGCTTATAAACTTAAAGCCAGTTCTCACTTTGTTTGGTTTTCTCTCTTTCTTTGAGTTTTGCTTTCCTAGCCACTGTTCCCTTTCTGCTTGCTCACTGCTCATAGCCAGAATTGTCATAATCATGGCATTAAATTATAATAATGGTTTCATTTATTTCATTCTTTTTGACAATGTACATTTTTGTCAGTACAATCGAACTTGAGCAACTGTTGTCTGTGGTCACGCAGGGACGCGGTTTCGGCCGCTGTCTTTTGAGGTTCCCAAGCCTCTGTTCCCGGTGGCTGGAGTGCCGATGCTTCAGCATCACATTGAGGCTTGTTCTAAGGTAAAACACCATTATAAAAATACCTGGGTTCTTCAAAGCGTTCCATGCTATGTCGTTGAGCTTTGTGTTGCTCTCTCCAACCACAGCTCCCAAACCTGAAGGAGATCTTGCTTATTGGCTTTTACCAGCCCAATGAAGAACTCAACCGCTTCTTATTATGTGCCCAACAAGATTTCTCAGTGTCAATAAGGTAAGTCAAACACACACAGTGACATATAAAGTCATTCTTCATGCGCAGTGTGGGATTCTTCAGGTATCTGCAGGAGTATTCGGCTCTGGGGACCGGCGGAGGCATCTATCATTTCCGAGATCAGATTCTGTTTGGTGGTCCGGAGGCGTTTTTTGTGATGAACGCTGACGTGTGCTCCGAGTTTCCCTTGGCGGAGATGCTGGACTTCCAGAAAGAGCATGGAGACGCTTACAGTTTCATCATCCTTGGCACCACCGTGAGTCTCGCTGCTGTTTTATTCATTTATTTGTACATTATGCACATTCACTGAATCAAACTTGAATAAAAGACATGTACACATTACATTATCGTACATTATATAACTAATGTATTTTGAAAATGTTTTGGGACAGCATTTTTAAAATAAATTTAAGGATTTAAGGAAATTTAAAATTAAAGGATTCATTTTTAATAAATTTGGATAAATGCATTTTGAATACACTGATTGAGTGTTCAGTGAAATATTTTTTTGCTTATAAAAGTATGATTACACTGGTACAAAACAAGTTACATACAAATAATATAAGACAAATAACATAATACAAAATTGAGAGTGAAGAAAAATGCAGAGATGGTGGGAAAATGTGCAAAACACTGTGCATAAAATGACAATAAAATGACAACATCAATAACAATAAAAGCCTCTTACTTACTCTTATAAAAGCTGAACTTTTTTTTTTTTCTGTAATTTGCTTAAGTTTGCTGGAAAAAAAAACGGTATTTTCTGTTGTGAATATTTTAGGCCAACAGGAAACAGTCACTGAACTACGGCTGCATTGTGGAAAACAACCAGACAGACGAGGTTAGTTCCCACATTGTTGCAACTTCTGAGCTGATTTTTTTTTTTTACTTTTAAACCTCATCGTGAAGCCCTACATACTCATTCTCTTTTTCTAGGTTTTGCATTATGTGGAGAAACCCAGCACGTTTGTCAGTGACATCATCAACTGTGGAATTTACCTCTTCACTCCCGACATCTTCCAGCACATCGGAGCGGTTTTCCAGAAGAACCAGCAGGACTTGCTGTTGTGAGTGGGAGAAGAGCTGTCACCTTCATGCACACGTTTATTTCCTCTCTTGGCTCTCTTTCGTCTTCATTGCATTTTTTCCCCATCAACTTTTTGTTTCCTGTCTGTCATCATTCGGTTTCATGTTCACTCATCAGATATTCATACGAGGGGTAAGTTGCATTTGGCCTGAAGCTCTGGATTGGTTTCTGTGTGATTAAGCGTGACATTTGTGGCTTGTAGTGAATGTGTTCTTGTTGAGTTTATTAAGCTTATAATATGCATTTAGGGTTGTAGAATTAGCGTTTAAAAGAATTGTTTCCGATGTCCATTATTATCATTTATATTATCATATTATTCCAAGATGGCATGGAATCAGAATTGATTGTATTTCCTGTGATTTACATGAACATGTTCTGGCTGATAAAGTCGCCCATGTCGGTGTAAGAAGCAGTTTGAATTTGTCCGTCTTTAATAATCATCTGTAAATACAAAGATTAGTTTCGTGTTTAATGTTTAGTTGTAGATTCAGGCTAGTGTCTAGAAATGTCCAGTTTTTATATCTTGCTCATGTATAGATTGTTTTGCTGTATAATGATTGTTGTAGTTGGTTACACGGCCTGACTGTGGCGTGGCGTGTGTTGATCTCAGAGAGGAGCAGGTGAACGGGTGGCAGCGGGCAGAGGTGATCCGACTGGAGCAGGACATCTTCACCGCCATCGCAGGCCAGGGGAAGTTATACGTCTACAAAACCCATCGTTTCTGGAGTCAGATCAAATCAGCAGGGTTGGTTTCCTGGTCACGTGACCAGTCATGTCAGGTCATGGATGTGATTTAGTCTTACGCAGGTTCCTTTATCTGTAATAAATGCATGTGTATATTTGTGTCCAGCTCTGCGATCTACGCTTGCCGCTTGTATCTCAACCAGTATCACAAAACACATCCTGAGATGTTAGCAACAAATAAAGATGGAGGGCCAAAGATTAAAGGTACTTTTTAACAGTGGTGTAAAATACTTGAGTAAATGGACTTCGTTACTTTAAACTTTTTTTTGGCTACTTTGTAAAAATATAAGCAACTTCACTACATTTGAATAGATATTCTTTACATTTATATTGTGTGCGACAAGTTGTCATCTTTTTGTACCGTGGTTAATTTCTTTGGTGGACGAGGCAATATCGCCATCTGCAGGGTGCTGATGGTACTGGATGCTAAGTAAACGTGAATTAGTGGATGCACTTTTTTCCACTTTTGAGTTACTCAAAAGGTTGACTTACTTTTTGACCCTTTTTTATCCATATCTGCCATTTTGGAAAAATTTAATTTCTCTATTTGGAAATACGGTAAAACCTCATAAGTAGTTTCTTGATTTTCACAATTCTTGTTTTTTGAGCCTAAATTCAGTACGAGTAAAATACCTTTTTACAGTTTTTTAGAAATTGGATACTTTACAACTTTTAATCAAGTCTTATTGGAATTAGTGACTTGTAACTTGTAATGGAGACATTTTTACAGTATAGTAACTGTACTTTTACTCAAGTATGGTTTTTGAGGTACGCTTTACACCTCTGCTCTTTACATATATACATATATATATATATATAATATATATATATATATATATATATATATATATATATATATATATATATATATATATTTTCTCTGACTTGATCGATGATTCTAATTACGGAAAAACATTTTTTTACATTTAAGGAGATGTTTATATCCACCCTACTGCCACCATTGACCCAACTGCTGTGGTACGCTCCTTTCTAACGTATAGTATAACTTAGCTGATCTTTAGTCAGGTTAGTTTTTAATTTGACTATTTTTGTCTCTCAGTTAGGCCCAAACGTGTCCATTGGAACAGATGTGACTATTGGAGCAGGAGTTCGTGTACGAGAGTCAATAATCCTCCACGGGGCAACGCTACAGGTTAGTCGGAACCAAAACTTTACTTAACGTCAATATGTGATCCGTCCATCCATCTACACAAAGGTTCTATCTGTCTGTCTGTCTATCCATCCATTCATACATACTGTACATCTAACCATCTACTATACATACAGACATACAGCCGCTAATAATTGCATTACATCCATCCATACGTTCATCATGTTATTCACAAATCTATCCATACTTATTCATTAATTTTCCACCCATTTGTTCCACCCACCTATATTTTCAACATACTTTCATTCCTATTCAAATGTATTGAAAGTGAAACTACAGTAAAATCATTTATATATAGTATGTGCTTTTAATAAATGTTCTTCCATGTCCTTTACATGCATTAACTGCGGTCCACAAATAATTTAGATTCATATTTATATTGTGATAATATTGTTTATGGATTATATTGATATTTTATTTTGTAATATTAGAATTAGCATGCATTTACATGGTCTCTTGACTTCAGTGATGTTTCAATGGTTTATCATTTTTGTTAAACCAATTATTAATAATTTGTCCAAATCTGAATGTTCTTGTGCAGTTAACTTTTAATGCTAATTGATTGTCATGAATGAACACATATGACAACAGCAGATTGTGTCTTCTGCAGGACCACAGCTGTGTGTTGAACAGTATTGTGGGATGGTGCAGCACTATCGGCAAATGGTCCAGAGTTGAAGGAACTCCGAGTGACCCCAACCCCAATGATCCTTACGCCAAGATTGACAGCGAGACCCTCTTCAGAGATGGAAAACTCACTCCCTCCATTACTATCCTGGGTATCGTTGATTTCCTTCTCAGTTTTAAATAGTTTTTCATAGTAGACTATTATGCCTCAAGATATTTCCATTTTGTGGAATCCACATCACTAAGACAGATTATTGCTAATTTAATAATGTTCAATGTTAATGTTAATTAAATATTCTACGTTGTGTTATTAATCACTGAGTTTGTTTCACTAGGTTGTAACGTAACTATCCCACCGGAAGTTATTGTCCTCAACTCCATCGTCCTGCCACATAAGGATCTGAACCGAAGCTTCAAGAACCAGATTATTCTCTAGAGGATGTTTCGTTTTCTGCAGAAAAACAAAACAAAGCGGCAACCACCAAACTATGGGAAACACACATCCAATCGAATTTGTGTTGAGTAATTGTACATATATCAGACATTGGTAAATCTATTTATTTCTTTGTGGATTGACAGTAAAGCACATTTGACAGTTGAAACCGGTCACATCTGATTTCAAACTACTACCAAATGCTGTAAGAAATATTCATTTTATGAAGTTGGTACCAATTACATCTTGTAAAAATATTTATCTTTGTTTCCAGTCAAGACAAGAGTCTGAAAACATTTTGTGGAAGTCTGTTTACAGGGTTTTAGCATTTAATGCATTGAAAAAACACAATACTGTGTATACTGGATACAGAATTAGTTCAGTGCCAAGAATCAAGTATTTTGATGGTTACTGTCAGAATAAAGCAGAGCTGAGTATCATTGTTAATCTTTGAGTAGGTTTTTTTTCTGCTCTAGTTAAAAAAATATTCACAAGTGTGAGCTTGACTTACAATATTTTGTTACTCCTTTTGTTAAAAAAGTAAAACGAATACTAGTACGGAACAGTATATCTTCTATACATAAACAAATATTTTTCTATACAAAATTTCCATGTAGAAAATATATACCGGTATATGTACAGTATAAAAATTGTAGCCACAGAGCACAGAGTCCAAGGTTTTTCTTTAATTTATTTTAATTCTGACAATTCATTTCACTGGTGTCATCTCACCACAATTCAATACTTTAAAAAATATTTTACAATGAAATAATTTGCTCATATTTATTCATTTTTTTAAATAATTATATGTATAGTACAACCAGTTTCATTACAAATTCAAGTACAGTACACAGGACTTGAATTTATTAAATAGATTCATAGAACACAAAAAAAAAAAAGAATTTATTTTGGAGACGTGAAAAACCTTTTCTTCCCAGAGTCGACTTTTGGTTTGTTTCTTTAAAAACAAAAACAGACATGTTAATGCACTCAATAACCGGTTTACAAGTGTAAGCTAAGAACCAAAGCTTACGCGTGACTGAAAGCTCCAAAGTGTTTGATTCGTCCCTTGACTGAGCCATGGGACACACTTTCAGAATACTTGCTCAACTCTGGAGAAGTTAGCGGTTTAAATAGTTTATCTGTAACAAAATCAAAACGCAAAAAAAAAAACTTACTAATTACTGTACAGTTTTGTCTATTGCGTGTCATACTGTACAGTATGCAATAAATGTGCCATTAAAGTGAAGTCATTGACAGATCTATATTGTATTTTTTTTCTTTAATGTGGTGTAGACCACCAAACATTTCAAACGTGGGATCAATGATGTGCATCGCATCTTAATATCTAATACTCATGTGCTACCTGAACCTCTGCTAGTGCTGGGAACTGAACCGTGGCCGTGAGGATCAGCCACAGGATCCGTCTCATCCAAGACACTCTTCCAGTAGTTTGCGGATAAGGAGAGCAACGCCGCCACTACCTGAGAGAACAAGACATTTACCTTCGCCATCTGAAGTGCAACAGGTCAGCAGACAAGACACTGATTTACTTATATTCACTTTGGGTTGGGTGTTTGTGTCCCTCATAATCGTCATGGGACAAGGCTCCAGCATCGCATGTCCGACAATCGTGGGTCCGAACACTCTCGCCAGATTGTTCTGATCCATCTGACACAACGGACTCTGCATGACCCTGAAAGTTGAAATGTAGACGCACGGTGAAATTGAAAGCGATTGAGATGTTGCGTTAATTAATGTTATTATTTATGTATTTAACATATGCTTTGAAATCGAACCCATAACACAAGTGTTGCGAACACAAATTGGAATAACATGCTCAATGACTAATATCAATGAATAGGAAGGCTGCATAAGGTAGAAACCCGGAACCAAACCTCACCTGCAGCATAGCATCACTACTATTATTGTCTTGGAGCTATTCAAAGTGCTAATAGCTTTTGTTCTTGCTTGTTTTACTCCCCTTCTGAGGTCATGCGTGACATTTTCTTTGTTAACTGACTCTTTTTGCTTATTTTTCTCTTATTCTGCATAGCAACTTTGCGTTGGTCTGGAACTAAGAAAAGCTCTATATAAATAAACTTGAACAAACCCAGGAGCTTCAGCACATGATTCACCTTTGTAAGTGCAGCATTATGAAGGCTAAGGTGTCCTTGTTGGGCCGTGGCAGATCTTTAATGGCCTGCAATAACATTTCAGTGCCTTTGTCTTCATCCGCCATTTCTGAAAACCAAAAACAGACAGCATCAGATTTAAATGTGTGAGCAATTGGTCTCATTTAAAAAGATAAACAAATCCCTTTGACTTCTGGCAAGGGTATTGACTTAAGCAAAGAGCAGGAGCTAAACATCCGCGTCATGAAGGACGTTCTCCGTTTAGCATGCCACAGCCATCACGGCCAAGAGAATTAGACACGACGCCGCTCCCCGTGACATCCAATCCAATTTATAATTTAAAAGGGAGGTACTTTTCCCCGCGAGTCATCCTAAATCTACGATGTGGAAAAAAAAGTAATAATATCAGGAACACCCCAACTGCTGCTAAACCTGCCACTTACCCTGCGTTCAACGGCAGCACGCCGAAATTAAAACGCTGAGGAAGACAAGCGCTGGTTTGAGAGATAACATTCCACATTGATTGTTTCCGAGTCATCAGGGAGTTGTCGACTATATCACGGGTAATGGGGAAATAACCATCCGGCCTAAATGAATGAGGCTAGCGCGCTGCCCCGGGCAAACACGAGCATTATACGCGCCTTATCCACCCTTTGCAAAATTTGAATCGTTTTGTGTAATCCAGCCATGTAGACGACAGGCCGCTTACCAGCCCTCCACGCAGTTCTCGTCTAGAATGATTATTAAGTTTAGATGCGGGTCTAGATTTGCGCTTAAGTTTAAAACTTCCAAGATCCTGAACTCCCACCCATAATGAAATACAAAGACAATAAAAATATATAAATGCTAACAGACAAATTACTGCCCTATCTCACCGCTTTCTCTTTTCACACAACCTTGTTATGTGTGAAATAACAATGTGAAACGCCAAAGTGAAAAATGTTCTTCTCACTCTCATTTTATTTTTTGCTCCTAAAATGGAATTGCTATCTAAATAGGGAGAAAAAATAAATAAATAAAACAATTAATATATATTTAAAGACATTATATAGTCGACTCGACTTAATGGGTCGCCGGTTAAAGGGGGTAGAAGATTTATTGGGAGAAATCCTAAAATCCAAATCATATTTTATAATGCAAATGTGTGCTGCTTTTTAGGGGTCCGGGTGAACAGGAGTCAACAGCATGTATAAATAAAATGTTTTTTTTTTTCCATTTCTTTTTCCATTTCTGGGTCTCATTAAGCTAGAGCCAATCCAGCAACTTTGGGCCTGAATGTGGAAAACACAACCTAGATTAGTGTAAACAACTTAGACACTTTTCCAGACTGTAATTCTCCTGCATGCCTCTTCGTGTTCAAACCCCTTACCAGAAGCTTCCATAAACACTCCGTGAAGCTTAAACGTAACAAGGGGCTCCTTTATTTTCCGCAGGAAGTCTTTGAGAAGACCACAGACGGCGTGGATGTCATCGACTTTGTGGAGCATCAGCGGCCCTTTCCCACTCAGATATTTCTCCCTCAGTTCCTTCACCAGTCGCTCTCCTCCTGGAACCCTGTAAATGCCTCTCTACACAAACCAACACACACACACACACACACACACACACACACACACACACACACACACACACACACACACACGAGTGATTAGAAACACGCCCGAGATCAACACACGGTGAGAGAACTTAACTTAATCACATTGCACAATTATGATGGAACGATTTGTTTAAAATTCAGATGAGAATGAATGAAAATTGTGCAAATTGAATAAACGGCAACAATCGTCTGAATTACAGTAAGAGTTTGAAAGGTAATCTTCCTCTTAAAGTTAAAACTAAACGCATGCAGATGAAGAAAGACTACTCTGTATGCAAATTAATGCAAAACTGACAAATGGTGTGTCAAAAGTCAATGGGGGACTTTCAATGATGCAATAACACATGAAGACCCCTACGGCACACCTAGGGCAAAAATCCTTTTAACTGTTTGATTGCACCAAATATAATTATAAGGGTTAGTGGCATACGCAAAGCAGAATGCAAAGAGAATAACAACACAGTTCTTTGTTATGATCACAGGAATTATACTTTCAGTTGAGTAAACCATGCACGAGTACCGTAATTCTGAGAAAAAAGCACACTGGATTTTAAGATGCACCATTAATGAGTGTGTACTTCTTAACCATTTTTGTAAATAGTAACTTGATGTATAACTTCCGTCTACTTTATTCAGTATATTAAATAGATTTAGTTACATTTAGGTATTTTTTTTGCTACTTTGTACTTTTGATACGATTTGTATCAAAAATACAAGCAACTTTTACTCTCTACTTGACTACATTTTTGATTGAGTATCTTTACTCCACTTCATTTGAATTGTACTGTTACTAGGTTGTGCGGAACAAGTCGGCATCTCTTTCTATCGCGGGAGATTTATTGGGCAGACGAGGTGATATTGCCATCTGCAGGGTGCTGAAGATAATGGAAGCTATTTGCTACTTACTTTTTTTTTTAATCCATTTTGTTCTGCCATTTTGAAACAATGAAGTCAAATTTCGATATTAGTAAATACATTTACACTTCGAAAAAAAGAGTTTCTCGTTTTTTACAATTCTTGGTGATTTTTGAGCCTAAAATCAATATGAAAAAATACTCATGTTCTTTTAAAATTATATACTTTACAACTTTTACTCAAATCGTCTTGGAATTGGTGACTTGTAACTTGTATTTATTTTTTTTACAGTAAGGTAAGGAACTCTTTACATCTTTTCTTTTTCAATTATAAGCCACCTTCTTATATTTTGGCATTATAATTTTTTTAAATCTCATTTGGGTTTTCAAATTCGCCTGATAGTGAGTGAAGCAAACACCTCCTCAAGTCCTCGTCTCTCGATCTCACGAACACACTGGACAATCAAAGAAGGAACCCTGGGGTTTGTGATGGGAGCAAACTTCTCCAGAGTTTCCTGAGAAAAACAGAAAAAGTCATTTTTATCAGGCCATCTTCTCATATGATGTTTGAAGCGAGAAGAGAGAACCTCGGTGGGCTGAGATGAACCATGTGCATTAGGGCTGCAGCGCTCGACGCACAGGTTTTTACATCCAGGATGGCTCACGACTCGGCAGTCCCTGCACTTTAAAGCCATCTTTCCGAAGCGGATCCTCTTTCCACACGGAACGCACCTCTCGGGATGGATCACCTGGAATGAACCTTTCAGGCTCAGATTCATGTATTAAAATGTATGAGCGGTCTCCTACTGTTTTCTGCTGGAACACATGCTGTAAAGTTTTATCTACGGTCGGCATGGGGTCTTGAGGGAGCGTGGGCTCGTGGGTGGTCACCTCCATTTCAACCATTTCGGCCTCTGTAACGTCACCTGGCGCCCACACAGAGGTTTGCTCTGAATGGAAGACGCGGGTTAGTTTGAGAAGGTCAAGATGCAGCAATGAAATCGTCTCCTCTGAGGATTTATTTACCAGCAACAGACGGAAAATGTTCATTTCTGACAAGCCTGGATGGATGTTCGGGAGTCTCCTGGGTTATGTCTATTATCATGTGAATCTGACCTCCGCTCTCTGGAGTAGTGACAGACGCCTTCACCACCGTGGTCTCAATTTCCTGAGCACATGCACACAAACATTTCAAAATTCCATTTGAGGCCAATCATCATTTCTGGTGGAACGCAAGACCCTTAGTACCACGACAATTGGTTATCTTTCGTGTCCGCGCTCCTGGCACGAAAAACAAATGTAGTTTCTCAAAGTGCCAAATTGCTTCGTTTCTTTCTCCGTGATCAGTGCCGGCTGAGTGGGAGTGAGACTACGCTCATGAATGAAGACAGACAGGACATGGTCCACTGCTGTTCTCTTCTGAGCAATGTGCTGGTGGGTGTAGACGATACGACAGCGAGCAGCCGACCGAGGGACTGATGAACGATTGAGTTGATGAAAAATGACATCAGACTAACCGACAGTTACAATGCGATGCCTCTATAGGAAGCGAAAAAAAACTAACTTTTTAAAGAAAAAACAACTTTTGCTCTGCGCACTTTAACACTTCCTGAATGCCACTTTAAGATGCTAACGGAAGTCGTTTCATTAGGTAATAAATGAGCAGTAAAATTTTATTAAACAATAAAAAAACATGTTAATTTAATTGACTGTGAAATTAACGAGTCAAAGTGCCTTATTCACACAAGATGCATGGCAAAGTCTACAGCATCTGGCAACGTAATTATCGTGACGTTTATTTGGTGGAATGATTATCGGGATTAGTGTGTGTGTGTGTGTGTGTGTGTGTGTGAGGGGTAATAATAA
Organism: Paedocypris micromegethes; assembly: GCA_028031935.1. Classification (NCBI taxonomy): domain Eukaryota; kingdom Metazoa; phylum Chordata; class Actinopteri; order Cypriniformes; genus Paedocypris; species Paedocypris micromegethes. The sequence continues at coordinate 27,283,347 of CM051494.1, forward strand.
CACCATCAGTGAACTGCAATGAACTGAAAGAAACCTTCTCCGGGGGTCTGGTCCCCAGGATATCTCCAGAACGGCTGATTCTTCCACGCTTCTGCACAGGTAGACCAACAATTGGGCCCAAAGATGAACGCTATGGATCATGCAGAAAAATAAAAACATTGCTTTAGAAGCATACAAAGATACGTAGATAAACAAACACACAGATGGACTGATGTATATATTTAGATAAATATATACAGTGGAATATTCAGATTGAGAGAATTAAAGAAATATAGATATAAATAGACAGAGATGGAGGGATGTTGAGATGGAGAGAATTAGAGACAATGAGAGTGAAAGGAAGAAAGACTGAGAATTAGTGTTTGAGTGAAAGTGAGAGATTGAGAAAATGGAAAGTTGTTGAGAAGATAGATGGACAGATGGATGTGTGCGTGTAAAAATTGACCCACTCGTCTCTCTCGGGGTCTCGACTTCAGCGGCTTCACAAATGCAGTGTTGTCCAAGTCCTACAAATAATTCACAAACCATTTCGAACATTTCAAATCTTTATTAACCATGAATCGTGTCTGACAAATCATAAATCTCAAACAACGATACTAAATGCGAAATGTGATACTCCACCAAATCATCATCGGTCCTGTCATAACTAATGTCAGAGTGGGACAGGAAAGACGACTCATCAATCACGGATAACCTGATATGAGGACACATGGAGGAAAATTGCTTTTTTTTTTGTCAGGAAAACGAATCAGGCCGAGAACTAAAAAGAGTGACTTGGTGTTTACCGCTTTCCTTTGTGCTGTGGGACGGCAGTTCCTTTGTGAGTGAGGCTGGTCAGCACTGACCTCTGCTCGTCATTGAGGCAAGCGGTCGACTTACTGTCATGCACAAGCACGTCACATATCAACTGCATCTGCCGTTCCTGTCGAGCACATTAATGAGCAAAACGACATTGTGAGGACCAGTGATAAACTCTCGCATGGTCAATAAACCACACAGAGGTTGGCTTTTACAACCTCGCTGTGCACATTATCTCATGACCTACTTGGACAGTGTTAAGGAGTAGCAGCAGCGCATCGTGGTGATAAAATGAATCTCTATGACAATATCATTTCCCAACTAACCAAGCACTGGTAGTCTGCTTCTGCTTTGTTTCGCTTCTTGATCTCCACGTCCAGCTGGTTACGGGCGTGTTTGAGCCTGATCTCCAGAGCAGCTCGGGCCACATCCGACTTCACCAGGAGCTCCTTGTGCTTTTTCAGCTCCTGCTCGGTGTGCAGCCATTTTTTACGACTAGCTTCGAAGATCTTTAGCACTTTGATAAACTCTGGCAGACAAAAGACAGGAACGAAAGGAATCATTATATAGGAAAAAATATGTTTCTCTTTCTCACAAACACAAACAAACACAGAACCTCTCTCTCTCTCACACACACACACACACACACACACACACACACACACACACACACACACCGTTAGATTTAAAACAAGCATTCAACGTGCTTTACATAAATAACATTCTCCTAAGATAACGCATTATTATCGTGAATATAAAATATTAAAAACCAAATAAAGAAACAATAAGAAAACGACAAATTTTGATCAAAAATAGCATCTCTATGGAATACATTAAAAATGCATTATAAACAGGACAGTTGTGCATTTGAGTATGTTTTATAATTAGCTTGAGCACAATATTGTGCTAAGAAATGTGTGACCTTTAGAATAATAAAAAAAAAACAAGTCAACTGAGATGGATTTTCCGTTTTTTAAATGAATTTGTCCTCACAAAACAACACAATGTGTGTGCCACTGAGCAAACAAATATACTAAAGTAAACCAGGAAATTGAAGCCGTACCCAGTTCACAGCTCGTAGTATTTTCGATAACCAATCTTTGCAAACACAAACCGAGAAGTTCAGTAACAAACGGATCCCCCATACTCGCTTGCGCGCGCACCCGCGTGGGTCACACGCACTTATGCAGCCGGCGCCGTCACGTGACGTGATCTTTACATGGCGGGTTTTTTGAACGAAACGACACTTGCACGTGACAGTCGAGTTTCAGAAGGACGCGGATCATTTCTACTTCACACACTTCACATCGACGTCCAAAGCCGATGCTGAACACCGAAAAGCCACAGCAGAAACATCAGTCACCGACAGCAGTAGTTGCAGGACGTCGCCGTCCATTAGCGTCTTGAGGTAAATTGAAAATTCACGAATCTAATATTTTCTGAAATTAACGATTCGTTCAGCTATTTGGTTACTTCTTAGCAATTCGGTTTATAGAGTTTCCCCAAACACATCATTTCGCATGTGCTGTTCAAAATGTATTTATAGCTTATCTACTTTTAATTATGAATATATTTTTTGTACATTTCATATATATATTTTTTCCGATGCCTTTTAACATGTGTTTTATTTTTAAACTGAATATCCTGTATTTGGTCAGCGTTTTTTCGTCGTCGCGGCCAGTAGAGGGCAGTCGAGGTGTTTTCTTCTGGTCACTAAGCAAGTCGTAGCTTCAGCCATCAAGACTTGTGAGAGTTTTCCAGTGATTAAGGTCGTGTTTGAGCAGAGCTTTGTTCTGTTTGCTGGATTGTGCGTTGTTCAGTAGAAAATAAGTTCTCTGTGGTCTTTTGGTTTGAGTCTTCGCTGCAAATGTCCCTAAACGCACATAATGGGTTCAGTTGCTACTGGAGTCGCTTTAATTTAACACCCCCAAAATCTTATTACAGTCATTTTTACCCCGCTGCTTTGAGCATTGGAGATCAAGAGCGGTTATGTTTGTCTCCGGTGAATTCAATTTTGTTGGGCATAAAAGACTTACAAACACCAGGCCTTCCCTTGTTTTTTAAAGTTTAACCTGATTGTGGTGCTTCGGTCAATGATTTTTAGAGCATTGAATTAACATTTTTAGTGTTTTCTTTAAAAGTCTTGGGGTTGCGATGTTCCTTTTGGCGATGATTCGTTTCTTTTTTCAACAATGCAATTTTACTCTCTCACTTGCCCTCCTTACCTCTCTGAACTTGTTTGCGCGCGCGCACACACGTACACGCACGCACGCACGCACAATGATTGTGAGCCCCATGCAATCTCAAATCTGCTTTTCCCTGTGGGTGTGGAGGTATTTGCATTGTTTCTAAACCCTGAAACCAATCATTTTCTGTCTAATGCGTGTGGATTGCCAGTTAACTGCGTTAATCTGCAGACAATATATAAGAAACTAATTTGTTGCATAAACAATTGTGGCGTGCAGTTCTTCTCTGATAATTGTATTTGTATGTCTGCCAGTTATTAAAATGTATTGTTTCCACGGGGGACTGTGTGTGTTGTGTGTCTGCTCAAATGTGTGTTTATTCATTCCTCCATTAATTTATCTGATCTGGTCTGTCCTTTTTTGGGTCGCAGGGAGCTAGAACCAATCACAGCAACTCTGGGTCTGAGATGGGATTGGTGGCCAGCAAATCACAGAGCAACACACACAAACAATTGTTCTCGACTGTATATTGTCATCTGTAATGAAATAATACATTATAATATTATTAACCACCTCCTCACTGTAAATGATCCAGCAGACAAATTCAAATTGAGAATATATTTGTACAGCAAAGTAAAAATAAACTTGTATAATATCTTGATTTTTATATACAAAACCTATTGTTTGTCAATACTGTAGTCTGATTTGAATATCATATTTGCACTGCCTTATTATGAAGCCATTTTCCTGGCTGAGAATATACATACCTCAGCAGAAGAGATGCTAATCTGAGAAGTGTGAAATGGTATGATAGTTGTCCCTACTTGGTAAACATGGTTCTGCTAAATTTCTGCCTATTTCTTTCATTAAGTTTGTTGTCTGACGGTGCTTCCTGGTAAAAGTGTAAGAAGCAAACGACTGTTAACGAAGGAATGATGAGAATGAAGATGGACAAACGATGATCCAGGGTTGGTCAGGTTCACATTCATCCCAGCATTCATCAGCCAAGTCCACATTCTGTCTGCTGCCCTTGACTCAACATCCCGAAACAATCAGTATTCATGAATATGATTTTCATTCTAAACCACTTATGGAAAAAAAAAAGTCAATGAGGTTCTGGGATTGCTATTTTTATTTCTAAATATATTGAGAGTGAGCGTGCGCGCGCACACACACACACACACACGCACACACACACACAAAGCAAACAGTCGAATTAAATGTTCATAATCAGTTGTTTGTTGAACTGGTCCCTGGATTTATTCTTGCACCCTCTCGGATGTTGATATCTGCAGCAGGTACGGTGCATTTGTTAAGCTCTTATGAGGATGAGCACGGAATAAACAAGGAATATTCACGCATGATTTCCCCCCTCAACTCCACTGGGACCCATTATCAGTGGTGCTGATGCAAGAAATAGATTGAATGCTGAAAATAATATCCCTGAATAATTAATCAGATGGGTTTTAAATGCACAGTAAACAGGGTGGCTTCTCTATGTGGCAAAATCCTTTTTTTTTATCTTCATTTTTTTTTAACTAGTTTAAGCCAAACTCAATTTATGTCTGAAACCGGAGAGAGATCTAGGTGATGGTATTAGATTTAAATCCTTGTTTGCAGCGGCAAACACCCATGCTAAACTGATAAGGCTATAAAATCCTATCTCCAGTGCAAAAGGTCAAAGGTTGGCTGGATCAGCTTGGTTTCAGTGAGTGCTGAATGTGACAACAAATCTTGCTTTATCTCCCGATCTTCTAATAGGACATTTGAGTGTCGTTCGATGTGCATACACTCAGATCTGAGTAAATATCGGATCCCCAAGTGTACTTGAGCATTTGTGATCACTTAACAGTTCTGGTGATGACTAAAGCCTTTCAGACTCATTAGTCTCAGCATGATTTAGAGATGGTAAATGCATCCGCTTCGGGGAAAAATCGGCACAGAGGGAAATAAAATGACAACGTTTAGCAGCATCCTCTTTCTCGCACATTTAGATGGGTTTATTTTGTTGGTTGTTTGAGAAATTACAAATGTCAGAAACTGACCTTTCCAGTGACATTCCAGTTTCAGATAGTATCAAAGCGAGTGGCTGCAGCCAATGAGGCGGAAACATCGGCTGCTTTACTTTGAAGAGCCGCGTCTCTTTTGAAGAGATTCTGAATATACAGAACAGCAGATAAGACGCACTATTCCAGTTTAATATGATCCAATGCTGTTTCTGTTACTGTCAGATATGATGTGATGAGCGGTAAAGTAAAACAACACTGCTCTGTTTTGTGAGGTTTCTTCAGACTTGCGGCTTTAACGGCAAATGTTTCATTTGGCCTTGTCACTCAAATGTGGAATTTTACACGCTACACAACTTCAGCTTTTTTTCTTTAAAGAAATGTCTCTCTGTGACAAATAAAGACTCTGTCTGTCCATCTGTCCAATCCTCTTTCTGTTTCTGTATTCCTTTGTCAAACTGTCTGTCTTTATGTCTGGCATTTGCACATCCATCCATCTTTTCATCCATTAGGCATCATTTTACATATGAGCAGAAAACGGCCAAGGAAGACATTTGTTTTGTTATTTACTTTAATCCAAATTTATCACATTACAATTCATTTTAAAGTAATCAGCACACACTATTTTAGTGATAAAGCTGTTTTAGTAACTTAATTTTTGCACTAGTAAATAACTATTTGATTCATCACTTGCATTTATGTAGATTGTGCAAGTGAAAAGTTTCCCACTGCGAATCTGCAACATTTACAGTGATGGAAAGTAAGAAAAGACAGAAACAAAGGATTTTAGTGCAAGGCATTTCCATTAGCTACAATTACTGTAATTTGTCCTAAAGTTATTTTGGATGATTAATTTGAAGTAAAATTTTGGATGGTTTGCACATTGTGTAATGGCATTCTTGGCAGAGCACTGTATAATTTGAGTTATTTGACTCTGGTGTGGTTTTCTGTTTTGCCATTTTGAACAGAACAACCTTTTGCTACTATTCACTTAAACTGTCAAATGACTTTCAAGCATGAAATGAATCTGGTACATCTCACTGGAGGAATTATTTGATATTTTTATTCTTTCCTGTCTCATCCCATTGTTCCTCTGGGATGGATCTCATGAGACGAACCGTTTTGATTGGCTGAAACAATGCGTGGTAAAACATGGAAAGGCAGACCATGCTGCATAAATAAGGCGAGAACATTCCGCAGACATCAGATGAATGTAAATCTTGTGAGAAAGCAATTCTCTCAATGCCACTGTGATGTTTGACTGAATATGATTTTAGCAGCTACTTTTCAGAAAAACGCTTGTTATATTTTATAGAATTATGAGATATCATTTATAGGAATCAGGACGATTCACTTTTTCACATAACATTTTTTTTGACTACTGAATTACTGGCTGTTTTGTTTCAGTGTTTTCGCATTTCACATGTATGTACGCTACAGTGAAATAAAAGTGCTGTAAACAAACTAATAAGTGTGTAACAAAACTGTAAATAACAACATTTTGTAAAAATAACAAAATTACAAAAAATTACATCAAAACAAAACAAAAATAAATCATAAGTAGCAGAATTTAAAAGACAAGAGAATTTTACATTCAATTTGAGACCTGGTCAGAATCAGAATCAGAAGCCTTTATTGTTATTAGTACAAATGTAAACAAAAAATCAAAAGTAGCAGGTACAGTATAAAGATTTTGTATGAGATGGAGGCAGAACTGTATTGCACAGGAATACAATGAATAGAAAAAGTATGTGTGTGAATGAAGGAAGAACTGTATTGCACATATTACCCATATCGTTGTTGGTCAGGGTCTTTCTGTGAACAATGTTCTTTGTGATTGGTTGACGACCAATTCAGAGCCAGTGTTTCTGCTCTTTGCTCTTTGTGACCCAGAAATATGAAGCAAAAAAATCAATGAATGGAAGGCTATGGAAAAATAAAAACATTTATAAAATGATGAATTGCATTGTTGTGTGTACTAAGATCATGACCATTTCATAAATTTCAAGTATGTTGTCAATTCCATAATCACCATCTTGAGGTTTTTGATTGCATAATAAGTGAAAACGTTTCAGGACTGGAATAAAGGGAAAGGTTTGTGCACTTCTGTAACTCTTACTTTAAAACTTGTAAGTTTGTTTTCTTATTTTCTTGACTTCTTGCCGCACTAAGGAAGACATCATGTTGGTGACTGGCATGGGCCTATTAATTAGTGGAGTTTCATTAATCCGTGGAGTTAATTACCCCAGGAGCATGATTTGTGGGCTTATCTGGAGAGATAAGGAGTTAAGTATGATGATAGTTCTGCTTATCCCTGCTATGGGTAAATGTAATTACTACAGTATAGTGTAAAGGGAACATTGGCAAATTGTCTCAGATTAAAAAATCATTATCGTTCTCCAATGAACATGCAGCCTGGTCTCCTGGTTTATTATGAAAACAATGTAGCAATTTGGCATAAACCGAGACGGGAGATTACAGCTAGCAATTAAAATTAATTCTTTTACGACAGCTTTTATTTGAAATGAGCATAATGTCATGGGCTGTCAACAGCATGACGAGGGCTTCACACGAGTTCAACACAGGTATTAATGACTTTATATTTTGGCTCTTTAGCACGAAGGATAAAGGCTCCAATTAAATGTCCGCCAGTGCCGTACCAGTTCAAACATGTGCTCCGCATTGTTCATTTCCTTCTTTCTGCAGATTGTTATCCCAGGCTCATGCTCTGATCTCTCAGATATTAGTACCATGCTGGCCTCGTTCTTTTCTTCCCGCTGTACATATATTTTGGGATTTGATTTGGCCGTATGTGAAGTAGAAAAGGAAATTCATTTCCAAGGATTGGCCACACCACAGCGAAACGAGACTTTGGCTAAGAATGGAAATGGTTTGGCAGCACAGCAATTAGAATCAGCTTTGATTTTTCTCTTTGGGTTCATGATGAAAGCTGGCACTTTTATGCAATCATATCTCAAAGCCATTTCTAATGAACGCTTCACTAATGCATAGAGCCCTGCTGCTGATGTCACTCATGCATTTATCCTAATGCAAACAAATGTGATCCTCACAAGGCCAAATTGGCCCATTGCTATTTCCGTGTTTTGAATTGTATTTTTCTTACCACTAATATTGATATCATTGTAATAGGATAAGTTGATTATTTTTTATTATTAAAATGTATTTACTATTATTTATTATTTTTATAGTTTACTTTTAGTTTGCACAGATTTTTTTTATGTACAGTTTTTTTTCTGTGGCTTTGTCACTGTTTTTTGCAACACTAAAGTTTGTTCAGATTCCAGAAAAGGCATGAAATGGCTTTATTCTGATTTGAGTCATTTAGTATGCATGACGCATTAAAACACACACACACACACACACACACACACACACACAGAGAGAGCTAGTGGAGTGTTTGTTTATTTAAAATAGTTTATTCCAAATAAATTCTGATGTGGTGTTGGAGCTTTGAATGTTTATGAAACATTGCATGAGAAAAAAGGTTGCGTACTCGTGAAAGAAAGTACGTACCTTATGTACAATTTATCAATTATTGATAATATTTAATAATCATATGCTGTATAATCTTGGAGTATGAAATGAAAACAATAGATATATAGATAGATCGATGGATAGATAGGAAAAATATGAATGAAAATATTCCTGGTTTAGAATAAAATTACCTCTCTTTTTCGATATTGTAACTTTCTTTCTAAACTCTTGTGTTTGTAGTGCTTAATCTTTTTTCGTTAGTAATGTTAAAGTAGTGCATCTGACGAAAGCTGAAAGCAAAATCTGCTTGTCTATAGTGTGTAGCTGTGTTGTCAATCTGCGAGAAGATTTGGATCAATTTCTACTATGTGTGCTATTCTGACTTTAGCACGGCTCCCATTAAATGTTTACTTCACCTCAAATCATAAAGGAGAGAAGTGCAGCCACAACCGACAAAGGATTTAGCACCGAGAGCAGGAAAGCTATAGCATTCTGAAACAATCTCAGCAGTGGAAATGGAAGCAGATTGGTCCTTCTGTGGCTGAATTGATTTGTCATGGATGGTGTAAAGGAAAAGTTCCTTTTCTTAAGATCTTGTATAAGATGAACCACCTTCAGGTCAGATTCTGTGGACACCTACGTTTTTATAAACGGCTACAATCATCTTCATCTGTTGAGTGCTTTTATTTTTTATTTTATTTGTTTTATCGTCTTTCCTTTCACAAGATAATGTTGTTTGATTTTTGAAGACGTGACATTTTCAGAGTTTTGGTCTGTCACATAAAATGTATATATTAGTATAGTAATGTACATGTATACATTTATTGATCATTTTTTTTGCATTACAGATCCGTTTTATCTTCTTCATGGCGAGGCAATATACGTCACACATTCTTAAATTTAACCCATGACTTTCTTCAGTAGAGATACACATTTAACATATAAACATCATTACATATGAGCGCCGAATGAGCTACAGGAAAGTTTTAAGTCCTTTAAATATGCTTTAACATAATTTTTTATTCTATTCTTGGAAAAAAAAACCTAGTATGTTTTACAATGTGATAAAACTTTGAAACTCCTGTACATTTTCCCATGTAAATCATACATGTTTTACCCAGTTCTGCTTCGGGAGATGTTCAGGTTTTGGACCAACAGAACACAAGATTTATGCTGCGTGTGGAAGTGTCAGGTAGAAAGACCTGTGTTGCTTTGACTGTTCTTAAATCTGTGCCAGTGGGAATGACATCACGCTCGCTGTCTTCCTGTGTGGGAGGCGGCCGGGGGGCACCAAGTTTCAGACTTCAAAGATGATCATTGTCATCTGAGCTGGATATTACCTGAGGGCGAAAGTTCTGAAGAACGTATATTGGTGCATCTTTGTGAGTTTGGTTCTCAACTGATTCCAATGCCCACACTTCTCATCTTGCCTACGCATCCTAGATCTTGTCATCGGTTCTCTTAACTATTGTTTTTCTGTCACTAAAGTGTCAGTAGAGTGACAGTCATGTTGTTGATCAAGGATGTACCTGTTATGTGTGTGAGGATCAATTTAGGCTCATCATGAAGTACAGTAGACTTCAGCTTCACCCCGAATCGATCGGTGCCAGTTTCTTACAACGTTATAATTTTAACAAGACAGAAATGTTATAATGATAGGTAGAGGATTGTTTAGACGTCCGTGTCCTTATGGTACTGAGAAACAGGTATGGATATAATACACATTTAACAGAATTTCTACTGCTAAAAGCTAAAGATACGGCTGCATTTTTAACGTCTACTGCAATTACAGAATGCATTAGATATTCTCAGAAGGTTTTGGAGAGTTGCCCTCATAAAGAATATTGCATCCACCGTTTTAAAGTCTCTTTGATGGGGTTTAAAAGCTTATTCACTGTACAAAGACCACGAAATGTCCTAACTGAAGCTCACACCCACTTCCTCTTGGCTCAATAGTGAATTTTCAAAATGAGAAAGTTGGTTGATGAGACTTCATTGAGATCAATTTACTAATGGATCTCCAGATGATGGTGTCAATTGACGTTTCAACTAAATGACCAAAGATTCAACGAAAGGATGTGCTCCACCTCCGATACTCATAAAAGGCTTTGCATCAATCTAGCTGTATTGTTCGGCAAGTCTTTCAGAAGGAACTCGGTCCAGATGGCACATGCACGGCTTAGTGGGTCAGACAAAGAACTCGCAGAAGAACCAAGGCATGTAGACGTCAGCACAACTGATGTCCGAGAGCACCAGAATCCAACTCTACGATATTTCACAAACACAACCTCTCTTCATGGAATTTCATACGTACTCAACCCAAGCCTTGGCTCCATCAGACGCTTTCTCTGGCTATTCTTCATGATGACATCAGTTGGCTTCCTTCTACATCACACCTTCACATCTGTGACTTTTTATTTTGAGTTCCATCACGTCACGCAAATAGTGGACGATGGAAGAGCGGAAATTATCTTCCCTGCCGTTACGCTGTGCAACTTGAATCCAGCCCGAATTTCCACTCTCACAGCCTGTGATGTGAAGCATCTTGAAGCGGTGTGGACCTTCCCGGTGGAAACCAGGCCTGCTAACTACTCTGAGGAAATCAACATTACCCACCACAACCTGTGCAAGTTTGACTGGCAGGAATTATATGATCGAGCGGCTCACAGCCTCTGGGATATGGTGAAATCTTGTCGTTTTAAGGGGCTGCACTGCACCACCGAAGACTTTGAATCAGTAAGTAATCCATGGCTCTTGCCTTTGAACTTTAATCCATTCAGCTTCCTAGCCGTAGGCCAGTATTGTCTCCAAGAGGTGTCTAGGAACCTACTTATATGCATATAAACTTCTCTCTACTGAAGAATCAAACTTTGCAAAATGGGTTATGACGTGAATAGATTAAGATGAGATTTTTTTTTCTTCGTTTGGTAGGTCATCTTCTAAGGCCTTTGCAGAAGCAGTGTGAAATTAGAATAGAACTATCATGTGAACACCTTGTCTTCTACTCCTTTTAACCATCTCAAAACTAACCTGACTTCAAAGCTTGAAAGGGATTCTGTTTGAAGTCATTTCCTTTTTTTAGAAGCACTAAAGGTTGAAGACCACCTGACTAGTAGTCAAGTAAAACAGACAACTCAAAAACCAAAGCAAGAAATCAACCCAGGAAGCCATAATTTGGTTTGGCGTACTGTGCCTGAATTCCCCTCACGTTTTTCATCTAAATAAGTGAATGTTTGCATGTCTAGTCTGTTCAAATGAATGCGGTTGGTAGAATATCAAAACGTTCTTGTGTGGTATATTATAAATACTGTAGTGTGCGTGTGTGTTTAAAATACGCACATTAAAATATTTATAACATTTAAATAATCTTTATCTGTCTTCATCTTTATTCAAATTTTGCAATTTGCCAATGATTTCACAGCGTTTGGTGTGTAACATACTTTATGTATTCTTAAAAAAGGCAACTACATGCTTTTTTTTTTTTTGATTAATTGTATTGTTTACATTCTGCATTAAAGGAGATTTCTGAATTATGAAGAGTTTATTTGAAACAGACACAATAAAAGTTGGTTTTATTAGAAAGCAGAACCATTTTTTTATTAGTGTAATTTTTTTCTTCCTTTTTTTTCCGGTTGAACAAAAAGGCTTGGGAGCAATATTTGTAAACACATCTCAAAATAGCCCTGTTATTAATATATGACAGACATCAGGAAATTCCCATGAGGGAGGTTGGAACAAGGGCAGCTGCACGGGCAAAATAAATATATAATGTGCCATTTTCTCAATCATCGCTTTACACTTTATTAAAGCAAAGAAGGCATTGAGTTCATGGGGTAAATACAGTTTATATAGAAAGAATAGTAATGCTGTGCTGGAGAACATTTTTATTTTAATTATTAAATAATCACTTTTATACCAAAAGACAATAATAAAAGAACTTGAAAAATAACAAGACGTTTTATAATAAACAAATAATGTATTTATGACAATGTGCAATTAGAGTAAATATTTCAAAAAGCATACATGCAAATTACATTGATTAATAATTGAAAAAACAAATTCCACAAATTTGTAATTGTAATATTTTTTTCAGTGATTATATTAGTTACGTTTGTAAATTTGCTTTGGATGATCTATGCAATACATTTTTTTTAGCCTTGGCAGGTCGCACGCATGGCTATTTTATCCCTGAACAAGGCACTTAACACAAGAAGGCTGCTGTGGTTCTCGTCTGAACTTAAGCGGCAGTTTTATGCATCTTGTAAATTTAATGCTAACATGTGATAAGATATTTTCATTTATAGTATAAAATATTCCATCCACCCTCCCAAGAACCCAAGAATTTTTATTTCCTTTTATTTGCTCCTGCTCCCGTGACTCAGAAATGGAACAAGGATACATGGATTTCCTTAAATATTTGACAGCATTTATATACTGCACATGTAAAGTTAGCAGTTAGCCTCGCAACTCCTGGTTATTGTGTTTGGTTCAAACACTTTTAAATCTAGAACTAAAAATTAAGAAGTAGACTTGCTTCAAATTTTTCAAAAGTGTGAAGGTTTTACAGTAAAGTTCCCTGCTTTTCAGCATGTGTTTTCAGACAGTTGTTTAAAAGAAAAAGAAAAAGAACTCCCATGTCTAAATGTGATTGTCAGGGATTGTCAAGAGTTTGGTGTTTTCTACTAATAGCCCAAAGACGAATTCCTGTGTTCTAAATGGATTATCTGTTTGTTTTACATTCTTCTGTATTGTTGGCATGTTTTGCCCAGGAGGAACAGATGAGGCAGAGCATGTTGATGTGGACGCTTCCCTTGTTCCGAGTCCAGTGGGGATACATTTGTTTTGTCTGACCCACGACCTCATACACGAGTAATTGGTCTCCAGCTTATTTATTGTCGTGCTGCAGTACATCTGGTGAATCTTTAAATATTTTATTTATTTTTCATTATTTAATTTTTTTTCTCCTACATTTTACCTGAACATTTTTGTCATTGAATATACATTTTTTGGACTAAAGCGTCTGACGTTTGTTTGTTTTCATTTCATATTTTTTAGATTATTGTTGTTGTTTTTAAATTGTTTCAAATTAAATGTAAACAATTACTCCATTTAGCGTTTTCTTAAAAGTAAATAATGTTGCAGCACAAAAGCAACCCTGAGAATCAAATCCACCAATTGTTTTATTTTCTTTTGTATTAATTGTAAAAATCAGTCCATGTCTTCTGGGTCACGGGGAGCAGGAGCCAATCCTAGCAACTCTGGACCTGAAGAGGTGATACACACACTGGATTAGTGCTCAACCAATCACAAAACAGAACACACAGACTGCTCTGCATTTAAGCCATCCAGTTACACACAAACCCGGAGCCGTGGGATGCCACGGTGGTAGATCTAACTCCCTACACTGGACCACAACTGTCACTTGTGCCGTTTCTTTCTGCCTTTGAACATCAGGAAACAACAAATTAGTTACAAATGGAAGTTTGCTTCTGGTGCTTTGAAGTTCCAGATATCCCTAGGCTTGTTTTTGTACAAGCCTTTCAATATTAGCTCTAGTTCAGCATCATGTCGTCCATCCTGTCATTATAAAAGTGTCCTAACATTCGCCATTTAAACCATTGAGGAGATAAACTGATCCCGCATTCTGACTGGGTCTCGCTTTCCGCTTTACAGCCTCTGTGTGTGTGTGTGTGTTTTTAGAATCTGTAAATAAAAGTAGAATGGATACATTCACCATGTTGTCATGCAGGGAAACATTCTTATTATTTGATTCACAAATATCCATGGCAACCATAATTTTGCAGGTACCAACCATTCCAGGCTGGTAATTGCTTCAAACGGATGCATACTTTTTCCAAATTAACCTTTATCAAAACCTTGAGATGTATTAATCTTCTGATTTGTCTCCATTAGTGTGACTCCTCAAAGTCGCTCTGATTTATGGAGGTGTCGACCGGGTGGCTCCAGACATCATCTCATGAAACGGGCCCCTGAATGTCATCATTTCATCCTCTCGGTTGCAGAACAAATGCCCCTCTGTGACAGCGCCTGAGCTATCGACGTAAGATTGCTTCAGAATCCCCTGACGTGGCGCCAGTTTCGTTGTATTTTCTGGACATTTGTTCCTCTTTCTGTCAGGCTAAAAATGTTTCTCCGTCAGTGGAAATTAAACCACAGAGATGCACTTTATCAAAGAGATTGAGCTGGGATGGAGTGATTTGTCTCGCTGTAACCTGCACTTTGTATTCGTCAATCCGCCTGTTGGTCCGCGTCGTGGATTCTCACGGTTCAGTGGTTAAAAGGATAATGCATTGGAAATTGAATATTTGTGATTACATTTACTTGTTTCTAATTGGGGCTTTCAAGCTCCTACAAAGAATCAAAAGTCACATTTAAATATCAATAAGAAGAATTGTCACTCTGTGTGTGACCGTATCGGAATCAAGCGGTGTCCTTGGCTTTTTCCTCATGAACGCTATTGTCTCTGAACATAATTCACACCATTTCAGCTGCTCTTTTAATGCTTTTCTTGTCATTTGAAATATGCTCTTTTTACCGAAAGTGGCAATTTAAATTTGTCAGAAACGGCATAATTTTTGTTCCATTTAAACTGACTTTAGAAAATAGAATAATGGCTGGGAAGTTTTGTTAAATAGAACATTCTAGAGAACGGACTAATCTAGTGAGATGTTTAGAGTGTCTAAAATTGCCTTTCTAAATGCATTAAAGCATTTAGGTGATTAGACAAATTCTTGTGAATTTACACAGTTTATTGCCTGAGCACTGAAGTGAAGTTACTGAGATATAATAATCCATTTTGACATGATGAAGCCACAGACTACAGTTCAATAAGTGAACTGAACTGTTTGTGTCACTTATTAACATTCCTAAACAAAGTGCATTTGTTTGAATTACATTCATTTTTTTTTTTTTTTTAAATTTTAACAACAAATAGAACTTTGTCTCCATTAGAACGGCACCTCTAATAGAGCGCCACCACGACGAAAGACTTATAAATGGCAAAATAGACCGCCATGGCATTCTATTAGAGGTTTTACAGTGTGTGTATATACAATATAAATAAAATTGTTTTGTTTTCTAGCTGTCTTTGTGATTTCATCGTAATTTCACCGGAAAAATGAATACATTGTCCCAATTAAGGTGTGTTAAAAAAGTGGTCAATTTTATCCAGTAAGCATTTACAGATTTAATAAGATGATTTTTGTGCGTGGGCTTTATTGTAGAAAGTGTCTGTCCTCTAGCTGTTAGAAGGGCTGGGTCAGCCTTCTGTGCTCCTGACTGACAGTAAACATCAATGATGCTGGAAACCACTTCACAAAGCACTTGCTCTGACCGTCAGGGCACACGGGCTTTGGAACGTCAGATTATCTCCACAGACATGCAGTATACAGAAAGAAAACCTCCTAGCTGCCAATTTTGTTTTATCAAAACACCATTTTCATCAGCTTGTGATGTGTAATTGCTTCTTTCTGGTCACACAGCATCCCTTCCCCTTTCTCTCCTTTCATTTCCCCCTAAAGCTCTGCTAGACGCACTGAGCTTTATGCTTCTCACAGAAGGCTCTCTGTTTCAACTAAATTAGCATTTTTCTCCCCAGTCGATTGGAAGGAAATGCTACTCACTTTTGATAAAAAAAAATCCCCAAGCATGTTGTTTATCAGAGGAAGCTATCACTGTGTTTGACACTCGAACACACCTCGTCTCTGCCCGGCTTCCCCTGCGCCGCTCTCGCTTTGTTTAACATACTGAACTGATTTTCCTCTCCAGCTATTTCTTCGTCTTTCGTTAAATTTTCATCAATGGGCTGAGCCAACAGCAGTCATTTTATCACCATTAAGAGCCTCCTTAAGTAATTACAATCAAATAACTGTCTCTGGTCTCCTTGCCTCCTTATCCCAGATTTGCCATTATTATTATTATTATTATTATTATTATTATTATTATTATTATTATTATTATTATTATTATTATTATTATTATTAAAGACCGATTCCATTGGACCTTTTTTCCTGCTCTTTTTGGTTGTGACTCTAGAGCTGTTTGTTAACCACGAGGTGTCGAGATGGGGATTTAATTTGCTGAAATGACTGGCTAATAGTGTTTAATGAGCTGTGTTTTGGCGTGATGATGTATTCCGGAACTTGTCTGCCGAGAGGTGATGTGACACCAACCATTCACAATCAGAAAGGATGTATGTCTATGTGCCCGATATTAATTTATGTGTGTGTGTGTGTGTGTGTGTGTGTGTTGTAGCTGACTTGCTGAGCTCCCAAAGTGCTCTAGTCTGTGTTGGTGGAGAAGTGGGACTAGCTTCAGATCACAAACCCAATGTGTCCGCAGTAAAGGGAAAGCTTTTAATGCGTGTCAATGATGCCAGTCATGAATTTCAAATATGTTCAAAATGGCACTGTAGTGACTCTGAAGCAGAAAATGGTATCTTGGCTCGGTACAGTGAGCTCACTAAGCTTCAAAGCCATGCTTTTTAATGGTTGGCTTGCATTAATCCAGCACATTTTTTATATCAATTATTAGTTTGTATTAAATGAGTCTGCGTCTGTGTTATGTAACATAAATGGTTCTTTCATTTGACAGGATTTTAAATGTTATCAAATAAAATAGAACAAATTATTTCAATGGTGATTACGCTCCTTTTGTTATACCTATTGAGCCATCCAAACAGTCTAATTCCACACACTGAAGTGACACATGAACCGGAGCAGTGGGTTGTTTCATGCCAAGCTGCGAGGCATATAGTGTTCATGCCCAACGCTGTAACCATTAGGTCACGATGAAACAATTTATTAGACTATATGATGTGGGAACCAGCACCTTGAGAGCACAACGAGTGGGACAATCATTCAATATAAATTTGCTGCTTTATCTTCAAAATAACCTTTATAGATTGAATACTAGGTTTTAATTTATGCGCTGTCAAGTGGCAGCATTTTTCAGCCCAACTTTTTCACGTGTTCACCCCAGTAAGTTGAAGAAGTTGGGCTGAAGGCGGGCCCCTACCTCAGCCAATCACCGACACACACTCACACGTTCACACTCTCACTCACAGCTATGGGTGATTTCTCAAACTACAATTGGTCTGAATGCAAGAAAAAAAAAAGTTATATTTCCAAATGTAATTTTCTTTTATGTCTAAGTGTTTTCTGGAGGTTCTCATTCTGATACAGTAATTTTTGCTTTTGTGATTCCATTATCTGTTTGCTAACATTAAAACCGTACCGTATAAAACAGTATGAAACCGACCAATAGATTAAGTAACTGTACCCATGCATCAAATACATTTAAAAAAAAGACATGTTGTCTTCTCGTCTGCCTTGGGTGTGTTTTTTTTTTTTTTTTTTT
>CM051494.1:27303662-27334927 GCA_028031935.1 Paedocypris micromegethes
AAAAAAAAAAACTAGAAAGAAAAGCGATATAAACTATATTGTTTATGTTAACTAAAGGTAAAGTACAACTTGGTGGATTTTTGTGTGTTCCACTCTTGCTTTTATTTCAAGAACAGATTTCTAAAATGCAGAATAAGCGTGTACAAGCAAGAGAGCAAACAGCAATAAATGCCGACACGAACCTGCAGTGACCACAGCGGACCTTTTGACATGTTATTTTTGTGATAAATATATCTAATAATAAATTCATGCCATTCCAATATTTGGGTTTTTCCAGCGCATTCATCAGCATTTCATGGGTTAGATGCCAAATCAGGATGTTTCTCTACCTTGAATATATGTATTTAGGCTTTGAATAATTTGAAATATTTTTCTGCATAATGTTTGTATAAGTTTTGTTATAAAGAGAAACCACTTTGTCGCTGGCAAACTGCAGAGAGACCAAATTACCTTGCACTGAAAAGGAGAGGATAGTTTTTTTTTTTTTTTTTACATTTTATTACTATATAAACAAGAAACTAAAGATTTCTTGGAAATCACAGGAGGGAAAAGGAATTGTCCTTTGGTCACTTTAGTTTCCCAAGACAAAAGAAAATGCTTGAAAAAAAACAAACATTGAAATCTGAGTAATGAACCTTAATGTAAAGAAATTAATATGAATCGTAATGACAATAAATTTACTGCTCAGTATATTCAGAACTGGACTTTAAAGGGATTTCAAGTTATTCACAGAATGTAAGTGTTTTAAAGCAATATAATACAATGTTTTTAGTGCCGATTATCAAGAGTCTTAGTGACCGTAAATGAGTTATAATCCATTTGCCCGTGTCTTTTTTTTTTTTTTTAATTATGCTGACTAGGCTAAAACAAATCATAGTAATCGGTTTTTTGATAGTTTTGTCACTGTGACTACATGTCATGTTATTGGATTCCTATTCACCGCTAGTGACTCGTGTACATCTTTTAAACTTTCTGTAGTTCAAAAATCTTTGATTAAAATCTTACAAGCTTGTGACTACAAATATCACACCTCTTGCTCATCCGTATTCACTCTTTGCACCGTCTTGCCACATCTAATGTAATCTCCACCAAAACAAATTTGTTTTTCTGGTACGTGCCAAAGTTGTTCCCGGCACTGATCCAGGACGCTGATCTTCGTGGCTTAGACAGAAGCTGCGGATCTCAAACCGGTCTGCAGCTTCTTTTTGCTCTAACACTCTGGTTTTCTAGGAATAAACGAGGGTCAGTTGTTAATTTTTCAGAGAGGTTGTTTTAGGCACGAGGTGAGTATGTCTCTGAGCTTGTTTATTCAGTTTTGATCTGTGTAAATGGATACAGGATGCTTTGTGTTAATTGAAATTGTGTGTGGCAAGTAAAAAATAGAGTTTAGTTAGAATTATAGAATTAGTTCATAATGATCTGCAATTCATATACAGTTTATAATAATGATTCATATAATTATGCATTAATTATGAAGTAATGCAATGTGTTTCACAATTTATGAACAGAATATCAGGATTTAAAAAAAAATGACTAGATATTTTTCTATAATTACTGTAAGATTTTAAAATATTTGTGTTTTACTATACACACTGGCCATTGTTCTTTAAGTTACTTTTTTCTTTGTTTTATGATGGAGCAAATTGCATGGTCTTAATTGATGAACATTTTTATCCATAAAACCAAGTTCAAAACATCAACACAAAAGGTAGTTTATCCGCCTAGAATGCTGAATTAATTTTCCTCCGAATATCCACATTTTTTGCAGAAATGTAACACCTTTGGTGTCAAGTATTTTATATAAGACTTCAGTAACCATCTTAATGACAAAGACTGCAAAAGTAAAGTAAAAGCTCAGCACAGAGAAAAGAGGTTTTGCTGTGTCACACACTGACTGGATTTTGCCGGCTTACCTGTGCTCAATAAGATTAAGTGCTATCTCCTCATCTGTATAATCGTACTGAAACGTCAGACTGCTTTAACTCTAGATTAAGACTTCAGTAGGGTGACACGGGGACTCTTTAGCACACCGAGCGTCTGTGTCAGGACCCCATTTCTTAGTAGAAATTTTCTACAACAGCTTCATTTTGCCTCGCATTTTTCCTCCTCCCTTTCCTTCCCAATAGAAAAAAAGTGCTTTAGTTCTGCTCCATCCATCATTACAGTAATCCGTCTCCTGATGGGGAGGATTTGGTTGTTTGTGTCGGCCTCAAGTAAAAAGCTGCATGCTCGTCTGACCTCTCTGTCACCTTGACATGTGATTACTTGAATGCATTTTCTTTTCTTCGAGTGGGCAGCACCAACATGGCAACCGTTTCCTGTTTGTTGTTCGAATGTTTTTAGAACCTAAAAACCTTTTTTAAAATCTTGGTCGCCTATTGCTTTTTGATTCACGGTCGATTCTCATTAAGTTCCGATTGGCCATGCGCTGCTAAACAGATAATTACAGTTTTATTTTAACCAACTGCTACAAATAGTGACAATTCTGCACCTGCAGTTAATGCGAACGACTACATTTTAACAGGTGCTTGCATACAGTCTTTATTACGATCTACGCCGCAGATGCACATTTGCATTCTGTTGCATATATTTGCTTTTTTTATTCACTAATATCTGTGTTGCCAGATAGCAAAATGTCTGAATTGATAATGTGCATCATTATAGTTTAGGACTTTTATTATAGTTTTATAGTTTATAGTGGTTTATATTGGACTCTGAACAAAACTTTTCTTGACAAGTTCGGTGAGCTTGAATCCATTGTGTGAGCTGTTATAAAAAAAATAAAGGGTAGTGAAAAATTGTTTAACCCTGTGGCATTGATTTATTCGATATGTCAGACACTTAATAATTACTTAAACATACGCACACATAGATCATATATACTGGGTTTACGTCAAAAGTTTGCTGTGGAAAGGAAATGACATGTGATGGATGGTAAGAAACACAAGGCAAACCCGGAGGGTTGGGGCGGGGGGCAAGGTCTTTCTTATAAAAACATCAATCAGGGTCTTTGCAGTAGGCCGTGTGGCAGACCCCTCAGGACTTTACTACAGAAAGGTTGTGTCAGGCCTGCTCTGCTTTGTTAATGAAGATGCGAGTAGGTGTCAAAGAACCGTGTCAAACATGTTTGATTGTACGGTGGTCCGCTCGCTGCACAGCTCGGCTGGTTTGTGGATATCACACATTTACATTCAGTTTTTACTGTGATTAAATGGCAATGGTACAGATTCTTTTAATAAGTCATTGTATTGGACTAATATTTTTACATGTTGTACTCAAGTTTGCGAGTTCAAGGCCCAGTCCGCAAACATGCATTCAGTGGAATTGGAATTGGACAATTGCTCATGCGTGAGTAAGATTGTAAATGTGTGTCCTGCTCTTTGATTGGTTGGCCTCCAATCTGTGTGTTTGGCCCGCCCAGGTACAGAGTTGCATAGATTGACTCCAGCTCTCCATGACCAAAAAATGGATGTAGTGTGTCCAGCATATTGTAAAATAGAACACCACCTCTAATAGAGCGCCCCCATGACGGAAGGGTTGAAAAATAGGATGCCACCTTCATTAGAACACCCCCTTTATAAGTATACAAATACGAGTGCTCGATCACATCTTGATCACATGTTTAGGCTGTTGTTTTCTAGTGCTAGGAGGTTGGACATGAGGTTGAAGATTCGAATCCCTCTATGGCTGATACTGCCCACTGCTCCGGGTTTGTGTGTGAAACTTCACTGGATGTATTAAAATGCAGAGCTTTTTAACTTCGATATGGTCCCTTGTGGACATATTGACAAACTCACTCTCTTCACTTCACTTTACTTTACTTTAAACAAGTGAAGCTGTTTTGGAATCTTGGGGCGTTGTTAAAGATCGACAGACAGAGTGGTATATTGATCTGTGGTGGTCTAAGGAGCTGAGAGCCAAGCTCTTCCTTTACCAGTTCAGCATCCCAACTCTTTTGGGTGGGAAAGCGTCATAAAAGTCTCTGAATTTTCCAGAGGGGAACTCTTGAGTAGGAATATTTTATCCATTGATGAGCATTTCACGGGTCAAATTCCGGTGGGTGTTGGCCCAAATGACCCAGGACACACTCAAGGGAACGTCTACAAGGCCTGGAAATGCTTAGCACCCTCCGGAGGATAGATTTAGTGGTATTAATTTTATGAAAATAAACTGCAATGATTATTTCTATGTTTGTCTCAAGAGTTCTGTACAAAAAACCCTAAAATCATTAGCTGTCCTGATTTATTTAGAGAAAATAGCACATAGCAAGCAGTTTGTATGAAAAATGCCTTTCTATTTAAAAACAGAGTGATATTTCTTAAACTAATTAGGCTACCTAGAGATGTAATCTAAATCGTTCTCTAAAGACGATTAAAGCATTGGGTTTTATGCTTTGGGAGTTTTTGGTAATGAGTTTGTTCTGTAGAAAAGCACATTCGGATCTTTTGCATTTGTCAGTTGTGCAGGTGTGACTGAAGGAGGAGAAGGGGGGGCATGAGGGGTGTAGATTGTGCAAATGAGCATTTGTGTTTTAATTAACTTAAAGTTAAAATGGCGTGAAATTGAATGTGATTGTTTCCCCAAGTAAATATGCCTAATTAGGATATAAGGACCTCCAGTAAAATATTTGATTTCTTTCCAGCATTTCTTCTCTGGTTTGTATCAGTCATATAAATTAATTTTACAAGCGGAATTTTATGGTTTGATATGTACGTATTTAGCCTACACTCTTGTTTCTGAAGCAGCACTGAACCATCTTCTCAATGGTAGCTTCAGAATAAAACGAACGTAACATCTCCACCTATAAATAAACAAACATTTACAGAGACAGTGATGATACTTATGGCAATGAAAAAATGCATATCTTTTGAAAACTTTTGAAACGATTGTTCAAAGATTGTTTTTTTTTCCTGACGTCACTGAAGCGCAGCAGATCAAATGGAGGCTCTGGTGATGGTGTAGAGACGGAAAGCATCTGTCAATGTGTGATGAATGTGCTTGTCAGATAAAGCACAATTTGATCACATTCATTGGATGTAGTTTCAGATTCACTGATTGTGTGGGTTGTGTTTTTGGAAAAGTTTCAGGTTTATCCATTTTTTTTGCACACTAAATAAATGGTGTAATAACAAAAAGTTTTAGTTGCATGTGGCTGCATGGTTTTCTTCACATTTTGATTAAAACTTTCACAGTTCATACTTTTGTAGTTATGTTTTTTTCCGCAAGGAAACAATGATGGCTCATTTGCTTAAACATAATCCATTTATCATTTTACACCTAGTTACATATATTTAACAGTTAATCAATTGGGAATACTTTGATTAAATGAAATTTAATTCAATTCTATTAAATTTTTTTTAATTAATCCATGGGGAAATTGCTTACCAAGTTACAATTGCTCTCAAGGACGAAAGAAAATAGAAAGTGAAATAATACTAAAAACAAAATAAGTGTATACCTCTACAGTATACGTGTACATAAATAAAAAAAAAAAAAAAAAATAAAGTAAATCATACGTAAATACTTTTTTTTCCAAGACACACAACAAATAATAATGATAATATTCATTTTGGGTTTTTTTTTGGTGCCTTTTGAGACCCCCAAAGTTGCATTACAGTATAAAACAAATGCAATGTTTTTATAGATTTGTAAATCTATTTCTAGATTTGTAAAAATTAATGAAGAAGCTTTAGCATTTTCCAAGTATGCTTCAAATTAATCCGTCTGTTCATACAACCATTCCGTCTGATCCGTCTGATCACCAACCAAAGAAACTTCTTACACTTATTTAGTGCCAGGACATGGGAACAACATCCTGGGCGGCGATGCCCATTCTTCAAGGAGACGTCTAGCCATTCCCAAGCCAGCCTTGAGACAGACTCTCCAGTGCGTCCTGTGCCTTCCTATCTGCCTTCTCCTGGTGGGACATGTCTCCCATGAAAGATGTTCCAGGAGATGTGATGCCCCAGTTGAATGCTATTAATGTGAAGGTAGGCTCTTAATCTACTTGTCTCTTAGGGTTCGCCATAGTGGAGGAATCTGCTTTTATCTAAGACCTTGTCATTTCCGTCATGATTCCAAACTAATGAGTAGAGGTTTCTTTACCACATCGAACTAGTTTGTTGACCACAATATGAAAGCAGTTTTCAAATATGTTACTTGCGATTTCGTTGCTATTTTTAGTGTTGGTTAAGCTAGTAAAACAGTAAAACATTCCAGTTTTTTGGAATTGTGCAGTGCAGCACTGTTCTCGCTGGGTAAACTGTCTGTTTGGCACATCAGGTACTGAACGATCTGGCCTTCATTTAGCATCCCGTGGTCTGACAGTTTCTCTAATGTAGCTTTTAAGTTCTTCCCTGTAATGAACAGAGTGTTCAGAAAACCTAAATAACACAGACAACACTTGTGGCTTCCAGGAAACCGATTAAACAATTCTCTCAGCTACACTTACAGCTATCAAAGAATATTTAAATCAATCCCATGTCAATCTTTGCATCCATGTCTTTATTTTCAATGCTTTGCTTGTCAATCACACACAATTTGTGATTAGGAGCCTTCACAAATGTGTAATGTGACATTGTGACATCTGATTGAAGTTCACTTTTTAGGTAAAGAAGTAAAATGTAACAATGTTCTTTCGGCTACTATTAGTTTGAAGTCTAAAACATGTTAAAGTGTTTTCTGATTACTTTATTTTATTTGTTCTTTTGTTTTTTATTTTTACAGGTAAAACCGTTTAATAAGATTACACAACTTGCATTCTTTTATTTTGGTGACATTTTGATATAATTTATGCAGAAACAGTTGCAGTCAAAAAGAGTGCGGGCCACACATTTTTGCGTTTCTTAATGGAAGAAACAAGGACATTAATATGAGTTACACATTTATGCAAAAGAAAGGTGCGCAGCCCTTCGGAAGATTTGTTCTTCATGGCTCATTCTGGTCAGGAGTCATTCTGCTTAATGCATCTATTGGTATTCTTTGCAGTTTTCAACAAGACAATGTACTGGTAAGCACATGTTCACATGGAAACATCACGCACTTGAAAATGACCGAAGTGAACGACAGGCAAACAAGCTTTGTATTTTGCTACTGTCAATCCGTATATTAAATCCAGATATAGTATACTTGAGCACTTTTTTGCTTTTTGATTAAAATAGCATAATGAAAAGTGTTCTACTATGAAGCCTGTCTTCAAATTATTGTTAAATTAATCAATTAATACCGGTAATTCTTTTAAAGAAAACAGATTCAATCGGGGAAATGATTTTGATGACTGAAGCTCTCACTAATCTGAATTCAGCGTTTCCGACCTGTTGGCTGGGATTGGTTCTTCTGGCAGCCATATTAATACAGCTTATCATTTGCTCCTTTATCGGAATAAAAAATTCAATTAGGTTTATCTCGGTAACAAAAAATGTTACAGGTTTCCGGCAGCCTTGTGAAGTGGAAGGCAAGAAATGAAATGAAGTGTAAATGCCGTCAGAATGGGGCAGTTTTTGCCAAGATGCACGTGGAAAAGTATTTCTTCATATCTGCTGCTTTGTCCACGTTATATTTCCCTGGTCCCTGATTATTTGATGTCCTGTTTTACTAGCTTAATCAATTTTCTCTGATAAAGCATAGAGAAATCAATTATTGTCTGTTGTAAATAGAATATTAATGCACCTGAAGTGTGTGTGTGTGCGTGTGTGTGCGTGTGTGTGCGTGTGTGTGCGTGTGTGTGCGTGTGTGTGTGTGTGTGTGTGTGTTGTAGCATTTTCACAAACCTTTACGCTTATGTTCAGTGCACAGTTGACCCAATTGACTTGAAATATTTTATGACAAGCACTTTTTAGTTTGGATCAGACTATATTAATTTGTATCATTGATATGTCAATTAAATATATATTCTTCAACAAGGAGAAACATATTCTAAATGGCCTTCAGAAGCAGAGTTGGTTATATTTGCTCTAAGTAAATGAAACGAACAGTAGATGAGTGAAATCCTCTTTCACTCTTTAAATGTTTATTTGATTTATATCAAACCAAATCACATTTATTATCACATGCACTTTTACATGCAGTGAAAAGTTTATGCATACAATTAAAATATTATTTCAAGGTGTTTCAATTTGCAATTAATTCCATACGTATGATATAAATTGTAAGTCGGTATGGCTTTTCAAGGTAAATTGGAAAGATTGTTAATTCTTTGTAAAAAGCTTGTGAACAAGTCCTAAATAAGAGTTTAGTGATCAAATCTGTTGACTTCCAAACTTCATTGACATTCTCCTTTAGCATTGATGTTTGTTGACTAAATGCACAAATAATATCTTGGGTTTTGCTTTCGTAAGATACACGTGCTCATGATGCTCAACGTAATTTTTCCAGAGAAGCAATTTTTTTAACATTTGTCCGAGGATTTTGCTTACTCCGGTCCATTTGCTTTATTCAGCCGGATTACCAAAGATCATTTTCCCATCTCATCCAAATGTCGGAAGATAAAGTGCTCATTGATGGTGTGCATACATAGTAATCACAAGCAAGTTGATCGTTTTTGGTCAAGGCCGATAAAACGCTTGCAAAGTCAAACATACACCTGCTCTTCAGGTCAGTGCAGAGGAACCAGAGGCAAAAAAAGATGGCAGACATGTGTTCGACAGATACAGTGAAAGTGCAGATGGAGAATGTAACCTAGCGAGGGTTGCCTGATTGTTTCCGGCTCGTTCCAAACTCTTTTAAGCACAACACAGAGCAGAAACTACATTTCCATTATGTATCAGTCTATTTTGACAAACGTGTTCTGAATTCTTTAAATTTGCCATTTTCTTTGCCTTGCTTCAGATTTGTATTTGTTTGTACATGAACATGGGAAGCGATTTTCCTTTCAGCTCTCATTCGTGCCGGGCTTTCACAGGTGCGTGTTTGATGATAAAATTGCACGAGGGTTTTTTTTTTCAGGGATAAGTGCACCTCTGGGTTGCAGGGAAGTGCAGTGGCAGAGAAATTACACTTCTTTTTTTCAACACATGGCTTTTATAGACTTTCGTTTGGTCAGATGAAAACGTGTACATGGCTTCACATGCCCCGGTGTTTATAGAGGAGGAGATGTTGCATTTTTTCTCCCTGATTATAGCTTGAATTCTCAAATTTGCACGGATACATGTAAACAGTGAAAATTGCGTATGTTTTCGTGAAAACAAAGCTTTCATTGTACTTCATTCACAGAGAAACAAGGCCCGGAGTCACTTCTTCTCGCGGATTTCCATTTCTAGCTGTGCATTGGTGACTATCTACCTGTCGAAACAGTCTATCAAAACGCCTGACAGCTCCCTGATTAGATTTGAAATGCAAAACAGGTCTAGAATGTGTCTGATGAGCTCTTCCTCTTCACCATCTTCAGCGTTAAAGCTCTCCCGCATCAACGGTAACTATTAGGTTTTCTTGAGCGACTTTCTCCCACTAAGGTTTGCCTTTTACACTAATAGAAATTAGTGACAAAAAACAGTGACACAATTAATTACCCTTTCCTAAGATACTCTGCCTTGCTTTCGTTCTGTGACTCTAACATTTGGGAGTAAGTACAGTATTTGTATGTAATGAGCATTTATAAGAAGAAGATGAGGAAAATCTTTGTTTGTCCCACCAATGAGAAATTTACCTTTTGCAGCAGCCACCACAAATAGCAAGTAAAGAATACACAATGGTAAACGATAAATAACGAAAAAGTATTAGAATGAAAGAAAAAAAAAGTATCGTAAATGTATTTGTAGTCTTTAATTCTGCACTAATGTATTTTTTTTTCTTAAGTTTATTATCATATTACGTGTTTGTCATGTGTGCCTCCGTGTGTTAGAGTCGCGGCAAAACTTCTATTCTATATAAATGGAAAATTAAGCGTTGTGCTTGTGGTGTCAAAATGTTTTGAGTGTCTCTTGATCCATTTCAGTCAATAGTAGAGCAAAAACAATTGCATCGAGGTGGCAGTTGAGGTTCAGAGTTAAACAGACATTCATAGAGCATACGAGTGTTCAAATTTCGGTCCGGTTTGTTTTGCAACTGAGTGTCCTTGATAGCAAGATACTGACCCTCACATGCCCCTTGTGCCCGCTGCCTCTGTCTGTGAGCCCAACACATATGCCACTCACATCCGGACATCCCCACCAAACACGCTCATTTTTCATGTTTGCGTGAATGCATGTTTTTGGACTGTGGGAGGAAAATGGAGACCTGGAGGAATTCCACGCAAGCATGGGGAGAACATGAAAACTGTACAACATACTGTACAGACAGAACCCGGTTTGGCTGCGAACTCAGACCACAAGTCACAAGCAAACCTCGCTGTGAGGCGACAGTGCTACCCACTGTGCCAGTGTGGCGCCAATACAGCAAGTTAGAGACTAACAGAGGGACAGGCAGAAAACCCAGTGTGTTTACCCGATGCTTCTGGCTCTGAGCTTGTAAAGCAGCAGGAAGGTAGTCGGAGAAAATGAGACGCGTGATGCAGTCTGCATTAGAATGCGTGCGAGGAACGCCATCAATGCCATGTTACAATAAATCACAGCTAATGGGGCAGGTTGCACAAAATCTATATTGTGTCAATCTGATGGTTCAGTTAATGTTTGGAAAATAAATCTTGATGTTAGTTTTTATTTAGAGAATAAAGTTGTGTGTTTTCTGTGAAGGAAAATGCATATTTCTGTTTGTCAACCACTATACGTATATTTATATGTACTGTAGAAGTTACTTGAAATTCATATAGATAATATCATAGAGGAATTCGTACACGTATTTTCGTAATTTGGCCTAAAGGACATGAAAGCAAATTATTGTTCAGCTTCAACTCAAGGATAATTCATTTACGTGCATTTTTACTTTTTATAACTAATTGAGCAAGTGTTAAACCAAACGGTTTGAAAAATTATCAATTTTTCCATAATACCATCTCAGAAAAACATGCACCAGCTCTTTTATCCCAGACTAGTTTATTCCTCTTTATCTTCACCTTCATAAACTTGCAAAATCATTGAGTCTGTTGTGTCAATATGTACTTCGATTTCAAAGTGCATTTTTCAAATATAAATAATTTATTGTTATTACAAACTCGTTCGCAGTCACAGACGTTCCCCAAGCAACCCATTGCTGAGTTATTCCATTTGATCTATGAAGTGAGCAAGAAACATACACGACAGTGGCTAGGCAAACAAAACTCTACGACTGTGGATGAGAGGAAAAGGAAACCCAACTCACTCCAGTCTCCTCTGGCGTTCTAACTTACAAGTCTGTGATGGTTCTGAGGACTGGGTGAACAACGTCTTTGCTGAATGACCTTGAAGCAAATCCATCCCTATGATGTACGAAACATTCCCAATGGTCCAAAGCAAAGTCAACTCCCATCCAACACCCAGTGGACACCATCTTTATTTCAGTGGTCCATAGTGATGTCATCACCCATTCAGCGTAGTCCATAGTCGTTCACCAACAAGCCAATTTATGTCCATAATGTTTCCCCATATTTTCACCAGAAATGGGATTCAACCAAAATCTGACAAAAACCAAATCTGAGCACCTTTGTAAGAATAAGACACTGGTGTTTCTAACACCATCTTGTATTCCTAGTCACCAGGAAATAACACCATTCTAAAGGAAAAAAAGAAGGGTCAACCCAGTACATGCGCATAAATATTTGTTTATATTTTTAAATCATTTTAAGCTCAAAATGGGTTTGGATATGGATAACGGAAATGGATATGCTACACTCCACATTGGCATTATTCCAAGGGCAAAGAGAAACATTTTACAGCTCTTGAATATGTTTAAATCCTAATACACATTGAAGATGAAGTCACGAAGGCCCGAGTTTTG
Organism: Paedocypris micromegethes; assembly: GCA_028031935.1. Classification (NCBI taxonomy): domain Eukaryota; kingdom Metazoa; phylum Chordata; class Actinopteri; order Cypriniformes; genus Paedocypris; species Paedocypris micromegethes. Next base: position 27,315,510 of record CM051494.1, read on the forward strand.
AATAGATTTCAGTACGTAAAGGACAACATATCTTCTCCACTCCACCAGTGAGAGTCTCATTGGGACAGAGAGGTGGGATATGAGTCTTTTAATGGAACATAAGCATGTAAATACACTTGAAATAACATCCACCTTTACTTTGCACAAAGTCGACTGAGTGCACTTTGACTGCAAAAGCATGGAAAGACGTTCCACACCTTGGTGTTTGCTCTGCCTCATCCCGCATCTGAACCTCACACCTGGCGCTTTGAGACAGTGGGCATGAACTACAAAACCCAGAGGGACGCTGTGGTGGGCCTTGCTCAGGTGTACGTCTGGCTGAGAAGTCACCGCAACAGAAACAGCTGGGAAAAGGTTAATCCCCTCAAAGAGAGAGCTAAATAAAGCTGGTTCCACCGTTTTATCTACACAGCTGCCATTACCAAAGGCTTAACCAGCTCACAGACGCCCGCTTTATTACATCCTACATTGAGAAAATGACGCCCTGTGAAGGATTGTTCTGTCGAGCATTTGAACGCAATCTTTCTTCTAAATATCCGTTGATTATTGTAATTGTTTGTTGCTTGACAAGGTCACGTGTGAGGTAGTGCAATAAGTCATCATTAAAATGGAATATAAAATAATGTCCTGATGTGGGGGTCAATATCATAGTGTAAAGCACTGGGGGGGGGGGCTTATAGCATGTTATGAATGTCAGTACTCTCATATTGTGAATGTCATATAGTAAATAATTTACAGAGAATTTATTTTACAATCAATATATTACAAAGTCCACTATAAAAGATATATGCTAGACATTATTAACCTTATTCGATGTTTACAGGTTTGTTTGTTTGTTTGCTGGTTTTATTAGCAGTTACCTATTCAATACTCATAACACTATATTAAAAAAACTGTGCTTTCACAAAATGTGTATGGATTTTGTTAAACACAGTGTAATAAATGAATAAAATCCATATTAATTGGTACAGTATTCTGTTTGTCCCAAATAAACAAAACATCTTTTAAGTTTGTAATGATTGTTATGTCTTTTTTATTGTATGTTTTGTTACTCGAGGTTATATGGGTAAGCCTATACATAAATGGAAAAATATAATTAAATACCTTTTTTTTTTTCTTTTTTTTTTCTATTTGGCAGATGTTTACCCAAATAGACGTCTTTTGTTAATTTACATTGTGAATAGTTTTAATGGTATAATTATATTTTCCATTTAATTCTGAATAGAATTGTTCAGTGGGATATAATGTTTATTTTCAGTCTACTGTTGTCAATTACTGGTAAATGATGTCTTCTTTTTGAGCACCTCTGGTCTAGAGAAACCAATTTGTTGGTTGGGACCTAAACCTCGTTGCTTCACATCCTGATAATTGCTCAATCCTGTTAAACAATACATTATTGAAAAGACAGTTCATTAAAATGTTACGATTCCCTTTGCAGCAGTCCCCAGTTTATAGACTTCTACCAAGTACGAGTAATTATCTGTAATTCTTTTTGTTCTGTTAGGACAGAGCCATAAGGTTAATGCTCTCATAGAACTCAATGTTAAACGGATTAATGTGTTCTGAATATTTTTCACTGTTGTGTTTTCCTTGTTTTATTCACTCAGCCTCCAGATTCTAACGTTAATTAAACTAAAACATACTGCAAAATTGGTAAGAAAGTGAGTTTCCTCCTGAATGTTACAGCGCTCATTGTCCTTGCCAACCAACGTAACCAGTAACTCATCGTGTTCAAGCCAGACTCACGTGTTTCACTGTTTGTTTACTTACACACACACACACACACACACACACGCACACACATGTTTCACAGCTCAAATACAACAAGTGAAGAAATTGTTGAGAGAGTTCTAGCCGAATTTTAGAAAAATATAGAGCAATGAAAACCCACACTCAAGTACATACACACTTCACGCTTCAGCCCAGACATCCAATCATCGATTAAACGTGAACATGTTTTTGTAGAATTTCTTGTTCTAAATTTCAAATTTAGCATGAAATTATACAAAAAAAAAATCTATTTACTATTTAATCTAGGGATGCGCTGATAAAACTATTTTGGAAAACGAGTAGGAGTACTTTCATTTCAGTACTCGCCGATACCAATTAGTACTTAATTAAAACATATTTTAAATGTACAAGTAACAGCTTTAGTCAAATAATTTAACCAAAAAAAGCAAGGGGCTAGTTTGGAATTAAGAACATGTACTTAAAACAAAAAGCATGTGGTATGCAACATATTGCAGAATAATTAATTATTTAAAAAGAAAAATACCATGTTGATAATAGCATTGATAATAAATCTTTGCTATATAGTGCACAATATTTGATTGAACGAACAACATTTTTCTCTCTTCTTGCAAGAGTTTGCTGCAGTGTGAGCTTTGTTGGTTTGTTTTGGTGTCTGGGCTGAAGCGTGAAGTGTGTATGTACTTGAGTGTGGGTTTTCATTGCTCTATATTTTTCTAAAATTCGGCTAGAACTCTCTCAACAATTTCTTCATTTGTTGTATTTGAGCTGTGAAACAGCATGTGTGTGCGTGTGTGTTTGTAAGTAAACAAACAGTGAAGCACGTGAGTCTGGCTTGAACACGATGAGTTACTTGTTCCGTAGGTTGGTCAGGACAATGAGCGCTGTAACATTCAGGACACCACCTTACCGATTTTGCAGTATGTTTTAGTTTAATTAATGTTAGAATCTGGAGGCTGAGTAAATAAAACAAGGAAAACACAAGCAAACTCTTTGTACTCCTTTTTACTCGACTTTATGTGCTTGATTAAATTACTTATTAATTGCGCTACCTTTTTGAGCCTCCTCAATGCCTGTGATTAACCCCTTACATGCCGCTCAAACAGACATTTCCGGTATCGGTCCCCAGTATCGGTGAACTAGTACGAGTACTTTAGGAAATGTGGTATTGAGGCCAATTAGGTGCATCCCTACTTTAATCTACGAAATGAATCTCATTACAACCTTCAAATTAGTCTAGAATAATCTCTAAATTAATTTCTAATACCAAACAGACATTTTCCGCATCATCTGAAGAAATGCTTTGCGTTTAAGTGGCACTTGAGACTAAAAGAACTTGCCATTGTACAAGGTGCAAATAACTTTTGTCTTGTCGAGGTTTCGATTGGAAAAAATAAATGTTCCCTACAGCAACCCCGGCAGCATCATAGCTGCATTCATGTTGGAACGTCACACTTAATGTGTTTTTTTATTTTAAATGTACAACTTTTGTGTATGCAATGTACAATGGTTTGTTTATTTTCAAATTAACCTATAAATAACATCCAGACAGTTTTGATCCTTGTGGTTGAAAACAGGAAGGACGCTTTAATTTTCTTTTACCTTCTAAACTGGATGCTTCCTTCTATCACCTTCACAGTGGCTGGGTCAAGTGCTGGGGGTGTCAGAGTGTATTAATAGGGAATGTGGAGTGATGCCGAGGTGATCTTTGTGATGATGATGCCTTATTGCTTTCTGTGAATACTGCAGATTCATGCATATTTATGACTGGAAATACGGTTTTAACAGCCGGCCTGGGCATAAACACCTTATTTAGGGCTAATGTTCATTCTCGTGCACTGATGGGGTGTTCGGTCTGCATTTGTTTTAGCTTTGCATTATAGAGAAATGACGGTGGCACTTTGACCCATTCGCTCCAAGGCAAAAATAAAACCCAAACAAACAATCCTCCTGTATCAGTTTGCTGGTGTTTTTGTTGATGTCAGCTAAATGCATGAACGGCATCGCTGCAAGACCACCGGAAAACATTGGGTAATTGGTTAAACTGATCGATTTGTGACACTGCACTTTGCACATGTTGAGGTTTAATAGCCATCAATTCCCTTAGAGCAGGCTTTGGACTTAAAGGGCAACTCTTACATCGTCATTTACTTGATTAATAATAGATTTTAATGCAGCTCAATCATTGTGTTTAGTGTCTCCTATCTAACAATACATCAGCTCCATAACTCTTTAAGATTTGGCACTTACATTTTTTTTACTTACACTTATAATTTTATGCAATTTCTGTATGAATGCTTTAGTTCTGGCATTGTCTTAAAATTGGCGAGATTTTTTGAGGAAAAAAGGTTTTCCCGTTGCTCTTGCTACAAACACTTTTGAGTGAGCATTTTTGTTATTTCTGGATCTTTTGTCAGCAGAAAGCATCTTACTGATACAATTTGAACCTTAATCCTACCAGTTCCTAACTTAATCCTGCCTTAATCCTATCATGATTTTAAAATATGCCAAGGAAAACTTAAATTAAAGAGTTTAAAGTTAAATGTCTGTAAAACATTCAACGCTGGAAACATTTGTGGAGACGAGCTAATATTAGAACTTATTTTTCGCTGGATCTTTAAAACATTCAGGTTAGATTAGCCAATCAGAATCCAGGTACTCATGCTGTGTTTGTAAATGAATTGTATGATTCATTGCTCGCTCTGGCAATTTTAAATTGTTGGATTGTTTGTGTTGTACAAATAGTGTTTAGTGCAGTATTATTTACCAACAAACACACACACACACACACACACACACACACACACACACACACACACACACACACACTCTTAACGGGTTGATCCTCATAAATGCCAGTGTGTCTTTATTAATCTTTGCTCTATACAGGCGTATACATCAGAAGTGTCTGTTTTCTCGCTTCTCAGCAGTACAGAACATAAACTTTGACCTTCTTCACATAATGGTGTGACCTCAAGCTCCTGCTGCGTCAGCTGAGCAGAACAGTACAGAGGGTTTTTTTTTTTCTTTGGCCCTTGCTATAAACACATTTGCAGATCTCTCATAAATCTTCTCTCCATGAGCCAGGTCTCTTGGCTAAGTGCATTTGATTTGTCAAATATTAAAATTAATTTAGGGTCAGACGATAGAAGCACGAGGTGCCCCTCCTGTTCGTTCAGTTTTCACCACGGGGATGCAATTCGTTAAATACATTAAAAACCTAATCTGGGCACCAATGTGAGAATAAATCATTCTGCCAGTGCTGTTCAGGACTGTCTGATTACTCCACGCTCTGACTCTAAGCCGGGACATTATTTAAAGACTTTGCCTGGGGAAATGGTCTCCAATGTGTGGCTCATTGATAACTAAACATTTTATTTTCAACAAAGATTTCCATAATCGGTGGAAGACGACAGGATTAATGATAAAATTACTCTAAGTGATGATAATGAAGTCAGCGACTGAAGATGCTGCATGTGTGCTTTTTATTAATAGTCTGGACATGTTTTTACAATTGATTTAGTTGGTCACAGGAAGGGGTTTCTCCAATAAGAACTACTGTAACTTTATACATGAGAGTACATACACATGCGGGGTTACTCAATGTACAGGGCCCAAAAACCTAATGAAAAAAAGAATGTGTCATTTAGTGCAAGTGAGTGAGTTTGTCAATATGGCTACTAGGGACCGTCACTATTGTGTATATTTAACCATCCAGTGAAGTTGCACACACTAAGCCGGAGCAGTGGGCAGCCTTAAGCTGTGGCACCCAGAGGTCATGTGGGTTGCTGAACCATTGTTGAACCATGTTAGTGATTCAAACCTGTAACCTCTTTGACACAAGTCCAATTCCCTACCACTGGACCACAATTACCACTAGAAGTTTTTATTAAAAAAAAAAAAAGAAAAAGTGTTTGATTTTTTGTTTTTTTTTTTTTAATAAAAACTTCTAGTGGCAATTGTGTTGTAATGTGTGGAATAAATGTCACCATTTTACATTTGTTTTCAGGTCTAATAACTATAATTACTAGTTATTGTTTACCAATAATGTAGTGTCTGAATGGCTTTCGTGTATTCAGTATATTAAGGTTTCCATTCATCATTGTTGTCGTTATTGTTGCACATCAGCTGACTATGGTCATGTTCCAAAACATTGAAGAAATGCTCATGTTTCATGTTGATTTTCATTTCTTTCCCATTCCTGCCCTCAACTCTACAATCATTGTGAGACGAACAGGAAACAACATTGAGGTAGACGGGAAATATAATTTCTCTATTTTCCTTCCAATCACCTCTTTGATACCTAAGGCGATGCTGTATGAGCTTTACCAAACTTCTCTAATTTAATTCACAATTTATGGCCAATTGAGGTGCAGTGTGAAAAGCGCTGATCTGTCTTGTGATTAGATAAAACAAAATAACCCAGGGAGCAGCAGAGCCATTCCAGGTGCAATTGTGTGGCCTTAACCTGTTATAAGACATGGCAAATTGTAGTATTGATGAGCCAACATGATCAATCAGCAATAAGCCAGTAGAGATTAGAAGAGCAGTACCTATTTTTCACTGGCCTTTCTCTTTATTTGACACAGGCTATTTAATACACAAGAGACATAATGGCAAGTGTCTTTATGGAAATTTAGAAAATAATCAAGAACAGGGGTTTCAATTGTCTTCTCATAAATAATGCATATTTGACTCTGAATGTGCCCTGTCCGTTGTGCTTGGTCGGCACAATCTAAGATAGAAGTCTGCATTGTCCCTGATCTCAGATACTCTTGAGACACTGTTAAATGAATGGATGATATGGATATGGTGTGACTTTCCATTCAGGGACAACAGAGAGAGTGAAAAGTTACAAAATTGTGATTTTTGGTTTGAGTTTAAACACGCTTTTGTATCATTGTGACTACTCTATTAAACAAGATGGTAATTTAAAGACTGAATAAATTTAAAATTTCATTAATGAGGTTTACATTTATTTCTGATTTTACAAGAGCAAATCTTTCTTTTATGAAAATACTGTTTTCTCATTGGTTTGGCTTGACAGAAAGTAATGTTGCCATGCAACACAAATAATGATCTTTCGGGGTGTTCAGTAATGGTATATAAACATGTTTTCTGTAGTGAGTTTTTATATCATTGATGTCAGATCCAGACATCAAACAAACAATCACTGAGTTCGTTTTCTTCAAAGTAGTGAACATTATTTGCTTTGGTAATAGATGGCCAGTGGATTTCTGAATGTGAGGCTTTACTTGCTCAAATAGTAGAATGCAACTCTAGGTAAACTGTTAATAGCCAGGAAAGACAAATATATTTAACCAAACTTAAATATTAAAATATGTTAATATTACTATTTAAATCAATATTAATATCAATTTCTGGGACACTATAGGATAGAGCCAGCACTTCTGAGCCAGAAGGTGAGTTTTGTATTACAAGCAGTCTCACATATATACATGGACACGTTATGGGTAATTTAAAAAGCAAGCAACTAAGCAAACATGGAGAAAACATGCATACTGGGGCCATGATGAATGGTCAATTTAATGCTTTTTGACATTCATAGCCTTTTCAACTAATGGAAACTTCAACTCCTGTTCATTCTGAGAGTCTGATATCCAAATAGAACCTGTGTGAAAATAAACACATTTTTACTCTGCCAAGTAAATAGACACAATAGCACTGTTTTGCACACTCTGTAGATTTTAACCATCTCTTCAGGACTATCTAGAGGCCAAGAAAAGACGATATTTCTTCCGGTCAAGGTGGTTTAAGTCTCAAGTCCAGAACAAGTTTAATTATACAAACGTTTTCACAAAGATGATGACTTGGGACCAGTTCTGGTCTTTAAAACCGACGCAGGCAAAGACACCAGAAAGGCTTAGGAACAGAAATGCAGCATGGAGAATCGAGATCACCATCTTTTAACGATTAAGCCCTTATATACTCCACAAACATGATAAAACATAGCAGATGGTCCATCAACAGGATGTAACTTGCTACTTATTAAACAGAAACCTTATAATCTTTAACCACTCACAAATGATCACACATTAAAAGTTCACAACTGATCAAACAGAACATATCTAATGTTTTACCACTCACCAATGATCATGCATTTAAAACCCACAACTGATGAACCAGAACACCTCTACTATTTTACCACTCACATATGGTCACACCATTTAATTTTTAACCTTAGAACTGATCACCCAGGAAAAACTAATTTTATAACACTGACACCTGGCCCCTCTAGTCTTTATGACCTACACCCTTGATTACTTAGTTACAAATGAGTTAAAACATTTTCTACACACTTTAATTGACTGATACTTCCCCAACAATGTTTTTATGTATATAAATTCACCCATAAGGTAAATGGGTGAACAAATTAACATGTAATTGTGAGTTTGAACTCCACAGGTTCACGTTAATTTGAATTCTGCTGAGCTAGGCAAAAAGTTCCTCTAATTGGATTTTTACAGAATCAGAAAACCCGCAAATACTGAAGTACAACGCTCAGTTTTTCTTGCATTGGTTGAGTACTACAACAAATGCAGACTCTAAAGTTGTGACTACCATCCTTTTTTTAAAAAAAAAAAAAACAGACTTCAAGATATTTTTAGATTCAAGATTTTTCTGACAACCTGGTGCCGCTTCTTTTCGACACTCAGGAGGGAGTCTTCCAGAATCATCATCATGGCTCGGAACAACCATCGCAATAATTTTGTTGTGTTAGAAAGATTGGTACAATCGTGGGCCGGGTTCTCCGCAGGGTTTTTTTCCCCCCAACCAGCCACTGAGGTTTTTTTTTTTTTTACCTGGCCACGGTCGCTTGCTCACAGGTCATATCACAACTCAAAAAACACCCACAAACAATGGACAAAATACAACAATGTTCTATTTTTACATTTTCACACAGTGGCTTTAGAACAGCAGCCACTGTGAAATACGCTTTACAAATACACTAAACTTGATATAAATATTGTTACGCTTTTCCAAATCAACAGATTGCTCAAGTTAATTCTAGATTTCCATGTCTAATGTGTCTTTCTATCCATCAGACTGAAGGTAAAAATGGGTGATCTTCCATATCCAGTCACTTAAGACTGCAGAGGTATTTCAATAAACCATACTTGATGCAGAAATAGTTATTTTTCCGCTCCGTTTCGTTCTATTTTGCACAATTGTGATTGGGAAGGATTTCAAATGAAATGTTTTGCAAGAGAAGCTTTACTTTGATTTCAGAATTGTTCGTGCATCTACAAACTGTTTTTGTTTCTCACATTAATCACTGTCAGGTGTCTTGCTAGAGCCTTTTTTCCCCACTTCCCAAGATTCTAACAACATGGCAGCAGTCACAGAGGATTAGACCTCTAGCTAAAGAAACGCAGAGTTGTCTAATTTCTTCCCCAGAGAGCCTAGTTTCACAGCAACCTCTGTGACGGATGGGGGTGATGTCTATGCCCTAGATCTCAAGTAGTGGGTCTCCTTTGATATTGCTTAAGCAATCAGAATCATAAAGCCAAGGTCATTTCCACACAGACCACTGACGCCTCATGAATTTTTTTGATTAAACAAAGCCATCTTGAGTTAAGGTAATTTTAAACAAACCCGTATGAACATTATAAGAAATTCAATTGTAAAATATTCTTTTTGGGTTTTCCTAGAGATGTGCAGCTATTCAAAACTTTTGGTGCATTTCTAGTTTCATACTCGCATGAGTATTTTTAAAAGGCACCAAAACAATGAGTAATAACGGTTTTGTTTTTTATATGATTGGTTTCACAGGGGCTTAAGGTTGTCTGTTTTTGGAGAACTGTTTTTATTCATTATAAAAAAATATGTGCCATCAATTATTGATCTTAAGAAGACAGCTTCGGCCATCTTTTGTATGTCACTGTAACAAGTGCAGTTGTAGGGTAAGCAGTTTGCCAACACCATGGTGTTGGAAAGCTGCTTTCAGCGTATTTTGTGTTCAAATGAGGATAAGGGAACGTCCTAAGCGGGGGAATTTACAGTAAACATGTATGTTTAGCCAAGCATGGGAACAAATTCTTCCTTAATCACCCCGACTTTTTAATACATTTATTTTACTTTGTGGTTTTGACTGAGTTGACCCTAGAGAACGGAATCAATTCAACTATTAAGGTTTGTCAATAACAGCATAAAACACAGTTTATTTAGTTTATTGACCCGTGTGCTGCATATCATTTTTTGGGTAAACAACATTGTTCATGACATTTTTCTTGTGAAATGTTGTCATCACCTTCTTCTACTTGACTTCATTTAAAGACCTTTCTAGTCATTTAGGCTTGACACAATGTATTGAAGTGGAAACGGGTGTCTTGTTCCATATGGCTTGTGCCGTTTCTTTATGAATGACTACTTTTTTTTTCTTCGCCTGATGGATTCTGTTTACAAATTGAGTTGTTCTTCACACTGCGTGTGCTCTTCAAATTTGCGACAGCTTTCAGCTATACCCTGGAGATTGTTCTTGTGTCACAAGCGGAGAGAAGTTCTCCTCATGATGACAGCTGTTTTCTTCGGGTCAGTCTTCATTATTTGTTCCCCAAGAGTTCTGTCGTGAGATATGACATTATTGTTTGTTTACACCGTAGTGAAGATGCATTGGTTAATGCTGAGACTAATAAAAGCTTTCCTCAAGCTCCGTTAATCATGTTGTTAAAATGCAAAGCTTTGGGGTTGTATCAGTCTTTCCAAGCTTTGGGTAAAATGTCTCGATAAACATTGAAATGCAAACATTGAAATAGTAATTTTTATGTTACAGATGGACATGTTACGGTCATCTTTTCCTAAAACCAAATTTTTTTTTGTCAAGTTTAATGAGTAGTAGCTCCTGATTTTGGAAGTTTAGTACAGTAGGTTTGTCCTTTTTCATTATAGATACGAGAGAAAAAACTGTGCTCAAGCCTTTTGTTATCTGCGCCTGAAAGCTCTGTGAAGTTCATTGGCATCAGCGTAATAACTCATACACTTTTCTCTGACGTAAAATCTAATAGTACCATAGAAGAGAGAATAAAACAGCTTGACCTTTAATTGCTAAACTTTTACGACAAGAAATCATCCCTTTAGAAGGTCTGACATTTCAAAATACCTGGTGTCCTTCTGAATTGCTTTTTGTTGCAGTCAACGTGTTTCCTGGTCTGACTGTATCAGTCCATTTGCTCAGAACCGTAAACATCGGTGTGGAGGCATGACAGCACCATATTAGTAAACAATGCTGTCGGGTTTCAGTGTCACCTTTGAATGTAGAGGACAAAACCGTAACCTCGGGCACATGACCAAGCCGATCAGTCAGAGTGGAGATGGAAATCACAGATAAAGATGGTTACCCACCCCGCCACCCCCCCACCGGCCCACTGTTTGTGTATGCAGGACAAGAAATCAATAGTTGTGACTTCAGACACTGTTTTACAGTCAGGACACCTCTTCTCTTAAATGTTTGTCTGTTTTAGTCAATGGCTCTTCTCTGCAAACTATTACCCACCGGGAATGAAGAACAAACGTGGAACAAATAAACTCGGCGCTGACCCATCTTGGCATTGTTTGTAGTTACAGATGGAATCTTGATAGCGTGGACATTTTCTAGAAATGGCGTCAAAGAAAAATCTATCATAGCCAGGATCCAGGGCATTATACTTGGTCCTCAGAGGAAATATCACATCTCTCTTTGGCTTGTTTTATCCTGATCCGCCATGTTCACCCATTGTCAGATGGATATGATGGCGGGAAGACAAAAGTAGATAAAAATAGAATTTCTGCTATGTTTGCTAAGGGGTTTCACTGTCCATCGATGCATCAAAAAGCCGACAACATCTTGCTCAACCTTAAACGGACGAAGTATGAGTCAATTTTCGCATTTCAAAATAAAGGTGTCAATTTCTAACTTGTGTTTTATTAATGTAGAACTTCAAGAAGGGATGTTTAACTGATACAGATGCAGTCTAAAGCTGTATAGAGTTTCTTTTTGTGTCGTACTCTACAACCAACAAGACACATAATTGCTTGTTTGTCTTTCTAAACTGACCGCTTTAGCCGAAAAAGGCTTCCAGCAGTTTCTGTGCTTTCACTTAAGCAGATACAGCGTTATAACAGTCTTTGTTAACCCAAAACCACATTAGTGTGAAATTGAACCCAAATGGTGTGGTTTTTCCTTATCTCTACAACCTGAGATGATGACGCAGCTTTTAAGCAAATAATTTTTTTAGCCTTTCCAAATTTCTGCGAAAACGCCTCTTGTTCGTGACATTAAAATTTGTGTTTTCTGTTGGAGAGAGAGAGAGAGAGAGAAAGAGCGCAATGGGGAAATTGAAAGCGTGTTTGAAGTTTACCGGAACAGACATACTACAGCTTCACTTTAGTTCACCAGATTTTTGGCAGGATGGAAATAGAAAAGAAAGCAATCTCTTGCTCTTTGTAAATGTTGCATTGTTCCCCATCCCCCAAGAACCTCTCTGCCTGTCTCACGGGAATTCTTCAGTCACTGCCATGCAAATCTCTCTGTTCATGAGAGTTTACCTGTAAGGTTGGGATTCGTTTCTACAGACTTCAAACAGACTTCACTTAACTGACAGTCACTCACTCAACAATGTTTTTTACTCTTTTAAAAACAAAATTGTTGGTTCGTTTTCATTTTGAGGTAGTGTTGGTCTAGTCATAGCCTGTTTGACTAGGTTAGAACCTGGTCCGGTTGGTACTACAAGTAAAGTGTTCATGAGCAAGATACTCAACCTCATTGGACATTTTGTCGCAATTTGAAACTGTTTTTGGATGGAACTGTGACTTGGTAATGGGTAATTGTACATCAAGATTGTTCATTTGTGCTTGAGGTTAGTACTTGAGTCAAGTTATGATAGCGCATGGAGTTGGACCTTTAAGTTGGGCTTAAAGGTGTTAGAACTGTTGCAATATTAGTTTTAATATCTCTAATAATTCTATACTTGATTCTCTATTCAAAAACGTTAATGGCTGGTACTGTTTGAATAGTTGGTCTGTTGGAGATTCAGGTCTGTACTCTCTTTGTTCTGTTTGCTGGACTCATTGGCGTAACAGACAGCTCAGAACCTGGATGAACAGCATGAGCTGCTCTGACAAACTGTTGCTCCAATGTGGTTTCCTCTCAGATGGATGCAACTCAGAAAAACTTTGTTCTAGTAAGTGTTAACTTTTAGTCTACTAGAAAACAAAGTGAATGAGGAATGAATCCATGGGGATAGGCTACATAACATGCACCTTCACGTTGATTTTGTTCCGACTTTTTACAAGGATTTGCTTGGTGCTGGGACACACATGGGGCTGAGCATCAGTTCCATCTCCAATGAGCTGACTCATTTTAAATGTTAATTGCCTTCCCCGAGCATCCTCATTACACCTCCAGTAAATGATATGCTGCTGCCTTAGTGAAAAGGCTCCCATTTATCCATAGAATGCGATAAAAGATCCTTGCAGGTTTATCCTTATCTCCAATTTGGCATTGCTTTGAATGCATATGCTTTGGATAATTGCCAATTCAATGCATGTGTTTGGTTGGAATTTGTTTGTAAGATGCGTGGAAGATCTGCACACCGTTGACAAAGGATTTTCGAGCAGTTGTTTGTATTCGACTTTTGACATTGGAGATTTATCATTTCATGTACTGGCCTGGGAAATCAATTTGTAATGTACACTGACATTTAAAGGTGTTCTGTATGACCACCCGTTAAGTCTCTTGCTTGGATATGGATTAAGTTCTGATTTATGTTAAATTATAGAGACTGAAACTGTGTATGTACAGTTTCCCTGTAGAGCGCTGGTGTTTGAAACACCTTATCATGGGTTTGATTCCCAGGGAAAGCAAGAATTTGTTGAATTGTGAAAGTTGTAATGAAATGTAAGTCGCTTTGGATAAAAGGATCTGGTAAATGACTGACTGTAATGTAAGTCTTTATGTAGTTTTGTTTACACAGTATCAAATCAGTGTAAATTGGTGCACGGTGGTGAACTGGATAGTGCTGTGGGTTCGCCAGGTGCCAGGTTGCTCCTCCGGTTATATTCCACAGTCCAAAATCATACGTTGGAAATTCAATCAAATGTGTAGGATTGGAAAATTGATCTTAGAGTGAAAGTGTGATTGTGTGTCTGTTTGTTCCGCTGTGCCAAGGACCACCAGTCCAGAGTGTGTCCCACCTCAGACCCTGAGTTGCTGAGGTTGCTCCCGCTCCCCATGACCTAGAAACAGAACAATATTTCAAAACAATTTACACATTTAAACGAGTTAAAGACATGCAACAGCATGTGTGTGTATATGCAAAGTGACACTCTAAATAAATTAGAATAGAATAGAATAGAATAGAATAGAATAGAATAGAATAGAATAGAAAAGAATGCCTTAATTGTCATTGCATCACATGGTTACAATGAATTTAAGAACACTACTCCGTTTGGTGCAAAATAAGGAAAAACACAAAAGTAAAATGTATGAAAAATGTGCGTTGTAGTATAAAGTATAGAGGGTATAGATTCTACACACAATACAAACAATTTCAACCAAAATTTTCAGATGGAACCATGGCAGCTTCTGTGAAACTACAAGCAACCAAAATTCTGAGATAACTGTTGGTATTTATGGAATTGTTTATTGGGTCTTAATCTAATAAATTGGTAAAATTAGCATAAATGTGCAAATGAATTAGTGAGGACCAACCTGCGGCATTTAAAGGCACATAACTTTTACATGTAAATCTATGCATCTACAAATATAAAAACAATTACATAAAGGTCACACTTTAAAGAAACCATACCCATAATAAGGGGGAAAAAGGTCATTGTCTTTTCTCATTCTTTGATGTCTGATTTTGCTTTTCATTTCTTTTCACAAAAACCTTTAACACTCTAAATAATATATATAAAAAATATTGATGGACAAGCTCACCTGCATGTCTTTAGACTTCTCAGCGGTACATGGGCGACTTGTGCTTCTCTTTTTTTATTCTCTCACATTCTTTGTGCCAAATTGGCGGACATTTGTCCTAAATAAGCCAACATAATTAGGCTTTTGTATTTGTTTGGGGGATTTTAGAATTATCCTGGCCTAAATTCAAATTTTTCGAATTGACTTTACATGTTACCTGCCAAATGTGAAACGTTGTGTCGTTTTTTAGGTAAAGTGTGAAACATGCCTTAATTGACACTGAAAATATAAGATAACTTTATAAAACAAGTAATATATGTATATATTGTTATACTTTGGATCAAAGGGGTTTGACTTATAAAACAGATCACCAATGCTGGAGTAAAATTATCTTTTACTTGCCTTAAGTTTTCAAAATGTCATGTAATGAGTCTTTGTTAAACTGGCGTTAGAATTCTTTTATGGCGGTATCTTTAAGATCAGTTTTAACTCTTTACCGACTTGAGTAGCATATTTGCTCTCTGATCGTGTGCTGTTATATAAGCATGTTACTATGCAGATCTGTTTGGAGTGAGGAAAGGGTGGAATGTCAAACTCATTGCGTGTAGCGAGATGAGTATGCCAATCGTCAGACCCCGAGGCTGTGCACCTCCATCATCGGCTTGGCTCTGAACCGCACACACTATAATACCATCTGGCAGAAAGGTCAAAATAGTCTGATCTAGAATCAGTGCTCTAGTTTTTACAAAGCTTAACTTAACCTCAAAACAGAGAAGTGTGTAAAAGCACCCGATCGACGGTTAGGCTTGACCTCTAAAAGTCTTGGTGAGTATTTTTACCTGAGAACCAACCATTCACACACATGTTTAGTTGCGGCATATAACATCAAAACAGAACATTTACAGCAGTTGAATTGACCATTTCCAATGTTGCTTAGTACTTGTTCTCAATTTCTTCGAAACTTTCCAATTCACCTCGTTAGTATTTTTTTTCTTTCAATTTTATTTTCCATTTTGCATCATAAAACATGTCTCTGTCTGTTTGGGATGAGAAAGCTGTTATTTTTCAGATGCCTGAAGGTGAACTGTTCCAACGAAGTGAAAAAAAACCCGAAGTTGCATCACTGAGTGGGACTTTAAATCCCAAGTGAGCTCCCAGACAAGACCTCAAAGTGTTCCGTGTTAGCATAGAAGTGTGCGAAGTAGGTGGGATTAATTCACCGCCAATCGCATTGTATTTGTGTTTGTGGGTGTATCGCTCTTTTTATGCTTTTAAGATTGAGATGAGATGGAGTAATGGACGTTGTTTGGAGGCTGACAATCTCCCTTTCACTGCAGCATGTCTTGACTGTGTGGGTGACTGTCTTTTTATCTGTGACTGATCCGAAATCTGGCTGAAGAACTGATACTGGATTACTTGAGATGCTAAACTCCAAGCAACAGCTGGCTAGCGGCTGGTTGCCTTGGAAACATTGGATTCCAAGCGCTTCGCACCGGACTAAGTTGATGCTCGGGCCATCGCTACAAGAAAAAAGTTAATTGCTTTTGGATATTCAACCATAACACCACCAGAAACAGATTTTGCAAAGGCTGAAGAGGGGAAAAACATTTTAAAGTTTTTTCGATAATCCTCGCCTTGCTCAGAATAGCAGCTCTTTCATAATGTTCATGGGAATATGCTCTTGCGGTGTTGCGCGGACGTCTGGGATTGGAGCTTAAGTCTGCTTCAATATGATCGCACAATAGATGGATCTTAGGTGTGTGGTAGGAGGATCGGCGATGAAAAAAGTACTTACGAAACAGAAATCCCAGTTACAAAGAAAAGAGGTGAAAAGGCAGTAATTTAACCAGATGCCCCACTCAGCAGAGGAGGGATTAAAATGCACAGCAGCTTATCTGCCCCTAAGTCCTTCAGTGTTGAATCACAGGTTCTGCAAAAAAACACTGCCAAGGTCACACCTTTATTACACTTCTTTTATGTGTTAATGAGAATGTGGAGAGGCTGAGTGAAGGGGTATTTAGGTTCGCAGCCTCCGTCCCGCCGGCAGGTCTTGCCGTGCTAATGAAAGGAAGAGTGGGAATGGGATGGCCATGTCCTGTTTAACAATACGTAGAGGTGAAGTGAGGAAGGATTTTAATGTGTCAGCAGCTTCGAGTTGTCAATGTGGCCCAGGAAACGTGATTATTTGGAGGAGAAACGGCAAGTTCTAAAGAATTAAGTTGAAAGATTGTAGGTGTTGAGTGTCAATGACTTCCATGTCTACAATTTGACTTTTATATATAGACGTTATACAGTGTATTGGGAAGCAAGGAACTTTTTTTTTTATTGTTGAGTGGGATTAATTTCTTTTAAAGTGTTAATGAAACTTCTAATGCTAATGAAACTATGTTTTATTGAAGACATGTACCTATTAATTCATTTTTGACCGTTTATGGGTCCCAGGCAGCTGGAGCCAATCCTCCGGAACCTCTGGTTAAATGATTAACCAATCACAGAGCTGGACAAACACCTATTCACACTCTCACATATGGGAAATTTTGTTTTTCTTCAATTCAATCTAATTCGTTCTTTTTTTTATTATTTGTTGGAGACAACTCAAACAAACCCGGAGAGAACGTGCTAGCTCCACACTGAAATACGCCAAAATTGTCTCAAATTGAGTCTCGAACTAGCTATTTGGTAGGTCTCAAAATTGATTCTTATTGCTATGAAGGGACAGCACTGGCCATTTTGCTTCTACATTGTAAAAATACAAATTGCAGGAAAATCACAAACTGTGGCGTGTTTTTTATGCTTTAAGACATAACTGTAAAACTACTTTATTACTCTTGGTAAGTTTGTTGTTGGTGATATACTGCTGTTGTTTTTGTCATTTTTGCACATTGATGGAGCAAAATCAGATTTAGAAAAAAAAAAGTTTTGAAAAAAAAAACAGCAGTTTAAAAAACAAAATGTATTTCTTAATTTTACCGCTTCTGGTCTAATAAAGGCATGTCGTAAAGAACAGTGCCATTTAGTCTGATTCGTATTGTAAAGAACAGTTTGTTACAATTTACCCAGACAAAAGGTCTTTTTGATAAAAACAACAGAAAACACTTCCCGTTTTAAAGTCTTTCTGCATTCTTTTGGAACTGAATCATTTTGTGACCACAGTCCTTTCTTTTCCCAATGTTCTTTCTAAAGTGCTTCAGCTCACTATTTTTGGGAGGAAGCCTGTGATGTGACTCTCCTGTGGAGTAATGGAGCTTGGACCTGCTTTCTGACTATATGGAAACTGATTGGAGTCTTATGGATATAGATGGTCAAATCAGAGCCCCATTCACACAAGCAATTTAGCTTTTTCTCTGCGGCTCCTTTTACCTTCAAGCTTCATGCCCTGCTTCGCAACATTGGTTACATGATTTGAAACATAAACTGATAACAAACATGGCCAACATAGTAATTACCAGAACTAATTCCGAAGGTTTTAACTAGAGACTGTAGCTCTGCGCGCTGTTTTTGTTGAACAATTAACACTACCGACCTCCAGCCTTGAACACAGAACAGAAGTGCGGAATGATTTGCTTTTAATGGTCTAATCAGTTATATTTGTTAATGCAACGTTTGTGTGTATATCCTCCAGAGTTATGCCGGGTTATCCCAGGTCTTGTTCAATTCAGCAACAGTTCATTATAAAGACACCAAGAGAGGTTATAATTATTTTCATTCTTTTATTTGCTGTAAGCAATAAAGGCTGAATTATGCTATGTTTATTTTTTGCCCGCTTTTTTCTTTCTGTCTATCCGGGAGCCAATCCCAGCTACTCTGGGCCTGAAGGCAGGATACGTATTCTGAATTGGTGACCAACCAATCACAGAGCAGGATGCACAGATATACACATTCACACTCTCATGCACACCTATGTATGGGCATTTATCAGACATCATTTCTCATAAAAGCATGTTTTTGGGTTGTTGAGAAATCCGGAGGCCCAGAGGAAACCCACACAATGACATTGATAAAATGCAAACAACTGCTCTTGCCTCAAACTTGAGTCTTGAATGAATATTTCTTGCTGTGCCCACAGTGCCAACGTGCCAGAGCCGGGTTAAACATTGCAGCGCATCTTTTTTTACCGTCAATACTATAAATTCTGAAATAGGAAGGGTGGAGCTGAAGCTTGTAAGATGGATTGTAAATGAACTGACATTGTATAATTCAGAATTTAAGACATTTAAACTGATCGACCTGACATTTCCACCATAAGCAAAACGTTTCCGGCATGGGATTGTATTAAGCCAGAATTTATAAAAACAGACGTGGAAGGATTTAATCTTCAAATTATCTTCAGAGAGTAGGAGATGAGAAGATATGCTGTTATCTTGAATCCATCAAGGAGAGTGATTGGCAAATAATCCACAATTACATTGTTTCTATCCTGCAAAAATGAATGCAGTCTTTTACTAGCATGAACATAAAAAAAAAAAAAATTGGCGTGCTGTTGAAGCCAGCTTTAGTAAAATGCTCTTGACTTGCTTTTAAATGGGGCTTTCTTTAAAGTCTTGGTGAAAATTCATCTGTCGGCTTCCTTTGAGTGTGTAATGGCTGTTTTTTTGGTTTGTTTGTTGTTGCTGTGTTTTTATTTTTGACCTCAGTAGGTGGAAGTGTTCAAACACGAGGAAGAGGTTTTCTTCATACAGTAATTGTCATGATACATGGAAAGTCTGAAAGAGGAATTATATAACACAACATGCGGGATGTTTTTTTTTTTTTT
>CM051494.1:27341730-27433826 GCA_028031935.1 Paedocypris micromegethes
TTTTTTTTTTTTTTTTTTTTTTTGGGAAATAATTTTCAGTTTGCCTTGTTGTCCAAAAGATTTGTTTTACAATGGACATACCACATTTTTTCCAAACTACAGAGATTATATATGGCACTGGATTATACTGTGCACTAGATTTTAAGGCATTTTCTCAAAAAAAATGTCTATTTCCAGTCTTTTATTTTGTAACTCGTAAGATTCATCGGATTATGAGGTGCACAATGTTTTGTTAGGTATATTACAGGATTGTATGTGCAGTTTAAAAGAACAAAGTATTGTTTTACAATCGCCGTACCCTATTTTTCAGACTATATTTATTTATACTAGCACGTACACATAACAACATCAAATCAAAATCCCTGTTACATGCTTGAAAGGGAGTAGAGAGAAGTACAACTTATCTAGTCACACCTCCTATCATATTCAACTTTGACACAAAACTCTTTTATTACTTGCCCTATAAGATGCAGCATCAATACATTTTTATTTACGGATTTTGTTTTGCACATAAGAGACAGCTGATTGTAAAGCTGTAAAGTATTTTTATCGTTTGAAAAACGCAGTGGAATTTTTTTGTACTCGAGAACATTTGACAGGTGACTATAATGTAGTATGTGAAACGCAGCGCCATATAATGAATGCAGCGCCACTAAGAGCGCGCCTGATTACACGCTGTCGTCTTTTTATGACCTCGAGAAATCCTACTTAAGATGCTGCCTGACTCAGTCCGGTGGTCCCGCTGACCATAACAACACCTTCTCTTATTTTCATGTGGAATTGTTCCAGATCTCGCTCCTTTTGTCTTTGGGTTATCATGCGTTGAGACAGACTTATTGATCTGGCAAGATTGATCTAGGCAGGGATGATACAGCAACATTGCATGATTTATTCCAGTCCTAATATTTCGAGGCAGGTCAGTCCCACCAGACGTTGTTGAGCAGACACGTCGCTCTTTCATCATCTCAGATGATGAGAAGATTGTTGAAAAGTGCAAACTCGTCTGTTTGCGATATCACAGTCAGTCGCTGTGCATTACACTTGGAGACACACTAGTGTCTGGCAAACATGAGTTGAACATACGCCAATCTATTTAAAACATGTATCAGAATTCGACTTGTGCTTCCTTTATTCTGAACTTGTTGGAAGTGATAAAACACAAGGTCGTTTTCATTAAAAAAAACCTTCAATCCTTGCAGTAATTCTTTGTACTTGTTGTTGCATTGTTACATTTTAATTAATGTATTTTTTAAATAATTATTGTCATGCAATTCTTTTTTTTCTTTGTTCCTTATTTCAATTGAAATTTCTAATCTATCCTACCGTCCGTCCATCCATCTATCCATCCAGTCTTATAACAAAACAGAGATTCAGCATCTTTCCTTTTCAAATTACAAATTATTCATGCTGCCTTCTAAGACCCAGTTGTTGGAATTTTTAAACGGAACAAATGGCACATCATTTTCCCATCTGTAACGTTTCATTGATATAAATAGTTCTACGTAAAATGTGCAAGTAGAAACCTAAGCTTTAATAAGACCTCACGTGGCTAGCCTGATAAAACCAGACTTTCGTTAAAAGCTCTTTTGTGTAAATCATCTCCTAATGAGACTAGTACAGTTTATAAACCAGCGATGCATTGTACTGTCGTGTAGAAAAGCCCCTCCAGATTATTAATGCAAGACTTCTGTCTGTTTTCAAGGGTTTTGCTCTTTGTGAATATGAATCTAACGCTGAGAATCTAAGTAGCCGTTACCGTTGATTGGTCAATGTTTCCGCCCAGGCTGTGTTCTGTAAACCCATCTGTCCAAGTATTGATGGGCAGTGAGCGCCCGAGCAACACAGCAGCTGTCCGATAATGAGCCCCCCTCCCGTGCCCACCCTCCCGATCTGCATCAAGACATCAAGCACAAGCAGATAGATAATTCTGCTGAGGGTTGAGATGTGAATTAGCCTTTTGTAAATCAACTTCACCCACCGAGCCACTTTCCTGGTTCCGGTCGAGCTGCTTCTGCTCTGTGTGAGCGTCACTCCAATATATCCATTCATATTTTTGCTTTAGTCGTTCTGTCAATATTGTATTGATGAAAGAAAATGTATTCTGTTTGTGAACAAAAAAGTATTCCGATGGTGCATAACCCGTTTGTTTTTGGTGATGTCGTGCCTGGTTGGAGATGGATTGATATTTTGGCCGCAGGAGGTGAAGTGAGGGGACGCAAACAAAGGGTCCTGGCCTTCCTCTCAGAGGGATACAGGCCACAACCATTTCAGTTCACACTGTGCCACAATGACTTTCGCTGAACTCAGGATGGATTTTTTTTTTCTATTAACACGCAATTCAAAGAAAAATCATTTAATATTTATGGCAGGTTGTGTGTTGAGGGAAAACATGCATGAGGTGTTTTTTTTTTCTTTTGAATGAGTTTTCACTTTTCTTTTTGTTTGTTTCTAAAAAATAAATTAAAAAAAAAAAAAGAAGAAATCAAATGAGCCCGTGACATTTAGATTTTGCGCCATTTCGGACAGCCTTTCTTTCACAACTGTGTTCTTGAAAGACTGGAGTGAAAAGAAATGGCAGGATAAAGGTAAAAAAAAACATATTTTTGCAGCAGAAGAAAGGTTAGAATTATATTCCACGCACTTGAGCTGTAAATGTGAAATGCAGGTCAAAATAAAAGAGTTTTGTTAATTTGTTTCCCCATAAAGCGTAGATGTTGTCGCCGTATTGTAATTTAGCAATTTGTTAGATAATGTGGTAACATTTTTCAAAACAAACAAATTGAAAGTGGAACCTAAATGCTAAAATGATTCTGTCTGTGAATCCCTCATGTATTCATTGATGTTTTTTTTTGAAGAAAAACAAAATAAAATATAATAATAATAATAAGAGGAATAATAATAATAAGAAGAAGAAATATAATAATAAATAAATAGTTTTGCATTTACAAATGTTTTATATATTCATACTTCATAATAGTGCTGTAATTCTATACATAATACCATAACTGTTATTGCAATAATAATTAGGTAAAGACTATAGTTTATAGAGTAATAGTAGGTAAAACGTATAGTTATAATACTAGTAGTTAGAGTTGTATTACAATTACAAATCTGTTCATCTGGTAAATAACATGTCAGTCCTTGATCTTTTTAAGGGTCGTGCATTTCTTTACCCACTATGACCTTTCACCCCTCGGCTGTAACATACCAAAGAAGCTAGAAACCGTGAAAAGGATAAATTCGTTCTTGACGGCTGCGTGAAAACGCTAATCACATTTTGATACATTGCATGCTTTCTGTATACTTCAATAAAGCATAATTCTTAAGGTCAGAGTAGTCTCATAGAGGAATTACTGAACCTTGACTCCTTCACTGAAGATTGCAGCATGTCCATTTATCAGCGGGCGGACTGTATGCTGAACACTCGCTGCTCATCAGGGCAATACCTCTACATGTCATACAAAGTGAGCTTTCATATACTTGATGTGGAAACAGGACCAACTTGTCAGTGAGACCTCATACTATACATCAAAGCCTCAGAAGATCAGGCCTGGTTTGAACACATGTAAGCAGACCCGAAGTGATCTGACTCTTACTTCAAGTACACCTACAGTACTGTATATGTATTTTATCTGTTACTAATAAACAAAAGTAGATTCTTTGTGGTTTACTTTTTCAAAGATTGTAACTGTACTTTGAATCTTTGAAAGACTTTGATATTCTATTGTACTTTGTAACAGAAACTAGTTCAAAAAACAGAAACAGTGCGGCATAATTAAACGTGCGTGTCTTTTTTGTTTGTTGGGAAAGTTAGATTTTGAAATGCACATCTGTGGTTGTTTACATGAATAGTTTGAAAAAAAAATTGATAGTTTGTTGGATTATGACTTTGAAATGTCAAATGCGATAGGTTGCAAAAATATTAATATGAGGATTTTGTGCACAAAGCCTAGAGGAACTGTCAAAAAATACATAATCAATACACTTTACTAAACCATTCTGAGAATTATTCAGTGTGTTTGCGTGTGTAATACTTCTGAATTTCTTTGAGCGATGCAAAAGTTTAGAATTATTTTTAGAAATGCAGGTTCTTGATCAGCGTATTGTTAAATACAATACAGACTAGACATTTATCTTTCACTCCAGCTTGATTTATGCATCTGTTCCATCATTAATTCATTTTGCAATTCACCAAGACCACAGATAAAAGGTCAGCGTCCAACGGAATATGGTAAATATTGTATTAAAACCATCAGAGACTCTTTGATATTTAGTGTGGTTTTGCATTGTATCTACTTAAAGTCTTAACTCTGCTTCTATGCAAAACATCTGTACAAATAATGCATCAAGTCTTGTAAAGTCAGGTATAGAACTCTAAGGGAGACAGTTTGATGTCTTGGAGAATTATTCAGGTACTATTCCCAACGCTTTTTGGCTTCACATCCTTGTCTGTCTCTTGCAAACTTACAACATCTGATAGAATTTAAAAGGATTCCACATTTGGATCCAATGCAAAAAATACCCCGGAGATTTAACATGAAAACATATGCACAGCATGAGATGAATGACACTCAAAACAAGCCCTGCCATCAAATGCTGCTGCGCTCTTCCTGTCCCGGTCTTATAGCGCCTCAGATGGAGTCCTGATGGTCCGAAGCCGTGTTTAATAATGAATCGCTTACTGCAGCGTTACACCGATGGCCCAACACTTTACGGCACGTCAGAAGCATGTTTTTGTTTTTGCACCAAAGGCAGGATATAACTCAGTTAAAGGCATTTCCTATGCCATATGACAGATGTGTCCTCTGAGCATGTTGCTGTCTCATATCACTGGAACAAGGTTAGGATTCATTCCTCACCCTGTCTTCCCTCCCCCTACAGTGCATCCATCAGGACAACATGATGAAGCCCCGTTTGACTCCCAACATGTGACTCCTCTGGGAAAGACTTTTTAAAGACAACAAATTCTGGGTTTTATCTCAGATATAAGGTTGAAACTGAAAAGCAGCAAGGTTAAAAGCTATATGCTGTTTGTGATTAAAGCGAGTACGCTTAGACTCCGGGAGCTGGATGGATACGTATGTGTTTGAATTGCTCTGGAGAACAACTGTCGCTGCAGGGGTCAGAAGAAGTCCCAATGCTTCCAGTAAGCTCAGGAGACTGTTATATAAAAAAGCCATTTCTGTGAAAATCAAGATGGAATTATTTAATTGGAGCCGTTTAACAAGCACAACACTATGAATGTGCTTGAAAGCACAACAAATAATTTTTAATAAAAAAACAAACTTAATATTTTAACATATTTTAATAATAAGTTAACAGGTTAATTTCAAACAAACAATTACATTTATTTTTGCCAATGACAGAGATTAATGTATATACATGTATTGTATTATAACATATGTTGTATTACACTATATATTATATTACATTGTGTTATATTTATTATTTACTAAATTGCAAAGAGAACAGGTCTGTCTGCTAACATGGATGCAGCTTTGAAGTTGACGGGGTTGCATCGGGAAATGTATTTTAGGAAGCTTCCTAATGGAAACCTCGACAAGACTGACATTATTTTCTCCTTCTGCATTTCCGAGTTCTTACGGTCTCAATTATCACATAAACACAAAGAATTCCTTACGTAATGTGAAAAAATGTCTGTTTGCTTTCATTAGAGACTAATGTTAATGTAGAATATTTCAAAGATTACAATATCAGTATAATATATTATATAACTTTATAGCCATAAATCATATTATGTTTTATGTTAAGTATTTTTCTCATGTAGTTTAACAAAGTCAGCTACTTCTTCCAAATACAATGATAACTTTTTCTTTGTGGCGTTTGCAAATATATATTAATATATTTTTTTTCTCTCTGCATCTCACTAAATCGTGTCCCGTAGAGGTGCGACCTGTAAAGCTAATTGCATTCATAGAAGATAAACTGCATTAGGGAAATGCATTTTACATAATTTTGTTTGGCAGTAGTAAAGATATTAACAATCCTGCAGTGCCCATCTATGAAAGACGATATAATCTGAGAAAAGAGGTTTTAATCAATCCACCACTTTCCCCTCCCTATCACCACCAGTTTTGGTGTTATCCAAACTGGGAAACAGGAAAACACTGGGAAAACATGTATATTTGTGCTTAAGCATATGTAAGCATATATAAGTGAAAAAAGCTGGTACATTGGGGAAAAAAAACATAAAAAAATTTTCCATTTTTTTCCATTTAAATTTTGTGCTTGTTTGTATTATTTTTAAAAGAGACGACTAATCACTTACAGTTGCCAGGTCCTTGTATTCATGCGCACACAATGATGAAGTTCACGAATCTCTCACGGGCTTATTCCATCTTTTTTTTTTTCAGCTCTTTATTGCTGCGACGTATTGAGATCGGGCGACAAGAAAGCAACTCAAACAAGTGGACTGAATGAGAGCTACGGAGGGATGAGCTTGCACGTGATAGTGTGTACGTCTGTGTGGGCGAGCGAGCGAGAGAGAGAGAGAGAGAGAGAGAGAGAGAGAGAGAGAGACGGCGAGTGAGCGAGAGACTGTAGACGGGGTGTTTGAGTTGCTGCTGTTTGTGCCGGTGAAGAGGAAATAATCACAGTGTTGCTTCCTCATGAATTATTAAGGAGCCCCCAGCCTCCTTTAGCTCCAGTCAAAATGCTGCATTTTCATCAACAGCAGTGAAGCAAGTGTTTTGTTTTTTCTTTTTTTTTTTTTAGGGGTTGTTCTTTTTGATAGGTGTATTACAGCTAGACTCGGCGTGCGGAACAAGTGCTCAGATGAGGAGTCCGAGAGCAGCAGCAGTAGCATCAGCATCACAGATCTGGAGCTGAGAGACTGAAGCACCTCAACTGTTCTCCGTAACGGCCGCTCTCTCTCTTTCTCTCTCTCTCTCTCTCTCTCTCTCTCTCTCTCTCACACTCTCTTTCTCGCTCTCAGGCTGCCTTTTTTCCTCTTCTTTTCTTTCTGGAGTTCAGATCTTGTTGGTCAGAGTGCTGAAAGAGAAACGTGGAGACAGAGTGGAACTGAGGCTGAAAGCTGTCATCCAAACATCCCAAACGCAGACCTGGCTGCCCACATGCCGATCGAATTTGTTTGCAAAATCAAATTTGCAGAGGAGGATGAAAAGCAAAAAGGCAACCCGGACGGGGACAAGGAGAGCCTGATTGAGGAGAGCTGCAGCCCCCCAGTCAAGGACCTGGCCGGCTTTGCAAATACATGCTCGCTTCATGGGATTAACCATATCTTTGTCTCTGGCCGGCTAGGGGTCCGGCAGACTCTCTGGGCTGCAGCTTTCCTGGTATCCCTGGCTCTCTTTCTGTACCAGGCGGCAAAATGTGCCATCTCTTACCTGGAGCATCCTCATGTCACAGCGCTGAACGAGGAGGCCACCCCCGAGATGGTCTTTCCTGCCGTGACCATCTGCAACATCAACCGTTTCCGCTTTTCCGCTCTCACCGATGCTGACATATACCACCTGGCCAACCTGACCGGCTTGCCCCCTAAAAACAAGGATGGACACAAGCCCACGGATTTGGAGTATCCAGCACCAGACATGCAGGACATCTTCAACCGGACGGGTCACCAGCTCGATGAGATGCTGAGGAGCTGCAACTTCAGTGGGCAGAACTGCTCGGCTGAAGACTTCTCAGTGGTAAGCTTGCAGAAAGTTTGAGCGAAACTTGCCAGAGCTTTCTGAGATCACACTAGGTCAACTTTGAGAGCAAGACTAACAGATGCGGTTGAATTTTTAATGGAAAAGTTGTTAGGATGTCATCACAAAGCCTAGGAATTTAAAAAGTGAAAGGCTTGAATTAGTATTTTTTCGGACCATAAGGCGCATTTATATTACAAAACAAATCATTTAAAATTGTGCACCATGTAATCTGAAAAAAAAAAAATGTTGTCAACTAGATGTTGTCAACTAGATGGAATTCTGTGTGTCTTAAAGTCTAAATGGTTTTTCAAGTTCTAAGAACAGACATTATTCTGTTTATGTTGTGAATGGCAATCAGTTCCGTCCATCATAATCTTTTTTGACTAGATCTTTCCAGTAGCTATTACATATGCCATATTCTCAATAATGCTTACTGCACAGTATATGAGACTACGAGAGTTGGTCCTGTTCCTTGCATTCCTCGCTTATATTAACAAACCTTCAGTAGCTGAAAAAGGCTTTAGTTATTCTACCAAGAAATCGGAGCGGGTTGAAATGTTCTACTTAGCTGTCTAGGATCAGTTGTTTTATACTGCCACCAGTGAAAGCTGCGGAAGGAGTGCATGACAACAGGATTGCTTTGCTAAAACTCTCTCACGCTTCCATGCTTTCTTTATTACTTCTTGTGTGCTTGCAAACTTTCCCCGGCACTGTATTTCAATCCCGTCACTGGTGAAATTAAATATTTAGAGACTGACATACATGATTTTTGCATTAGCTAAATTGGTTAAAACAAATAAAACAGTTTCCATACGCTGTCCAAGTCCACTCTATCTGGGCATAATGTTTATATCATGCTATATTTATTAAAGCAGAGTACTGTTGGATACTATTTTAATGTGCTGGACTTGTATTTGGTTAAAACAGCTATTTTAACGGCTTGTATCATATTTAATAAATGAAATTGGGTTTTTAGAGACCAAAGAGTTTTGGACTTTAGTTCTACATGAAAGTTTCTCTTTTCATCTGAAATTACGAGTTAGTTAGTCATACATTTCATAAAAAAGACTAAATGGGAAATTTATGAAGTGCAAAGGAATTTTTTTTGTGCTCTTAATCTTTTTGACTATTAGCTCTTGCTAGTCGGTCGATCACTGTTGACCAAGTCAATGTGTAAATGTCAGAATTTTCATCAATTAAACACAATATTTTTTAAAGTAAAACATCAAGATTTAATTAAAAACTCATGCTCAAGTCTTCAACTTGTAATTTCTAAGAAACACTAGGTTTTTAATTAAGAGTTCCCAATGGCAGTAAAGCATCTGCGTTGGAGCAAGCACATATCAGAGTTGGTACAGGTTCCTAGAGAATCTCAGTAGCATTCCCTTATAAATTAATCGAGTTGAAAAGTTCTTTCGCCCCATCGTTCCTGTGATCTGTCTCTGAGAAGCTGTCAGTTCGATTAGTTATGGGCATCTTGCCGTCTCCATGCATGATGAGAAGCTTCCACCAACCCATGGGCTTCACAGTCCAGGCAGATGAACCAAATGGTTTGTGTAGATTCTCAGACGCAAACATTCCGGGATCATGCCGCCTTCCCGGAAGCTTGGTTTTAACAGCTCACTGGCTGATATTTTTAGCATGAAGTGTGAGAGATGACCTTAGCTTTGCTTGGTGGCCTCTGGGTTCATGTGGATCTCCAGCCAGAGGAAAAGAGCACTCAGCCTGCTCATGTCTAGCCTATTCCAGATGCTGCGTTTATTTAATGACTGCATCAGCAGGGAAAGCGCTATATTTTCAATCTTTCACATCCCTGGCATTTACCCCTACCACTTGGGTTCAGCCGTTGCTCTGCTAATATGAGCTGTTCATTTGTCATTCCCACACTTCATGTCCTAGAGCTCTCCTCATTCAGACGCATGCCAATGATAATTATATCAAAAGAGCAGACACACTTCTGAATGTTTGAACCATTGATCATACACAGTGGTTACAGATTAATCTTAAGGGCAAACCCTTTCAAGTTGGGTTTGTATACCGACACTCATTCTTTGAGAACAAGGCGCCAGTTTGACGAATGCGAATGACGCCTTTTCATTAATGTTTGTTTTTGTTTTAGAGAGACAAATGTTAAAAATACTTTCTACTCATCATAAGTGAACTTTAATTATACAACAAATAAAAAATGAACAAAACAATTAAATATATAAAATACTCAAAAATGTTTAATGACAGTCTGTGTGACATGTCTAAGTGTGTGTGTGTGTGTGTGTGTGTGTGTGTGTGTGTGTGTGTGTAATTTATAAATGTACCCCGTATAAAGTGTTAGGTATATAAATTTTACACAATGGTGCAAAATAAATGATATATGCTATACACGAGGCACAATTCATATATTCGCTCATACTGTATATACTTTCACATTGAATAATACATAAATAAGAAATATCTTTAAAAACAGTCGGTGTGTGTGTGTGTGTGTGTGTGTGTGTTGTCAGATTTGTTATTTGCTTTTTCTATCCCTTGACATGAGGCATAATTAAAGCACTCAGCTGTTATTGACTCACGATAATTGCTCACAATAGATATTATAATAAGATGCTTGGACATAATTGAATATAAATAGATGCGCTTCTGTTTTCCCTCCAACTTAAACTGTCAGTGGCTGGTGCTTCCAGGGGAGGATGTGAGGCGATGTTCTCGGGTTCCGACTGCGCGAGGAAGCTGTGGCTCTCAGGCTGAATCACTGTTTGCTCTTCTAGCCGAGCTATTTGCAGAAGCATTTTCCGATTTTGTTTTAAGCAAGGACAAAGCCCTTGTGCATATATTCCTGTGAGTAGGATAGTGGAGTTACACTGACCTAGATTGATCAGAAGCAGAAGGTGAGGACAGATGTTATTTTGGGCTCTAATATTAGTCATGACGGAAAAAAAGCTGAATTGTTTTTCTTTTGAAAAGGTTGAGGGTGTTATTACATCATATAGTATGTACAGTACTATATTTATTTTAAGAACCACATTGACGGCACATCAGTTTATTACTTAACACAGAAATGTTTATTTCATGGATAATGTCGGGCAATGTTGTTCTTGTTTGTCGGTGAAGTGTAATGGGGGGGGTATTCAGTCTCTTGAGAGATTAAGAAATTATAAAGCAGTATGGAGTAAAATTACAGACAAACTTCAAAAGATTAGTCAAATTGCTTTTGCATATAGAAACGACCAAAGCTTGAATGCAAATCTAAAGTCAATTAGCAAAATAATTTGGGGGGTCAATTCTCGAGACGAATGCACAAAATCAACCCGAGAGCTGTATTCCAGAGTTCAATTTACGAGGAGGCCATTTTAGCCAATCAGGGTCAGTGGGCATGTCAAATTCACAATTTCCTGGGACTTAATTCATGCCCATGCAAGGCTTCTAACTTACAAATAATACTAAATGAAATTAACAGCCACAATTAATAACATATCATCCGTTACACGAGCATTAACATTTCTTTTTCCGTTTCATCTTTTCCATCTGTTGTGTGTTTTCGTCCATGTCCTCCAGCCACTGATTCACAGCTGACCCGCCCACTGATGCTGATTGGCAGGTTCTGCTGGCTCTCACCTTGTGAATTACTTTGCAAATTAAATTTGCATTTGTATTTCAATCTTGTCTGTTTCGCTGTGTTGGAGCAACGTAAAATCTAAATTGCGTTGTTTTAATTTTTTGCAACTGAATCGCTTTTGCAGATGTAATTTAACAACTATTTTAAAAAGTGTCCTGAAAAAGTTGATGCAATTTGTCAAATGTATTTGCTTCCTATGTAACTTGTGCTACTGTCAAATTTTAAACCAACATCAATCCTGGAAATAGAACCTACCACCTCGATAATGGGTTTTGGGGTTAGCTGAGGTTTAAGTCTTCAGTCCAGGTCCACCGATCTTTACACGGAAATCTAAGAAACTTGGATAGGAATTGTATTATTCATGCGGCCTGTGGTAATGATGACACCTGAGCGGACAAATGTTCTGGAGACGGAATGGTGTGGTGTCAGCTTGAGGTACGAGGTACGTGAGGGCTTTTGTCAGTAACAGGTGTTTCACATTGTGCTGGAGAGAAGCTGGCACTCTGCGCTCCTCAGGTAGAATGTCTTTCTCACCGAGAGCTCTGTAGCGCGTGAGTGACATCGGGTTCCCCTGCGGCTCCTCGTCTGGCTCCTCTCCGCCTTCCCTCTGTTCTTCTTGTCTTCCTGACAGAAACAGAGGACAGAGGGACCGTGAAAGTGACCGCGTTCTTGCAGCTTTGTCCAAACAGCCCGTCAATTAGCTGCCCGGTTCCACCGTAGCAGGTCCGCTCCGATTATTGAACCACTGATACATTAAAACCCTCCTCTCAAAGCCTCTCGCCGCTTGCGCCCGTAACGGTTTCATCTCTCCTTCAACATGCCTTGTGAAGCACGGAGATGTGATTCCTTGTGAGAGTCAGCACTGTAAACATACTTATCCTCCAGCCATTCCTGCTCTGAGTGTGAAGAAGACGAAGACGAAGGAATCCCATGCATCCGATCAGACTGCTGTTTGTCTTCTAATATCTGTCCGATAGATCAGAGCAACGCAAACATTCCATTGGACGTCACCTCGGGCTGATGGTCGCATTAGGAATTCAGAAGCTGCGTTTCACAGGATTTTTCTAAATTGCCATTTCTCTCATCATCCCCAGATTCGCCAACAAGCACATCTTAGCAGTCTGCTGCTCAAGGGATGGCTCCAAACTTGCCAAAAAACATGGCCCTAATGTTTCAAGGCTGTGAAGTCTCTCCAGAGTCCTTGGAGACATTAGTTCCCACTTACATTTGTCTCTTTCTGACAAGCTGCTGGGCGAGTTGTTGGAATGAGCGGGTGCAAGCGCTCACACGTGCGTGCTTCATCATGTACTGATAGACTTGGAGGAGAAGATTGATAGCGAGCCCTAACTTCGGCTGTTTGCTTCACCCTCCCTCCTAAATCAATATATTCCACTGTCAGATTGCTTCTCAGGCTTGGGCTTGGCATGACTAATTATCTCCATCGTCTGATTTTGGCGGGAATTCTGCAGCACTTGATAATGAGAAGAAAGGCATCTATTCTGATACATCTCGGTGTCTCTAAGCTCACAAAAATAAGATAATCCGAGGCTATTTCGCATGTGGCACAATAGATATTCTCATTGTCACCGTGTTTACATATGCCATACTTCTTTTTTCAGTTAACGGTTTCTCTTAGGCTTAGAGGCAATAAGAGAACGATAAGCCACTGGGAGAAGCACAGCAGTCGTCCATTTTTCATATCTGACTGGGTTTTAATCGGAGACCTGATGCTAGATTCCGAGCAACACAACCAGTCCGTCATTACAAGTTATAGCAATTTCTAAACTCTCGTTAAATCAAAAGTTTGTAGCTCCAAATACATTCTACAGACCTGTTAAAAAGTCAAGTGATTTGGCAATTTGTTTGCAGGTTTTTGTTTACCAAAATACAGTAGACACTTGAAACACATTTCCTTCACTTTGTATTGGTAAGATATTTGACTGATCCATTCTGTCCTCAGAACCGGGGAATCTGAGATTTGGCTCAAGATCCTCCTGACCCAGAAATAGAAGAAGTGGCTTAGACAAAGAATGGATGCACAAATTATGCAATGAGATGACAAACACAATGTTGTATTGTCTACACACACACACGCACACACATAATATGAAAGTGAATATTTAACAGGAAACTGTTGCCCAGTGTTTCCCAATTCATCAGCTTTTACAATACATTTGATGACTTAATAAATAATAATAACATTTCCTTTTTTACATTTCTCTATAAATTAAAGAATTAATGTAATTAATGCCTTTATTTCTCCATCTTCATCAGTTTGGTAAATATGGCGCTAATGATCCAAGACTTTGACTCTCGGTTATGTTGTGTGATTGAAGAAAGTAATGGTGGATAAATCATTATTTGATTTCTGGTATTTCGGGTTATTTTTTTCCGCATACAGCACCATTGAAATCCATTATTATTTTTTCGAAGAAGGCTTATGAACGAAACCATCGCAATAATGGTGGCTCGCCTCTCTACTCAGGTGGAGCGCGGAACCCAGCAAGACTGAAATCACCTCAGCAAGACTTAAAAAATGAATCATGGCTTGCGGCCGGCCCCGTCTGGCTAATGGATGCACAATTCCCCGCGTCTTCACTGCCACAGTTTAATTACTGTGTGAGAAAGCAGCATATGCTTAAATATCAAATGAACTGCAAAAGTGAAAATCGTTGCTCTGCTTAGTGCGGGGAAATGTCAGCGGAGAGAGGGTGAGGCAACGTTAAAACAGAAAATAAAGGAACATAAATGTCATTTGGTGTATTCTGGTCTGCAGGCTAGCGGAGCATGAAGGGCTGGCATGTCTGCTTGGTTGGACAATTACCCTGTGCTCTGAATTATGTCGAATGTCACACACTTGGCACTGTCTTTTGCTGATCTTTGGGCTTTGTTGGTACACCGGGTCTACAGTTTAGTAATATTTTTGTTGATGTAGCTTTATGTGGAACAGGCACTTGACAAACACTCTACGAAGTTTTCACTCTTTCCCTTCAAACATTATTATCAAGTTGCTGATGTCAAATCCCACCGTGTTTTTATTTTTCAATCTAAAGAAGTTTGCGAAGACGTTAATAATGTCTGTTATGTGTAAAAGCGCATTAAACTAACTAGCCATTCTGAACATTGCAGTAAAATGAATTTCAAAATGACAATCCATGCTGGTCTCGTTCAAACAAACGGAGCGTTTATGTCTGGAGATTGCGGAATGCGCACGATCTGTAGTCAAACAAAGACTGAAATTGTTGATCTGTGTTTTGACGCAACCAACCTCTCTTTGCTTTAATCCTTCCCGGAGGAGAGGGGTGCAGAATGCCGCACCTCTTCACTCCTCCTCCTCCTCCTCCTCCTCTTCCTCCTCTTCTTCAGCACAGATAGCAGCCGAGCTCAAGGCTCTTCAGCTCAAGCTTCCAGAGGGGAGTGTCATTTTATCTTCTGCAGGCAGCGCTGAAATGCTTTCTTGTTTTCTAATATATTATTCATAATGTGCGTGTGTGTCACTCTTCATTTATTCCCTTCATTGGAAGTGATAAAAATACTTGTTGTTTTGTGACGTTAATAAATTCTCTTTTTGTTTTTTGTTTTGCGTGAATGACAGATAGAAAGCTCAACGTTTCAGGGGTTTCACTTCTTGTTTGCAGAAATTAGTGTCTATTAATTTGGATATAATAAAAATGTTATTGTTTAATTGTTATTATAACTTATAGTTTTTCCTAACACTATCTCAATGTGACGCAATTTTAAAAGAAGGTGCTTTGTATTTTTACATCAAAGTCCATTTCGTTTTTTGTTCTGTTTAGTCAAATGTCCTGTGACAAACAGAAAGTACTTTTCGTTTTTTTTTTTTTTTTAATGATTAAATCAACTTCTGTGATATAGTCATTCTCTTTTGTTTTTCAAAATGAATGTGTTTGCCGTGAGCTACAAACAGTGACTTCTGCGGCAAGGTGCACATCACATTAGGCAGTCATTCATCTCAAGGTTTCACCGATGTTGACAAAGCGCTCGACCTTCAGATGCATGGAAATGTCATCTAATTCATCAAACTCGGCTTGATTCGCCACCCCTCATTTTCCCGTCTTGTGATATTTCAGTTATGAAGAGTCCTGAAGAACACATTACACTGTAATGAAGCCAGTAGAAAGGCCAGAATTGCTTTGCATCATGGCAGAGGGAAATTCTAGGCAACATCTATATGTTCAGCGGTAATTATGCAACACAAGGAAAGATGTAAACTTGCAGACTTGTTTTGCTTTGCACTTCATGATTACTACTTGTTCAAGTGGCATTTTACATCCCTGTTTAAGACTCAAGTTGGTCTTGGACTCAACATTTCTGGGGTTTTCTGGTGTCCTTCCAAAAACACTCTGGACAATTACAGTCTGAAAATGAGTGTGAATGTGTGTGTGTCTGTGTTTCCCGGTCTGTGATTGGTTGGTGGAAATGGTTCAGATACTGGACGTTAAGTTATGAGATTAGAGTTTGGAAGTCTTTGCTGTAAAAAGTTGTAATAGATACGGAATATGCCACATTTTGATACTATTACACAATTCTTCTACAAGTATTCTCATTCTGGTAGGTATATACAATCTGCCGTTAGCACAAGCAGTACCAGCAGTTCAGATTCCCTCTCTGGTATTTGTTGCTTTTGTGAAATTTTTCTGTGCGATTCAAGGCCGAACCGGACAGTCGTAATGAATGAACCGCTGGCGCCTGCAGGGACCCACTGAACGACCAGTCATTGGTTCTGACACATTTATAACCAACTAAGAAAACCTGTTTCAAGGTTTAAGTTTTATTGGATTATTGGCGATATATAACTCTTACCCGAGTCTTTTTGACAACCAAAGTGAATAAAATGTGTCTTTGAAAAATGCTGGAAGTATAGTGACACTGCTACTGTTTATTCAAATGGCTTAAATAATCTTTTTTTTTTTTTTTTTACATTTTTATTTAAGTAAAACTCAAGTGAAAATCATCTCATATCATATGATTGTAATCATCTCATACCATATGATATATGACTTTTGGTTTACATCATGTCCCCATTTTATTTTTGTGCTTCCTAATCCAAAATGAGAAATTGGTCCGATCCAATGAGATTCTGGTTCTTAAACACAGAGTGCAGTGTTCTTTTTTATTAGGAGTGAAGCATTCCTTTTTCACTGTGTTTGGGTTCACTGAATAAATAAAACTCAACAGTGATGTCATGCGATTTGATATTTTTGATCTTTAGTCATTGAAGTACCAAAATTAAGACCGGCCGTTAAGGACACATCCCGAACTATTAAAATTGCTCTGAATTGGGACCGATCTCACAATCGGTTCAGGGCATTGTTAAATAAATAAAGGCAATAAATTGGCCTTTTTTATGCCTCTTCTTCCATTTCGGGGCCATGGGGATTTGGGACCAACCACAGTAGTTTAGTGGTAAGGAGTTGGAAATGCCACTGAAGTTTTGCGAGTTTGAATCCCAGTCTGGTGGTTTTCGAACACAACACTGACCAGCTAATGGCTCTCAACACCTTTCAGGCTGCCCACTGCTCCTGGTTTGTGTGCGCTTCTTCACTGTGTGTTACTGTGTGCACTTTACTGATTAGTCAAATGCAGAGAACAATTTGGACATGGCCCCTAGTGGCTAAATTGACATTCACTTTACTTCTTTATGGACTTTCAGGTCCATATATTACCCCAGAATGAGTGCATTTTTTTTCAATCTAGCTAGTAATTTGAAAAACACTTTAAAGTAAAAAATAAATCATACTGATGTAAATATTTAGGTGCCTTCAAGTATAATTGCAAAAGGCCAGTCCAACAATAGAAGTGTTCTAACAAACTTGACAAGCTATTTATGATTTTTGGCAGCGCGGCGTTCGACCTCTTTCAATCACAGTGCCGTCCCCTCACCTGCCGCTGCCCCCTAAGATTAATTCTGTTTGTCCTAATGTATGGTAATGAGAAAGTTGTGTGGATTTGATTGTCAATAAGTTGAAATACGGCCCTGCTCCCTAAATGCTTGTGCCGTTCAATAACCTATTAAAGTTGAATCACAGATAAGTTGGCGTGCATCAGGAAGGCAATCTGAAATTTGTGCTGACATTGATCCAGCAGGAAAGGACCTGATGGCTCCGATTAACACTTGTGTCCCGGGAGGAGGGAGCGAGTGAGAGATACTGGGTTGTTAATATCGGGTGACGTCCCGACTCCAACAGAACCGGCTCCGTCATTGACCTTTGCATGAATTGGGAAGATGCGCAAACAATTGCGTGACTCGCACAAACTGCAGAGTTGCATCAGGAATTCAGAGTCTGGGTCTGTGTGTTGCAAACCTCCAAGAAAATTGATTCATTTTTCTTCGTTTTTTTTTTATTTTTTCATGCAACCCGAGTTCTGTTGGTTTTCCAGTGTGAAACCATTCCCAGCAAAAGAAGTCATGCTTGCTTAATTAATTTCAAATTAGCTGCTTAATGCCACTCTTGAGAGTTGATACCTTTTGAATCTGTGCCCGTTTTAAGAGCTCGACATTAATTCTGGTCTCATAATGAGTTAAATTTGCATGCGTGGCCACATAACATGGTCAGAACCGAGGCTTGATCCTTGTTGCTTATTTCCTAAAGCGTATTCCCCAGTCGTCAGAGCTTCAAACCTTTTCTTTTAACTTTTTAACTTTTTAACAAAAAATGTAATAACATTTTTTGGCTGAATTTCACTGCAGACTGGAGAACTTTTAATGAAACCTGCTTTTGTGTTTTTGTCTTTTTTTTGGTCGTTGAAGTATAATAAGCGCATAGTTTCAATGAAATAGTAAAGTACATAGAGTAAAATGTCCTGTAAAGAGGGCTATATCTGCGGCGCAGGTTTACAGTCGCCCTTGACATTCTCATTGGGATTAAAGAAGAGCTAATGGAGCACCTTAGGATGGATCCGTTAAGACCGGGAATAAATGTCACAGCTGCTCAGTCACAAATCACAGCGCTATTTTCCTTCTTTTCATCCTTCTTGACCTTCATACCCGGCTCTTGGGAAAATGAAGAACAAGTGAACACTTGGCATATATGCATAGTTCTCAAGAAAGCTTCTGAAATCCCAGTTGACACGTTGAGAGCGAGCACTTGTTGTCTTTAGCTTGTATTATAGTACAGACTATATTCTGAACTGTGCGGGGATTAGTCTCTTGTCACTGTAGAGAAGCTTCTAAGACAATTCTGAAATGAAATAGTTGGTATTTGATATATAAAAAAATATATAAATATAAACCAAGAATTGTCATTTTACCTGTGAATGAAACATTGACATTTCACAAAAGACATCATAATTACTGCATAGTTGAAAATCTTTTGGTTGATGGGCCTGTGCTTTTCATGCTTTTTTTTTTGTAATCTTTCCGCTATATGAGATGAAAATAATTTAAAATAGTTTAAACACAGAAGACAAAAAAAGAAAAATCTGAACATGTAGGATGACTGTTAATAAATATATGGATCATGAAACTGAAAAAAAAAAAACAATCTCTGATTAACCCTATTAAGTTTCGATCAATTTGACCCGTTTTCAAAGTTTAAAAATATGTTTATAATATTTATCATACTCACACACTCTCTTAGACACACATGTTTTTTTTTGGAACTTTTTGATTTCTGACTCTTACTGTAAATGCATAATAAAAGGCCCTCAGTCAAATTGATCCACAAACATTATTGATGTTCCTCTGAAACAAACATAACAGGAGGGTTAAAAAATAAGTACAATAAGTACAAACAGCCCTGTTTGACCTGTGAATAATGTTGTTATAAAAAATGTTGGTGCTCCACAAATACAGAATGCGTTTCCTGCCTTGGTTCCTGAGGTTCCTCCAAGACTGAAGATGCTGAGATCTCCCCATGACCCAGAAATGGAAAAAGCGGCATAATACAAATTGACAAATATTTCTTTAATCACCTGTTTTATATCATTGACTTAACCAGTAGAGTCTTTTCTTTTGTAATCTGTCAGGTCTATAAAACTGTAAGCCTTGAAAATGCAAAAACCTTAAGGGCACTAGAAATCCGTAAGTCAATAAAGTAAATGCTTCATACTTCAAGGTGCTTCACACGTAATGGATCCGAGTGCTCCTGCAGTCACTTTTGAATGAAAAAGCATTGCTATGATTCACTGATAGTGAGTGGGAAAACTTCTTATCGGAGCTGAAAAGACCACAACAGCCAGTGAGATGAAGCTTGTGATGAGGTCACCAGTTTCTCTCATCGTTTCTCATGGATGCAGCTCGTGGACTGCTTTCTCTCAGTAGACTAATGTACTGGGACATTGCATAAAAAAATCATTTTTTGCCCAAACAGTGGAATAACTTATTTGGGATTAGCATTTTATTAAAATACAAGTATGTTGGCTTGCAGACTTAAGGTGTGAACCGCGGAGCAATTGAGAGGTCGACACATCTCTGCTGTGTGGAATATATAACACTGTAACGTGAAATACTTGTGATGAATTAAACATGACGTGGCTTTACCGCACATGCTTCAGGATGTCCCGAGTGTTGAATCAAAAATGGATGCTTTGGCAGATTTATGTTTGTCAATTTGTTTAGGAATAATATAATAATAATATTAAAATGTAATTTTATAAATACTTGTGTGTGTAAATTATGGTTTATATACATATATGGGTTTATACATATGAGGATAATATGGTTTATAAATATATATATATATATATATATATATATATATATATATATATATAAACAATTATCCTCATATGTATATATGTTATCCTCAAAATTGTATTATCATTATTGTTATTAATGATAATAATAATATGTTATAAATATATTTGTCTTTTTGTCTATTTGTATGCATTTCTTTGTATCAGTCACTGTTTTACTTTTCTGTTTTCAAATTTTAATGGTGAGTCACACTTAAAGCATTTAAGTCCGGTATTTTGCTATGTGTATTATTGTAATAGAGTACGGACAATCATGTCAATATCGGAGAAAATAAACATTCGAATTACCATCATGACACTGTTACATACAATGACAAATGCAAGCAAAAGACAAGGACAGGACAGTAAAAGTTAAAAACATTGGAATAATCCTATTACTGTTATGTACCAATAGTAAATGCAACCAAAAACTGTAAAGGTTCAACCGTGCTAAAATGTGGAAGATTTTTAACAACTGTAATGACCCTGAGAAGATGTATCTACTCTAAAAACAATGTTCTTTCAATGTACGTGCTTACATAGAAAGGGGAAGATTATCTACTAGATCTAGAACAGCTCAAGTTTTAAACAGATAAATTATTATGGAATATTTTACCAAAAGGACGGCATCTCCACCCTGTGCTTGTTTTAGTTTTCATTTCTGTGCCATGAAGATGCAATTACCCTTGATTTCATCTCTGGTAGCTGCGTGTCCCTGCTCATCGGAGCAACAAACGGGCCGAGTCGAGGGGCTTGTTGACAGTGGGACGTGTGCATCACTGAAGCTCCGAGCAGCCACACGAGCAGATCTGATTCCCAAACATCTGATCGAATTAGTGTCGTTTTGCTTGATAAGGAAATTGTTAAACCACCCGGCAGCCATTATCACCCAGCACCATGAAACAAGTCTGCGTTTGAAACAGAACATCAAATATTCTATTACATATTTAATAAAAGGGATGAGGTTTTATTGTGAAGTCTGACATTGCATGTTTGCTTAAAATGTTTTGTTAATTTTTGCATTTAATTTTCTTGTGTCTCAAAGTATAATTTATGTATAATTTAGTTATGTTTTCTGTGTTGATTACAAGTCTGAACTATTAATATTTTTATTTCTTGAGTCATTTGGTTTTTTTTTTTATTTGTGATTGCAAATATCATGATTCAATTTCAAATGCCAAAATGGTCCTGTTCCAAATCTAGCACTCTTTAAAGCAGCTAGACAAATAAGGAAAACTATAAGTTTTTTTTTTTTTTTTTCCCCCACAATTAATAATTTATTGATGTCCAATCACGTTTTTAGGTTCTGATCCAAGTATTTTAATACTGAACCTGGTTCAATATCGATTACTAATCCCATTTTTGTAACCATTGTATTGAAATTATATTAATCTAGAAATGTATGGTTAATAATAAATAATACATCATATTGTGCTGATTATCTTTAAGTCAGTGTTATTCTGAACGTACCAATAGTTTGGCTTTTCCTCCAGCCCTGCATCTACGCTACAAGTGTGATGATGCATTTGTTGTCTAGTCTTACTGATAATTACTTTAACTGACCGGTTAACGTCTCTGTTTGTCGAGTCATGCCTGGCTGTTTTCCACCAGTCTCTCTTGCCAATGATAATCGTCCTCTCTTGCTAGCGAGAGCAGATAAAAGAGTGTGCTGTGCAACATATTGATGCGGGGATTCAGAGGAAGTGCATTCCCGATCATCTCAAACTTTAGAGGGTTTTTTTCCTCCCACCTTATAGACTCGGTTCAACCTTTATCTGTTATCAGCTCTATCATCTCTCTGCCGAGGATATACATTCAGGATTCACCGTACAGCCTTAATCTTCTCGGGTTGCGAGCGTAGCGAGAGCATCGGGCCAGAGGCAGTGAAGGGTGGGCAAGGGTTTCGGCTCTGACGGGGGAATGGTGTTAATTCCTGCCCTGTGAGAAATTAGGCCCTGTGTTCCTCGGCTCTTTCCTGGTGCTTTGATCAAGCTCTTTCGTGATTAGAGACTGACCCTGACATGACAGGCCCGGGAACTTGTAAAAGAAGGCGAAGGGGAAAAGGGGGATAAACTTTCTCTGATGTGCCCAGGGAAGGCAGCGGAGAATAGATTTTGAGTTATTCTGAAGCTGTCGCTCCACCCTTCTGTGGTGTCTGGTGGGTAATAAAGATTTCATGTATTCATTTTACTTGGGCAAAAATTGCGATCTATAATGACCTGACATTTCTTTTTTAAAACTAGCCAGTAGCTTCATGATTTGAATG
The DNA here is from genome assembly GCA_028031935.1 of Paedocypris micromegethes. NCBI lineage: Eukaryota > Metazoa > Chordata > Actinopteri > Cypriniformes > Paedocypris > Paedocypris micromegethes. Next base: position 27,363,977 of record CM051494.1, read on the forward strand.
CTAAGTGCCGTCTCCACTGACTTTGTGCTTGACTGAAACCTGCTTTGAATTCTATCAACTCACCTGTTAGTGGATGCTGGGACGCTGGTGAGATGCTTGTGTCTTTCCCTTGAAACCGCATCCTCTGTATGCTCGGAGAATCATTGCAAAGCTTTGCAAGCAAACACGTCTATATGCGGATGCTCTGAAATATCGAACAGCGCGATAAAATGTCATTGCGACTTTGAATTGCCGGGTTGAGAGGAAAAAATTGATCAAAATTGGATGTGGAGAGGCACTTGGAGCGAAGACTGGAATCTGCTGATCAAGACAGTCGTGTAATAGATATATCTGATTGGTGGGTTTCCATATTGGCTTACGGTAAATTCACACGCTGCCTGAGAAAATAGTTGTGGCCAAGTTTCTGCAAAGGGCCTGGTACTGGCCTTGTGCATTAAAGCAAAATCTAATACAATTTATCAGCTTTAGCATGGAGTCATGGAGCTTATGGGATGTGTGGCAGGGTGATCATTTTGCATTCTCTGTAGATTCTCAAACCCTGCCTAGAGTTGCTTAAAATGCTTTAAAGCCTGTCAGAGGCTCTTTAATGTCGCATTTGACTTAATCACGGGCCACTGCGGCTGCTTTTACCCACATGCGCCTGCCCAGAGTCCATAATCTCCAATGGTGCTGCTGATCTCGAAGTGGCAGGATAATGTTTTCTATACGGGGCCTTTCTAAGGCGGCAGGTTTCCGTTGCCCATTAGGTTGTGTTTTCTAAAGAATGGTGTGAAAAGCACTGGGGAGCTTTGGTCATTGTAATGGAAAATAAATAGCTTGCCTTTGCAGTAACAATTCGGTAGGGTACAAAGTAGTAGTGAAGGTTGAGAAATCTAGCGGAACATGTAATGCTTTAGTTTTTCATTTACTGCTGTCTTTTCGGGTCTATGGGTCAATGAATTTTAGGCAGTTCTGCCGCACTAGTGGGACCCACAAAGGAAGGCAAGTTTGAAAAATGCGACGGCCCGCGGATGATATTCTTTACCTGAGTGCTTCTTCGAGGCGCTACACCAGGAAATAGATGAAATCCCAAATTCACAAGTGCAAAATGGAAAACCCTTAAATGTCAAGAACTCTGGAATTGCTGCGTGTTGATATAAAGCTCATGCTGAAGGGTATTGATGTACTGTTGAACAAACCTCTTAGCAATTGAGCCTTCCCTTCAGGTCCTAATCCAACGTTTTCCTACTGAATTGCTTGGTTTTTGTTTTCCTTTCTCAAACTTTATGAAGATGAACAGAATTAAATGAGCCATTGCTACATGAGTGCGGCTCAGATGGGGAAACCCATCTGTTACCCAAACTAGCCAAGGCTGAAGTCCCCAGACAGAGCTCCGGCCAGAACAAGATCTCTTCATAAGGTAGTAGACCGCTTGCTGGATAATCGGATCTATTTCAGAGATGGTGGATCCCATCTGTTGCAGTTTGTTGCCTCATAGGTATCACATCAATTACAAAATCTGGGTTTTGCATATTGTATCTTGTACAGCACAGGCAGAAATCTGGTACAGGGTTTGAACGCTGCAAAACATTCCGTTACTTGACTGTACTGTGGCTGGAGCCTTTGACCTTTGGTGTTGCCAAACAATACTCCATATTCTACCAGGTCTGCTGAATCCCTTTAGACCGGGAACCGTTTGAGTGAGTGAGCCATAAACACTACATGTTTAAAAAAGATTTTAACTCACAAAGTCATTTTCCTCAGTCCACTCCTCTTGAAAAGTACAATACTCCTCATCTTTGTCTGTTTTAGTTCAAGAAATCAATGGATTGAAATTCAAGAGAATGTTTTGTATTTTTTAACATTATTATATTTTTTATTAAAGCTTTGTCTGCAAGCCAGATGCAGCCGTCAGAAGAGCCAAAGGTTCTCGACCTCAGCTTTAGTTGCAGGGAAAGTCGTAGTTTAGTAATAAATATTTCTAAATATTTATTAATATAAGTAAAGAGTTGTTTACTATGAGATCTTAATCCAAATGCTCCGTTCAACACATCAAAAGCAGCGTACCACAGCTCAGAATAAATGCCATTAGCCAACGTCAAGTCCTTCTAATGGAGGTTCTGATGGCTAATGTCACCACCAAACATTAATTCCCCTTGAATAATTTTTCATTTGTTGTCTACAAGACCACCGTTTCATTTCCAGTTCTATTAGAGCTGGGGAGGAGATCTTGAGCTGAATTTCAAGTTCCCGGTAGGGGTTTAGTTTGTGTTTCCGTGTTATATTGACTTAGGAGGGTCCACATTAGGTCTAGACAAAGCGCTTCATTTCTCATCTAAATTATTTCCCCCATCATCAAACTCCCCAGGTAGCTTTCAGCCGGTGCTGTAAACATCAATGTTCAGCTCAAAGATGCTTTTTACCTAGCGGAAAAGTCAATCAAACTGTCTCCGCAGTAGCTTCAGCGTTTATAACTGATCATTTCCCTCCTCACATCCCGACTCTGCTTCACCGAGGTTTATCAAAGACGCCGCCAATGGCCGACTGTTCATTCCACACAGCAGAGGGGACGGAAAGAAAGACACTGATGACATTGTAGGAAGTCTGGAGATGGAAAGTGTGGAAAGTGGCAGTTCTCTGTCTCCGAATGCTTCTCATCGCTTTTTTTGTGGCAAATGAATTAGCAATTCAAAGAGCCGCCTGGGGGTGGCAAGTGTTTATGTGTGTGCCCAGAGTGATGAAGGTTCACATTTGTATCTTGTCACCGTGCTGTCAGTCAGCGCAAGAACGCAGGAGGCGCTTTTATCTACATTTTTTAATGTATCGTATAGTCCTATCTATTTATCTACACTTCTCACGATGCGCGATTGAAGCCTCGTCTTTTGAGACGGAGTTAAATTAAACCAATGGGATTCGAGACAAAGAAGAAACAATTGTGTTTTCAATTTCCAATGGGTTTTACTCCATTTTGTTTCTTTCCTCTGAAGCTTTTTGCATTATGGTTGATTTTCTGGAAGATTTTAAATGAAGACGTTACTGTCAAAAGTCGGAAAGTGTGTTTTCTGCTGGCGATGAGAAGTAGTAGGTCACGGCAAAACACTGTCGTAAAGCCGCTCAATGGGTATTTTTATTTGTAGTTTTATGGTTCATAAAATTGGGTACATGGAAAAACTGTCAAAAACATGATAAAAAAAATAAATCTCCAAAGACAGAAGGTAATATAGCTTTCTAAAACTTGTAATATCTGTTTCAAATAATTCTAACATTGATTTGTAAGATTATTGTAATTAATACTTGTACTGTATGACTTTTGCTATGTTTAAAAAGTTTGAGATGTGTTATGAAATGCAGTATTTTTTACAATGGATGGAAGGATGTCTTCTATCAAATGAGCACTTGTCTAACAAAATCAAATAGACTACGTGTAAATCTCAACATTTTATATAAGAATCATATAAACACTTTTTGTATATTAAAAATCTTTAACCACACAATGTAAATTCACATTGTATTTATAATAAGTTTTATTAATTTTATGTGAATTTGCGGATTTTCCATTTATTAGACTTAACTAATAGATTTTCCTCAAAAAATATTTTTGTCTTGTTTTTCTCATAAAATATTCTTTTTGTACGTCTTTAGTTATTATTAAACAAGTCGCATTAATTATCAATGTATGTGTAGCTGGGAAGCAAATTATAAGATGCAAATTGTCCGTTATTTATTCTTTTTCTCTTTATTTTATTTAAAAATGCTCTTTAGCTTTCTAAGCAGGTATACAGAAGTTCAGAACTTCTAAAACAAGTTGAACACCTGAATACAGAAAGCGAAAGTCAGAGCGTTATCCTGGTCACGTTTTGATATGTCTGTGTAAAAGCTGGTAGTGGGAGTCGAGTAATGATATGGACTGTGAGAGCGAGCGATGGATTGGCATTAGATTGGTACCTCTTGTAGGTGTTGGTGGGCAGGTTTCAGAAGGTGTTAATTATTAGCTGTTGCATGGAGACTTGTCATCATCAGACATTCTCCACTTGTTTGTGGTCCAAAAGAATATTAAACAGTAATAAAATGTTAATAAAGACAATAATGTGTGTGTGTGTGTGTGTGTGTGTGTGTGTGTGTGCGTGCGTGCGTGCGTGCGTGCGTGCGTGTGTGTGTTTTGTGTGTGTGTGTGTGTTTGTATTTGCATATGGATGGATGAATAGGACAGACAGACAGACAGACAGACAGACAGACAGACAGACAGACAGACAGACAGACAGATAGATAGATAGATAGATAGATAGATAGATAGATAGATAGATAGATAGATAGATAGATAGATAGATAGATAGATAGATAGATAGAAAAAGTGATATATTTTTTTACTATTTTCATTTGTATGTTCTGTTTGACTTGGTGCTCATTCAATTTGAGTGTTTCCTTGTTCTATACATGCAAGCAATGTCAAACTAAGTATATGTTACTTATTTGTAACAAAATATAATTTAAATATATATAATGAAATATAATGAAATAATTATATTGTACGCAGTATCATAATTAAATAACTAATATAGGTATTTGCAGTTTATTATGTCATTACATTTTTTACATGTTCATCAATTGTTTTTAATCTTACAGTTTATATATTGTGCATTTAAGTATGTAAATATTTCTTATTAAGATACACTATATGCATTAATTAATCACACACACGCTCACACAGGTTGTTTAATGCGTGGCTAGATTGGGGACAAGAAGAGGCTAATAATGAGATGAGTGCTTGATGGTTATCTTCAGCTCAGGAATGGTGTTGCTGATGCTGAGCTGGTGTCTGGAGCGGTACAGTACTGTATGTATATGTATTGTTGGCATTAGCATAGGTCAAGCGCATATTTGCTCTTGACCTATGAATATATGTTGAAGACTGAAAACATTATCTATTCATTCATGTAGCAGAAGGTTTTTAAAAACAAATCAAATTTGAGAAGATAACGTATTTGCACTCTTTTATGTTTGCTAATAAATCAGCCCAAAGGCTAATGTATGGCTATGAACCTGACAAGAACTGTTAAAAACGTCCTTCAGATACACTCACTTTTTTATTCTTTTGGCTTATGAAATTATGTATTATATATTAATACTACATATATAATGTTTGTATTTATCTTATTTTATTTTGCTATTATTTTACTTAGTTTTATTATAAGTACAATTATTTATTTATTATTTGACTTATATTTAGCAAATGCTTGAAAGTGTGCGGTGTTATTTATGTTTTTGTTTATTCATCTATGTTTATGTATTTATTTATTTGTGTTTATATTTATATTTACTCTTTAACACTGTTGTTGGACGCAATTTTCCCGCTGTGGGACTAAAAAAATTTTCACATAAATGTACATTTATTTCATTTTAATTAGCCTCAATTTCAACGTCGGTTGTTTCTATAGTTTAACACAAGCAAAAACCGTTCAGAATTTCAGGTCTTTGCGTAGTTGGAGATGACAATAATGAGAAGAGCGGTGAGACCCGGGCCGCTGTGTTGCCGGTCACTGTGCCCGCTGACCCAGTTGTGTTATCAGCTGCGTGGCACAGCGGGTGGAAGCATGTGACTCTGCATAAGCGAGGTGCTGACATCATCCCAGCCGCGGCCTCCAGGGCGCACTGGATATTGTCATGAGCATAATGAGGTAATTTAAGGAAAGTGGCCTGTGAGACAGATAAAAAGCACATCACAAACATGCCTGACCTTTACTGCGCGTCACTGTATGTACTAAATCTACCTTCTGACTCCATGTTCTCGGCTTCTTCATTGAAAGGGAATCATTCTGTTCACGGATCTTCCCGGGATTGCTGCGGCGCTCCGGTTGATAGGTAATAGTGCATGCAGTCATGGCTGCTTGTAATGATTAATGTACATGATGAGCTGGGGATGTCTGCAACGTGATTCATTGATGGGAAATGATTTTTAGATATGAGTTTTAGAACTCAGAACTCAATTTTGTGTAATTACTGTCCTTATTAGATGAAGTGTGACAATTAATGTTATATTTTGTCATCATTTAAAGTGCATTTTTGCCCGATAGAAATCCTCCCTATGTTTGGCACAATTGCATTATCTGTGACATTTATGAGACACTTTTACCCATATTCAGTTTCACTTTCCAGTCAAACTCTCTTTTCACTTCTACACACAATCTATTTTTTTTTTCAAACACTAGGCAAAATTTAATTCCAAAAATCATAATGTATATGCATATTCAAATTGAGATTTTTACATTTTAATCTAAACATACTTTCAACTAATTAAATAAATAAACAAAAACATATCTATACTTTATGAAAAACTTTGTGATGACACATTTTTCAAACATAATATTCACAAGGCTTGCAGATTTAAGCCTGCTTTTAAAAGCCTACAGGTATCAGCCTAGCCCTTAAACAGCTCTTGGTTTTTTGTACATACAAACCGTGACATTTTTCAGATCAAATCAAACTACAGTGATCAAATTGCTTTTTGTTCTCAAAACTCTTATCATGCATCTTTTCCATGAGTTGTGAAGTAGCATCTCTCAAAAAACCCAAGTCAAGCCACGTTTCAGTTTGATTAAACCCGGTACGCTCCATCTCACTTATAAAAATTTGGTTTGAACAGAGATTGGCTTTCATTTACATCTCACTTATTCTGACCACTTCAGCGGGGTCTCGGTCTGGTTCACTTTGTTTGATTTTTGTATTCACATTGGTCACAAAAGGCCTAAACCAAAGCGGAAAGGCAAACTGGTAAAAGTAGTCAGAGGTTTAGGCCGAGAGTTCCTTTTGTTCATGTATTGTGGATTTTTTACAGATATCTAAATGAATGGAAACCTTTCTAGTGAAGAGAAAAATCACACTTCAAAGCTAATGAGATGGTTTAGTCGATAAAAGCATAGCATTTTTTGTTCATTCATGCACATGTATAATTATTCAATTGAAATGTACAAGCTTGATTAAACATGTCATACTTAAATCGAGTGCAGACTCCGTTTTAGACGGACTCGACCAGGAAACTGAAAGGAAAGTCAATTGACCCAGAAAGTGAAAGCTGCTATTAAAGGCCGTTTCTCTCTCCCATAGGTGCAGAATGACTTTGTGACTTTGTATTGTTCCTGTCTTGTTCCTTTGTAACCAGAGGTCATAAGTCATGGATGACAAACAAGAAGATAAAAGAAAATAAAGCGTTATGCATTGTAAATTTTATTGTATAAACTTGGCAGCCAAATTCATTTTTTATTTATTTTATATTAATTATTTTGGTAAAGTTAATTCATTTTACTCTAGTTTAAAAAGCATTCAATAATTTTGTTTGTTTTTTGTATTATATATTAATTTAGGGCCAAATGGGAAAACAATAATAAACCAATATTTCCGTGTTATATATTATAATATTTTAACAAATATAGCTTATAATAAACTTAAAAAGCATTTTGTAATACTGTACTTCTACAAATTTAGTTTCTTTAAAAAAAAGGCAACTATGTTCTACAAAAAACAGAATTCTACTTATATATGTAATGTATATAATTATATAATACAAATATATTAGGTACTTATTAAAAATATGAAATGCTGTTTATACAAATATGTATATATATATACACAGTGTAGTACAGTTTATATTACAGTTGAGCTTAAGTACAGTTTGCATTTAAACTGGATTTTTAATAAAAACTTCAACGTCTTGCTCCAGTTGTACTAAAACTTTATATCACTAACTGTAATTTGCTCTTGCTAACAGAGTCACGCCACTAAATGAGTCATGTGTATATCTGTATTATGACCATTAGTTATGAGCCAGTCAGATTAACGTTTTATGCGGTGATGTAGACCACCGTAGATCATCCTACCTGGCTTGAGGCTGCAGATTAGAAATGTCATTTTTAAAAGTCTACCTCTGTTTGTGGATATATGGCCGTGCTCGGGTCAGTGTTGAGTCCAGCTAGAGGGAGAGGAGAGGCGATTTGTGCTGAGGCCGGGTGGATGCAGTGAATATAAAGCATGGCTGTTTTGGCTGTCATTGACATGGTAATAAACCACCACCCCCATCTTGTCCCGTGGTCTGGGGATTTCGCTCCCACCACTCGTCTCGGGCCTTTTGGTGCGGCTCGGCCTTTTTCCTCATGGCCCTAGATAATTTTGAATCAGATGGTTATTCGCGTCTCTGTTTTGAGGCGTTACGAATGTCACGGTGATGAAGGTTGAGACCATAGTGCTATGCAATCTCTGTCCCCCTGTGTGCCTGGTATTGAGCGAGAGCAGTCACTGATTAATCACCGGCTCAACAGTCGCTCACAAGACTGGAATTTTTCGGATTAAATAAGGGACGTAATTCTCATGAAATTTAGGTGATGTTGGTTGGTTGGTTGGTTTTTATAGAACACGACTGAAGTTTGGAGGGTGTTCATTTGTATTTAAATATGATGGCAGACAGGTGGCATTGTGGGTAGTGGTGTTGCCTCACAGGAAGGAGTCTGGAAATGTGCCAATAAGTGTGAGTGAGAGTTTGAATGTGTGTGTCCATGTGATTGGTCAGCCACCAGTCCAAATAGCATATCCTAAGGAAATACATCATTCATGGTTGCAGGGTCCATCCGTCTGTCTGTCTGTCTGTCTGTCCGTCCGCCTGCCAGAGTGCTATTAAGGGACGTAGTTCTTGTGAAATTGAGGTGATGTTGGTTGGCTATTTGTATTGAACATGACTGAAGTTTTGAAAAGTGTTAATTTGTATTCAAATATGATGGCAGAAGGGTGGCACTCTGTCTGACTGTCCGTTCCTCCATCCGTCCATCCATGTCTGTCTGTCTATTGGTCCTCCAACAGTCCATAGTTTATATCATCCAGAAATATATATTTAATGGTTGCATGGAATTCCAATAATAAACAGAAGATCATTTTATTAGAACTTAAAATTGGCAGAAGTTAGAAAACCAAGCACATGAAATATGGAAATTCGGAACACATATGGAAATCTTTTTTTTTTTTTTCAAACGCGACAGAAATTAGTAGATGAAACATTTTTTTTCACAGAAGTACTGTCCAAGTTGAAAGATGAAACATTTATTTTTGTTTCCATACATGCAAGAACTCGACAAATGAAATGATTTGAAACGCTAGCATGAGATTAACATGAAAGTTTTTTTTTTCTTCTAATATTCAGCAGGCATGAAATCGCGTTAATGAAGCTATTTAAAAGCGTGGAGCTCCTGACTGCTTAGCAGAACTGATAAGTACATTAAGGCGCATGTTTTCTCCTCAGTCTGCTCCGCACCATGTGGATTTTGAACACCTGTTTCATACGGAATCTTCTGATTTAGTTTTGACTGTAGTTCAGCTGTGAAGATTGTATCTTAATTGAGCTGCGGGTATCACACACACACACACACACACACACACACTTTTCCGAGACGGTTCTCTCTTTAGTACACAAAAAGGAGACTTCCAAACGTCATGGAAATGCAGATGCTGAAATTGTCTGTTTGATTTGTCGAGGCTGAATATATATTTCACGACATAAGGGAGAACTAATAACACAACCAGCGGAGATTATTCTTAGACTTTCAGTCGTCTCTTAACCATGTCACTTTAACTAATTGGACAGCAATATTCTGATTCTGGGGATCATTACAAACTCACAGACTTAAAGAAAAGTTCCCGTGTCCTGGCGCTGAAGAAATAATAATGTAATACGTTGACCTTTTCCACGGCCCCTTTTAAAGGCAAGACTCTGCTGACATGTGCTAATTAACATTTGCTTGCTCTGGCTCGGGTGTTCGACCAAGGGGTCCATGAACGGCACGAGAGCCATTGAAATGCCTGGAGAGTGCCACCAGAGCCGCCACACCGAGACGCCAACCTTTCGCTTCCTCTCGTCTCCTATAAGTCTATAACATTGAATCTCCGCTGGTTCACTGACCGTGTTCAATGCTATATAATCAGCGCATGTTTTTTTTTTTTTTGTTTCTCTACTCTTCTGCTTTAAAAAGTTTTTTTTTTAATTGTTTTTTTAAAAACAGATTTTAAATCTTCAATTGACTTAAGTTGCAACATGTTATCGAGCTATTAATAATGTCTCACGCTTTTACAAAAATAATGAATATATTTCATTATTTGATTTAAAAGAGATGAAAACTCCATCAGGTTGGAGACATTCTGCACACAAATATGTTTGATCGAGTTTGTATTCGTTTTTACCTCTAAAAACATGTGTTTTGTGCAAAACTCAGCTCTGCCTAACTTTATTTTTTTGTGAATTTCCCACGGGAATGAATAGTCTGTCTATCCATTGGTCTGTCTGTCTACCGATTCATCTAATCATCTTTCTATCCATCCATCCATTTTAGTGATCAAGATGAAGGTTAAAAATAATCATAACATTTGACTTGTAAAGGAGGAATGCAAAATAAAGTGAGTTTTATTAATTTCTCTAAATATGTGCTTTTAGCACATTTAATCTCACCTAAAGAGAACACAACAGAGTATGCTGAGATTAAAAAGAGGTATTGTGTGGTCTTCAGATGAGCTTCTTTCAAATGAAAGCATCTATTACATTTATCTAACAATCGTCGAGGGAGCACATAATGCGAAGGAGCCGTGTTTGTGTAGAATCTGCTGTTTCTGATGGCAAAATCAATAATAATTTATCCGCTGCAGCCGGAGCACGCATTCCACCTGATCATCAACTCATATTCTTTACCTTTCATAAAATTATTCCCAAAACACATCATAACACGAAGCAGCTGACTCGCGGAGAAAACCACCGTCCATAATGAGCTTACTTTTCATCTGGCCTTGAAAGGCTTGCAGAGTGCTGGCTAAGCTAACATTCGGTTAGCATTGGTTACTTCCTGCTGACTCGAGCACTATCCCCTCTATACAGTTCTGTTTTTTTGGACTAGATTATTTTGAGATCATGTTGTGAGCAATGGACATAGTAAGTGTCTTGCAAAGCTAAAGCTACCATGTTTTGATGGTATAAATCGCTTTATATTGCTAACAAAGTTTTTTGGGAGCCCGAAAAGTATAGGATTTTTATAAGCCGTTATTCGTTCATTATTTATGAAAAAACAACAAATTTTACTTTGAAAATGAAACTATATTGCTATATTATTTTGAAATTTAAGTTGTTGCATTATTATTGATACAAATTATTATTTAAATGTAATTTTTAACCACCATTGGTCTAAATATATGCTCATCACCACCTTCTTCCATCCATCATCCTTCTAAACATTGGTAGAAGTTTTAGCTTGTCAACACCTTTGCAAATGTGCCAACATATAATGAGGGCTAGCTATATTTTGTGTGCACGGCTGATGTTTATGACATTTTCTTTTGCTTTTTTATTTATTAGTAGACATATTTTATAAAACTGATTCAAATGCTGTCTGTTCATTGTATAATTGAGTTTTCTAATTGAAAATGGTTCCAATCAACTGACATTTGGTAAATACATTTGATTAATCTCTAAAATGTTCAATTCACTTGAATATTTGATTAAAACATATCAAAGTCTGAATGAAGTATTAACACTTCAACAATAGGTTTAATTACAATAAATTACAGTAAATAATAAATACAACAAAGAGATGTTTTGTTCAGATGTTGCCAAATCAGACTGTAAAAAAAACACTATTTGCAACATAGGCCTCGGAATGAGATCATTGAGTGAAAAAAATTAAATAATAAATTATTAAATAAATTAAATAATTAAACATTAACTGCTGATTATAACCTTTGTGTATTATAATCAGATGTGGTGTGTGTTATTAATATCTATTAAAAAATCTTAATAGATTTTTGTTTGCTTTCTATGACACTGTCCCTCCACACATAGATCGTTATAACCTCACGCAATTAATTATAAAACCACTTTGTCGAGATATTTGCGCCGAATGTAAAATCTGCATTTCCAGGAAGAAAAATGAGCGACTTCCAGAACAGAGACGTCCGGAGCGTTTGTGAGTTTCCATGACGACAGCATCAAAACCATGTTTCTTATGTTCATTGTCCACGGCGACATTTGACCATGACATTAATCAGCAGCTCTGATAACTCCTGGAGATTAGTAGCCAGCTGGCCAATTACTGTAAAGCTTTCAATCTGACAATTACACTAATGGTGTGGGCAGCTTAGTCTGTCGTGTGGCGGCGGAGGCAGAAAGTCTTGGTGCTAAGGGTCTGGTGTATTCAGGGTGTGATCCGAGGGCTATTTTCACACTCTTTAATCATCAAGAGACTGATTGTTTTGGCTTGGTCCAGTCACAGAACTACAACCCCCCCATTAGCTCGGAGACTCACATTCAGGCTAACTGACCTTCTCTTACTTGCTGTGATGGGATGCGATGTGACGTCCAAGCGTGTCCCCTGGACAGGACCTCCACTCTCAGTGCAGCTTTTGTGTCGAGCACTCATCAAGAGATTGACCCTGCACTCAACATGTCTTACGGGGACCACTCCATCCCGACAGAATCAGGGGGATGAAGGGCAGCATTTCATTGTCAGGAAAAAGATATAAGAACGCATAAAGTTGTGACCTTGATCCCACCCAGCTCGCCCGTGTTCCCTTAAGAGCCTCGTGCGATATTTTTATATCAAGCCGCATGTAACGGCTAAATTAAACGCGTTTTACACCATTTCGCCCAGGCTGTGTAGTTCAGTGGCATATCTGAGTGCAATGAAGTGTGTTAGGAGTGAATGGTAAAATTTTCCCTTTCCCCGGCTTCGGCCGAGAGACATGAGTCACCCTATTGGAAATCAATGAAACCACTGGCATTTAAAATGAGGCTTGATGAAATGTGTGAAGTGGCCAAGAAAAAGGAAATGAATTGATCCAGGAAAGTAAGCATATTGACAGCTGAAAGTCACAAGATGTGCTTGTTGTGTGGCATCCAAGGCCCAGAGTTTAGATCTTAGAAGCCCTGCTGGTCCTGAGCAAGTCTTCCCAGCAGAACCAATCGGAAAAGTACAATGGCTTCATAAATGAGGCTCCTGGTCTGTCCTGATGCAGCAGACATTTGGAAGGCTGTGGGCTGACGGGATGGGGAGTGATCAGAGATAGACGGTAATCTGCAGTGTTCTCAGCAGGGGGCGCTCAACCGGTGTTCCGTGGGCGTGTGATCAGCTTGAGTCTCTTCATCTGAGAAGCCCGTTGAGATTCAGGCGGTGTTCTGTGTCACAGGAGGAGATGGAGAGAAGCGTCTGGCTTGTGGTTCATCTCAACCTTGTAAATCTGAACTCTGTCTTTAACAGTAACCAGACAAGGTGTTGGTTTTTTGGTCAGTTCAATCTGATTTCATAGCAGACCTGGTTTTGGAATTCTATTCTTTCGATAAATATGATAATATTTTTGGTTTAATTTTTACGGATAAAATATAAAAGATCTTGTGATTGATGGAGGAAATATACTCAATGCCTGAATGCAAATATAAAGTTGTTCTATGTCCATGGCTGTCCGTTAGATTGGCAGCGTGACAGCGCTCAAGCTATTTTTAGCAGCACACTCCCTGAAAATATTTTACACTAGAGTAAATGGTCATGAATAAAATTATGATCATTTAAAAGTCAGTCATGAGTGTTTTTGTCTGTGCTTAATTCACTGCAGCATAAAAAGACTACGTTTTTGGGAGCCAGGAAAGTATGATTTTTACAAGCCTTATTCATTCATAATTTATAAAACAGCAAAACTGTAATTTCTGATGAAAATAAAACAATATTGCTCTATTATTTTGAAGCTAATGTTTTGTATTATTTGAATTATTCTTTGAATTTGAACATTTTAATTATTACTCAAATTATTTTAGACATCCACGGGTAAATACTTGCTCACCACAACAATCATATAATCATCATCCTTCAATAAAAGGTTCAAGATAAATGTTTGCTCGTCAACACCTTTGCAAATGCACCAACATATAATGAGGGCAATATAAATTGAAATTCCAAAATCAAATTTTTATTTCTCACTTGGTACAACATGAAGTTCCAATCGTCCAGCATTTAAACAGGAGTTTTTGGGGGAGGGGATGAATATTAAAGCCAGAATTCTAATAAAAAATAAAATAAAAGATACAAATATAATATAATAAAATACTGTAAAGATCAGTTAAAACGAGATAAAAATATGAATAAAATACAAAACAAGCTATGAAGATACAAATGCAATAAAAATAAAAAATACAGTAAAATAAGGATAAAAGATGATACGCCAAAGATATGCGTATAATCAGTATATTTAAAATTTGCAGAGATTTGTTTTTCTGAAGTTTTAACAGACAACAATACATAAAAAATGCATGTGAGATAACATTGTTTCAACACACACACACACACACACACACACACACAAATGTCATTGTAAGGTGCACATTTATAATTCATCCAGTGTCTTGTTGTGACTGAGAACGGCTCACATGCTGAATTGAGCATTCTCTTTCATCACACGGTCAGCAGATACTGAATTGTGAACAAAATAAATAATGTAAGCATTCATAAACAAGAACGACTGGGATCAAGTCACTTTATCGAAGTCACTCATTCAGCCGGTCCGAGTAGTGAAATGATCTTCCACAGCTCAAACTCACCGGTGGTTCTGTAGACAGACACTTCAGAAACTTGCGTCTAATGGTTTGGTTTTTTGAAGCCTGTGCTGTGCCCATTAGATTTTTTGTGCGCTATTCTAAACCAATTTAAATGGAGTTAATGAGCATAGCCATCAATTCATTATCCACATTCATTACCATCCAACCAAATCCAAACTTGATTTATCCACAGTTTTAATTTTCACAAAGCGTAAAAACTTTTTTCCAACTTCAGAATTACGATTTCTCTCAGTATCTATATGTGAATGTATTTCAACATTTGCCACCAATCACAAGTCGTGTGTGTGTAGATCGTGTTTTATTAGGCAAATTTCCCATTGTATTGCAAAATAACTTTTTGCAAACAGTGCAATTCTCATTCAGTCTCACTATTTCCAAAATTATGGCAAAGTCTGTTAGTGTTTTGCTCAGCAATTCATTCTCTTGGTTGTGCTGCTGTTTCTAGAGTTTAAGAGATTTTTGTTTTGTTTAGAACAATAAATGCTTGGGTTGGTTTCAATGTATTACATAGATTATACAACTGGCGTTAAATGTGAATTTGTGTTTTTGCTTCAAATTTTGATAAGGTTTCATGTTTGTCACATGTTTCAGATAAAGAAACGTGGAAAAAAAAACCCAACATGTAATTATCATTAAAAGGAGAGCAAAATCCAAAACCATGTTTATAATTTATAATTTCTTATTCATAGTTTTTTTAATGTGTATTTCAATAAAAGTAAAGTGCTTTGGAAGTATATAATTTGAGTCATGTTAGCATTAAAACTCAAGTAATAAGCATTCATTAACATTTCGGTGAGTCGCCAAACATCCTGATTAGCAACTAAACCGTGTGTGTGTGTGTGTGTGTGTGTGTGTGTGCGCGCTCGCCTGTGTTTTTAATGAGATGATGGTTTTGTTGCAGGAAGGTCTGTTGTGCCTTTTTCAGAACTTGTGCGATCAGAATTAGCCTGAAATGAACCCAGTACATGTGTTTACTTCCTTTTCTTTTTTTCAAACTCTCATTGATGCTCATTTTTCATGCTCTCTCCATCTCTGACTAATCTGCGTTGCAAGGTTGTACGGTCTATGTAGAGAGCTTTTTAAATACGAAAACAAATGAGCAGGTACACAATGATCCGCTGTGTAATTTTTAAACATTATTAGTTTATTTTTCCACATCTTTAAACGCTGGTCAATGTAGCTCGCTCTGGCCTTCTAGGATATAAATACGATTTTAACCCAATAAAACTTGTAGGGTGTTTCTTAGACACTTAAAGATCTCTTTCAATGTATTTCACAGTAAAATACATTTTCCTTGCATTAATTTTTTTTTTTTTACAGTGCATCTTGAAAAGGAGTTTGATACTGTGAATTGAAAAAGACAACCGAGTTGAATCATGCTTTGAGCTGCCAGTAGATTACCGCTTTTTTCAAGAACGTGTTTACAGTATGAAAAGCCTCTAAATGCAGCTTAAAGGGACATTTTGGTGCTTAGAATTGACAAGCTGCACGTTTCTCTCTTAGAAGATCCCATCGCTCCCCTTATTTAGCCAGAGCTGTTTTATTTCTTGCAGATTGGAGTCGGCTGGCAAAGTCTCAGTTCTCCGGAGATACCAGCTAATCATTCCTACTAAAAAACAAAGGGCCCGTGGGAGAAACACCTCGCCTTTAGCTCGATAGCATCGCGCTGTGAATGTTCATGGCAGGGTCTGGGACCCGGTGAGGCAGGGGGACTATCATGAGGGTTTACTGTCAGCTCTCCTGAGTGATCTCAGCCAGTCAGCCTCGCCGAGCAGAAAGTGTGTGTCGGCACCAGAAACACAGAGATAAGGGGATCCCATACCCTCACAGATTAAACAGGGGGATTAACCTCTCTTTCCTCCACCACTCCTTATCTCCACCCCACCTCTTCGTCTCCACCAACGTTTGCCACCATACGTTTGAAAAGATGTCTGGATGAGCATAACGACGCATTTGAAACCAACATCATTTAGATTCCGGACATGAACGGCACAGGTAACATGAAAAAAAAAATCCCCCAAAAATATTATGCACACAAATCGATTTATTTAATATGCAAATGGTATCACTGCACATCAACGGTGACATTTTCCCCAGTGATGATTTCTAACCATGTTTTTCTCCTTCTATTTAAATCGAAGGAAACAACTGAGGATAGGGGTCCATATTTGTGAAATGCATGGGGGAAGTAATGAAGGTGCCGGCAGCTCCAGTAAATTGAGAACGTTCTAGCACTCTCCCAGCTGTGGCTCCCTCAAGCCATTCATCGGAAATGATTTGCGGATATTTATTTATTTCGCCGCCTCGAGGCTTTCACCGTACACTTAGCCAGTTCCCTGCCCTTTAAAAACTCAACCACTTTCCCCCTGGTGTCAGTTATGCAGAACGCAAGCCCACCTGAACTCAAGTCATTGTTATTTACATCATTGCGTTACCCTGAGGCGTCTGCGCTTGAGGCGGGGAAAGTGCGGTGTGACTATCACAGGCCATCCACGGAGAACTTTGAAGTCGAGTGGGTTACGACAACCGTAAGAAGACTGCGTTTTAAAATGCCAATCGCATGTATGCTAATGCATCTAATGAGGAAAACAACTCAAGCAGTTTGCTGGGAATAAACACGCGACACCTTTTTCTTCCCGGGTGGTTTGTGTAAAAAAAAAAAAAAAACAGCGCCCCTTCGGATCAGGAGATTTTGCGGCGCAGTAAATTTACCGCACTCCACCATCCGCACGTCAGCTATTAGCATAGACGCGCTCTCCTGCAGCCACCTGCGATAAGACGGCCAGTGACCAAGCCAACTATGACATTCCATTGATCCAGAAAATTGCTGCGGAGCCAGCCTTGAAATTAGTTTAAATTGCTGAATCAAAAAATGTTATCCCTGATTTTGGCAAGGCCAGCGTAAACCCCTCTTCCTTAATCCTTGGCTGATGTGAAAAGTTGTCAGGGATCGTGTTTTCTGCCACCCAGCTGATGGGGGAATTTGGGTTGCTAGTGACAGAGAGACACACGAGTGGGCCAGCAGGATTTGACGTAGAATTGCACTTAGGTCTCGCCGAGGTCGTGACTCGGTTACAAAATTGCAGGCTTGGGGTAGTTTTTGAATGCGAACTACGGGGGCTTTGTGCTTTTCCGTTCAATTACACGCCATCCCTCTCCTCAGATCTGCTGTTGGTTGTTGAGTCACACGCTGGTTGCGATGCACTCGCTGTGTTGGGTTGGAGAAATAATTCAATGTCACTTATGCTCTTTTATTTTTCCACCCATTTTTGGTCTCCTGAAATAGAAGGGAAATGGAGGTGGCGGTGAGCTGGGTTTCCTGGGCTGAAAACAGGGCTAATGTGGCATAAGTGCTTCTAAGAGGATTACGGATGCAAAGTGAGTGAGGTGCAATGCCCGACTCGAACCACAAGCCTCTACGAAAAACCCACTTTTCATTATTTCCTGCCCATTACTGAGTCTACATGAAGAAATGGCGTTTTCTTGTAGCTTACTTTCCGTGTTTGAACTTTCCACACTTCAAGTGCAACTGTACAGTACATCCACCATCGGATGTGTTTTTGTTTTGTTTTTTTGTTTTTTTTTTTCATAAAAATAGCCTAAAATATTTTAGAACTAGGTGCTGAAGAGATTATGAAACAAATTGAAAAGAAAAAATGTTTATATTTGTGTTTTCTGTTTTCTGTATTTCTGTTTTATGAGGAGGTTCCTAGTTTCATTAGTTGAGATAATTGTGAAGTACATGGGGATATAATAAAGCTACATAATGTAAAATATATTATTTATTTAGACTTTATTATTTAATAATTTAATAAATATATTATTTATCTTAATCCAAGATAAAATACGCATGTGTGTGTGTGTGTGTGTGTGTGTGTGTGTGTGTGCGCGCGCAGGCATTTATGTAAAAATGGGGGCCCTATGGTCACTCGTGGGGACCTTTGGCTTGTCACGAATGGGACCCCAGTTTGCCTTATCTGCAAGTGTGTGTGTGTGTGTGTTTGTGTGTGTGTGTGTGTGTGTGTGTGTCGTTTTGTGTTCGTCTGAGGACTACCAGAACTACGTATGACTTGTTATACTCTAGACTCTATCACTTAATCCCTCTCTACAGCTTTTTCAAGTTATGCGTACACTCTTAAAGCACTCAGCCCAATACACTGTGAAGAAGAAGAAGAAAGCCCTTAAAAATCTTCTAGTGGATATTTAAGGATTAAATTGGTCATATAAAGATGTATTGATCAGTGCCTTTAGCAGTAGCGCACAGTGAATCAAACACAGATGAAAACCGTATCTCCTCTATTGGGTTAACAAAAGTTTAAGGATTTATTTGGCTTAATCAGCTGGATGTGAGCGGCAACAAAGGCAAAGAGTTCAAATCCCAGGCCCTCGATGAAGTTCTGTCAATGCATAACTATTACCACGCACGGTTCTAAATGCGTGAATCGAAGTTAATGTGTAAGAAACTGCACTTTTATTTCCCTTCTAAAGTGCGTCTGTGCTGGTTTTTGTGTGAAGATGGAGTGAGAGAAAGATTTAGAGACGAGAGAGAGATTTTGCTATTATTAAGCATTCGAGCAGTACGCCAAAACCCGTCCTGTTTTCTGTAGTCGTTCGTTTTTCTTCACAGTTTACGCACAATATTGCTCCCAATCCCCTGATCTCTAAAGTGAGGGGGTGAATTGCATGAAATCTTTTCCTTTATAAGCCGTGAAGCAACAGAATAGAATGTGTGAGTCAGAACACAAACTGCATGAAAAGCAAAGATTTGGAGCAACTCGGCTTTACTCTGTGATTTACCCGAGTTTCCTCTTGTATACATACCATTTGCTCATCTCAAACACGAATCCCTGGGCAAATCCTTCAGTTTGTGTCATGCGCATCTGGAACACGGGGTGTGTTTGACATTGGTCTCGCGATCGATTTATCATGATATTTGCTCCGGAGCATCAGGACGAAATGCACCAGGCCGCTGCCTTCATACAGTCATTGACCGTTCTGTTCTCCAGGAGTCAAGCAAAGGCCAGAGGACACCATTGCTCCTCATGATAGACATGAATCAAACAGAAGCTCTTCTCTGAGTAAAGCCATGTTTCTTCTCGGGAACTGATGTCCCGGTCTGTGCTATATCACTCTCTTAAATCAGTTTTTGTTTTAACTGAGTGATCCTCCTAATGGTGTATGTTTTCTATAAATGTTTTACTGGGTATCTTTTGTTTATATGAGGTCGACCTTGGGGGATGAGAAAGTCAACTTTATTTGTCAGTAACTGGACATGTGTGACAAGAACCGAAATTGACATTCACATCCTCTCCAACATCTTGTAAACAAGACCAATTGAGCATAACACGACATAAAATCAAAAGTGAAAAATGACAATAAAAATAAATGTAATTTAAATGAAAACAATTTAAATGAATTTATTTAAATGAAAAATAAAGACATTTTTCCTCAAAAACATTAATACACAAAAATAAACAAAAACGTCGCTTTCAGTGTTTTTTTTTTTTATGTTTATAGTTATCTCATATTTGCTGAGGGAGAAAGAGACATGAAATGTATGCATTTTTTTTTCTTTCAATTTTTTTACAAGTCAGACTTATGGAATCAATAATCAGATTCTGAATGTTTCAAAAATGTTTTCCATCAAAGTTTTTCTTGGTTCTCAAACAGGTCCTGCTTGCTTTGAGGCAACAGTTTTATCTTTTAGATCATTTTTTTTAAAAACGTCAATGTTATGTATGTGTAATTCAAAACTCTCAAACACATTATGCACAAGACTTGAAGAAATTTAGTTCAAAACATCCCAAGCAAGTTTTGCCTGAACTCGATCTTCAAGGAATTAATTGTAGATGAGTTATAAACTCAGCTTTATACTTTACCTATTCACCGGAAATTCGTTTCATCAAGACTGTGTTGAACCCCCTCTTTATAAAGACCGCATTTATTAAGACCACACGCGGTGACCATTTAAACAAGATCTGTGCATGTATGTTTGTGTTTGCACTCAGAGAATGTTCTAGAAACTAAGTGACTGTCCCAACACAGAGAAGCAAGAGAGTCGCTTGAACAGAACAGTGTTGTCCAGAACACTCCGAATGATCAGAGGTTTCCAAAACTACAATCCTAAAATAAAGAGAGTTTTTTTGCTGGTGCTCACAAGCTGTGAGATTTTTTTTTCCCCTGCCGTTTGTTAAATACCTACTATGCCGAGGGTCCCATGGGAAATTAAGCCGTATTGTTGCAAACCGTTGCCCATGCACGAATGAGAAGACTCTCCCGAGATGGCACTTTTTCTTTCTTTTTTCTTCATTCACCTTGAATTATTGTATGACACTGGTGTTTTAATCAAACTGGGGTTTCTCACATCCGACTTGTTGTTTTTAATGTTATAATGGAGTGTTATGAGCTTCGATTTGATTCAGAGGGTCACGTCATTTGCGTTCGTTGTCGTTCAAACAGGTAACATTCCATTTCACACTGTTACGTCGAGTTTAATTGCTACGATAATTAATACAAAGTGCTTTAGTCACATGACTTGCAGTGGCTGATGTGAAATGACTAATACTGAGAGAAGATATATTGAGTTATAATGAGATTCATGCGTGAAATTCAGTTCGTGTTCGCCTTGGCTGTTTCTAGAGTGGATAAAAGACTGACAAAGGTTCAAGCTGTCCAATATCTCTTATCCAATTTACCAGTCATGTTCTTTGATATGCAACAGAAGACTTGAAGACACACAGAAGAAGAAAGAAGTCGTTCAACCAAAGACTTGAACTAGTTCAACGTCTTTTGTAAATTAATTTTCTGTCTGAAAATTTCCCTCGAAGGGTCAAACTTCAATTCCGTTTTGAGAAAATAAGAATGATGCAAACAGCTCCCGTCTTTTCTACTTAAGTGAGAACTGTTATTCTGGTGTGAGCTTTCCTGGGAAAAAATGGAGGCTGTAATTGATTTGATGTGGTCGGCTTCTTGGTACATTCAATGTAACCTCCTCGAAACTCGACGTTGTGCAACAATATTGTAACTCTTTTTGAAAAAACGGATTTATTCTTGTCATTTTCCTGTGGCTTTTAATGCAAATTTATTTTTGAATAAAATTATCTGTAAATGCATCTTGGCACATTTTGTATACTTTTTCACCGAAAAGAATCAGAACTTTAAGAAAAATCTTTAAATAAGGCACCACTCAAGATGTCGGTTCAAGTCTTGACACTAAGTTGAATCAACGTTTCTTAGTTCTTAGTTGGTTCATTGTTTGGCTGTATACATAAAAGCTGTATTTACATCTTTTTCTTTAACTTTTGTAAAAGGTTTTTTTTTCTCAAAATCTTATCAGAAACAACTTTGAACAGTTTCATCTGAAACAACTCACGTTGCATCACAGTGAACCCTTGAATCAAACCCACAACCTTGGTGTTTCTTACATCACATTCTACTGATTAACCCTCAGAAAATTCAAGTCTAAAAGTGAGAATTTTAATCATGTAACTGTATATCGGTATAAGGCTGTGTATATTACCGATGTGTTGGTGAGATGTATGTGGTAATTAAGATGAATTGAAAGCGAAGAGGTTTAAGATTCAGAGCTCATCTGAGAAGGTGGGAATGATGGATGGCCTAACAACAGTCTCGCTGGTGTTTATTGGGTCCTGCTGTGTTTAAAAATGACCTATCAAGCAAATCTGAGGGTGGCTGTAGGAGGTGGCTGCGTCTGAGATATCTTTTAGCAAGGGGACCGTATCCACTCCTGGACATCAGTTTTAGATGTCGGCTTTACCCCTTGGGTGTCGACAATCCTAGAGTTGCAAACACTGCACAAATCTTCACCAGCAGACAAAGAGCAGCAAAGAGAGTCTTGCTTGATATATGTTTCCACTATCCTCCATAACATCTACAGCCCGAACACCACAGGACAAGCTCTTTTTTAATCTGGCTGAAAAGATTAAGGTGAATTTGAGATTGAGATGTTGATATCTGTGCAGTGCAGTCCACGTTCTTGGAGCTCGATCAGTGTACGTGCCAAAAAAAGTCAAGGGTTCGATTCTGGGGTAAAATTTAAGACTCTGACTGTAATGAGCATATTTTTTTATATATTTTTCCAAGTGAGTTTTAGTTTCTGAGTAAACGGCCGAGTTATAGTTTCTAAAAAGAAAAATTATGAGTACTGTGTGAATATATGAATACTGGGATTTTAAATATGTTCTTGTTATTAACTGATATTTTTGGATGGACATTTTCATTTTCATTTAAAGTTGGAACACCAGTGGTTCCAATCCCAGCACGAATATATTTGACTGTAGGAAAATAGCTCTTTAATGCAAAATTTAGTTTGAATAAAATCATTTGCTGAATGCACATTTTGTAGACTTTCTACCAAAAAGGAAAAAGTAAAATCTCACTTGTTCAATCCAAAGGTGGGTTACGTCAAGGACAAAGAACAAGTTTTATTCCAAACTTGTCCGTGATTAATTCAGACCCTTCATCTTCGACACCAAGCAGTCGCATAAAATTCCGTCAACCTCTTGTTTCCACAGCACCATGTCCATATCAAGAGACAGAGAAAGACAGTTTGAAAGAGCAGATCTCGCTTCACATTGACATCTTGGTAATTTATTTTGTCTCGCCTTATAAATCACATTTTTATGGGTATCCAGTTCCTCATAGTTTGTTTATTCAACAGTCAGAACAGATTCAGGTTATTAGCAAAAATAAATCCACCAGAAACTAATTGATTCGCTCAAAGTTTTCCGTAAACCGTGAAATGGGATTGACTTATTTATGCCCATGCCATTTACATTGGACGGACCTGTGTATCAAGATTACAATCTTAAAGTATTAACTTGTCACATTTTCTTATCTCGCCGCCAACATGCCTGGCTGTTTACATATACAATGTGTGCCATTGGGAATCTTAATGCATTCGGTGATGAAATGCAGTATTTTGTATTCTGCTGTGATTAGGTTCAGACTCCGTCAGCTTGGTTGGTGGCTACCAGCAGATGCATTTCCATATTTCCGGTCCCCTGTTCCCTGACCTTGAGATTTGATTGAAAAAATAATCAAAACAAGATCAAACCTGCTGCAATTCAAGTTGGCACATGCCTCACCCTGCATGGGAGTTCAGCACTCCATTATACATTTGAGTGGCATAACAGATTAATTTTAAAAATTGTAATTTCATTCAGTGCAAATGAAAGGGCAGATATTAAGATATGTTGTAAAGAGCATGGAGCTTGGGGACTCTCTGGGGCTCATAAGGGGAATCAATCAATTACTTTGCCCATTAATTTGGTTCTTGGAAGAAACCCACGTGGTTTTAAAGCAGCGGTGGATGTTAGAATTCCGGGCGTCCGGTGTCAGTCGTATTCCTGGAATTGCACAGGACACAGGTAGAGTCGGGGTTAACCAGCAGGGAATTAATTTGTTGCTGTGAGAATGTGTGTGAAATCATCAAGAACCCAGAGAAAGTGAAAAAATTCAAATGATGTTTGTGTCGAATGCAAATGCATGGCAACAAGCTTTTTCAGTTTTGTATTTTTTTTTTTGGATACCTATTATTTGACTTCCTTTTAAGAACAAGTTTAGCACTTTACAAAATGTGCCATTAAAATGTGAGCTTGACTGAAAGGGAGAGATTAGTTTTTTGACAATGTCAAAAGAGTGAGAATTGTTATTATTTCGTCTTTTACGTTTTGAATATTAAAAGAAAAAAAATTGTATATCTTCAAATGCTTCTTTGTATTTGTCCGTTTTCATTTGTGCACCACAAAGAGTTGAATCAACGTTCTTTTTGGCTATGTTCTTTCTCTACAAACGGCTTTTATTTCCTTTCTCCAAGACTTTCCTTTGAAAAGTTTTAGGACAAACAAGCCTTCTCAGAAACATCTCAGTGTTTCAGCTTGGAGCATCTCACATTGTACAAAAACTTGGATTGGGACACAAGTATGGATTGTAGAAGCCGAACACAGTCCCATCATTGTTTTTCAGAAAAGTTCCCTTAGTGTCAGCACTCTATGTAACATCAGGTAGACTTACTGATAGGGAGCGTCTTGGAACCTCTTTTTCATGATGGAGGAGAATGAAATGTTGTGAATCTTGGTCACACAAGGTCACAGTACAGCTACAAGAACTCAAATAGCTTTACTCAGAAATAAGTTTCTCCTTAACTCATGAATAAGAGGTTATGCGAGAAACCAAGACGTTTTCATTATGATGCTTGAGCTTTGTCCGTTATCTTGCACAACTAGAGTAAATGTATAAATGCACTTAGTTACCACGTGAATAGCTGGTTATCAATGTACTAACAAAGTACTGCATTACCAACAGTACGCAACAGTGGCCTAAGATGGCCGCGAGTCTGTATAGATATAGATAGAAATAAGTATATGGCCGTGATAAGTGCATGACATCCTATAAATCGATTCAATTTCCTCAGGTAAAAATGTCTGATGCAGGATGAGTCATCAATTGTTTCCATAGACTTGTTTTTTTTTTTAATACAGAAACTGATATTGCACATCTGTCACTCACTTAGCAACAAATGTTCTACGTTTTCCGAGACGTGTTTCGTTCAGATGAACTTGAAGTGTTAGGGTTAATCAAAATGCGACCAGTGGAAACTTTTCCAGACGTGTATAACAAAGAACAAGGCTTGTTAGCTGCTGTTTATGTAGGGGAGTATTGACCCTCCACTCCGTCTGATTGCTGAGAGTCGCTTCTGGTTTGTTGGAGTTGCTGCTGTCTCATGATCCCAATTTGGGAGGCTTGGTCTCCACATGCTAAACATCTGTGAGGATCAATTCACACACAAGCCCCTGAAAGAGAAACAGCCCGTCTTTTAGTCCAACCAACCCAACTTTTAGTGAAGCGTTCTAGTGGTATCTTCTCCTAAATGTGTGAGTTAAACATTTTCTTTGCAGCTATTGCACCACCTTGTGAATAAATCAAGTGTTGCATGTCTTATTTACATGACCCGAGTGACATGTGAGAGTAAAACATCCAGGTATCAATATTCCCGTGTACATCAACATACTGTGTATTGTAGCAATACACAAATTTTCAAACTTGTATTTAGTAAAACTCACTGGGGTATTTTTCATTGACTTAACAGGCAACTATTTAAAATATGGACAAAGACCCTCGATCTAATCTAACTCTTAATCTTCTCAAAGATGCAGATGATCCTTCCACTAATGTTGATGTAGTGTATGTCATGCCACAGGTCTTGCCGAGAGTGTTTTATTCCACAAACATGGCCGCCGTGTAGTTGGAGTGCAGTGAAAGTGGGAACAAACAAATCCAATGGCGACCAGCAGGACAGATACCAAATAAAAAGTGGATTCTTGGATGTGCAGCGCCACACAAGCTGGACGTTTCCCCACTTGGCTGCACTCCGGTCTGGGCTTTCAAATAAAAAAGTGCAGGGGTTATCTAGCCAGCCTCAGGCAGAGAGTGTGTGATCGCTTCTCAGAATAATACAACAGCAGTCGAGTGCAGACGGAACCAGGAAAAACAAGCTCGGGCGTCAGACAAATTAGCACTTTCAGTTTGGACTCGGATGTGTTCTTAATGTGATTTGTTCATATTTTTACAAAGGTGGATTCTGTCGACCTTGTTTAAAGACTTTACAAGATAAGCCGGCAGCACTCGGAGATTGTTTTAGAATAAAATCTCTGCGGCCAACCACATTTATATTGCTAGTAGACATGCTTCTGGATCCACAGTGATAAAAATGGATGTCAATAAAGTAGCACAATTTTTATCTCGTAAAAGCTGATTGGGGTACCTGTGTAGGTCTTTTAATATTAATTTATCACTAAACCCTAACCCATATATGTGTGTGTGTGTGTGTGTGTATGTATATATATATATATATATATATATATATATATATATATATATATATAAAATACAGCATGATTTATAATGCAATATCATGTGCTCTGTTCTATTCTCATTCTTACGTTGTCTGTTTCTCACAAACTCCAGTTCCAATAATCCCCATGTTACACAACATCCTTCACACAACAATAACTAATAACTCATTATTTTTATTTTGTTACTCAAGAACACGAGTAAGAGTGTATGTGTGCGTTATCTATAACACCCTGAGTGTATAATGCTATAATGTTCGATAATTGTGGTCGACCCAAACATTTCAACTAAAAGTTTCAACATTGATATTGAATTTAAAGTCAGAGATTGTTTAACTCAAAGACATAAATATTGAGTTTGTCTATCATCAATTGTGCAGCTAAGTTACTAAAAGTTAGAGAATGTTGTCCATCAGAGCCAATCCATATTTCTCATGTAAAAAGCTACTTTATTCATTATTAAATAACAGTAGGCATTTGTTTAACTTTCAATGTCCAGTACAAGCCTACAAACGTGAATTGCCTTTACGCACCCAAGTTTTGCACTTGCGCTTTAATACTCGTGTGTAATGCGATTTAAAGCTCTGCTGATATTCCCAAAGGATTTATCTCAGTCGTGATCCCTTGACCTTGAAAGGTTCAAATGCTGGATTGATTTGCCCTGATATTTCAACATGGTCTTTCTTTTTATTGTTCAGTTCACAACTAACCAGCAAGAGACATGCTCCCGCGCAGGAACATCTCATCCGAGTGGCTGATTCTGAATGCTCTGTTAGCGTCTCTATCTCAGATTAATGCAGTGAGATAAGCAGCTCTGATAATCCTCTCAAGAACAAGTGTAAAACGTGTTGATGAGTCTTCCAGACGTATAGCTTCGTCTTTTTTTCTGCCTGGTGCGCTTGAGGGATAAGCTTCTTAGCAAAAGATACGGCCAGTCAGTTGTTTAATGAAGTTAGGAATTGTTACAATAAATGTAATGTGTTTGATTTCCTGCCAAACAGACACCACACGTTCTGAATTGAGCTGCTGCCCATAAAAGAGCTAATGGAGCGCAACGCCGCATGGAACATTCTGGCTAAACTGTTTAGTCTGACTGTTTTAAAGTCTCCACCGTTTACTACTGATATTTTTCGGATGAAAAAAAAAAACGGTTGGCAAATGAAAAGCCTGTCCTATTATGTGAGTGGCATAATGAAGCAAATTACTCATGTAAACCTCTTTTGGTCTCGGATACAAAATAGCTAGATCTTTATTAATATATTTGTTCAATATTTGTGTGTGTTGTATATATATAAATACTGTAAATACTGAACTCATTCATAATATGACGCAAAACACATATCAATGTTTATTTATTTAATTTATTAATGTATTTATTTCACTCAACCAATCCACTCTGTTCCAGCATTCACAAATCAATTACCTGAATGGACACACAATTGTGAATAATTCGTCAATTTCTTCATCCTTTTAGCAGCACATTTACTGCAAAGAAGTTATCAGGTCAACAAGTTCATTCAAAAGTGTGTTATAGAAGAGACTCAGCTGTGTTTATTTCTGACACCGGTAAACCTATTGGGACTAATATTGATGCAGTTCAATAATCACAAAAATCCCTGAAGCTAGATTTGTGCGTCCTGGAGAGTTTTCAACATTAAAATGGACGTTTCCAAATGCTGACAATTTGCATATGCTGACTTTGGGCAAGATGTTTCTGGAAGGAACGCTCCATCCATCAGAGCGGAGCTGGGATCTACAGCGAAGAAATGAGGCGGAGGAGAGTGTGCCAGCAGCCATTTCCACTGCTGCTTGATAGAAAAGCCAAACCCAGTGTGTCCACCAATATCTGGACCTTCTTCAGAACACAGCAAACTCTAACTACTTCTCACTTTACAACTTTTGGTGTCCTCCAAAGCCTCCACTGCTGTTTCTGCCTGTTCAGGTTTACATTTAAAGAGACCTTCATCATGTTCCTCTTAAACCATCATCTGCTGGTGAAGGTGTCTGTCTCCAGCCGTAATTACAGCTGTGTTCTTCTCTGTGCTGCAGCTGCTCCCATACAGCTGAGATCTCGCTCCAGACGCAGGCTGCTAAATGAACAGCCATGTGTTTTAGACAAGCGCAGACCCCCAAGCCCTCCACGGTTTCGGGGAAATTAGCTTGATTTATTAGTGTGGTTTGCCTGGTTGTACGGATCGTCTTAGACCAACATGAGTTTCTGGATCAGTCCGGATTGGTTTTATCAGGTTTAGTGGTTGTAACCGTGCTGCTTGGGGACAATGTTGTTGGGATGAGACAGCTGCTCGGGGAAATTCATGTTCTTGTAGTCTTCAAGGCCGGGAATCTTTGCCAGGATTTTAATGCGACGCATACGCAGACAAACTAGACAGTCGAAACTAGACTGTCGAGTAGTTTAGATATCACAAAAAATGCATATTTATAAATATAAATATATTAACATAAATACATTTGAATATTATAAATGATGTTTGTTGTGATGCATATAAGAGTAAAATTGTCTCTTGATATGTAAGAAATGATTTAATAATAAGATTTTTACAAATTAGCAAAACAGCTAATGCATTAATATAAATAACAAATGCTGTATATTCTTTAATTTAATTTTATATTAATGATTTAAATGAGAATTAAATTATCTTGATATGTGAGAAATTAATAAGAAGATTAAAGTAATAATATGTAAATAGTAATAGTAAGGAAAAAGTAATAATATGTTCATATAAATAAAAATTAATACATTCTCTTTTTAATTTTATATTTTAGTGGTTTAAATGAAAATCTAAGTGTAAGGATATTATTTTAATAATAAGATTGTTACAAAATAGCAAAACAAATAATATGCAGAGACAAAAAAAAGGTAATATTTTTTTTTTTCCAAGATTTGGTAATTCGCTCACATAAATTAGAAAACTTTTGCTCATTTTTATTGAAGTAAAATCACTTTTTAAAAATTATTATTTTTTTTATTTTCTCTAAAGTTCAAGCATTATTTTTTAACCCTGTGGCTTTTCTCTGGCATTTCTTTATATTTTCTCTCCTGACAATAATTTATCAGTGGTAGTGTTTTGGGTCTGGAGTGTTTCCTGACTGAGCATCAGGCAACACTTGTGTAAAACTCTTATTGTCACTTGAAGAAAAACAGAAGCTTTAAACAACAACAAAATTGTCTCTTCTTTTTTCCTAACAGGGGGATTTATGATATCAAGTCTAATTTCAAACTCCATTGCTTCAGATTTGGTCTGCTCTTATCAATACGACACACGTGGAGCAGTTATTTAGACATGATCATTTCCCTCTGGTTTTTAACTTGCTAGAATAATGCTGGTCTGTGCTGTCAAAATATTTAAACCAACTTGTTGGAATGAAAATGACGGCGAAGAGAAGAAGACATCGTTTTACTGTGGAACGGAATACAAATGATTTATGACACAATGATGCTGTGGTGGGTTTTAATATTGGTGTTAAGATGTGACACGAGGTTCTACATTTCATCGTAATCCCCCTTTTTATGGTTTCCATTGTATTGGTGGTGATCTTTCCCCATAATTACAAATGAAAATCCTTCTCACGCCGAGTAAAATATACGGCTTAACATGCTACCCAAGTGCCTCAATCTAAAATTGGACTCGTCTCAGACTAACAAGCCGTGATGTTTCCCCCCATAGGTGTACACCAGATATGGGAAATGCTATACGTTCAATGGCAACAAAACCACCTCCAAGAAGACAAAGCAGGGAGGGATGGGGAACGGGCTGGAGATCATGCTGGACATCCAGCAGGACGAGTATCTGCCCATCTGGAAAGAGACAAGTGAGTGGTGAAGATGCACACGATAAGCCCGGAATGGCTTTTATCTGGCTTTCAGAAGGTGTTTGTCTCGATGTTCATAGAATTATTCAACCAATAGAGATTGTTTATGCAATGTTGCTATGTTTTGGTGTAGATGAGACTTCTTTAGAGGCCGGGATACGTGTCCAGATTCACAGTCAAGACGAGCCGCCCTACATCCATGAACTGGGCTTCGGAGTCTCTCCAGGATTCCAGACCTTTGTTTCTTGTCAAGAACAGAGAGTAAGAACATTGATTTTATTCTCCACTGACACAGTAAATGTGTTATCATTGTTCAGGTCGGTGAAGTACTGTAGGCAGTTGTGGTTCAGTGGTGGGAAGTTGAACTTGTGTCCAAGAGGTAGCGAGTTTCGAATCCCACTCCGATTGGTTCTGCTCCTCGTTTCTTTACCTTTCTTTCTGTCTCTCTTTTTTTTCTTTCTTTCTTTCTTTCTTTCTTTCTTTCTTTCTTTCTTTCTTTCTTTCTTTCTTTCTTTCTTTCTTTCTTTCACTCTTTCTTATATTCTCTTACTTCATTTTTCCTCTTTCTTTCCTTCCCTTTCACTCTTTCTTACATTCTCTCTTTCTTCATTTATTCTCTATCCTTATTACATAAATCTTTTTTTCTTTCTTTTTATCCTTTCTCTTTTTCTTTCTTTCTTGATGCAAAACTGCTTTCAATTCTTATTTTAAAATTACATTTTAATGTTTAAAAAAATTCCGTTTTGGAACAGAATTTTATATCGTTTCATTGTTGGTTCAAGAAATTCACTCAACTATTTTTAATTTGCGCTATAATTCAAGACTCCCTTTCAAAGTCCGGTCAGATCCATACTTTGTGGGATCTTTTCACAGTGCTTGCGCTGGTTTCCTCTAGGCTACCAGTGTCCTCCCATAATCTAAAAAAAAGTGTTCAAGAGTATTGGAATGTGGTGTGTCCAGCTCTGTGATTGGCCACCAGTCCATAGTGTGTGTCCCGCCAACAGCCCAGCATTGCTGATTGACAGCAGCTCCCCGTGATCCAGAAATAGAAAAAAGTTTTATTTAGCATTAGCAAAAGCATAATCTACTATATGTAATCTTAATCTTTAAGAGTTTGACTTTGCCGCTTATGCCCCGTGTTTTTCTTCCTGTACTGTAGTTGACCTACCTGCCACAGCCTTGGGGCAACTGCCGCTCCACCAGCGATCAGATGATCCCGGGCTACGACTCGTACAGTATCAGCGCCTGCCGTCTGCGCTGTGAGAGTGAGGAGGTGGTGCGCGAGTGCCACTGCAGGATGGTTCACATGCCTGGTAATGCAACACCACCGCATTCATTTCCCACTCAACCTAATCAGCGCGCTAATGTATTCCGCTAATTGCTAAAATGTTAAATGAATAAACTCGTCTCATCTAATTTGCCGCAGTCAGTGGAGCCGAAAGCTTAATGCAAGTCTCCAAATTAACTTACTGTCTAGTCGCGCAATACGACCAGCCCCGTTCAGCTAAAAGGGAAGAATTTAGATCATCTGACAACTCGGGTAATAATGAGCACCGGCCTCGTGATGTATTAAGTGGTTCGGCCTAAAAAAAAAAGCCCATTCTGGACGTTTTGCAGGCAAAAGATCTTCCTTTGTTGCCAAAAAGCTTTTTGTCCCAACTCCATCACACCTGAGTTGTTATCCGTCTGGCATTTCAAAGACTTTTGTTGGGCAGCTCTAATGGAAGCCCGGCCTCTTTGCCTTTGTCGAACAATGTTCTCGAATCAATCTCCCATAATGCAAATTGAAAGTAAAGAGCGTTCCAAAAACATCAACTGGAAAGCCGCTTTCTCAGAGGTGCCAAGCGTATTTCCTCACTTCTGATGGATTTGTTTGGTGGGTTCGCCGTATTGTGTATCGACAGGAATCGAGTTTTAAAGGCTTTACAAATGTGGCCTCGGGGAGGGTCCGGATCGCTCCACTCGGGTGCAATTATTCCGAGACGGATGGTCACGAGGGAGGCGTGGTGAAACCGAAGCCATTTCTCGCAATCACACCGTGCCCTCCATCATTTCAGGATGAATAACAAAGCAGAGCCCTGCTGTCTGTTTCTCAGCAGCTTGCACTTTTTCTTCCCTGCCTGGCGGTGAAATCACAGCAATCATTTTGCTTTTGATTGATCAGTCTCATTATGGTTTTTTTTTTTCTTCTCTCTTAGGAGATGCTGATATCTGTACCCCCAGCAAAATCAAATGTGTGGACAAAGCACTCGGTAAGCAAGCATTAGTCATTTTGCAACCACCCCGAGTGTAATATCTACGGATTTAGCAGCCACAAATAATTAAACTGATAAGGAGACGTTGTTGGCTGGGGCTGCTGGGATTGTCTTTACCGGAAGCCGTTGGTGAATGAGAATATCCTTGAGTTGACATCCTTCGTTTGCAGCTTCCTGTAGGGCATAAGCCTCAGCGCTTCATCACTCACTGTAGGTGTCTTGTTTCATTGATTTTACGACATTTGTAAATGGTGAGACACGTGAAACGTTGATGATAAGAGATGCATTAGTACAATTATGATTTTCCTCATCAAATAAGCCGGATATGTAATTCTCATCACAGTTAAAAGGAAGCTAAACCTAATTTAATGGGCAGTTAAACTAATTTTAGATGTGTGTCTTCAAATAATCGACTTTACATGCATTGCCAGAATTTGAATATATTGAGAGAGAAGAAAAAAGTGAGAGACAGAGGAAAAAGTGAGAGACGGAGAGAGAGAAAGAAAGCGTGTGTGTGTGTGTGTGTGTGAGAGAAAGAAAGTGTGTGAAAGAGAGCAAAAGAGTGACAGGGAGAAATAGAATGAGAAAGAAAAAATGTGTGAGAGACTCCGTTTGCAAGAGAGAGAGATGGTGTGTGTGTGCGCGTGCGCATTTGTGTTTTAATTTGGGTTTGGTAATGTACTGTTTATTTAACGAATGACATCATTTTTCGTACAGTAAAAGGCTTAAACGCAGCCCCTTAACTTGTCAATTACAGATGTAATTATGGCACATTTTCCTGTATTTTTTCTGCACTCCAGCTAAACGTGTAATCAGGGCATTTGTGGTGATGAGACTGAGGAGGTGGAGAGTGTGTTTGCTCTCCTCTGGCTGCCCTTTACAAGTGGAATTAAATCTGAACGACACGCTGAGTGTGTTTCAAGCGTCGTATAGATGATTATTTAGTCTTATCTCTTCACATTAGTTTGATGAATGAAGAATGGGCGTGCAGGTGTGTTCTGGAGCACACCTGCTCACACACACACACACACACACACTTGAGTCTGACATGTGTTCTCCTTCTAGCAATGATGCAGAAAAGTTCTGGTGACAGCTGCTTCTGTGAAACGCCGTGTAACCTGACACGTTACGGTAAAGAGTTGTCCATGGTCAAAATCCCCAGCAAAGGCTCGGCACGCTACCTGTCCCGAAAGTACGACAAGACAGAAGAATACATCAGGTAGTCAAAGTTACACACTATATTATTTATTCATTATGTCTGTACTGTATATGCCTCCGACTGGCAGCATCAAGCTTTTGTAGTGATTCAGGCATAAGGTGCCACCTCAGAACACTGTGCTGTACATGATCATGTTTTCACACTCATATTTTGCAGTTGGCCAGGATTTCTGGAAAAAAAAATCTTTTTTTCAGTTGTTTTTTTCCTCTCTCAAATGTTCTAAAAAATACTCAAATGTTCTGAGATACTGAATTTAGGTTTTTCATAGCTGTCAGTTATAATTATCACAATTCAACAAAACGTGTGTGTGTGTTACAAATGCGGCCTATGTATTATATTACGTATAGTATGATCATATATACGTAGTGTAATATATGTGTACTGTGTATTGAAAGTGAGTAGATTTAATTAATAAAATAAAATGTAATTTATACATTGTTTAAATACTTCAAAACATTTTTTTGGGAAACCTCAGTGATATAAAACCAGTAAAGTGAGTGAGATTGTCATTATGGCCAGTAGGGACCATGTCAAAACTGTGTCAATTGTTGTTTAAAACTTGTAAAATAATTCAAATACAGTAATACTTTTTGTTAACTTTTTACCAGTACCATCACTGCATTCCTTCCCTATTAATGTAATAAAATATGTATGCTTTGTCTTTTAATTTCAGAGACAATTTCCTAGTGTTGGATGTCTTCTTTGAAGCTCTGAACTTTGAAACAATAGAACAGAAGAAAGCGTATGATGTGGCGGGATTGTTAGGTGGGTCCGTGTTCTGGAACAGCGTCTGGAGATAACACCAGTGTTTTCTCCTTATAAAACACGTTTAGTCTTCATGTTTGTGAGTCTATGAGGAGATATGCCAAACCTAAAAGCAGTTTTTTTTTTATTTTGGAGCTTTTATTAAAAAAAAAAAAACATGTTCCATTAATCCGAAATTGCTTTCTTGTCTCACATATGTCAGTTTTATGATGTGATTGTTTTAAGAGCAACGAGAGCGTTATCAGTTATTCTGTACATTAATTAAAAGAAATATTCTGTAAATGAATCACATTGCTGTAATGTATAAAGTGACAATTGTTTTTACGTTTTTACATTTTTTTTATTTGCAGGCGACATCGGTGGTCAGATGGGGCTTTTTATAGGCGCCAGTGTTCTCACCATCCTGGAGATTCTGGATTATGTATATGAGGTGTGTGTTGTTTTGTCCAGTCAATGGAATATCTCTGAAAAAATGTAATTGTCTCCATTTATTATGTTTATTATATAATAGTTCCCATAAAAGCGGCTAAGACCGCACCCCTGAGTAGCAGAAGTGCTGATGCGGCAAAACTGTGTTTATGGCTGTCGTTTGTCCTCCTCTTCATCCTCTTCACCCTCCTTTTCCCAGGTGATCAAACACAGGTTGGAACGTTTGCTCAGGCCACAGAGAGACGACAAGAAGCAAACCCAGCAGCAGCAGCAAGCCAGCACCGTCGCCACAGTCAACCTGGAGGAAATGAAGGCTAAGGTGAGCTTCATCTCCACAAGCGTACGGATGCCAAACAGATCAACTCTGTGAAGAAGCCCATGGGAAAACACAGGCAGATCAGGATGCTGGTCCGCTTACCGCTGGATCCAATCAAATCTGCTTTGTGTCGATGATTGCAATCCTCTCACGCGGCTTTGTTCGCTGAAGACGCCGGATGCTGTCGGAGAAACCTGCGTATATTTATGAGATGGAATTGTCAAAGATTTAGATTTGTCGAGTTTGACCTGGTTTTTCTATCTGGTTTGTAGTATTTCGTGTCTTTTATAATAGTCGACTCCTTATAAGTGCACAGCCTGAGGACCGAACATGAAATTGCACTTAAGTGGAGCGTGCACTAATCAAGAGTTGATGCTAAAATTTGGAGTCACGTGACTACACGCCCACTTCTTTTCAAACGACTTACTACAACTACTGACTAGACTTCATTCAAAACGAAGCCTTTGATATTCCATTTGATGCATCAGAATATCATAAGCATGGTACTAAACATGGAAACTAAACATTTGCTCTAAAATATGTTGGTAAAGCAATTTAGTGTCCCCACCCCCGTGCTTGTGTGGGTTTCCTCTGTGTCTCCAGTTCTCTCCCACAGTCCAAAGACATGCAGGAGAACAGTATTCTGGAAAGTTTTCTATAGGTATGAGTGAGAGTGTGAATATGTGTGTGTTTCGCTCTGTGATTGGAAGGTTCAGAAAATAGATGGATGGATGTTCTAAAAGTTTAAAACCTTGTTTAGGGTTAGGGTTAGAGGGTAGATCTCTGAAGATCTAAACATAAAGCAGAGATCAATAAAAAAATACATCTGGCTTTATGTAAGATGTTTATTTCATAAAGAGACGTCACTTCATAAAGTTTTCACCATAGCTCCACATGATTCATTCTATGACTCTTTAATCTTTGGAATCTTGTAGATCAACTAATCTCATCTTCTGACGTCGAGTCTGACACAGAATTCCATCAGTGAATAAACTGTGGAGACGTTTCTTGGTTTCCATGTTTCTGCTCTTTACAAACTAAAAGTCACGGTAGTTTTATTCATTTTTCGACGTTTTTATACTGTGACATGACCTGCCATGAAAATAAGAATTATGAAAAACAATAAAAATAATATTTCTGCCATGATATTGCAATAACAATATTATGAAGGAGCATATTTCTGATATATATATTTTTATGATATGCTTTTATAATTATATAAATATAATTGTATTAGTTTTTTTATTAAAGTGCATATTGTATCTTTTATATATATTTATATATAAACTGTGTTGTTGGGTCAAAATCCAATTCTTTTAAATTCCTTATAAGGATTACAGTTGTTCTAAAATGTTGCATAGAACATTGTAGAGAAATGTATGAACATGTATTGCTAGATGGTTAGTCACTAATGTTTGATTGTATTATTTTTCATGGATCAAAATAACCAGCTGTAACATTTTAAAGACAATTAAAGTCATAAATGAACTTGTTTTAGAATAGAAGAATGATACTCTGATTTTACTATAATAGATACTACAATCGCTATTTTATTTGTCATTTTCTAAGCAGTTAATGTTTACTACTTTGTCGTTTTGCAATTTGATCATGTTTCTAAATATCTGTCCAATCAGGACAGATCCACCAGTCGATTGTTGCTTGAGCGTTTGTCTTTCTGTGCCCAGGACTCTGGTGAGGTAAGTCGAAGCCATTCGGAAGGGGCTTATGCCAACACCGTCCTGCCAAACCACCACCACCACCACCACCATCGTGCCCACCACCGAGTGTTTGAAGACTTTGCCTGTTAGACGCCTGGCTGCTTCTGGCCTGATGCTGTCACCATGGTTCTCTGTGCGGACCACGGGCTCAATGAAAGACCCTCGGATCTCAGAGCTGAACCAGTTAAAGCTACAGCCAAAGTGGAACTCCTCGCCCTCGCCCAGAGCGGACCACCGGAGTCTCAGTGACATCATTTCCTCTCCACGCCAAACTCTTAGCTGCGGACCCTCGGTGGCATCAAGGCGTCGACTGCATGACATCTCACTTTATAATCCAGATCCTGTCGAGAGCGTTCTATTTTGTCAGACTTTTATTCCGTAGGTTCTCATCTTGTGAAATACTCTTAATTCAGGTGAATCCATAACCTATATAAATTATGTATCGGAATCATAGGAGGCTCGGAAATGTCTGGACTTTTACTGTTAAAGTGGCCGGAGAGGTGTAGAATAGCTGGAGTGTCATATCCATCTCTCCTGGATATACAGTATGTCTAGTCAATGTTTTCTTTCACGCCATTCTTCACCTTGAAGTACGTTGAGCCGTCTGCAGATTTTGTAATGTTATTTATAGAGCTGTAACGTACGTGGTTATGGGTGTCTTTAGAAAAAACCAGAACATAATCTACCTGTGAGGTCACTTCCCACGGCAGAGCGGAGCAGTGTGTACAGTAAGACGACACTGTAAGTACAGTAAAGTGCAGTGACTGAGTAAAGATTTGTTACACCACGAGTCTTCTGATGGCGTGACTTTCCCAGGCCTCCAGAGTGTTTAGTAAAGCAGAGCCTGTGTTTCTAGTTTCAGCGGGGATTGGGACGGAGCCCAGCCGCGTCTCGGAGGATGATATAGTGAGTTTGCTCAGGCGTCTGATTTACACAGGGTAAGTGCTGAACACTTCTGATTCCGTCCTTCAGCTCTTTCTTCCCGGGGCTCTTAGCTGTGAAACGTCTGCTTGACAAAGGTCTGGATGAAATTAAACAAGCGGTGGCTTTTAAACAAACTAGTTTGACTCTTAAAGGCAGGTTTTATTTTCAAAGATTTATGTGAGTTTATATATAAATATAAATAAGTGTGTGTGTGTGTGTGTGTGTGTGTGCGCATAAATATGTACAATTATAACATACACACACATACTGTATACATTTATATATTTACTGTATACAAAAAGTATACATTTTATTCTTTTTGTATTCTTTTGAAATAGATGTGTTTATTTATATACATTTTAAATGTGTTTATTTTGATGCGATCACCTTTTTTGTATTTTTTTCCAAAAGAATACAAATTTGTGAATAACAAATTATCCAAATAAACACATTTATAATGTATACATATATATGTGTTTGCTTAGTATTTAGATTTTTTTTCAAAAGAATTGAAATGCACACTTAAAATGTGGTAATTGTATTAAAATATTGAAATAGTTTTCAAATAAACCATGCGAATGATATTAACTAATTAAATTAACATTTACTTGCGTATCTGCATATACACACAAGCACACTTTTTTATTGTTCATGTTACTTTCATTTGCAACTAATAAAAGTGGCAAAGCATCTAAATGATGTGCAGCTTCATTAGATGGAGTCTGGAGTCCTGAATGAAGATGTTTGTGAGGTGATTGTAATGGACTTTAGAGGACATCTCACTCCTGTATCTCATATCAAAAACATGCAGCACATAGTCCATATAAAATTAATCACGGGTAATATGGAGTTTTAATATTCCTAAACGGCATCACAGTGACATTTTTAAAGGTTTCCGGCCTGAGTCTTGATGGCAGCCTGAGCAGGTTATGCATAATAATACAGCGTGCCATCATAAATATCTCACGCTGAGAGAGAAAGCGCTGACGTGATGGAGCAAATCACTCACCATTCATCCGTCAGGCTCCACGTTTCTCCATTTTCATAGATAATATTTTGCATACTGTAAATTGTGAGCAAAGTTTTGTTGTAGCATTCATGTTGTAATTTTTCATGAAAATATAATTGTTCCACTTCATTTATTGAGCTGGTGATTGCAGCCAATGATGATTTTGAATTCTTATTTGGTGGTCAATTCCCAACATCTTTTGCTTGGTTGATTCTCATAGAAGAGATGGTGGAAAAGCAAAAGGAAAAAACCTATTGGGAGCGGTGGCACAGCAGGAGCCACGGGAGCAAGCGGAGGTCTGGGACAATGTTCGATTCTTGGTGTAGCGTTGGAGCGTGAGCAGACTGAAAATCATCCACATTAGGTGATAGTGTCGCTTCCACCATATTCTTCATTTCCGAAGTCAGTTGTGCAGTTCCTCTGCTCCTGGGAGACAAAGAGTAAGAGCAGATCTTCAATCATAAAATACTTTTTTCATCTCTGAGGCTTGAATGGATTCCGAATTCCATTTTGAAGTTGGACAACGTTTCTGAATGGCTCGGTTAATGAGCTTTTGTTTGGGCAAATGTAAAAGTTTGACATTTCTTGGTTTGGTCTGGAATATATTTGGCGGGTTTGGA
The DNA here is from genome assembly GCA_028031935.1 of Paedocypris micromegethes. NCBI lineage: Eukaryota > Metazoa > Chordata > Actinopteri > Cypriniformes > Paedocypris > Paedocypris micromegethes. The sequence goes on from CM051494.1 coordinate 27,403,535, forward strand.
GCTGGTGATGTTAGCTGGGATGACTGGTGCTTTCTTCTTGGCCAGCTTCTCCGCTGCTTTGTAAAGACGCGTGTTGTGCATGTTGCCGAGATTTCCAGGCATCGAGATTAATCTGGCTAATTATTCCTCCGACTCCAGAACCAAATGGACTGTGTGTTGGAACGCACTGTAAGAATGTTTTATAATTTATTATTTCCTCATTTATTAAACGTCTCCATTGCCATCTGCCAGCAGCAAGTTTGTGAACAGCAACTCGTCTTCTCTGAAATGATTTGAAGTTCCTGCTTTGATTTTCTTGATCAAGAGACAAACGTATTGTGCTAGAACACGACTTACACTAAAATCATTGAGTCCTGCAGCAACAATTAAAGTTAATTAAATTACTTAAAAAAATATTTTTAAACCTTATATTATCAATATAGAGTATCAATATTTTTCATTAGATAAGACATTTCTTAAGCATGATAAAAACAAAAAGGCAATTATTTGAAGAAACATCTTTATTAAACAATTCTGCAATTGTATTTAGCAACTACCAATATAGCAGTAGATAAAAATTAAGAACAAATGTATAAGAAACAGGGAAAAAGTAATTGTTTTGTGGACGCAAACAGAAGGAAACTCTAATCCCATGATCCTTTGCTGACCCCTAAAGGCCAGTAACAGCTCTGAAGCCAGTCGCTCCGCAACACATCCGCAACCGTGACTTCCATCATAAAATACAAATAAAAAAAAGATTCTTAACAAAAATAAACTAACAAATAACACTCTAAATACAGAGAAACTAGAAAAAAAAGTTCACTCACATCTCAGTATTCAAACACAAGTACAGTCTGATTAAAAAAAAAAAAAACACAAAACAAATCATCTTTTCCAACATCTGAATGATTTAAATAACCAAAACATTTTCTAATCTCATTTCAAGCAGAACAGTTTGAGTTCCAATCCAGAATAAATACAAAAAAAAGTTTTATATTATAATATACGATATTGCACAGTATCCCACCACAGGAACTACTGGAAGCCGTGGACCACAGAAAATAGACGTGTTTTTGTTGTAAAAAAGAACGAAAGCTGCTGGAACGGAGAAGAATGAAATACTTGGACGAGTGTGTGTGTAACATTCCCCAAACACAAGGCAAACTGAATCATTAGTGCAAAATTGTTTAAAAGTTCCGTCCAAAACTCTCAGTTTAAGGCCGTGTCGACTGTGTCACTCTGGATTTCTCTATCGATGCGATTGCTTTTTGGCACTAATGGTCAATGAAACCAGATTTATGTCTCCTTAATCCCCAAAAAAAACCATCGTCCCAATTACTGGACGAGCTGCGTGTTTAAATCCGGCCTGGCTTCCTCTTCACAACCTTAAAACTTGAAAACGTCTTTATGAAGGCACAGGGATTTACCATCATTTACTGTAGTGATCGTCTCCAGAAGCTAATCATCTCGTCTTACTTGGCTCAACAACCAATATGGAATCCATCAGTCACCATGAGTGGATAATAAAGCGAATCTAGACGGCCACAAATGGGTTGGACTTCTCATCCCCACTTGGTTCCGACAGCATGTTGGGCTCCTCAGCACTTGAGTAGTTCTTCCAGCTTTGGATCTAGGTGCTGTTGCTCTGCTCCTGCTCAAACAGCAGCATGGCGAGCTGAGAGCGTGAGCCCAGACTGCTCAGGCCGCTCTGAACACAGCGCTGGTAGATCTCCTCACTCAGACGAGGATTACACGCCTGCTCGCTGTACTTCTGATGGAGCACCGGCTCCACGGCGCGGAAGACGTGAAGGTTGGAGTACTTCACGAACATGTCGTACATGTCCAGGCTCTCCAGTATCTCCTCGTTCTCCTGGACGTCCGAGGACATGCGCGTGCGGGCCGCCATGTAGTCGGAGTTGTAGAAGCAAGCCTCGTTGAAGGAACCTCGATCGAAGAGTCCGGCTTCCTTGACCAGATCCGGCGTGGCGGGAGGTGATTGGCTGCGGAAGGCCACGCCGGGGTTGTAGGACTGGAAGTGGACGGGGAAGAAAACCTGCCAGTTGTTGATGGAGTTCATCCGACAGCGGTTGAGAAACTCCTGGTTGATGTTGGTCTTCACGGTGGAGAGGAAGAACAGCGTGTCCACCGGATGCTTCTTGGAAATGATGTCCATGAACTTGATCTGCGAGGGGCTTTCGCTCTTCACGCTGATCCATGGGATCTTCACCGTCGGGTATCTGTGCTCGCAAGCGCTGATTTGAGCTTTGACCTCGGTGAAGATGTCGTTGTGGTTGACGTCTTGGGCCTCGAGCGGGCTGTAGATGAAGAGGAAGGTCAAGACGGCGTTCTCGCTGGTCTCAAACGCGTTGGCGGCGTAGACCTCCAGGAACTGGCGGACGTGTTCCCGCTCTTGGAAGTTAACGGGCAGGATGATGTGAACTCTGGTGGCTTCGGTCACGTAAGGCATGGGGATGATCTCCACGCGACTGAGGGGTCTGACCAAGTGGACCCTCTTGGTGAGAGAGCGGCTGTGGCCTTTCTGGTTGACCACCTCCAGCTGTAGATCCAGAGTGTATTCCAAGCCTCTGGTGGGGTCAAAGCGCCGATATCCATTCAGAAGCTGCTGTTTCTTCAGATGGAGAACGGGCTTGTACTTCCTGTTCAGCTCACCCATGGCGGTCTCGATGACATCGGCCACGTCCAGCTTATCGATGCCGCTCAGCTCGCATTTCGGCGAGCCGTCTACGCACGAGTACACCTGATCCTCGGTGAAGTAATCCCACCGCAGGACCTCAAAACGGTTTTTGGGCTCAAATGGCGGGTTTATTCCAACGGGCCACATGGCGCTTCGGTTTCCCTCGAAGGCCACCACGCTCACGTTCTTTATCTCGGCCTGTTGAAAAGCCACAAGAATGATGGTCATGCCACTTAATACAACTAAGAGTTTCTAAACTAAAATAATGTTTTAAATGCACTTACAGGATTACTGTATATTTTGGACTATAAGGCGCACTGGATTATATGGCTCGCCGTAAATAAACCTTTTTTCATGAGGCACTGGATTATAAAGTGCATGAAAAATAGAACTTTTGAAAACCAACTTCATTCAATGCATTATGATATATAAAACTCTGGAACAGTTGTGGCCTAGTGGTAGAGCTGAATTTAACCCAAAAGGTTTTAAGGTTCGAATCCCGCACCTGTAGGTACCACACTGAAGTGTTTGTCACCAAAACATTGACCCCGATTGAGAATCATGACTTTTTTTTGCTTAAAATAAACATCACGATTCTGGATTTTATACGTAAAAGTAATGATATAAAGAAAAAGTTTTAAAATCTTTAGTTTTTTATTACTTTTTATTACTTTTATACATTTTTATTACACCATTTATTACCTTTTGTTTTTAATATCTGCAAAATCCTTCCACTGATTTTAGTTTTAGGACCAGTCATGGTGGGCTGGGACAACGATGGGTTCGCTTTGACCAATTAGAGCAAGGAGTCAAAATTGTTTTTGACTTTTTTACCCAATATAACACTTAATAATTATGTATTTAAAATCAGTGTGTGTGTTTGTGACAATTAAACAATGCTAAGATAATGTTTGATATAGTTGAAACGTTGAATAAACAGAAAATAGTGAGTGTAATGGTTTAACGTTTAACAATCTCTTAACACAACGGTGGCAGTTCCACTCTCTTCTTCCACTCTGTCTATTCTTCTTTACTTGGTGCAGTTAATCTTCCTGCTTCCGTACTATCGACTTGATGTTAAAATCTCTCACAGCGGCTCTATTTCCATGTTCTACTGAGTTTGAAATCCGCTTCTTACGCTCGACTCTTCATAAGTGCTGGCGGCGAAAACCATAATGCTTAGACAGTTGAAGTCAAAATCACCCTTGACGTATTTTTAAGCATCATGAGCCACAAATAAATCATCCAGTAAGCACAAACAAAAGTCAGAGGGTTTGCTGTCAGTGTATGCATGTTCTAGGATTTTAAAGTCCAGAAACGATGGCAACTTTAATCATTTAAAGCAGAATAACCCAACTAACTCAATGACGGTCAGAGTCAACGTACCTGTAGCTTCTCAATCTCCTGGTAGGTCTTCTGCAGCTCCATCTCCGTAAAGTGTTTGTGGATCCGGTACATCTGCTCCGGATCAGAAACCGGATGGACCGTCACGGCCTTTTTGAAATGTGCGTTCTCTTCCTTGCTCGGGTCCAGATTTTTCCCCATTTCGTAATAATAATATTTCTGTCCCTGAGGAAACACACACAATATAGGGATGAGTACGGTTGTGCTGCTTACAGCTGTAGGTTGTGGAAGTGTTTCTTTTCTTTTCAGGCGAACAGAGCGAGGGAGGAAAAGCAACACGGACACTGACAGTGCAAAGGTAGATTTATAACGGGATAAGCCGGCAGAATGGAAGCGCTACATCATGTCTAGTGCGTCTGATTCATTGACTTCTCTCTCTCGGCAGCTCCACACGGACATCCTGACATCAAATGCTGCTCTGATGGATTAATGGAGGTCTCAGCCTAACTGACGGACCCCAGACCCCTTTAAACTAAAAGCCTGACATGATTCAGTCTCTCAAGGTTCAGTTCAGTTCGGAGATGAAATTTTGTCTGCACAGAAAAGACCTAAAAATATCTTTCCGTGCCTGATTTGATGATAAATACTTTGGCTTACCATGACAAACCAACAGGAGAACATGCCGAGAAAGCATCTGGGAACTTACAGCTTTAACTGAATAATAATCATAGCAATGTGAAGAATGCTTGTTACTTCACACTTGCCCGTTTTTTAATGGTTGTTATGCATTTTTTAATCATCAAATTAAAAAAATGCCCGGTTACGATGCAAAAAAATGTAGGCAGATAAATGTGTAATACACATAGTATATATTTTATATACTTAAAGAAACTAATCAAATTTAATTTAAAAATAAATATATACATAAGACACTAGAAATACACACACACACACACACTGTGTGTATTATAGGTGTATTATAATAATATATAAAAATATATTGTTATGTTATAATTATAATAGTCCTTTAATAAAGATCTTCGTCTCGTCTATTTTTAAAAAAGAGAATAAAGCTTGTGATGTGTCGCCGCCGTCGTGGTGCAGCAGATTCGGAACGGCTGAGCCGATTAGACGCAGCAAAACAAAAGTGAAGCCAATCTGATCAAGCTATTAAAAGAACAGGTTCTGAGTTGCAAGTGGCCCCTTTGCTTAAAGATTGTTTAAAACCGGTAGCAATCAAATCACATGCGACGTCTGCGTCTGAATACACTGGCATGTTTTATTCACGAGTTCTGTCATTTACTCATTCCAAACGAAGTTTCGTAAGTTCCTTTCCAAATTGTTCTGGAAGATTTGACACTAACTGAAGTTCATACTAATTTTTTTTATTGGCAAGTTTGACAAAAAAACCTGTTTCTTAAACAGGCTTTTTATTTGATATAATTCGAAGCAATTCTATTTTTAACAAGCCACTGGTGCTTTTTGGAAAGGCTGCGGGAAACCGGTCATGTGGTTTGGGAACCGCTGACTTAATTACCAGTGACTAACTCAAAGTCGGCATTGCTTTAGAGAGCCAAAAATCATCTAGAAATGTCAAGACACCAGAGATAAAACAGAAAAGGCCATTTTGGGTGAGGAAAGCAGTGCTGCCTGAAAAGAAACATCTGATTGATTTGCTGGTTGTCAAAGTACGTAAATTAAATTAATTGTCTACATTTTCAGCTAGATATGTGTAAGTAGTAGTTTGTACGTTGTATTTGTAATGGAGCATTACAAGAAACACAGCAAGGCTCTTTAAAATTATACAGAAATTTCTAAAAAAAATAAATAAATAAATAAATAAATATCATTCTTTCAAAAGAATTGAAACAAACATTTAAATTAGAATCTACTAATCAACTATAAAACAGATTTAATGTTGTCATCTTAAGTTTACTTCTAAAGTAATTTAACATGCGTATCAATATGTGCATTTTTATGCTGTTTGGAAATTGCATGACTGAAATGTATTTATTTTTTTCCACGTGTGGATTAATGGCACAGCCCTGATGTAAAATCAGACTTGACACTTACGTACCTTGAGAACTAAATAAAGAAATAAAAAAAATAAATAAAATAAAATGAATCACAGGTTTTAATTTTGGAACAAAAAAAAACAAACCCTCACCTCAAATTCTTCCACACAGTTGGTATGAACGTAGTCGATAATGCATCGCCCAAGCCACTCGTCATGTCTGGCACTGAGAATATCATTCCTGCAGTTTTCCAGAAAAGGCTGAAGCCGCAACAGAAGAGTGCGAGACAGCAGGTATCCAAACCCCCCGTAGCAGTAGCGGCCCCCCACCCCACCACCGATGAACTCCTCTGGACTGCCCATGTACAGCACCCGGTTCATGCTCAGGTGCTCCACCAGAGTCTTGATACGATCTACCTGCGTGTATGTGTCGTCCTGAGCCAGGTAGAACCAGTCGTACTCTGTGACGTAGTGTTCTAGAATGTACTTGACGGTCTGGAACATGTTCCAGATCAGGCGTTCATCACCATGAGTGACCACAAACATGCCGTGTGGCGTCTTGCGGCTCCGAGTGCCGGTGAAGAAGACCACATTGTCCAGATGATGGCTTATGGTCCGGTTTACAGCAACACCCAGAGTGTTGATGGTGTTTTTCGATGTGAGTATTCCCACAAAAAGACGCTCTCTGATTCCCAGTTCGGTGCTGATGTATTTCGCTCTGTTACAAACAAACAAAACAAGAATTTTAATCACAAGATTTAAACAACATTAGTAATGGATAAGGCAAGGGACAGGAGCACTTTTAGGAAAATAATTCAAGTTAGAAATTACATTTTTTACATAAAAAAAATTAAATGACCAAAGCACCAAGCAGACGCGCACTAAAAATATCACTATACATACAGTACACTATAGATAATGCAGATGCAAAGTGTGACGATGAAATGAGACATAACTATTTATTTTCACCTTATTGTACTTTTCTAAAATGACTTTATATTTACAGTTCATTTTCCTAGTTGTCCTCTGTCTCTTTGAAGCATTCAATGTATATGCAAAAAGTATAATATATTTATTATATAGAGATATTTATTATATTATATTTAGTATAATATATTTATTATATTATTAGATTATATTTAGCATAATAAATTTCTTATATTATATTTAATATATAAAGTATAATAAATAAAACTTTTTTTTTTCTTACATTTTGAATTTCGCCTTATTTTATTTGATTGCATGGTTTCGAAATCTGAAATGTAATCTAGTGTGGAGTAAATTTTACATTTACTAAATCAAATGAGTCATCATGAGTAAAATTGCTTTTCTTTGGAATTTAAAACAAAACATCTTAAACCACATCTCAGTGTGAGCAAATTAAGTCATTCTTTCTAAACAATGCTTTGTGAGACAAAGATTCAAGGAAGTGACTTCCATGTGTCAGAAAACCAAAACAACTTGATAACTATCAGACAATTAACCCTTTCGTGTTACAGGATTAGTCTGAGGCCTTTTATTCGCCGGTGCGTTAGAAGTGTTGTCTGGAATGGAGAAAGGGGGAGCATGGGAAAAGGGCTTAAGGATTACAGAGATCCAACAGGTAGAGCTTGTGAGAAAAACAAAGAAACCGACCTTTAACTGTACAATCTGATTCCAAGTAAACACCACTGAGCCAAAACCATCACAACCCTTATCTCAGATGCAAATATTTCTAGAAGATGCATTGGAAATGCCTTGCTATCAGCAACAGATGGAGGTCAAACAGTTCGAGACTGAATGTTAAACGTGGAAAAGTTGTGTTTGCTTTTCCAGGTTTGCTCTTGTGGTTTGGTTTGTTATCAGTCAAGTGTGTTTGTTCACTGTGTATCCTCGCAGGCAAATTAAAAGCAGGGATTAGCGCAATACTAAACGTTTCTGCTCACGTGAAATTATTTAATCCTAGTCCAATATGTGGCACACAATAATTTCTATTAAGAGCATTTAGGTAGAACTGTTAATATAATACCTACAAACAACCGTAATCCTATTATTGTAAATGTATCCTTTTTAGCCTCAATTGTGTCTGCCATTCAAATGTAAATAGCGTAATCCCACGGGCGTTGATGAAAGACCCCAGAACGCGTTAGAAAAAGGAATATGCTGTTGGTTTTCGGTTTATTTGAGGGATGACACACGGCAGATACTGTACCTGAAAAGTTTCTTGGGCTGAGACTGTTTGGCTGGTTTATATGGGATTATTCTCGGCTGGAAACCATCGTCCTCCTCCTCGCCCTCGTTCCCTAGAGAAATGGAGTTGGGTCTCCGAGCTCCTTTCAGACCTCCGTCCAGCGAGAGAAGGCTTTCTTCAGCCGACACGACGCTCGCATCGCAGTTCTCCTCGACCCAGCTGACGCTCAGCAAACTCAGCGTGAATCCCAGCGAGATCCCGACAATAACCGGCCCGATCGGCCTCAGCACACTCACCAGCACCGAAAACCTCATTGTCCCCCGCCTGCTACTGCATCACACATCTCAGGTAAACGCCGATTGCCGAGTCGCATTAAAACCCAAATGTTGAAATGCTACATTAGCATCAGAGAAAACAACACGACGGCGACACTCGTCGTTTCCTCGAAATTACCGAGGCTGAGGTACGTGTCAGCGAATGGGTCACGGCTCCTCCCACAAAACTCGGACAACCCCGCCCACACGCGAACGTCATTGCTTAAAGCGCCACAGTGAGCCTTGAGGATTTTTTCAAGGCGGAGCCACGTTCGAGGAAACCCAATTGGATATTTAGTTGCACGTTATTCCTTCTGACGCAAGAATCATAGGGCGGAGTCTCATACTCGCTTACTGCTAAATTATTAATAGCAGAGAGGGTAACCTAAAGAAAAGAAGAGTTTTTTTCAACAATTAAAAAGCGGAATGTTCGAACACCCTCGGTTTCAATAATATCAAACTTTAACAGTATTTTGTTTTAATATATTTGATGTATGGCCAAAAATACATGTGAAGTGCAAAGCGAATACAAAATTTCACAATTTTAATTCCCATTTCGGTATATTGCAGATTAAGATATGACATTGATCAATTCGTATTATATTTAATATAAAATTATTATTCTTATTATTTTAAATACTGTATTGCATTTTGTAGTAGTTAAAAAATATTAAATTATATAATAATAATGTAATTAATTTAACTGTTATCAAATAATTCTCTAGAGGATGAATTAATGAATGGTAGACAGAAGGACAGAGATGAAGAGAGAAAAAGAGAGGCTTGAAAGACAGATAAAGAGAGATCAACTGACAGTGCAATAATGATAAAAGATGTTGAAATTACTGTATTTGACACAAGACTTTGAAAAGTCGTGACTTTCCCAGTGATATTACCCTGATTCAGAAAATGACCCATGTAATTGCTGTGAAACCAGCCATGAGACTAATAATTTTCATAAATACCATGACATTTCAGCTTTCACACAGACACTAAAGCACGGCGGCCTCTCTTTTGAATTCAAACTAAACCAGTTTTCGCCAGCCACAATCATGTTTGTAAAGAAAGTTCTTGATATATAAAAAAAAATAATAAATGGTTGGATTTACCACGATTTATGTTTGTAGGTACAAACTGCCATTATATAAAATTCAAAATACTGTAAAAAAACATTTTTGTATTTCTTTTATCCGTGTATAATGACACAATGTAAATTATTGACTTGATTTTATTACTATTTATTTTGTTTTGTAAGGTATACAAACTATTTAAAAAATTGTCTTTTGATCCGGTCCTCCACAATATTTTCTCATATTGTCTGGCCAGAAAAATAAATGCATATTTTGTTCTATACAGTAAAAATGCATGTTGGCTAGTACTTTTGATAGATCATTTATTACTACAGTGATGTTAATATTTGTAATAATTGTTACAATTTATAATACATTTTGAATGTTGAATTCGGAAGCAGTGTAAACATCCAAGTGGACACACGATGGCGCTATTTGCCCAGACACTTGTCGTTTAATCGTCCCTGTCAGAAGATTGACCTGGTGAGAATCACATCCAGCTGCAGTGTGAGTGAGTTTGCTTCACACCACCACGTGCCTATAGAACAAAGAGCATGTTTCAGGAAAGCAATATTTCATCATCATCATCATTATCCATCACCTCTGAGAAGCTTCAAATCGTTGAAATAGTTTTCCATAAACTTCCCTATGTTTTTTCTTTGCTGACTTTTTGTTTTATCGTGCTTAAGCTGAGTAAACATGAGCATTGGGTGTAGAGCTGACAAGAAGGTGACAGAAGAACGTTTTATTAGAGGGAATTTATCCAAACCTCAAATCAGCGTGTTGCCAAACGTCTCCTCGAGTCTTCTGCTTAAACCTGGAAGACATTTTCCACAGATATGTTCAGTGTGTGCGAATTATCTAACCTGCAGCACTTTAGTGTCACCGTTGCTCATATACTTCACAGATTTAAAGCTCAATTTCATAATTGTGTGATGAAAAAAAACCTTTTCTCTAGATAATTTCTATTAAATGTCTACAAAATTAGATTTTTTAAATTCAAATGATTCCGAGATGACATTTAACTGAACATTCCTACATGTTGATGGATTTTTCATTACTTGCTTTATAGTGTTCCTATGAAGTCAGCCGTGCTTTCACGTGCTTGGTCTTCCAGACAAAGTCCTGCCCATCTGGTGAAGGTTTGAGTGAAACAGCAGGTCTGCAGCATCTCCTCCCAACCTCTGCTGCTCAGGTGGCCCGCTCACCAAACACACACACACACACACACACGGAAGCGTGTGGCAATGTTGACGCTTTACAGCCTGGAATTCTGCTGCGAGCGGAGAAGGAATGTCATGTCGGGGAGATCTCAGGGGGATTCCAGAAATCACCCCCACTTGTTCATCAAGGCTGTGGCACACCAGCGTCATGTGGTTTTGATTTGGACAACATTTTAAACTATGCATAAAACTATTGTGTGCGGTGGGAATTCTAATCACTTTGGATGCTAACGTAACAGGGAGTTGTCTCACTCCCTGCCTGACATCAGAATGTTAAACAATGGGAAAGGAGGGGACGGAGGAGCTCTTCACCGAGTAATGGATGTTGACTCAAGTAGCAGAAATCGAGACGGTTTCGTCGGCCTGATCGATGACACACAATTAGCAGTGGCCTCGTGACAGAAACGGCGATCTGTGTGGTGGACGGACCCTGTCTGCGTGGGGATTTTTCCGCCCTGCGTGTCAGCTGAAGATATTCTCCTGGTCTTCAGAGGGCTGTTCCCAGGAACACTCAGCCAAGACCCCAGGCTCAACACCCTGCTGTACTTTGAAATGGGATCTTTATTGTCCATAAGTTTTAAGCCAAGTATGAAGAATGGCTCCTCCCAAGCAAAACACACACACACACACACACGGACAAACGTATGAAGAGGAAAAAGGGGCGAAACGAGTGCATGCCTGAGTCTGTTTTGTCAAAGCCATGTTTCCAATTAAACAGCAGTTATATATAGACGGGACATGATAAAGAGCTTTTCATAACTTTCTTTAATATAAAGACGGCTCTTCATCTCACATAACTGCAGGAATAACAGGAACACCCTGCATCGCTTTCTACAACTAAATGGTATTTATTGCACCTAGGCATATAATGTGTGTTTTTTCATATATATTTTGTGAGATGCGTGGCAGCCTTTAACGAAGGACAAATGAAAATCTTTAAAGCGTTTTTTTCTCCCCCGAGTTGCATGGGCCCGACGTGAAGGATGTTGTTTTCTCTCGATTAAGCTCTCAGAAAGCAGGCCGCTGGTCTTCGTTTTGCCCTCTTTGTGAAGACAAATTCAAGAAGCACTACTGCAACACACCTGCAGCTCGGTCCATGTTCGCCCCTTTGAAGCCGGAGGGGAAACAAAGAGTCAAATGGAGGAGACCTGACCCAGAGATAACAGATAAACAAGCTATCATATCTCCGCTCTGCTCCGAGCTATATCAGACAAGATATGAAAACAATGGAGCTCCCATCTCCGATGTTACCTGCACGCTTCTGCTTGATCTGCTGATTGTGTCATTGTATCAGAATCGAATAGTTAATTTCGTTCTGGACTTCAAAAGAGCAGGGAGGTCTTGGATTTCACTTCTGAACCCCCTGGCCATCAGAGGATGAGGCAGAGCGTGTACAGCAAATAAAGACGACATCACAATAAAGAACCGTCCTGAGAAGCACAAATCACACGGGGAGGACAGTTAATGAGGGCGATAATGCAGATCTTTGCAGATGATAGATGGGAGGACAGCCATTAGAGGCCATACGTATGAGATTTATGCATTTGTTTTTAACCCACTGCAGGGTAAATATGACTGTGTTTTGGTGATTTGATATGACCATGAATCAGACTTTTAACAATGGGGGCTGGAGCATGAGCTGAATGGAATTTAACCTCGATTGTTGGGTTGTTATTATGGAATGGATTCAATCAGAGTAATCTATAAGATGCAGTGCTTGGGGGGGTGTCTTGTTAAGTGTTATCAGTGGTGTAAAGTACTTGCGTAATTTTGGTTTTTTACTTGACTTGAGTTTTTTTGGCTACTTTGTACTTGTTCTTGAGTGTCAAAAATATTAACAACTTTTACTCTCACTTGACTGCATTTTTGATTGAGAATATGTGATCTTTACTATTTGAATACACACCTAAGGTTACTTGTTACATTGCGATAGTGTGCAACAAGTCGGGATCTTTTTCTACCGCATTTTTTTTTAGGCAGATGAGGCGATATCGCCATCTGCAGGATGCTGAAGGTAGTGGTTGCACTTTTTTGCACAGTTAACTTTGACCCAGACTAAAATTTTAAAATCTATTTTGTTCTGCCATTTTTAAACATTGAGGTGTTAAATTTCATCTCTATATTAGGAAATATAACTTTTAAAAATTACTTTGTGTTTATTGAGCCTAAATTTAGTACAAGTAAAATACTTACGTTCTTTTAAAATTGGATACTTTTATGACTTTTACTGAAGTCACCCTGGAATTGGTGACTTGTAACTTTTAAGAGAGTGTTTTTTTACTGTAAGGTATCCATACTTTTACTAAACTTCTACTTTACTTTTGCTTCTACATAACTATCATTTTCAGGTACTCTTAACACGTTATGGACCGTTAATGAATTAAAATAACAATATAATAATAATAATACTTTTCTTGGGAAAAGGTAAAATCAGCAGCACAATGCTAATTGAATCGTGTATAATTTGGTACAATGCTTGAGATTTCGTTTCGTTTTCGTCGTGATTTTATCAGAGAGATCACCTGAAAATCACTCCAAACCTTCCATCTTTCATCAAACAATTTTAATACAATATCCTTCTCTTTTTTAATACATAGTTTAATGATTTAAAGCGACACACATGCTTTGCAGAGATAGTCTGACACTTTCGGTTTATGGGACTCGACCTCTGAATCATCACGTCAGCAGCCCCACGCATCCGTTTGACCTGCGGGACATTTCTCACCATCGCATAAGAATTCATCCGTCTACATGTCCGACTCAGAATGCAAAAATGATGACACGTAATCAGTTTACCAGCAGTGGGCAACATTCGCTGCGCATTTTCCAGAACCTGTAGATCATAACTTCTTTTTTGTTCCTGCATGACAAGGTTCCTGACTCAAGCCCCGGGCGACGTCACTGAGTGGGTGATGAGCTCCGAGTTTCGCACACGAGGAGGAAAAACCTCCTCATTTGAAGCAAGAAGATCCCAACGAGAGCTGCTCGAAATGCATTTGAGAGCTCTACCTGCTTGGATCGTGGTGAAGAATGGAGAGCTTGGAGAACGTCCCACGAACGCAGGTTCAACACACACCGCTCAGATGAATCGAGCAGCTCTTCAAACGAACAACTGAGCTTTTTACATTCCAAACTGCGAGACTTTTTGAAGCCCTTTTAGCTGTTGAGGAGGCTTGACAACATTCCTTCAACTATGATATATATCTTCCTGGATTTGATTTCATCTGCTGTTGCTGGATCTTCACGAGCGTGGATGCTAAACCTCTGCCTGACCGAATAAAACCTCCTCACCTGATGATGTTCTTAGAGAAACCTTACACCGGGGTGCTGAAACATCTCACAAAGGGTCAAGCTTCACCACTAGACTGCTTTCTGGACTAGAATTCTTTCACCAGAGCCAAACAAATACCGAAGCTTTTCATAATCGATATTCAACTGACCATGACTATTTCACTTTCCAGAACTCAGCTTGCACTCTTTTTTATTCTTCTTTGTCCGGTCAACATCATCGGACTCTGGTGGTAAGTAGCTGGTGCTCATATGGTGAAATCTATACTAACGGCTTAATTAACGGATCAACTTCGGATGATTGTGTAAAAACAACCAAGTGGCTATACAGTAGAAATCAAGGCAATTGTATTTTTATATGGTTAAGATAATTTTGTAAAAGTCCTTTTTGATGATGAAACAAGTGGTGTTTTTTAAGTTTCAGTTTGGGATGATATTGGAAATTAAAATTGATAAATTAGTGTTTATTAATTTAATTATTTATGTATTTATTTAGTAGTTATTAGTGTTATTTATTTATTAAGTTATTATTCAATATATACTACATAATTTGTTTTAAATCTAGTTACTCTGAATTCTCAAATGTCGATTGAACGATAAATGAAATGGCAACAACATGTTTGCTGTTTTAATTTGTGGAGAAAACCCATGACAACTTAATTATTTATGTAATATAAGGAAGAATTTTTTTTTTGCTGCATGCCAACACAGAATATAGTTGTTTATTTAAGCAACTGTGCTACAATGCAAAATATGCACTTCTTTTAATTGTTAGTTAATTATGGTTTGTTATACTTTATTAGCTTTTTGTCGAACATTTTGCATTTTTAAAGTCACCATTCCAACGTGCGACGTGTAATTATGCCCATTTAGTGGATCAGATGACTTTATAGTGATATCATAAAAGCTGTGAACATGACGGATACAGCGCTCATTAGTGGTTTACTAAGGGTTAAAGCACAGTCTGGAGGTAGAGACATTAGGGGTCAGAGTTGGAATTTTCGATGGACCTCCAGGCTGTGCATGTCATCATCAAGTACGTCTTTGCCTAACAAACCGAAATGCCCAAGATTGACGAGCAAACGTGCTGACAAGAAGTTAATGATAAAGACAGCTAATCTGATTTCCCCCAAACCTCCCCACATTCTGACCATCTACATTGCCAGAAAGGCCATAATTTAAAAACAAGCATGAGATACACGAGTATTTGCCCTCACAAATTGTCTCAAGGTCAAACCTTCAGGTTTTTCTCGATTCTCCTCACAAACAATTGTGAATTCACACACCTGGAGGTCTAAGAAAATGTTTGAAGAGACAATGATTCTTTCTTTGGGGCATCAGAGCCTCTCATCTACTGCTGGGCTGTGCTGAGGCTCTCTGACAGACTGAGGAGATGAAACGGAGGCAGATAAACGGCTCTCAGGTCTCTGATTGTCCTGGGAGAGTGGAGTGCTTGAGGAAGCCATGGGAAGCCTCAGCTCTTCTGAAGTCTTTGGGGTCATGTGCTGGCAGCCGGCCAGGAGTGTGTCCTACAGGTGTGCGCATCTCAGTCTTCTAGAATGCGCGAGGTTGACCTTTCAAGCTCCTCAAGGTGACTTTATAAACCGTTTGCATCTTTCCCTTCAGTTTAATCCACTGTTATACGTTTGACTGGACCAAATTTGTGAATGCGACTACCCACGTTCTTTCGGATTATCAATCTGGGATAAGAGATTCTAATTTGAAGAGTGGTTTGAAAGAGGGATCAGATAACCAGCCGCAGCGCTTTGCCTTAAGCATGTCTGCAGCTTTCTTTCAGGTTGAGACTGTTCATCTGGCCGTGTGGTTCTGTCTGGATGTGATGAACTGGTTGTGGGGGTTTCATTAAGCATCATGCTCTTACCGTAGATGTGATTATATCATGAACCAGAGCTTTCTGTATCTGGAAACTCCATTTTCAGCTTGTTTGAGGGATTATGCAGAGATCCATTGATCCATAATCTGATAAAAGAATTTATCAATAACCCGGTCCATAGCCTGACCACTCAACAAAAGTAGATGATCTGTCCGTGATGTGTGTGTGTGTGCGTTTCCACGGATTATTTGGACAAGGTCTCCTAATCAGAGTTCCTCTCTCGGTTCCTCTGAATTATCTCTCTCATACATCACTGTGTGGCGCTTTTTGAATAATCCTGATTGCATAAGTTTGGGACTTCTTTTTTCATGTTATGATTAGGCCCCATCTGTGCTTATCACATTCAGGAGTCACTCTAGATAATGGCAGAGAGAATGAAAAGCCCCAAATCACGTCTTGTGGATGATGGTGGGTAGCTGTGTGGTCTCTTACTTTGAGAAGTTGTCTCGAAGATTCAGACGTGTGTTATTGTATTAGACACGGAAGGTTTTATCTCATACCCTTCCATTATCTCTCATCTGATCAAGGTTCTCATCTGATTCACGTCAGGTATATTTTTATATATGAATGGCATTTTTGACAATTTCTTTATCTATTTGGAAAATTTATCTTGCATCAAGGCAAAATACAAGCACGTCACTTTACAGACCTGCGTTTAAAGCAAGCATTTAGGTGTTTTTCTGTTTAATGAATAAATAAAAAAACAAGTTAAATTAAAATGCCTGCATTTATCAAAAGATTTTACCGCATTTACTATTGAACTCCGGGAATCAGTCCCATGACTTTTGGGTTTGGGTTTAAATCGTTAGAATTTAATTAGTAATATAAGTGTTATTATTGTTAAAATTATGTCCCTAGTAAACTATTTTAATTATATTTAAAATGTAATTTTATTAATTGAAATGTAATAATGTAAAAATGTAAAAATATATCTGTTATGATGCTTCTAGTTCATACAGTACATCATTTATATAGATTAGTTTATTTGTAGGGTTTAGGATTGCTCATTTGAAGTTGATATTCTTCAACAAAAATATATAAAACAAAACAAGATAGTTAAAATGCTGTTTCCTTAAAACATTGCCAATTATTGAACATAGAGATGAAACAGGACAGATATTTTGTCTTTTTTGTGTTATATTGACTGGATCATATTTATTTACATACAGTATATTGGAAGCACTTTAATAATCAATACTATGTATCATTGTGGTTTTTCCTCTTTTCTGCACTCAAAAGTTTTTCGACAGGTGGTCACTTTTAGCTGTTTGTCTGGGCATTGGGAATTGTGAATAGTGTACTGTAGTGTGAGAGTATAGCCAATAAACAGATTGAAAAAAAAAACAAATATCTGAAACCCTTGTAGGAAATATTTTACAATTCCAAAGTGAGGAGCTTGTGCAAATATTATATATTGTAAATGTTTTGAGGGTTTGAGACTTCGAGAGTTCCTTAGAGACAGAAATTGTTGAGAGGAATCCTGTCTGCCATTTGTAATAACTTTCATAAAAATTACTCAAATAATTTCTCGTCTTAGTTTATGAGCTGATTATAGATATAAAAATATAGTTCATTTTGTCCATGTGTCATGATTATTGGCGTTTTTTAAACAGGATGTACATTAAGTTCAGTGATGGTGGACTAGTCCGTATCTCATCACTGACGGCTCAGAGTAAAAGTTCAGAGTTAAAGGATAATGATGTCTGTAGATATGTTTTATATGGCAGAATAGTCCGGCTGTAATCGTTTTTGGCTGACATGTTAATCACATCATTTAGGCTTCAAATCTGTTTTTTCCAAAGATTGTTCAAACTGACATCTAAAGTTATTTTGTCAAAAGGTATTTATGTTAAGTAGGTTACGTTTGGAGAACATATGTTCTTAGTTTTGAATCATTTTATTCTGGAAATAATTTAACAATCGTCAAGCCGCTCCCATATAAATATAATGCGTTATCCGTATGTTTTAGAGCAGTGGGGTCACCGAGGGCCAAAACTCAAAGCACTCTTTAAGCCACTGGTCGAACAAAATAATATAAATACACACTAAAGCAAAACTTTTTAAAAATTTAAATTTAAAAAAAAAAAAAAAAAAAGATAACGCTTTAAGGGAAAGTGAAGCAAATCCTCTTTAAAGATTTAAATCTTCATAACCTCATAAAAACTTGTTCTATCAAAATGATTTGTTAGAAATATGAACATTCTGGGGAAAAAAGCATGAAATAAATTGCTTTTAAGAAAATTTACAAACATAAAGCACTGCATTATGGGATCTGTAGTTTGTGTGTCACCAGAGCTTCATTGGAACGCCATTATAATAACATATTAGTACTCATGGGCCAATTATAACCGTATGGTGGGCCAGATGTGGCCAACGGGTCGGGTTGTTTAAGTTAAATAAAATATAAAATAAAATAAAATAGACTTGCTTGTCCTAGAATGAGGAAATTTCAATACAATTTACAAAAAGTAAAAAACATAATTACAAAAATATGTATGTACAAGAATACTTAAAGAAAGCAAAAACATTTTTTTTAATTAAAAACTAAAATAACAACATAAATACAAAACATGTAGTTTAAATTAGACATTCAACAGACAAAAAAACAAACCTACTATAACTATGTTTATATTAACTTAAGCATAATTAACATAAAGCATAGTAACTGTAGTTACCGTATAGTTGAGGGGAGAAATAAATACAGTTTATTTCTATAAAATAAGTCTGGTTTCTGAGAGTGACGTGCATGGATATAATTTTAGCTAATTTATTGACATATTTTGACTTTATTTAGATTTTTTTTTTTAAACAGGAGAACTGGAGTGCTTGACATGTACTATTCTAAATATTAAATACCTATTTAACTATCAATTTCAAGTCTGTGTGGAATTTGATGTTCTCCCCGTGCTGGCGTGGGTTTCCTCTGGGTCTCCTGTTTCCTTCAGCGGTTCAGAAACATGGATTCAGGAGAAGATGAGTTTGACAAATTGACCTTATATGTGACTGAGTGTGAAGGTGTGCGTGTGTGTCTGTGTGCCCTGCTCTCTGATTGGTTAGTCACCAATTCAGGGTCCCACCTTCAGACTAATAGTTGTCAGGGATTGGCTAGAGCTCCTTGTGACCCAGAAATAAAAAAAGCAGTGCAATAGATAGATCAATGGACACTGAAATCTATAAGTATTAATATTTCATCATGTAGCGTTTCAACGAATCAAATGGATAAACAAAAGTAATTTTAGGTAAACGTGTGTGCCATGTTAAATATTGTGTTATTTTCCAAGACGTGACTGAAGTGAATGAAAAACCGGGCCTATCAAGGTGGGATGCTTCACGTTTCCCACCCGTCACCCCCGCTCTCATATTTCTTATCAGACCGCCATGGAAGGCGACTGGCAAGAGTGTTGGTTTGACTTTTTAAAACAAACTTGTGCGGCAGATGAATGTTATTAGTCTTGAAGATTAGGCCTGACAGGGTTGAATGAAAAGCAATGAGGTATTCGCAGAGCGCTCCGGACCCCCAGACGGAGCATAATGATAAAAACTGACGCAGTTTGCCGACGCTCGACTCCAATACAGGGAAGTTATTAAAACGCGGCGTGTCGTTCCCACATTACGTCAGAGTGGCGGTCCCGGGAAGCTCTGGAACTCCGGCTCAGGCTTCGGACTCTGGCCTCTTCTCCCATTAGCAGTGGAAATAAACATTATATTTAATGTAAACACACGTCTGTCATCACTTTTGATAAAACCTACAATTAAGATGCTGCTTTATCCCTTTATATGCCCTCTGTTTATGTTCAAATGCGCTTAGAGATGACATTATAGTGTAATTGACTTTAATAGGTGTCTGTTTTCTGTATGTTTTCTTTGTCATCTGCAAAGAACAATGGATTTCAGACTAAAACACACGAAGCACATGAGGATGGAGAGCTGGAGTAAAAACTCAATGCAGACTTGTGTGAAGTACAGATTTTGTCAGTTCTAACTTTTAACCCACAATTGTTATAAAAAGATTTGTAAAGTGTATTCTTTCATGTGTAAAGTTAATGGTTTTAGGTGTTAGGAAATTTAAAGCTTAAATAAAAAAAAATGATACTAATCAGAAAACTGCACATAAAATGCTAAAATGGATTCATATTACTGACAATTCTAGAAAGATTGAACATACCTGACAGTTTCAAAGTGGTAAAGCTTCTGAAGTGAAAATACCAATTATTTAAGAATGTTAAAACCAATTGAATTGAAACTAAACATCTCTTAAAATGTTCCTTAAAAAGCTGTGGCATAAATAATTCCAATACTTGAAATGCTCTTGAAATACTTAGCCACATTGACTTTAATTACTCAGCAGAAAATTAGTGGAGTAAAAGAAAGACCAAGAAAGTGAAGTTCAAAGTTATTAGAGGAATAAAACGCTCCAAAAAATCTCTGTAAAAGTCGGGTTCAGTTTTCCGACGCTATGGGAATAATCTCTGACTCCATCATGGAGCTTTCGTGTAAAGAACCTCTGCATTAAATCCTCGTCGTTCAAGCTCATTTAACCCAGTCAGAGCGTAAGAGAATCCGTTATAATATTGAGCATTTCAGACGAGCTGTTTGATTTAATGCCTTGTTGATTTAGGGCAGTGGGAAGTCCGCTGGTCATGGATCCCAACAGCATCTGCAGGAAGACCAAGCGGCTGGCGGGGAAGCAGGCCGAGCTGTGCCAGACCCAGCCTGAGATCGTCCACGAGGTGGCCAAGGGGGCCAAGCTGGGGGTCCGCGAGTGCCAGTACCAGTTCCGCTTTCGCCGCTGGAACTGCACCAGCCAGAACAAGTACTTTGGCAAAATTCTTCAGCAAGGTGATCATTTTTCCTTCTTCTTCTTTTTCATAAAAATCCACTCCAGCCCAATCTTCTCATCTTTCTTGTGAACTTTAATCAATCCTGCTTTCACTCGTGGGTCAGTGATGTCTCGCTCCGGCCTGAACTCTGGCCTGGAGATCCGGGACGGTCATTAAAACATCTAAGTTTAAGACAGAACAAGGACAGCTTTTGTATTCAACTTAAATTTTTCTTCTGCGTCAAATTGCTGTTTTAATATGATCCCCAAATGACCTTAAATAATCTGCCATTTTCAGCTCTTTGAAGAGTCTAATTATTTGGCTTCTTTCTTTCCCATATAATCTCCCTGATCCTCGACCTGAAGCCCATTAGTTTGGACCGTGACTGTCATTATCTGATATTTTGTCAACTTTTTCTTCTGACAAACCAAAGTATTATATAATTATAGATTTGGTTGGAGATGCGCACATGATGCTTAACGTAAAACACGTACTTTATGCATTTGACGTGATTATAGGGCTTTGAAGGTGACCAATAACGTTTATTAAAATAATAATAATTGTTGCACGTTTCACCAATAGAGGGCAGTATTTCGAGACACTATGGGTGGTTTAATATTTCACGTAAATCATAAACGCACACAAGTAAATGGATTTGATTGTATATGTGGTGGTATCACAGTGAGAAGACGCAGTTGTTGCCTTGCGTTGAGGATTTGGCCTCCAGTGAGGACGTGTTCACACACGGATTGCAACATGATTCTCCTGTCTGCATCAGGCCGAGCGCTGGAGACTGCCGAAGACAAGATGTAAATTAATCATAAATTCCTCCCTGTCTATAAGTGCGGCTTAAGTGCTTCTACTGTTTTCAAACATCTACCACAATTATATGAGCCTCACATCTAATGAGCACGTGTCAGAGCCGAGAGCTCTGCTAAGGCAGGTCGACTTCCTGCAATAAGCCGAGAGGTTGAACAAGGTGTCTTACATATTTCTTCCATTGCTAAATAACTGGGGGCTATTTTGTTGCTACACTCTAATGCAAAAAGGCTTGGTGGTGTTTTCTAGCGGTAGAATCTTCTGCAAAATGTCTGCTAATTTGAGACAAGGATACCCTGTCACCTCTGGGATGTGTCTCGTTCTTTCCCTGGTATCTGTCTGTCTGTCTGTCCGTCCGTCCGTCCCTTCATCCATCCATCCATCCATACATCCATACATCCATCTGTGTGCTTGTTTGTCAATTTGTCTGTCTGTTTATCTGTCTGCTTGCCTGTTTGTCAATCTCACAGTCTGTCTGTCTGTCTGTCTGTCAGTCCGTCCTTCATTTCATCGGTCTTTCCGTCTGTATGCTTACGAGAATCTCAAATAGAGTATAAAAACCGAATCAGACGTAAAACCAGTGTCAAAATCAGTATTTCATGCACTGCATTTCTCCTCCAGTAAAGCACCAGCCATTCGTTCAGCATGTGTTCAGTTTCTTCACTATTCAAACACTGTGATCGCACATGGATTTAATGTTCAAGCATATGTTTGATATAATAGCAACTTTTATACCGTTCTTGAGCTCAGTGTCAAAACTGTATTGGCAACGATAACACACACACACACACGCACACACACACACACACACACACACACACACACACACACACACACACACACGTGTGTGTGTCCTAACTGTAGTGCAACACATATTACACTCTGAAAGCCTGAGAATGTTTTTGGACAGATCAGAGGCCAGAATAGTCAGCATGAGAGGCTGCATAAGTATGTGTTATCATTTAAAGGAACAGTTAAGCCTGTTGCTTAAATCAACATTTGCCTTCACAGTCGCTTTTGGAGGCAGGAACGTTGGAAATGTCTTTGCATCACTCTTGGTTCTGACCTCCGCTTTCATCACGGCAGAATTAGCATCTTTGCGTACATTAAACTCCAACGGAGTGTGAAACAGCTTGAGAATGACTCGCGCTGCCATTCGCCGCACACGTGTGTGTGTGTGTGTGTGTGTGTGTGATCCAGATGAGTAAATGGACTTGTCACTTAAATTTTTTGGCTATTTTGTACTGGGGGTCAAAAATACAAGCAACTTTTCCCCTCTACTTGACTACATTTTTGATTAAGTATATAATAGGGGGCTAACCCGTGGCTCTTGAGCCTCATGTGGCTCTTTAACTAGTTTCATGCGGCTCTTCAGGAGCTTTCACATGACATGAGTCAGATATGCACACGAAATTAACTGTTGAAAAATAACTAATATCATGTTGGCATGGTTATTTTCCTTAAATCTGGCTGAGCAGAGGTCATTTATGTGCTGAATCACGTGAAATAGTGGTTTCACCTTTTTCACATTTGAGTTTGATTGAGAGTAACTTTTTATTATTTTTTTTATCCATTTTCAAACATTGAGGTGTTAAATTTCATTTCTACATTAGGAAATAATCCAATTCCAAAATAAAAAAAATGGATACTGAAGTCTTCTTGGAATTGGTGACATAAATTCTATTGGATTAATTTTTTCGGTAAGGTATTCCTACTTTCACTCATTACGTATAGTTTTCAGGTACTCTTTACACCTCTGTGGTTGATAAACGTGAATCCCAGGTATGCAACCAGATCTGTGCAGGGTTGGAGTTTGTCTCAAGCCTCTCTGCATGGAGGCAGCATATGAGGGCAAAAACAATCAATCACAGCTAGTGGCTGGAGGGGCTCTTCGTCCTTCTCATCTTCCTCATCCTAGTCTTTTCTTCATCCTGCAGCCTTATGCTTCATTGACTCAAAGATGGGGAATTAAAAATAAATATTTGCTGATTCCCACAGAAGCCCCTTCTGGCATTCGGTTCTGTCTCTCTTTTCGAGGCAGGCCTGGGCACACACGGCAGCGCAAAATTTGTTTGGAATTTGTGTCTTGGAGGAAAAAATACGAGAGGGAGGGGAAATCAAGAGTCTGTTTTACCCTCTGTCTGACATGACAGCCTCAGGATTATATGAATGTGTTGGATTAGATTAGCGTTCCAGTGGGATCTACGCTGTCTTTTCAAATGTAGGTCATTACACTGTTGACTTGGGTCTGTTTAGTTGTGCTTGTGCTTGTGTAGGTTATGGAAAATGCAGGCAAAAAATCCAATGTTTTAAGTGTTGAGTTAGTAAATCATTAGTCATGGAAAGTTGTCTCAAAAAATGGGAAAAGTAATACTCGTTGTCAACACTCATTGAGATGGGGAGGGTAAGAGTTAAAGAGAGAGAGAGAGAGAGAGAGAAAGGCAGAGAGACTGAGAGAGAAGGACAGGGATAGAATGAGAGAGGAAGAAAGATAAGAGAGTGAGTGAAAGGGAGAAAGAGAGAGAAAAAAACTATAGGGAGAATTGAGTAATATAAAATATAATAATACATTAAGGAGTGAACAATAGGTGTAAAAAGTGAAAGTGGGGTGGGCGGGTAAACCGGTATGAATGTGAAAACCGGTATTGAGTTGGGCCACAATATGGATTTTGCAATATCTTGGATACCGTCGCACATTTGTGAATATAATTTTTATACCTGTATAGTTTCGTTACAACTTTTAATTACGACAAAGAGACATTGCTAATTGAACACAGAAAGCGTTGTAACAGACTAAATTAATGGAACACCTGTGAGGCTCTAGCAGCTTCGATGTCTGTGTAGTGTGTCTTTAAGAGCAGAACTTATTTCTGATTATTTTTTATTAAAGACGTAAACGTTGGTTTCAACGTATCCAACATCCTTCTCACTCATTTTGCTGTAACAGTTAAAAAAGGTGGGGTTTCTAACGGGTTTAATATTTATACATTGGATTTTATGTTGCATTTAATGTTTTTTTTTGTCCTTTTGTTTTTTGGCAATACGTCACAACTGAGTAATTTTGGGATAATATTAATTTAGCTTTTTAGCTTTGCAAGTTGTGCTGATTTGTCAAATTTTAGAATATATAAAAAATCACAAAATTCTTCAAAACAGTAACAGAAGATATATTTCAATATTTTCAACCCGTATCAACATATTAATATTAAATCTTAAATATGCTATCCTTATATTAATATGCAAATGGTATGGGTTAATTTACATATAAATACATTGTTACATTACACATACGTCAATTTAAATACATGTATCTTTTATTTTGTACATGTTTTTTTATATGAATAAATTTTTATTTATTAAACATAAAGCGATCCCCCATTATCATGAACTGAATAACCTTGTATGATTTGATGGGTCACACAGACCACACAGGCCAAAATTAGATGCAGAATATCTCAAGTGTAAAGATTACCAGCCATCAACAATCCGAGGGTCTTTTTGATGCCACTAGTGTTTTGTATCTTCACAGATATCCGCGAGACAGCCTTCGTCTACGCCATCACGGCAGCGGGCGTCACACACGCAGTGACCCAGGCCTGCAGCATGGGCGACCTGTTGCAGTGTGGCTGTGAGGCCACACGGAGCAGAGGACCACCGCCTCGCTTGGGTGCCATGGGTCCCACAGAAGGAGTGAAGTGGGAATGGGGGGGATGCGGGGACGACGTGGAGTTTGGCTATGAGAAGTCCAAGCAGTTTATGGACACCAGGAGAAGGAAAGGCAAGAGTGACATACGGACACTCATAGATCTTCATAATAACGAGGCTGGACGACTGGTATGTCACTTCTCAAACACACACGCTTTTCAATTTAATGGCAAAGAAAAAAAGATTTGAACACAGAACTACCTCATACAGAATTCTTGTCATTTTTCATAAACGTACTGGTTTGCACAAACCGTAGTGTCGGTTGCCGTTATGCTGGTTTAGTGTAGATGATTTATTCTTGAGATACTGAGATGTCAAGGGTGGATGGATTTCCTGTTTCTTTACATTGACGCAGGGATGTTACGAGCACAGTTGTGTGCAGTGTGGCCTGCACAGTCAGAGATAGTCAAGCTCAAATGAGCAGAAGGCATATTATATAAGCCAAAGCATGGAAATGTTGTGGAATTATACTTGGCAGCAAAGATCTTCTGGACTGAGTTGAGACTAGTTTCACAGTTTCACCGTTCTCTCTCCAAGCATTACATGCTTTCCCTGCTCGATTGTCTGGTTAAATATAATGGGTGTATTTGGCACACCCTGCGAGGCTTCTCCTCCAGTCACATGTAATATACCTTCAGCAGCTTCAACTGATGCATGAAGGAGTTTTAGGATACTTAATCTGAGGATATTTAATCTGAAATAAATCTGATTTAAACAACCATGTATGAGGGAGAGAGAGAGAGAGAGAGAGAGAGAGAGAGAGAGAGAGAGAGAGAGAGAGAGAGAGAGAGAGGTATGCAGACAGAAAGATAGACAAGTCGGTAACAGACAGACAGACAGTTAGGCAGAACCGATGGATGGATGGATGGATGGATGGATGGATGGATGGATGGATGGATGGATGGATGGATGGATGGATGGATGGATTAGATAGATAGATAGATAGATAGATAGATAGATAGATAGATAGATAGATAGATAGATAGATAGATAGATAGATAGATAGATAGATAGATAGATAATTTTAAAAGCGACAGTGGTATGTTTACCCTAGATAGGGGCGAGTGCTCTTTTTCCCATGAGGCTTTGGAATGCAACTCCCACCATAAATGGAGGTCTATTGTATATGATTAAATCAAATTATGACCTCAATCATTTGTGAATACGGTGTGTGCGCTGTGTTTAGATTAATAAACTGAGGGCGGATCCACGCATGTGAGGAATAGACAGGGTAAATCTTTACCTCAGCTGTTCCCGTAGCTCTGTAACGCTTGATCTGGCAGAGGTCAGTGCCTGGGGTCCTGTTAGCACGGGGTCAAGCACAGGTAAATGCGCATTACAGGGCGAGTGGAGGCTTACAGACAGAGCTGGCAGATCGCAATTTTCTCCGTTAACGGTTATGTGAAGCCACGCAGCGACTTGTTTGGAATTAAAGCGAGAAAAAAAGTGTTAATGCCGCATTTATCCGATGTTAATTTGAACAGGTATGGAATCGGGTGTCTTCAGGCTACGGAGGGAGGGGAGAAACAAGGGCAAATTCTTTCTAAATAGCTGCTGCTTTTATCTGACTGAACTATCTCTGTGTCTTGAACTGCAGGCGGTGAAGAATTATATGAGGACTGAATGTAAATGTCACGGGCTGTCTGGCTCATGCACTCTCAGGACCTGCTGGAAAAAAATGCCGCACTTCCGCGAGGTGGGCGACCGCCTTCTCGAGCGCTTCAACGGGGCTTCCAAAGTGATGGGTGGGAATGATGGGAAGACTCTCATCCCAGTGGGCCTGAACATCAAGCCTCCGGACAAGCAGGATCTCATCTACTCGGCCGAGTCACCGGACTTTTGCCTGCCCAACAGGAAGACGGGTTCCTTGGGTACGCGGGGGCGAATGTGCAACAGCACGGCTCTGGACGTGAGCGGCTGTGACCTGCTGTGCTGCGAGCGGGGGCACCGGGACGAGACGGTGGTCTTGGAAGAAAACTGCCTGTGCCGATTCCACTGGTGCTGTGTCGTCCAGTGTAAGAAGTGCTCGGTCAGGAAAGAGCTGAGCTTGTGCCACTAGCATGAGATGGGCTGGAACACTGACTTTCCTCAGAGTGTCTAGAACATTCCAGATTCATGCAGACACTTTTCAAACCCCGGGGCTTTAGAAATGCCTTCCGGAGCGTCTGACTTCCCAGGAAACCCGGTCTCAACGGCTACTCGAGGTTTAGGAGGGTTCTTCAGCCTTGTCGGAAGATTCAAGGGCTTCTGTGGTTTTTCTTGTAGATCAGCCCATATATTGGCTCGGCTGAGTGCTAGAAGTGGTTATATCCTCTCATGGAGGAAATGCAGAAGCACTGTCACGCCAGTCTCTTGCTGGAAAGGAATGGGAACCGTCGCGGTGCTGTGACTGTTCATGCTTTAGCGTAAATGACAAAAGCAAAAAGTAAGGATTTCATTTTTAAAGCTCCATCGAACACAACATTAATTTATGAGCGTTGAATATCATGACTACTTTTGGTGACCATTGCCCTGTCATGTCTGTTTAAAAGCACTTTGAAATGCTCAAAACATGGAAAAAGTCATGGAGAGAAAGAAAGTTGTACAAAAAGGTCTTATAAGTTGTAAAAACAGGCTGATAATGCACTTTTACTAAACATTTTAGTTTTGTTTGCTGTATCGAAAAATCCTTTAATTTCATGCTCCCAAGCGCCATCTAGCTGGTGCACAATAGCATATCTTATGATTGTTGATCAAAGATTAATTCAAAAAGCCACACAAATCTCTAGTATAGCTGTGATCCAAATTGGGTTTCATTACAATTGAAATCATTTAAAAACATACATTTAATTGATGATGCAGAATTACAAGAAAGTAATCAAATAGTTTTTTTTGTGTCAACGTGACAGACTTTAAATGGATTCGTCCTGTCTGCGTACCTGTTCAAGCTTTCAGTGCTAATACTGCCCACAGCTAATTGTTAGACAGAGAAATGCACGAGAGACTAATTGCATCGCTATCGCCTCATCGTCCTGTTATTTTTCCCAGGCATCTTCTGCTGGAGGGGGAACAGATAACCCTCACTCGTCTGCTTTCACTGGCAGTCAGAACTTTTCACAGACTTGCCCGATGTCGGATGCATCAGAAGTGTGTGTAGAAAACCAACATACAGTTTCTATGCTATAAGGTCTATTTCAGTCTCATTATCAATAAAATCTTTTACACTCAAATTAAATGGAAAAGAAAATCTGTTGTTTCCAGAGCATGGTTTTGTCAAAAGGTCTACTTGTAGTGAGAAGAAGGTTAAGTTTTCTATAAAGTTATTTAATATATAGGCAGACAAGACAGACAGAGAGAGAGAGAGAGAGAGGGAGGAAGAGGTAGAGAGAGTGTGATATGGATAGATAGATAGATAGATAGATAGATAGATAGATAGATAGATAGATAGATAGATAGATAGATAGATAGATAGATAGATAGATAGATAGATAGATAGATAGATAGATTTTAGCTGTGCTAATGATGAAATAAAATCTAAGCTTAAAATATAATTTGTCTCTTTCGTTTTACTGGAAATCATTTGTCTTTTCTGAAAGAACAACCATTTTGATTCCATATTGATTCCTGAAAGATGCTCTTTAAAAGCTTTATTTTTCCAGTAGATGTTTGACTCAGGTGGAGACGTATAAGACATCATAATGAGTAGGTCTGTCAAACTTTCCTTTCAATGATTTCCAATTAATGGCCTGAATGTTTTTTTTAACTGCCTCACTTCACACTGGGTTATGGCTCAACACGTCTTGCTTCCATCGCTTTCCACAGAAAGATAGAGAATTCTTCACATCAGCTTTAAATGTAATGTTGTGCCATTCTGCAGAAAAAGGTGTTGTTTGGAGTTATTTATGTGGTACGAAAAGACTCCCTTTGTATTAGCCTGAGCCCTGCAAGTCAGCACAAGTTCATATTTTCCAGGAATTCGAGCTGCGTAGCCAACAGTGTTGAAGATAGAGGAGAAGATGGAGAGAGGGAATGTGCCAGGAGCAGTGGTGAGGGACACTACTGAACGCAGTCATGCCCCAGACAACCAGCCGATTCATATGAGCGCTGATGCAACACTGAACGGTCACACACACCGTGTCAGGAATGTTCGGGGTGAGAGAATGATGATAAAACACACACTGCACCGGTCAATCTGGGTGGAAACATGCGCTGGAGCTTTTTCATGTCATTGAATGATGAAATCACTAGTTTTGCATAATTGTATTAGTAGAATTAACAGAATTCTAAAAATTATTAATGATTATATCTAAGAATTATTATTATTTATTTTTCTAAACTTACTTTAGACGGAATTATTATTCCAATTCAACCACATTATTATTTGTAGTAAATTCATTTATAGTAGATAGAATCAGAGTTAGACAAAATTATAAAAAATATTATTGTTGTTATTATTATTATTATCATGATTATGATTAGTATTTGACAGAAATATAAAAATCATTGTTAGTAGACATACTGTAGATGGAATTGGATTTATACAAAAACAATACAAAATTATAATCTGAATAAAAAACAACAACAACCGTAGTTGTAATTATATCCGAAATATTCTGTATTCTTGTGTGTGTGTGTGTGTGTGTGTGCGTGCGTGTTGCGTGCCGTGCGTGCGTGCGTGTGTGTGTGTGGTAAATAGCCTTAAGCGGATATAACTGTAACATAATAGCATGTGTCCTCTCTGTCCTGACAACCAGTCTTTTTAGAGATGCTCCCTCTTTAGCACAACACACTCATAAAAATATAGCAGGAAATAAAAGGGAAAACCTTCGCTCTGAAACCTTGCATGATGTTTTGTAATCTGGAGGTAATAAGTATAATTACAAACCTGGTTCTCATGTGTCTGTGTAGTTCATAATGGAACATAAGAGAGTTTAACAAGGAAAAATCTTCTCTCACGTTGTGTGTGTGTGTGTTGGGG
>CM051494.1:27438425-27483318 GCA_028031935.1 Paedocypris micromegethes
TTTTTTTTTTCCAATTTATAATAAGATCTAATGCAAAAAATATTTTTTAATATTATATATTATATATTTATTATATAATTATATAGTATACAC
This sequence comes from Paedocypris micromegethes, assembly GCA_028031935.1. Taxonomy (NCBI): domain Eukaryota; kingdom Metazoa; phylum Chordata; class Actinopteri; order Cypriniformes; genus Paedocypris; species Paedocypris micromegethes. The sequence continues at coordinate 27,438,519 of CM051494.1, forward strand.
TACATAATATAATATTTACTTTTATAAATTATTTGTGATGTTTACAAGAGCACAAACACAATAGGAGGAGTAATTTGTGTTTACATATACAAATACTGATGGACCAATAGGAGAACTCAAAAACAAACTTAATTCGTCAAAGAAATCGAAATAAAAAAGTGTAACTACATTAAATTGTTACTGCCCTTTATAAATCGTTTTAAAGTAATTTAACAAAAAAAACAAGCGTAAAAGTAATGATTCATATTATTTTCGATTTCCTTATAATCACTATCGAGACCTCGTTTGATTCAAATGATCGGATTTTTTTTTCACAGCTGATGTCGGTAGTAGGAGCACTCCGTCCCCGTCTGATCTCAGTGGGTGATTACTTCTCTGGATTAGTGTAACGAGGCACTTGTCCTCGGTGGCAGTCTTAGCGTGTGACGTAGATGTGGGCTGGCAGAGAGTGAGTGAGTGTCTGAGTGCCATCAAGATAAGGCAAACATCAGAAGTCCTGAAGACAGCAGAAAGCTCAGTGTGAGGACTGATGTGCACTTGAGGCTGATGGTATCTCGGCGGATCCTCGCAGTCTCCTCACAGCTCCATTCATTCCACTTCAGGCTGAAAGCACCAGCCGAAAAGTTGAGAAGTGATTCCATGAATGAGGTATCACGACATCGCGCGGTCTTCTCCAGCATCACTGCGTGTTCCATCTGATCCGAGGGATCGCGGGACAGTTGAACGAGCGCTGGGACGCTTCTGCTCTTTCAGGGGTTTCTGAAGAAGAAGAAGAAGAAGAAGAAGAAGAACAGCAGCAGCATGGATTACTTCTTATTCAGACTCTTCTTTTCTGTTACAGTCGCGTCGCTTCTGGTTCAAAGGTAGAAACTTTTCATTTACACACTTGGGAATTGAAGTAGTCGCGGAAGTGCGTTTGCCGTCGCACACGTTTTCTGTCAAAGTTTGCATGCTTGTTTATTTTTGCTGTAGTTTTTACTGTATTTCTGCACATACCATGCGTTTTGTTTTATTTATTTATGCTAATATATGTATTTGTACAAAATACACATCATTTCTATAATGTGCTCTCAATGACTTAAACACTAACAAATTAGGAATATGTTTACGTTCAATGTATACCGTTTTTTTTATGAATATGTTTATGTGTGTGTGTAAACAGTAGACGTACAGTATATTTATGTATACAGTGCGCGTGTGTGTGTGTGTGTGTGTGTGTGTGTGTGTGTGTGTGTGTGTGTTTGTGTGTAACGTAAGGGCTTTCTCATGGTGTCCAGAAGTTGCATCCATCTGTACATGACCTATGATAGCAATGATAATAATAATTATACTAATAAAAATAAAACATTACGTTAACGTACAACTTTGTATTCCATCACCATTCCAATGCACTTGTATGAATGTTAGTGTTAAATATTATCCGGTGATATTGCAATGATTTGTTTAATGCAAAAGCCTGGCTTGGTAGTTAAGTGCTGGTGTTTGACACATAGGATCTTGGGTTCGAAACCCAGGGAAAGCAAGAAGTTGTGGATTTGTAAAAGTAGCAAAGACATGTACAGTACGCACGTCTGTAGAGTGTCTGCTAAATGACTGTAAAGTCAAAGAGTTTCTACAAATGGTAAGGTTTTGGTTTCTCTTCTAGGACAGATTCAAATGAGATCCTTGGACTAAAAATCCCCTTTGATCCTATTCTCAATGCCAACACTGTGTGTTACACACTGCCGGGCCTGACAAAGAAGCAACTGGACGTGTGTATGAGGCATCCAGATGTGACAGCGTCTGCCATACAGGGCATGCAGATCGCCATCCACGAGTGCCAGCATCAGTTCAGAGGACATCGCTGGAACTGCTCCAGCTTGGAGACCAGGAACAAGATCCCGTATGAGAGTCCTGTTTTTTCCAGAGGTGAGCCACAATTTAACAGTGCAAATTCAAATTTGAAGTCATCAAAGAGTTTGAAATGTAGTTTTTAATATAATAAATTGGCTAATATAGCGTCTATACAGATAAATCCCCGTTGGCTGTATCGTGCAAACGACACATAATTGTTTTATGACAGCTCTGTTTTATCAGCCACGAGCATCACTTAAAAACTAACTTTACATTTCTAGCAAGAGCACCTAATGTTTTTACGTTGCATTGGTACATGTGCTGTGAATTTGCTTTCAGCATTTTCCCAAACCCTCAGTGGCAGAACCTTAAACCTGTTTAGTTAGTTTCCAAAACCCAAAGTGACAGTTTCCTTCAATCTTTAATTCATTTTTCCACTTCTCCCACCATCAGCGCAGTCGGGCGTGCCTCTTATTTTAAATTATTTGTTGGATTGATTTGTACTTGGTCTTTCATTGGTTCGGAAGGAAATCTAAAACAGCATTTTCATGTCAGAGTCTTCGGACTGTGTCTAAGTGCCGTTTGCCCCCCATAGAATCATGAGAAGATTCCTCCCAAAGAAAAAGTGAGAGTGTTTTTCCGCATGCTGGTCTCATCAGCGTGACTGTGTGTGTGTGTCAGTGTTTGTGGGTTAAAAGGTGCGAGTTCCTGTGTGAAAGGACCGTTGGAACGTGATTCATCAATCTCACGATTTGCCTTAACCTGAATCCATCGTCATGCACGAAAAGTAATTCGAAATATGCTAATTTTTTAAAATATGATTTTCATGGAAGTCAAAAAAGTGCTGTTGACGAAATTTGAATTGGCAAACCAATATTTCTACAGAATAATTAAGTTTGTCTTGTTGTAAAACGTCTTTCATCTTACTGTGTAATTGTACCAGCTTTTTGTGTGTTTAAAGAGTGTGGAGGTTTGATTTATGGCCTAAACAATAAAAACAGGCAGGGTTCATTTATCCCTTTCTAAAACTTAAATCAGGTGTGAACCGGCTTTCTGGAACTTTCCTGCAGTATTTTACTATAAACAGGGGTTAACTAGTATATTCATAAAAGAGCAGAATTCCAGAAACAAACTGGTTCACACTTGATTGAAGTTTTAAAAGCTATGAGTCATTTGTAAAGACCAAAGATGGACATAACAGGACACAGAGGTGATGAGAAGGAGCATTTAGAAGACAAGTCCCAATCTGCATTAAACACGCTATTCAAGTGGAAGACATGGGGTCACGGCCAGTTAAAAACTGGTTTAAACCTGAAACTTTTTGGTTTTAATTAAAGGCCCATTTAACAGAAACCTGACTGGTCAGAGGAATGCAGGCCGAAAAATCGGATGCAGCAAAACGCTGATAAAGTTTTCCTTTTCTGGTGTGATTTCAATGCAGAACTGTGTATACAGCAGGTCATTTTCATTCTAAAGTGGCGCTCTTTGATTTTCGAATGCACACAGAACTATAAACCATTTAGCCTTTAGTGGGCTCTTTCATGTTTCTCAGCATAGCCTTCCTTAATTCACCATCTGTCTCTGAAAGTGATTCAGGGGAGGCTGCTTTTATGAGAACTCGGTTTATTATTGTTTGAGACCATTAGCTCTGAACAAGCCTTTCGCACAAGCAGCCACCACTGGCGGAGGACATTTCTCTGCCTCTGAATCTGTGGAAAAGAGAGAAAAGCAATTAAAGATCGCTCCACGACAACAACACGCTCTGCCACTGCTACATGTGGCTCTCATGTTGAGGAATTTGGTAAATCTTGTTTGGAAGTCTTAAAGTCAGCCACACTTCAGGTCCAATAAAGAGTGCAGAAGATGAGAGCTGAACTCCATCTGAGTGCAGCTTGTGATTAGTGCAGATGAAAAGCCCGCCGACAGTAGCCAGGTTAATTGCGTCCACGTTTTAAACCTCACCAAGCTATTGTGCAGACCAGCAAGTCTGTGCTCAGCCAGTTAGCCGAAGACCACCGCGTATCTGCCATTGTTTTTTGAAAGTGCATAGTTTGGATTCTTAAGCACTGTTGTGTTCTGTGAGGTCTTTCTCTTGCTTGTTGTGTGTAAGAACATACTGGTACTGCTGTAAATGTAATAGAAGTATCAGGGCGCTTGCGGTTTCTCTGGCTGCAAGATAGCAATCTGCTCCACAAAGACTTGAGTGAACAAATAAAGGGCAAGAGTGGGCAGCAGATGGACGGCGTTTGGTAATTCTATGTCGTCTTTCCTCCACAGGCTTCCGAGAAAGCGCCTTTGCCTACGCCATTGCAGCGGCTGGGGTCGTCCACGCCGTGTCCAACGCCTGCGCCATGGGTAAACTCAAGGCTTGTAGCTGTGACGAGAAGCGACGTGGGGATGAAGAGGCTTTCAGGGTGAAGCTCAACCGTTTGCAACTGGAGGCAATCAATCGGGGTAAAGGGATGGTCCACGGAGTCATGGAACAGTTTCCGGCTGATGCTCTCGGCCCCCAAGACTCCTGGGAATGGGGTGGTTGCAGCCCCAATGTGGAGTTTGGGGAACGCTTCTCCAAGGACTTCCTGGACTCCCGGGAGACTTACAGAGACATTCACTCCAGGATGAGACTTCACAACAACAGAGTTGGCAGGCAGGTGAGAGACGACGTGGTGTGTGAGATGAGGAGTGGGTGGGTGACACTGAGCCTGAATGAATCCGAGTGTTGAATTGCATTTCAAGAGAGCACGAAGGGGATCGTCTTACGCTGCCTTTTAAGATGTGTTAAAGCGTAATGTTCAAAGATGAGCGACTCTTTTCTACTAAGATACTGTAACCGTGTCACATTTACTAAAGAAGACAATAGCAATTGACTTAATCCGTTTGATGTACCTCGGATCTAAAGGTCTGCCAGCGCCTGAGGGACACTTACCTTGCAGCTGCTCTTTTGAAAGCATCATACCTGATTATTTTAACTGTTCACTTATTTGCTCTGTTTGGTGATAGCCTAGTGGTAGAGAGTCGGACTTATTTCTAAAAGGTTCAAATCCCAGACCAGTTAGAATCCTTGAACAATTCCTTGCTCTAAGTTTCTTTGGGCAAAGGTTTTGGATATTGTAAAGGATTTGCGGAACTTTTTGCCCTAACTCAAGTCAAACATCAAGGCAAAGAAGCCCTTATTGTCATTGCAACCATATACAGTATAGCAACACACACCTAATGTACTTTTAATTCCCCATTTGAGTCAGTGTGCCAATCTTTGCTCATTTACTTGCCCCCATGAATCTTTTGTCCCACACAACCACCCCCAAACCACCACCTATCAACAGCAAAACACTTAAATGAGCAATAACTCTAGTCGTGCGAAAGCAAACATGCGCTTCACTGAAACATGTTGTTTTTGGGCTTGAAAATGTTTAAAAGGCATTTAAGCCAAATCAAAATATCTTCCCTGGTGCGTCCTTTGATCAGAATCTCCTGGTGGCGATGTGTGATGTAAGGGAATGAGGTGTTGTCTCGTAGCCCGTGTTGGACTAATTAGATAATGAGAGGTAGATCAGAGACGCTGGAGTAGTTAAGTGAAATCACTCAGAGCAAAACCAGGACGGGACGAACCCAAAGCTGAGTCTTATTCATCTAGATAGTTCAAGTGACTACTTAACTTGTTTTTGCACCCATACCGTATTTTTCAGACTTTACGGTGCACTTCTAAAATTGTGTAAAAAAAGTGTAAAATAATTGGTTGATTGAAAAAGAATAGAAATGAGTCATCAGTAATGATATGCTTCATTGTTCGCTATATAAGTAAGGAAAAATGTATTTTATAGCAATGCATAATGAATAAAAAAACATGCTCTTATGGTACATTTCAGAGAAACCATGAACTTGACTGTAAAGCTAAATATCTATCAGATATATGATTGTAAATGCAAAGATTCTGTTTATTCATAATCATGATAAGGAGAAAAGGGAACATATCTGTCAATCTTAGATAATAAAAAATGGAATCTGTGATTTCTGAAGCCATTCAGAGTTGACCCCCATTTGTGGGACCCCCATTTTTTGTCTAGTCAGGCTTGAAGTTGTTAGACAGCTTCGCTAGTGAATGTTCCTGTGTTTGAGTTTTTATAATTCTTGGGCTGTGTAATGACAAACTGTCACACTGAACCTGGTTTATGGTTTCTTGTGGCATGAGTGCTTGACATTTGAGCTTCGTTTGATGTTGCTTCTTCTTAACTGCCGACAGCAGATCAGTTGTGAGCTACAGATGTAGGTGGTACGAGCTTCTAGATGAATCTGTTGTCACTCTTTATCAGGACGGCACAGAGCTGAGGTTGAAATGGCCATGATAAGCTCACATCGGCCATCACTGGCAGGTTCACATAGAAAGAGTTGTAGATTGTTCATTGTTTGCCACTTCCTTCTCTCAAACTTGTCTTGTCGTTCCATCAGCTTTCTGCTTTCCTTGATTGTACAGACAAAACATACTAGATCGGATCCAAATAAAGTAACAGAATAAGTTTGTTTGCAATCTAAAGCACTGATAATTCTTATGCCCTGTTGAACAAATTCTACATTTAACATGAAGCAGATTGGAAACGTGTGCTGTATTAAAACCTGCAGGTTGGCTTCATTCCTTTATTTCTTTTTCTCAGTTACAGGTCATAATTTCATGACTTATTATTAAAATGATTGCAATAGAATTGGATGTCATTGGCGAAAAACCAACCAAGCGATGACACTTCAAAGGATCTTTATTGTTATCAGTTTTTCAACTGATGAATTGCTGTTTATCTTGGATGATCTATAAAGGATGCTAGAAGTTCAGGGTTTTGGTCTGAGGCTCTCTGTTAAGAGGTGTGGTGTTTGATCAAGCTGCCAGGCCGGGTGTGATGGTAGAAAGAGAAGTTATTGTGTAGGAGCTTTTTTTCAGTTCAACTGTTGCATATTTGGCATTCAAACCTGATCATCAGAAAAAAACGTGAAGAAAAAATACACGTCGCTGCTACTGAAATATGTTACAGTTTGGCGGCTGATGCTGAGATCAATTATAACGTCAAACCCAACTGGGGTGACGTCACATTGTATCGCTAGATGATGTAATGAAACTGGACGGTGCAAATTGCAGATTTTTAACGCGCCACACGTAAAACCGTAATCTGCAATGGGGCTCAATTGCAATGTCCCCACCCTGAGGAATGTAGCGACTTTACTGGGATGTACATGTCGCCTCATGCCCACCCTCTGGTTCTCACGACGTTCAGTCTTGTTAAAAGCTCTAATTAGTGGCTGCTGGCTATTTGGAAACAGATGTTTAAAGCCAGCAAAAGATTTTCGACATCAAACACAGTGGGAAGTAGAAAGACGTTCGCCCTTCCTTCCCCAAGTACAACTCTAAAACAATCTGTCACTGTTGAGGGCAACACGGGAAAAGTAAGGCCAATGCTTGAAGAGAACCAAGTTAATTGTATTGTTTTACTGTGCGTCGTTCACTGCTCCTCGCAGCATCATGTGGACAACCAGGGCATGAAGAACAGGGCGTTTTATATTCACAGCGCTTGCCGATTACATGGCAACGCAAAGTTGGGTTGTAAATTATTTTTTGCATGTTTTCATTGGATCTCCGGCTCAGTGAAGACTGGTTGGAAGGCTAGGCAAGGTTTCTGCTTTTAGAACAAAGAGTCCAAGAGATGGTTTGGAAAAAGGTTAAAAGAAGTTTGAAAACCTGTCATTCGTTTATTTTATTTTACAGAAGATTCAGTTATAATATATTCAAGGATTCATGGGAAACCTGTTCAGAGATACGCAACGTCCGTGCATTAATCAAGGACTTTAATAAAGATGTGTGTCTGGACGTTGGTTTTGCTGGAACGCCTCCTCTGGAACATCAAAGAACCAGAGCAATTCTCCTTTTGCAATTCATCAACAGCCATTAGATGGAGGATCAGGCTGTCGGCCACCCTGTCATCATTTTGTCCGAGAGCTCCACATCTACCTTCACAGAACACCACAACTGCTGCCGTGTACCACAGACTCAAGTGTTCCGCAAATGATCCTCTCTTTCTGTGGCCGACATTTCCTCTTCCTGTTTTCACAAGGAACCACTTGAAGAAAAGATGATTTCAGGCATTAATTGTGCCACAAAGTTAAACATTTATCAGACTATAAACTTTTGTGATTGACTAAAATTCAATAATTCATTTTATAGTAAAATTGTTTTTATAGAGGCATCATATTTTTGTGTTAAAGCGTAATTTAGTTGGTTTTAAGTACAATTGCAAATGTATGTTCAAGTAATACAATTGCTCTTACACTTACCTTTTCGCGTGGTTGATATTTTGTGTGCATGCATACACACACACACACACACACACACACACACACAAAACACTTGCAAATATGACCCACCCCCCACTTTAACCCCCACTATAAATATATTTCCCTCCCCTCTTTTACCGTAACCAGAAACCAATTGTACTCAATTTTAGCCCTAAAATGTAATACTGAGCCTCAAACTGACCTTAAAGTGATCTACGGCTGGACGAATGGTCCCCACAAGTGCAGATAGGTCCATACTTCAGTGAATAGCATTTGGGCCCCATTTTGAACTAATCTGCTCTTGCACACACACACACACACACACACACACACACACACACACACATTTTCAGTGGCATGTTTTGCAGCAATTCAGCCTGTGGTGTTCATGCAATCAATGCGTTTCTTGATCTCAGTCTGGTGCCGGTTTATAGGCAATCGTCTCGCTTTTTCTTCAATTAAAGTGGCCCATATGTGCCTCTCAATTAGCTGCCCACCATTGAAACTACATCAGACTGTTTGAAAATCCACATCCACTGTACGGTGAAAACGAAAATGTGCTCATTTAATAGGCCTTGAAGTGTGTCTGCTCGCACATATATGTTGGACCTATTGTCTGAATAAACGCTCGTCTGCACTGAACATTCATATGTGACAAAGATGTCTGACTTTAAGGGGCTTTAAAGTTGTTTTTGGCTTTTCACTGTGCTAACATCCTCTTTAGATTTAAGGAGGAAAATCTGATTACATGCTATTACATCAAGAGGGTGTTTGAGTCAATTATAAACTCTGTCTGGAATGAAGTTAACACACTGTATGTTTCGGCTTCTTCAAGATGAATGGTTAACTTTTCCTGTGCCTATCACTGTATTATATTCCACTGTAACTTATCACTTTGATCGTCTTTATCAAGGCTTTGGATGCACTTTACAAGAAAACTCTCCTATTCTTTGATGGCAGAATCTGTAGAATTACTGGAAAACCAGGCCCTGCAGTCCTCCATCGCACCATGGCTCCCTTAGCGAAAGCAGGCAGGAAATCTTTCTAACTGCTGGAGGTGAAAGATTTCCAGTAAATATGTGCCTGGTTTTCTCCACTCAAAGTGAAAGGATTTAAATATCCTTATTTGTTGTGTCCTGCTTCTCAGTGGCCCTCTGGGAGCCATTTTGGCTCTCTTGTTGGAAAGCTGTCTATTGAAAGGATTTGTGTCTGCTGGAAGTTGGTTGTGAGTGGTGTTTAGGAAAGACTGCATCCCATTTTGCCACCCTAAGGGTTACATCTAGTGTTTATGCTTGGCATAAAAGATGAAGATTCCTTATTTGTCATTGTGAGTGGATTGTTGTGATTGATCGTTGTTTTCTTTGGCCTCAATAAGGGTGAGATATCTGTCACACATCTCCTCATAAAAGCCATTCACAGACCTGCACCAACGGCATGAGCACCACGCTAAAAACACAAACCACCGCCATGCAAACTGGAGCCTGAAGAATCCATGACCTTCAGGGATGATTTACCTGTCAGACCACTGCTGAAAGTGACCTGATGCAGAGCACCAAACCAATGATTCGCTGAATCAAGCATTGGGGTTTTGCAAGATCTAAGCCACTGAAACATTTTTGCAAGATGAAAAAAAGAAAACATTTCATTGACTGTTACAGTTACACTAAATAGTGGAGCTTCGTCTTTTAGTGTTGATGGGTCCAACAGTGAAACTTAATCCATTGAGCTTTGACAGACCAAACTTGACTTATCACTAAAAACTATGTTTTGTCCCACATTGTAAGTGGAAAGCTCAAGTCGGAGTGAAATGTGGGATTGCTGAGCGTTAATGTTTGTGCATGTGTTGTTGATATGGGTGGGTGCTGGGGCATCTGTCAGTAGTGAGGGTGGCCTCTTCCTTTCGGTAATTGGATCTAAAAGTGTATAGCTCGGGATGACAGACAAGTACATTGTTGAGAGAATGGGAGGTCTGAACTTGTGAGTCGGGCATCCTCATCTACAAACAATCTCTCTGACAATGCAGACCGTCTGCAAGTGTAGAACTCACGAACAATTATAGAAGAGCAATGACATCAGATTCAAGTTTCAATTCTGTCAAAATAAACTCAGTGCTAATCTAAGAAATTTTGTAAGAATGCTATAACTGGCAAGAACATTTCCCATACTCACTTACATGTACACTATTCAGTTAGCATAAATATCAATTATACAACAATACTCTTTTTTGTAAGAGTAAACATTTTAAAGATGTGGTCAAATTGCATTTGTAATTACATCAAGCAGACAAAAAGGGACATAATCCAAATGCAATCTGCGACTTCAATTGCCTCAATTAGATCAATTCACAAGATAAATTCAAGAGGTGACAGAATCTGCCAATCAGAGTGGGCGGGTCAAATAGACTTTGTGCTTAGACTGAATTGGCAGAGACGTTATTTAAAGACAACTATATTATCACCTGTACATGGCATCACATGGATGGGTTTTTGTTAAATCTCTTCAAAGTAATAAAACATCCACAGAAAAAAAATGATCAGCCGAGCTTTAAAAGTTCATTCTCAGTTTCACCGATTGCATTGTTCATTCCCTCAACGTCTCATCTGGGTGACGTAACAGCTAATTGCTCACAGTAGACCCTCCCACTGATACTGATTGGCTGGTTCTGTCACCTCTCAAGTTGGCCTCGCAAATCCATCTCACAAATTGAACTCCTGAGTTGCTTTGCACATGGAATTCTTTCAACGTTGGCATTCAAGTTTTCCGACGTTGCATACAATTTCCCCTGTGTTCATTTTCAATTTTGTTCTGAAAATTCATCTATGATTTTCGGATTTTTTTTTTCAGATTTTTGGAATTTCCAGATGTTCCACAGAAAGAAGTGTGGATAAGAATTATTATATAAAATTGCAATCAATAAATGTAGTTCCTAATGTCGTTCCTCTTACTAAACCTGCATGCTTGATTCACATTCTCACATACACAATTTCAGCATTTAAATTTTTACACATTCATGAAGCTCAAAATGTCACCTTTATTTTGAAAAATGTATTAATACAACTCAACATTATAGAGACTTTATTCTATATCAAATTTTTCCATACTGTATCTGTTACACTGAGTTATTGTAGCTTAGATGTGAGCTCCATTGTTTACCATCAACGTTGGTTTTAAAAACGCCTCTCTTAGCAACATTTTAATGTTTCCTTGTTTATAGTTGTGTCTACTTTTGTCGTGTTGCATTGTACATCGAAACAAAAAATGACCTTTTTTAGAAAGTGTTCTTGATGTTGAGATTGAACTAACATAATTAGACTAGCATCAGCGGCTTTCTTCAGAAGCTCTAGTTTACACCTTTTTTGCTTCAATCTGTTCTTTTGGGGAGAAATGAAACTAAATAAAAGCTTTTATCATAAGGAACAATGTCCTCATCTACTTTGCTTGTGTGCAGGTTGTGGTGGATAACATGAGGAGGAAATGCAAATGCCACGGGACATCAGGAAGCTGTCAGCTCAAGACCTGCTGGCAGGTGACCCCGGAATTCCGAACGGTGGGCTCGCTGCTGAAAGAGCGCTTCAACAAGGCCACCCAAATCAAAGCCCACAACAGAAACACGGGTCAGGTGGAGCATGCCCACCCCACGCACCGGCGAAGAGCCAACATCCACGATCTGGTTTACTTCGAAAAGTCTCCGGATTTCTGCGAAAAAGAATCCAGTTCAGACTCTGCTGGGACACATGGCCGGATCTGTAACAAGACGAGTCAAGGCATGGACAACTGCGAGAGTCTGTGCTGTGGACGCGGCCACAATATCTTACAGCAGACGCACAGTGAACGCTGCAACTGCAAGTTCCACTGGTGCTGTTATGTAGTGTGTGAGGAGTGCTGGATAACAGAGTGGGTGAGCGTCTGCAAATGAAATCATATCAAATACATAAAAAGACATTCAAAAGTGGGACGGACTGACAAAGCCCATCGCTTGGATTCCTGTTTCCCTGATGGCCATGGAGATCACAGGAGAGTGTAGAAACCAGCGCTACAAAGTTCCCAGTGCTTGCAAATTTTTCAGACTGAATTTGGACGTGCACAGCAATGTATTTTGTATTTAAGCAAATCAAAAATATGAATATATTGTGGAGTTTCGAATAGAACAGAGCACTCATAGACACAGCGTTTTGCTCATTGCTGTTAAAAAATACAAAAAAATAAATGGCTTGTAGTCATATAGGAGCACCAAGCAGCTGCATGGGATTCCGGTACCTAGAAGAAAAATATATAAATATATAATTATAAATATATATATATATATAAATTACGTTATTCTTTTGCACAGAGCCATTTGAAGAGTTTGCCAAATAAACTCTGAGTATAAAGACGGTATCATATACCATTCATTTTGAATTCTGGCCAGCATGTTTGTTCAATTATCAAGTGATTGTACATAACCACTCGAATGCTGCAGTAAAAAAACATACCACAAAGGTTTTTCTGCTGTTAGCTAAATAATGACTGGACTGTTTCCTGTGCAAGCGGCGGCCTGGTCCTTTAAAGAAAAAAAGACTGATAAAAAGGACCATTGATGGAGGAGTCGAGAAGATGGACGGAAGATTCTGGACCAAAACAAAGATGATGCTCCACTGAACCATGTTCACCAGAGCTTTTATTTATCAGTTGAGTAGATGCGTAGACAAACGTATATCACATCCCATCTTAACCAGCACATAAAGCCACATGCTTTAATCCCTAAACACGGAAAACGACATTTGAAATGGAAACATTCAATTTTTCAAGTGATGTAGTAGTTTTAAATGAGGTTGCTTAAGCCCTGAATGCAGCATTTGAAGATATGTGACCTGTCTTAGAAATATCTCTGGATATTTAATTAAAATATCTATTCATGTATATATTTTTAATTTATATACTTGGATATTATTTTTTGCAATAATGGATTTTATTAATCTGATGACACACATTCAATTAGCTTTGGTCCATCATTATTTCACCTTGATTTCAAAGGGAACTTCAACTGTACTTTGGCCCATGATGTAAGAAGAACGACTTTTTATATATGATTTGAATATATGGTTTGCTCCATTGCTCTGTTTATTTTCATTTTGTATTTATTTATTTGCGCGAGTTTCTCGTTTTGGTAAATGCGTATTGTAACATAGCAACAGATGTGCATTTGTAAAAATCGACTTTGGCTGTCACTAGTCAACCGAATTTGTGATGTGGTTTACTTCAGAGACAAAACTTCAGTTCAGTTTGATTGTTTGCACATTTACGTCAAATCTATCTTAGGAAAGCGTGTGACAGGAGATACCGTGTCGGGAGAATGCGACAAAATGCATATTTTCTATTATTTTAAATTGTATAATTTGAATTTGGAATACATAAGTTATTTTATTTTTGTGAATAACTTAATATTTGTAAAACAATAAAGAGCGTAAAAGCAGACTGGGAGAGACGTGTGATGCTGTTGAATCTGCTTTTCCTGCGCAACAGGAAAAGAGAAAAATGGTGTCATTTGAATAATAACATTTTGTTCAGGACAGAATGCTCTTTTATAAACCGTCGCTGTCATTTCTTATCCAGAACGAGCGGAGCAGGAGGAATCGCCTTTGCTTTACAAATGTAAACAACTTGTGCAAGTTTGGAACTGTGCAAAAATGGAGGCCGCAGACACTGTTGCAGCCTGCAGTGAGATTCCCTCAGGCCTTCAGTCAGTCGACAGTCTGCCGCTTCTGAAACAACACAACTGATCATCTCGCTTTATATAAACATGCTGCAGCATAAATGAACTTGGTAGTCGCATTCCTCTTTTAATCATTATTTGATATTCACACCGAATGAAAAATCTTCGGCCCACGACTAAAATCTAGCGCAGCAACAGTCACACAATGAGCGAAATCGAATAATCTGGCTGATTGGAGATGAATGAAATCTAATAATCTGGCTAATTGGAGATGAATGAAATCTAATAATCTGGCTAATTGGGTTAAATAATATAAAAAAATAATAATGGACATTGACACGGCATTTTTACAAAAATCTACTACTTCTCTTTCGGCTTTTCCCTTATCAGGGGTCGCCACAGTGAGTCATCCCTTTCCACCTCATTCTATCTTGAGTATCTTCTACTCTGACCCCAGCCAACCTCATGTCCTCTCTTACAACATCCATATGTCTTCTTCTTGGTCTTCCTCTTGCCCTCTTCCCTGGCAGCTCCATCTCCAACATCCTTCTACCAATATATAATATTATATATTAAAATATATATATTAAAAGTATTTTTTCCACTTTGAATCTTTAACTCCCGGTACATGTTTTTATTACAAAGATAATGTTTGAGTCAATTTGACCCTCCAGATAAAATGGAAGCTAAAAAGAGTCATAAAGATAAACTACTATTCGTTTCTTTTCAAACGTGAGACATAACACACTGTCGCAGACTCACCCGCTCTTTCTCATACACACTGTTTTGGGGAACTTGGTGGTTTCTGACACTTATATGCATAATAAAAGGCCCCGGGGTCAAATTAATCCGCGAACATTATTGATGTTCCTCTGAAACAAACATAATAGGAGGGTTACATTCAGAACATTCTCCAAAATGGCCATAAATATTAAACGTTGCTTTATGATGACAATGACAGTGTCACGGTCATAGACTCCATTTCCCACAAGCCTTTGTTTCCCCTTCCTGTGTGTAATCATCGGTTTCATAGTTTCCACCTGTTCTTCATTTGTCTGTGTATATAAGTCATCACCTGTGCCATCATTCTCTGTCAGTCATTGCACATCATCATGTTCCCGAGTTTCATCGTGAGTACCTGTCTGTATTTTGTCATTAAACTTGTGTGTTTTTTGTTTTATATCACCACGCACTCAGGCTTTCCTTAAAAACATTGAAGTTGTAACAGACGGGTTGTACAAAATTTCAAACGGTTATTTAGTTATTTTGCATTTTGTCGCAATAGACAAGACAAGGAGGAAATTATTTGCTCAATATAAATGTTTTACTCTAGATATTAATCACACAGTGGACCGAGTTTGAGACCCGGTCCCACAATAATAAAAACATTGAGATTGTCTTTGAGATAGTTTAGAAAAGACTTTGTGTTTGTGGGATTTTATGGCTTTGTGGGTAAAAAGTTGGATTTTTTTGATGTGATGATGAAAAGTTGGATGTGTGATGAAAATGGTGTTCGAGTCCCTGAACAGAATGTACCACAAATGAAGTGTCCTTGTGTAGGACAGTGAATACGATTCTGTAAGTCATATTGGATGAAAGTCTTTTCTGGAAAACTTTTTTTTTTCAAGAAAAGTGTTAACAGATCCGATAAAAACGAATTAAAAGCGCAATATATTGAAAATAAGACTAATCAATGAGATATATTGTGCTAAGACAAAACCCTCAGTCATTATCAAAACTATTGTTTTTTGTGTAGACCTGAAAAATCCAGACAAAATGTGCATATAATGTAAAAAAAGATGTGTGCTATTATCACATGTGCCGTATAGTCCAAAAAGCATAGTAAAAGCTCAATAGTAACTGTACATACTTTGGTTCGGTGAAAAAATAAATCAAAGTCAAGCGCATGATATGATTGTCCTCACGTGACATGAAGAAATGCAAATTTGCATGAAAAGTGCGCTGTATATCAATCGACACTGCAGTTTCTGTGCTGCTGAGCAGGAAGATACAGGAAGTGTGAGAGGGAAAATAAGGCAAGCAGCCGATGGAAAACAAGTGCCAATGCCTGATGTGAAATAAATGTTCTGCGTTTTCCCCGAGGGTGGATCACGTCAAGGTGATGTGACGGGCCAGTCTCTACAAGCACAGAAGAAAACAGACAGAGAGACTGTACACACCATCCAAAGCCCAGAATGACACAGTTTTTATTGCAGTCAGTGATAAGTCATTATTATTTGCTTTGTTGTACCTAAAGCATGACATGCCAGAGGCAGAGAGCGTGGCAAGTGTATTGAGACCTATAAACCATTCAGCCATGGTTGTGTGACCATGCTAAAGAAATTGTGATGCGTCAATCCTGAGTGTCAAAGCCTCATTTAATCATGTTTTCAAATATAAGTGACCTTTGACCTCGTGATGTGTGTGCACAGACCACACAGAGACGCAGCATCTGTATTGCGCACAGTTCTGACAGGCTTCAGCTTTGCTATTTTAGCAGTAATTTTACAGTACCAAAATATGATCTGACACTTACTGTTTGCACAAAAATTACACATTAGACAGACAGAGATGGAGGGATGGGTGGATGGACGAATGGACAACTAGATGGACAACTGGATGGACGGATGGACAACTGGATGGATGGACAGATGGATGGATGGATGGATAGATAGAGCAGAAAAAAGTCAAATAGAGAAAGAATAAAAAGAGATAGCAACAAAGGAGGAAGGGGAGTAGTGGAGAATAAAGAGACAGAGAGAGGGGAAGATATAGAACAATGGGGGAGAGAGGGGGAATGAGAGAGAGGAGACAGAAAGGGTGAGAGAAAAAAGGAGACTGGATGGATGAATGGATGGAAAGCTAGATGAAAAAGCAGAGCAACAGAGAAAGAATTAAAGAAGAGAGGAATAGTGGAGGAGACAGAGGGGGAAGAGAAAAAAAAATCGGAGTTGGGTGAGAGAGGGAGAGAAAAAGGTGGGAGGAGAAAAAGGAGAGAAGGTTGGTTGATTTGATTTATTGATTGATTTGATTTGATTTGATTTGATTTGATTGATTGATTGATCACCGATTCTGTTCATAACTTTTATGGACAGAATTTCTAGGCGCAGTCGAGGCGGAGGAGGGATCCGTTTCGGCGACCTCGGGATCGAGTCTCTGCTTTTTGCAGATGATGTGGTCCTGTTGGCTTCGTCGGGACGTGATCTCCAGCTCTCACTGGATGGATTTGCTGCCGAGTGTGAAGCGGCCGGGATGGGAATCAGCACCTCCAAGTCCGAGACCATGGTTCTCGACCGGAAAAGGGTGGAGTGCCCCCTGCAGGTCAGAGACAGGGTCCTTCCCCAAGTGGAGGAGTTTAAGTATCTCGGGGTTTTGTTTTCACGAGTGGGGGGAGGATGGAGCGGGAGATCGACAGACGGATCGGTGCTGCGTCCGCGATAATTAGGACGCTGCACCGGTCCGTCATGGTGAAGAGAGAGCTGAGCCAAAAAGCAAAGCTCTCGATTTACCAGTCGATCTACGTTCCTACCCTCACCTATGGCCACCAATTGTGGGTGGTGACCGAAAGAACGAGATCCCGGATACAAGCGGCAGAAATGAGCTTCCTCCGCAGGGTGGCTGGGCTCTCCCTCAGAGATAGGGTGAGGAGCTCGGCCATTCGGGAGGAGCTCGGAGTAGAGCCGCTGCTCCTCCGGGTCGAAAGGGGCCAGATGGGGTGGTTCGGGCATCTGGTAAGGATGCCCCCCGGACGCCTTGCTACTGAGGTGTTCCGGGCATGTCCCACCGGGAGAAGACCCAGGGGCAGACCCAGGACGCGCTGGAGAGACTATGTCTCCCGGCTGGCCAGGGAACGTCTCGGAATTCTTCCGGAAGAGCTGGAGGACGTAGCTGGGGCAAGGGAAGTCTGGGCCTCCTTACTGAGGCTGTTGCCCCCGCGACCCAGCCCCGGATAAGCGGCAGAAGACGGTACGGTACGGTGATTGATTGATTGATTGAATGAAAAATAAAAAGACTAAAAAATTACTTTGCATAAAATTAGAAACCAATCTAAAAAAAATAGACAGACAGTTAGACATGTTGGAAGGCAGACAGGCAGAGTGATAAATAGAGACCTTTCACAATAGAATGTGAATGTTTTGTGATGCATGACTACAATTTCTCAATATAATTTAGGAAAAGCTATAGTATATGTAGAGGAAATCTGTCATATTCCCTTTTAATCAATGCTATCAATCAAACATGTTTTTGTTTGTTTTTCTGGACCTGGATTATAATGTTCAGTAATACCCTGTGTTTGAACGTAAGAGTCGACACAGCTGCCCCTAAAAATGCTGTTGTTCTCTGATGCGTATGATTTTGTGAACATAGAAAATGAACAGGCAGGATTGAGCTTGTTGGAGGATTCCCCTTTTTGTAGAGAACATCCACCCCGCCACCATCAAGTTTTCTCTATTATCTGCTCATTCACATCTCAACAATAATTTATAGTTGCTGTTATTTTATTCTTTCATTTAAAATGATACCAACTCCTTCGTACTAATAAAGGCGACAGAATACAAAAAAAGAGTTCAGTCAGAATGAAGGTTCTTTGACTCTAGCTATATTTACAACATGATGCTGAATTGTGATGCTAAATTGTGATGCTCAATTGATGCATCAGAAAGAACATGAAAAGAAAGAATTATCCACGACCAAACAGCAAGTAGGAAGAAAATAATTTTATTTATGATAAATTCGAAAACATGTTTTGATTTTTCCAAAAACAATATTTAGGCTTTACTCTTTCGTCATTTCTATTATAGAAATATTTGTCATTATGAGAGGCGTCCTCTTGCATTTATAGTAGAACTTTGATCCAGCCGCCAGTGGTGTTAAGTACTTGAGTAAATGCACTTTGTTACTTGAGTATTTATGGCTACTTTGTACTTGTACTAAGTACCAAAAATATAAGACTTTACTCTACCTTTACTCTCTTGACTACATTTTTGCTTGAGTATATGTACTTTTTACTACACTACATTTTAATAAACACATCTCATTACTATGTGATGCGTGACATCTTTTTTTGTTTTGTTTTTACCTCAGTTAGTTTCTTGGACGGACGCGGCAATATCCATCTGAGGCGAAAGGCCTTATGCAGGATGCTGTAGGTACTGAATGCTATTTATGAGCCAAATCACATGAATGTCACATCTAAATCACATTTGATATTGCTATTTGAGATCGATAAAATATTGTTTTTCACATTTCTTAGGTTTTTTTTTTGGCTTAAAATTAGTATGAGTAAAATACTTGTAAGTTTCTTCTAAATTGAATACTTACAACTTTTTTTCAAGTCTTGATGATGATGATGATGCATTCAATTTTATTTTTGTGGCGCCTTCTTGGAATTGGTGACTTGTAACTTGTATTGTAATTACTACAGTAAGATACTGTAAGAAAAAATGATTACAGTAAGATACTGTAAGAAAAAAAACTTTTACTCGAGTGTGGTTTTCAGGTACTTTTTTCCAGCCACATAACCTCTCCTCACTTCCGAGATTTCTTGACGTGGAGATTAGATAAATGCAAGAGAGGTCCGGAAGCGCACAAGAGAAATAAGCAGCTGGCGATAGAAGTCTAGATACGCGCGAGAGAGATCACAAGTGTGTGGGAGAGACCAGCCTCATGGCCATTGGTCTTTGTGGAAGATACCTAGTTCTTGCTCCGCATCGTCCACAATGATTCATTTTTGTAACTATCAGCTTAGAATTTATTTTTAATTGGTTTACAATCCAAATATGTTTGTAATCCCAAGTCATGTGTGGAACCAGTGCAGATGTCTCTAGGTGCTCAGCAAACGAAAGCACCTGATCCAGTAAAGGTGATTATGAGGGGTCAGGTTTGGTCGATGAATTCCAAGATAAGCAACAGTCAGCGGTGATCGAGCATCCCTGGCATGATCAGAAGAGATCTCACACACACCAGCGGTCTTAATCGTCTTAAGTGCTGGCTTAAACATCAAGATTACTTTCTAATAGCTCACATTAATACGCCCTGAAGACTTGACTTCTGCTTTGTTCCAGGTTTACCCGTCTGTACAATTATCTAGTTCTGCTTGAGTATCTGCATAACCATTATTTTTATAAATTGTGTCACCACGATCATCATACTTTCCTAAAAGAGGAAAAAAAAAATTCTAATGTTGATCTGTCTGATGTTGGTGAGTTTGATAATACTGTAATTTGTTATTAGTGTCGGATCTTGGCCTACAGTTCATTAAACCAATATATACAGTTCTTCAAACAAATTCAATCAATAAAACAAAGTAGTAATTTTTAAAAAATGCACTGAAAGCGTTGCACCATTATTTATACATTGCGTTTGACCCAAACGGGAACCAGTATCTTGTTGTTTTACTTATTTAAATGAATGGCCATAAATATGAATTTATTGAGTCTGCTTATCAATATGAAAAGCTAAAAGTATGGATTTGAAGTAAAAACTGGAGAATCAACAGTACAGTCTATACAGTCTACTATATAAAGTACAGTCATTCCAATTATTTTGATCACTGGATCAATAAAAAAGACTACGATTCTAACCCCTTTGTTGCTGCTTGTAGTTCTTCACATAGGTTTCTTTTTTTTTTTTTTTTTTCAAAAACACTTTTTCCCTCTCAAATATCTCTCTCCTTGCTAAATATCTCTCTACTTCCCAAGGACCCTTTTAAGGCTTCACCCAGATTATGTATGGCATAAATCTCACCGTAATCGAACACATACATGGAACAGCATCTCCGAGGCGTCATACCTCATCCTGTCAGCTTCTTTACAAATACTTGATCTGCTAACATCACAGTTTGATCCTTATGATTTTTTCAACAGGCCACATCAGCAAAGCGGATCTTCCGAGGCAGCGGGAAGGATAATTTATCCTTCTCGCACGATATTTATGAAATATTGAGAGCGGGCCAGCGAATACATGCTTTTAACACCATTTGCAACATGTTTGAGGTGACCTTGGGAAAGACTTCCAGGGAATTCGCTTCCATTTTCAAGCCTGGGAGATGGGAGAACATGTGCTCCCTGGTGGCCGCTCCACTTTACTCTAGATCAGGCTCTGTGACAGCCGCCTCACAAGTGCAGAGATGGGGAATGACACTGGAAGACATACTTTGAAATATTGATCAAATGGGGTTAAATATTTCCTCATAGCTTGTGCTAAAAATGGACCTCTGCCCACGAGTGATGGGCAGGTTCTGGCACTGCGCACCAAACCTTTAGCTCATCATCTAGCCACTCCAGTTCCTCTCAGGAAACCTGGACTTCATTTTAGTGCGCCCTCTGTGTTGAGCCTTGGTGAATACTGCATGAGCTCTGTTTCAGATGGGTTTCTTAAGTCACTTGTTGCATGTCTTAAAGAACACCACGTTCTTCTGGCTCACAGCAGGGGAGCTGCGATCTGACAGAGACCCAAAGAGTTCTGCTTTTTACGCTTCTTGGAATTATCTTGTCTGCTGCGTGTTGGTATGTGCAGGTTTTCTTAGGCCTGGTGAAATGTATCACAGAAAAACTAATTAAAATGTGGTGTGTGCGTGGACCATATTTACAGACACATTTACAGTCTGTAGGGCACAAATTAAATGCTAAAAATAAGTTGAAAAAGGATGATGCTTCTTATAATATGAAAAAATTCCTCATGCGGAGAAAAAAAAAAAAAAAGAAACACTTTAAAATACAGTAACTTGCAGGGTTCATTATCTTTAATCTAGCAGTTTTTCACTTTCATTCAATTTTTTTTTTTTCCACAGTATTTTATACACATCTATCGTGATAAGATTGGTCATAGAAATTGGCTTTTACTGTTACAGTTTACTGTTGTAACTTTTTAAAACTTGTTTTTGATGGGTTACTTTTTTGTGCAAACGCTGAATTTTATTTATAATGTTGTGTATACAGCACTGTGTCCGACTTTTTTGATTTTAAGCTCTTTTTGAAAAAAGTTGGATTGGACGTGTAAGTTGGTGAGCTCTTGTTTGTTTCCTCTCTTTGAAGAGTTTAAAAAAAAACTTCATGGATAAGCGTATAAGCTGGTCTTATTCTCTGAAAAATAACAGTTTTGCTGCATCTTTTGACTGAAGACATCCTTGTCCGTTGCTTTACAACCAACCCAGCCCTTTTATATAACACCACAGATGTGGATTCCAGTCCACAAATACTACTGTATTCTGTTTGATATCCTTATGAATTCATTTCAATTCAAAATAACACGCACTTCTCATCGAACTGCTCTGAATTGAAACTATTGGTAATTTATGAAAACCCTTTTTATACTTTTAAGTTGATGCGTTTTTTTTCATGTTTTTTTTTGGACATTTTCAAATAGTTTTTTTTTTTAAATGCAATGCAAGAACTTTTTTCCAGTGGGCTATTATAACACAGATAATGGTGATTTACAAGTTGAGGAGGTTTATCCTGCTTTCAGAGTCTTATGAACTGGCTCGTGAACAATTTCACCCTTGATTGCCCTAAAACTACCCAAATACCTAAAATACCTAATAATGGCTAAAAAAGCGGCTAATATCAGAAGCAGACATTTCTCTGAGGTCTTTTTGGGGATTTTTGCAGTGTTTTTGCGAAGGTTTGATTCAGACAGCAGAGGTAATAAGGCCTCCCACCACCTCGCCACATTCTGACATATTTAAATACAGTTGTTAAAATGTTTACGCCTGGTCATCCTGCAACCCAGACATTCATGTCCATGCCCCTTGATTTACCTCTAGGGTCCGACCCTGTCATAGTGACCCTGAGCTCTACAGCTTTGATCAAAGTTATCTTTACCAAATGAGTTAAATTGCTGCATCATCAAACAACCTCCAGAACTTCTAAAGAGTATAATTAGCTATTTCAACATTAATAACATAAAAAAGTCGAAGCAACCGTACCCTTTAATCTTAACCTCCACAATTCTCAGTCAAGAACACTACTACAGCAATGGTGCCCAACCTTTTATAATATGGGGGCCAAACTTGCATTTTCTCTTAGTAACTGCAGTGAGCATTTACGAAAATGAAACAGGGATACTTTTAAAATAAGTTTAGCTTCCAAAAAGTGACAAAAAAAAAAATCTAAAATAATTTGACTCACAAAGTCCAAAGCTTACTTTTTAGTGCGATGTCTGCAATTGGCAGAATGGGGATGACGGTCTGTAGTGTCTTTTTATGTTTTTTTTTTTTTTACACATTTTTAAACTTCCATGGTGACAGGTTGAGGTATTTTTTTTTTAAAGTCAGTCTCAGGTTAAAAGTTATGCTAAATTAGCGTACAGTCATAAACCCTTTGTGCAAATAGACTTTAAATCACTAAACAACTGTGTATATATTGAAATAAAAGAGTGGGCCACATGTAAAATCTTTAGAAGCCGGATATGGCCCGTGGGCCGCATGTTAGGTGTTAATGTGACATTTAGTTGCTCTAAGTCTAGCAGCATTAATTAGAACAGCCTACAAATACACATTTTTCAGTTGCATTGGCATCAGCTGTTATTTTTTTTTTCTTTTTGTTTTATATTCATTAAATATTTGTATGGGAGCCCTGAAACATGTCGGCCCCGTGTCAATGCACATTTTGCTTTTGCCTAAGGCGGCTCCTGATTGATAAGCTGTTTTCTTAGGGATTTACTGAACAGACCATTCTGTGTCTATGTGCATTAACCAGAGTTTGACTGAGGAATTACCTGACCCTAAAAAGAATGAAGGAAAAAAAAATCCCAAACTCTTTTCTACTTTTCAGATATATAACAGATGTGTATGAGGGCCACTTTAATACACTTTCAATCCAATAGATTTTGAATTCATATGATTCCTGCTGAGTTGAGTGTAAATTTGATGCACACCGATCAGTTATATTTCCAGCTCTTTGTTAAAAATGACAAGAGCCTGGGGCCAGTTCTGCTCCCACAAACAGCAGTTCAACATGCCGTGCACAGACCTGCCGTGTTGAGCATGAGCATCATTCCTAGCATTTTTCCTCCTGTTTTCTGAACCTGCCTGAAAACTGCGCAGAGCAAGTTTGAGATCAAACATGGTTACTGTCTTTGAAGGAATCCCTGAAAGACAATAGGAAATAAGGAGATCACATTTATATCACGCCGAACTGACAACAGCATTTGCGCAACAAATTCCTCTTTGAGTCAAGCAGATTGTGTAGAACATTAGGTCATCTTATTATTACCTACAGGTGGGTGAGCAAGGAATGTTCTTGACTTTCTCCTCCCTGAGTCAAGCTGCCAATCTGAACGCTGGAGCGGTACAGCCCTGTGTCACATCCAACCTTTTCTGAAGCATCACTGAAGAGGAAAATAAACCCATAGGGTTGAAATAAACTAGTAGAGAGAGAGTGGGAGAGGGAGAGAAAGAGAAGCCAGACAAAATAAATAGGACGATAGTTCGATGGATAGAGAAAAGGATGGATTGATGAATAGATAGATTGATTGATTGAATGACTAAGAGAGAGAGAGAGTAGAAAACTCAAATAGAGAACGAAATAAAGAGGGAGGGGAATAATGGAGGATAGAGAAAGAGCAAGAGAAAGGGGGAGGAAAAAGGAGATAGGAGAGAGAGAGAGAGAGAGAGAGAGAGAGAGAGAGAGAGAGAGAGAGAGAGAGAGAGAGAGAGGGCAAATAGGAACATGTCTCTGGGGAGTGCCAGTGTCTCTGTTCCTAAATGCCAAAATGTTAAACTATGACTGTTCTCAACATCAAAAGTTTGAAAGATTGTAAAAATGTATCTGTGTTTTACATCTCAATTTAAAGACGCTAATTACTAATAGACATAATATTAATTTACTAAATGTCTTTTGATTTGAAACTCCTTTAGTGTGATGAGTTGAGCCTTTTGAAGCCCGTGTGAGTGACCAGCTGCTCCACGAGCGGCATGACATCAGGGGATTCCTTTACACTGATAAACAGCTCACAGAGGAGAACACACACACACACACGCACACACACACACACACACACACACACACACACACACACACACACACACACACACACACACACACACAGCCTGACACAGGTGACACAGGGATACGCTTCATCCTCAGGTGTCAACCACAACTGAGCTCAAATCCAGCCTCTTTTTGACTTCATGCTCAGTCTAAATTGTTTTTTTAATGCGTTTTGTCTAGAGGGAGGCAACTTATTTGTCTGTTGTATTTTCATTCTTTGTAGTCACTGTAAAAAAAACGATACGTCATCATTCCTACAGCAAGTTTCATTGTCATCTGATTTAACTAACCTTTCAATCAGCCACACACACACACACACACACACACACATTAACATAGATGGATGGTTAGATGGGTAGGTGCGTAGGTAGGTAGACAGACAGACAGACAGACAGACAGACAGACAGACAGAAAGACAGACAGGTAGGTAGATTGGTAGATAGTCCTGATTTAAGTTAAAGACTTGTAACTTTTCATTTTCTACCACTAAGCTTTTAAAATATTTAAAAAAGCTTAATAAAAGGTTTTTACATTTATTAAACCCAATAATAATAATAATAATAATAATAATAATAATAATAATAATAATGGAAGCGTAAGTGGCAGCTAATTGTTCCATTTCTGGGTTCTGTCTTGTTTCGACTCAGTGGTTGAACATGATGACAGATGAGTCATGAAATTCCTTAAATACCTCGTTATCCACAGTAAAAAAATGTCATGAAGTTTGAAAGTGTTTGAAACTTTTTTCTGGTCTTCAATCAAAACAAACAAATCAAACAAACAAAGACAATAGGCACAATTCAAACAGGAAATGGTCTGTTTAAAACTAAAATGTCATAAACGTGTCTCGCAAGGCTTTATCAAGCAGTGTGTGTTCTGACATTCATGGCTCTAATCTGAGTTCTGCCGTTTACTCAGTCTGCCACTAATGCGACATGAAAAATGACAAGGATAGGAATGTTTAATTATAACTGCCAAGCGGTAAAGCAGAGCGGAAGCTCTGGAGTGTGTGTGATGGATGCATGGGGTTTCCCACACAGAGAGAGAAGCATGAGTCACTGTGTGCGTTGTAAATTATGGAGAAACTGTGGATTAAGCAAAGTGGATTGTAACAGCTCAGTGAGTGAGTGAATAAATGTGCAAGAAGAAGGAATGATCAGGTTAGGGAAACTTTTACATTTGTGCTTTATTATTGACTTAAAGCAGTGGTGGTGCCTTTGGAATTACAAAGAGATCATTTGCAAACAAAAGCTCCTTTTCTCCGTCTTGACAATAAGCCATCACACAATCAAGCAGTTAAATTAGAAAAATACTGTTAGAAATGGAAAACAAATCTCACTGAAATGTTGCTCGTATATATGTGGATTTTGTGGGCCAACACTTTAATTAAAGAACATTGAAATTAGACTCATTTACTTTGTCTAACATCCAAGCTAATGCGTTCTGATAAACATTTAAATCTGGAAAAACTCTCAAAATTACAGTACATATATCTATTGATTGTATCTAATTAACATGGCAAAGAGAAATTAGTGTGAGAATTTTGCGGTAATTTGATAAGGCAAATAAGCAATTAAAAAATGCTTTTTTTTTCCAACCCAGAAATTGACAATGAAGAATCAATAAACACATCTGGGATGCAAACAAGTTGCGTGTACGCCGTCAATCAAATCATGATTTAACTCAACAGCAAAGCTACAAATAATTCTCTAGATAAACGTGAATATGTTCTATCAATAGACACTTAATGTCATTTATGGTAAGTTATCCCAAAGATGCCAAATGAAATGGTAGTGACCTGCAGCAGAAGTAGAAGAAGATGTAGAAGAAGATGTAGAAGACGAAGTAGAAGACGAAGTAGAAGTAGAAGAGGAAGAAGAAGAAGAAGAAGAAGAAGAAGTAGAAGAAGAAGAAGTAGAAGAAGAAGAAGAAGAAGAAGAAGAAGAAGAAGAAGAAGAAGAAGAAGAAGAAGAAGAAGAAGAGCAAGAGCTGAGTGTGGAGAGCAGTAAAACTGGTCTTTAATCTGGCTGCAGCAGCTGGCAACATGCAACAGCACAGAGGTTCTCATTAACTCCTCACTCCTCCACTGTGCTCCCTCTCATGTGGTCGCACAGCTGCAAGTGGCGTGCCTTGACCCCATCACTCCCAATGCACTGGGGACTTTCCACCAGTGAGCAAGCAGAAGAGAACGGAGGCGCTGCTGACATGCTCTGTTATGTTTCAGTGGCGTATTGCAAACACACTCAAAGACAACATGGCACATGAGAAGCCGCCGCTGCCACACGAGTGTGACTGGCAGCGGATTGGCCGTGTTTTGTGATTATGAAATGAGGAGGATCGTGTAACAACAGCAGCATTCCAGGGTTTAACAAGTCATAGATCTCTGCGCCCGAGGACAAGCTCTTTAAAATCTAAAGTAGGGAGAATGCAGCCACGGTTAGTTTCTGCTCACACATGCTGTCGGGGAAAGGGACATTAGATGCAGTTCTATATTATCACATTGTGAAAAATGATGGCTTTTGCTTGGCTAAAGTAGATGTTGAAACTTTTTGGTGAGGAACAATCACAAGAACTGGATGCTTTTTGGTTGAAAAAAAAATGTGCATAATGAATCTAACAAAAGCTGCATTGTTAGAGCGAATATCGACACTTTTATATTTTTCAAGTTTTCAAAAAACTTTTCAAATGAAAAAAAAAAACTTGTTTTGGGTTAAAAACCAAATGTTAAAAAAAAATCTATCAAAAACTGAATTGGTACAAGTTTTTCAAGATTCAAGATTCTTTGGTGTCACTGTACTGTGCCGGGTATTAAATACTGTGAAACTTTACAGTGCACACAATAAAGTTGAACAAAGAGAATAAACAAAACCACAGTTTAAATATGTACTATTTGTGAAATGGATCAATTGCACAATGATATGTTAGTGAAAGGTGCAGTAAAGTGTAAACCTGCATTCAAATGTGCAACAACAAAAAACTTCTCCAAAAAACTTTAAGGCTACACACAATTGAAGACAGATAAAAGCAAAATTGAACATTGAACATAAAAACAACACTTTTGTGTGATCCCAGATTAGCATAAAAAAAAATTCACAAAAAAATGACTAGTGTGATAGAATGATGAACGGAGACTAGCAATTGCTAATAGAATTAGATACAGGTAAATTGTGCATAGGTATGAATGAAAGTGTAATTGAGTGTGTCTGTGAGTTTTGCTCTGTGATTGGCTGTCCAACAACCCAGGGATTTCGTATCTCCATCTCCTCGTAATCCATAATTGGAAAAGCAGTTCAGGAAATGGATAGATGCGTGTGAGATAGAATGTAAAAGTTTGGGAATACTAGGCCTTTATTTCAGAAAACATTTCTAAAAACTAAAATCAGATCGAGAAAAGAGTGGGATATTTTGCCGAAATAAAACGTTGAAAACTCAGTAGCTGCTTCATCTGAGAATCACACTGGTCTAAATAAAGCAATAAATGTTTGGTTACAGATGTTCTCATCAATATGGGTGACCACAGCTGGGATGCCGGCACATGTGTTCTTGAGGTCACCCGTCTCTCAATGTTATGAGAGTCTCTGATGATGAATGTGCAGGGTTCTGAGAGAAAGCTGTGGTCCCTATGTGGTCTCATACTCACATTCATCCAGGTCGAGAGTCATTTTGCTCAAAGCCAATTAACGGCACGTGTGTCTCTGATCTGGCTTTAAACATACAGTTGAAGAATAACAGGTTATTTTAAAGCGAAAGTCACATAAAGTTTTTACTTGAGATTGAAGATGTATAAAACAAGCATATATTGAGTAGATCTTAGGTGTG
Organism: Paedocypris micromegethes; assembly: GCA_028031935.1. Classification (NCBI taxonomy): domain Eukaryota; kingdom Metazoa; phylum Chordata; class Actinopteri; order Cypriniformes; genus Paedocypris; species Paedocypris micromegethes. The sequence goes on from CM051494.1 coordinate 27,467,166, forward strand.
TGTGTGTGTGTGTGTGTGTGTGTGTGTGCGTGTGCGTGAGCGTGTGCATGTGTGTGTGTGAGTCCATTTTTTCATATTTCACAAGTGTTTAGATAAAAAGAATGTGGAACTCCGGAACTACATTTTACAACCACAAACCTTCAGAATAATTTTTTCACAGCAAATTTATGTTCACAGAATAGTATATGAACATTTTTACAAATAGGGCTTTGCCTGGTGTGCTCTTAATAAAGCAGATCAACCATCGAATGGGAAAAAGAATTACTCAAATTCACCAATGTGGAACTATAATGGCGTCTCCGTAGAATTTGGCTCATTTGGTGTGAAAGCTGTTTCCTAAACCCTGGTGTGAAATAAACCTTGCCTAAAATATGGTTTTTAGATTGTGTTAAATATAAATATTCCAAGCGATATTTCTCTGTTTGTAATCTGCAGCCACGTTCTCAAACAGATTAGATATGTTGAGTTATTAAAGACGTGCATTGGTATATTTCTACATTGCTCTTGAATATTTTTACACTTGTAACAATGCTTATTTGATGTAGAATTTGAAAGTATGGTATTTTGATATTTGCCACCAGGCAGGAAAAGACACCAGACCACACAATCTGATTATTGTTTCACTAAACTTGCATTATTTTAGGCCTTTCATACATTTCGTAGCCAATCACAGGCCTCAGAAAAACTGCCCTAAAAAGAGCAAGAGAGAAAGAAGAAAATTATTAGTCTGAGACGCAGAGTTAAGATGTCAAACACTTGAATGGAGGAGGTCAATTGTTCACAAGCCTAAGCCTTTGATTACAAAGAAAGACGATTACCACAGCCATCATTAGATAAAACAGAGGTTGGTCTTAAAGCCCATTTGCTTGTCTGAATGCCGAGGCACAAGTGAATAAATCGTTGTTAAACTGGAGTATTACAGGAGGAAGACTGGCTGAATGATTCATGCTGGCAAAGGTTATGGTGAAAGAACGAGAAGCTCAGGTGAAGGCCTGCACGGCAGAAGAGCAAAAAGCGATCTCATTTTGATTATATCTTTGCTTTGAAGATAAAAGTTTAAAAAGAATTGAATTTTCCAAGCCAAATATTTGCTTTCCCTAGTTTGCTGGAAAGATCATGTCGATTTTGGACCTTCATTCTCATCAGTCAAGCCAGAGAGCAAGACTGAAGTTCCTCTCTAGTGTGTTTTACATAAGATTCCTCGCCATTATAAAAGGAATATTTGGAGTTTTTTGGACAAAAGCCAAGGTGATCATACATTTCTAATGTAGGGTTTTACTTATTGTAATTGGTAAAATTTAACTAAACCAAAGAAAACTACTAAATAACAATGGTGTAAAGAGTACCTGAAAAATATACTTGAGTAAAATTATGAATACCTTACTGTAAAAATTATTTCATTACAAGTTGCCAATTCTAAGAAGACTTGAGTAAAAGTTGTAAAGAATCAAATTTTAAAAGAGCTTGAGAAATTCATACTGAATTTAGGCTCAAAAATCACCAAGAAATGTGAAAAAAAAAGAAACTCTTTATTATTTCCTAAAATGTAAAAAATGTAACACCTAAATGTTTCAAAATGGCATAAAAAATATATAAAAAAGAACAAAAAGTCAGTTTCAGTCAAACAATCATGTGATTCAGCTCATAAATAGCATCCAGTACCTTTGGCATCCTGCAGATGGCGATTATTTCCACTCAAGACATTAAAAGCAATAGAAAAAGATGCTGACTTGTCGCACACAATCACAATGTAACAAGTAACGGTAAGAGTCCATTCAAATGCAGTTGAGTAAAGAGTACAGATACCCATATCAATAATGTATAGAGTAAAAGAGGCTTATACATTTGATACAAGTACAGTACAAGTACAAAGTTGTCAAAAATACTTATGTAAGGATACAAAGTCTATTCATTCAAGTGCTTTACACCACTGCTAAAAAAATGTCTAATGCTAAATGTATTGATTCAGACTAAATGAATCTTTTGGATTACGTGTCAGGAACATGCAGGTGCCCGAAATTGGCACGAACATTGCCATCCCCCCTTCTGCCCTGCAGATCTGTCACATATTTGCAAATATTATCGTGCGGTAATTGTGTGATTCCAGCTGCGGTCTGTCTCCAGCTCCGCTTTCAATCACTGTCCAAACATAATTAAAGCCCAATGACTTCCCTTTTTTCCCAATTAGCAGAAGAGGGGAACAAGGGAATGGATTTTACGGTAACCACTCGCTTGAAGTATTCTGACATGTCAAGGGCAATGGACAGACAGAGCGGGGTTAATGGAAGGTTTTCTTTTCTAGCTCTGGGGGCCGACCTCTTGTTACCCACCAAACTGCTTCTTGTGTGGCTTCACAATCTAGCCCCTCTTGGGCAGATCGTGGCAGTTATCCGACGGCTATCAGGTAAAAATTCAGCATTGCCCACACTCACACAGCGGTAATGATAGAATTGTATCCAGATGATAAGCAGGGCCCTTTATAACTCATCAGTCAGCGCCACACTCCATGTGCACTTTGGTGCCAATTTATGAGGCCGGCATGAGAACCTGCTGTTGCTGCTCCTGCCTTGGACCACATCACTTAGATATGAATCACCAAGCCCGGCTTTCATCTGAGCTCCTGGACGGCAGCTGGGGAGGAGGGAGCGAGCGTGAGGGAGGAGTGTCCTCTCCTCCTCACAATAATTACAACCATACCGCTCTTTTGTCATGTCTAAAGGGGAGCAAGATCAAATGAAAGCAGGACTTTTAAGGGCAGACCTGTTCGCTTGGGGGGAAAGTTGTAGATTGAGATGTGGAGAGCAGAATGAGAGAAAGCAAAACAATGGCCGGGCCTGAGCTTAATGTGTGCCTCTTTCTTCTTTCCGATCCATCCACTGTCGCGTTAATGTTAATTAAGTTTTAATTTACTGTTGGGGTTCCTGTCGAGCTGCTGGCTGCTTTCCGAGCAGAAGCATAATGAGAGTAGGGTTGAGAGGAGAAGTTCCCCAGAAACTGTCTGAAGAACCTGCGTGTTAGTGCCTCATGAACACCCATTAACACTTCGCTGGACTGAACTGGAGATATATAACTTTAATTGCAAACTACAAATCAACCAGAACCAAAAGCAATTCTGTAGTATTTTTGGAGTTTTGCACAAGGTTCTGCATTCTGTCTGCATCCAACAGTTTTTTTTAGGGTACTATCGTATTTTATCTTATTAAAGTGTATTTTAAAACCATGCACACATACACACACGCTTGCACTTATAGTGGGGTCACAAATCAATATGCCACCCCACCCTGACCCCAAATTTCAAAATACACCCCTACCCCTTTATTTTAACTGTAACCAAAACTCAATTTTAATCCGCCCTAAAATACCATCTTGACCTTCTGAGGTCCCTACAAGTGCTCAGAGGTATGAAAAACATTAGTTTAGCATTATTGTCATCATTTTGACATAAATGTTTTGAAAAACATACATTTACAGATAAAATAATGACTTTTTATTTGATCTATTTTTATTTTAATACGCTGTATAATATGTACATTATTTATTATTTTCCAATGTCATTGACCTGAGCAAATCTTTTTTTATTTAATAATAAAATTATACAAATATTACAGGCTAAAATATTACATATCACATGAACACACACACGCACACACACACACACACACACACACACACACACACACACACACCTCTTTTTTATCATAGTGGGGTCCCACCTTTGACTTACAAAACAATATAATTCTTTCACCCTCCCCCTAACTCCAACCATTAAAATACCCCCCATCCCCCTTCACCCTAACTTTAACAAAAACTCTATTTTAATCCCAGCCCTAAGATCCCACTTTGACCCTCATACTGGACTTCAAAGATGTGAGGATCGCAAGTGCTCATTGGGCCCCAGTTTGTGCTAAAAACCTAGCATTTGAGTCCCCACTTTGTGCTAAATTCCTGCCCACACACCTCTACATTCTTGAGAGCTGTGCTGAAATGAAGATGTGTCTCACACTCTCCAAACATCTTCTGAATCATGGGCCGTCGTTTACCACCATCCGCGGAATTTGGCGACAAGATGAAGGTGAACAGTCTCTCATACTCTACTCCACCAGCTCTTACTAACACAGCGCTAGACGACATCGCACGGTTGTGAAACACGCAGGAAACCAGACCATTGCTCATAGGTTTCTATATACGGAACCAATCACTTAAAAAAAATCTCATAACAATTTGTCTTTTAAAGTAATATTTGCTGCTATATTTTTAATTATAACCAATTCATTAGAAGCATTTTACCTGCATTTTAATATGCTAATTGTTTGTGCATTTAAAAAACATGTTAATACAATAAATTATGCAACAATACTTAGGTAGACAACCTGGCATTCTAGTGTCTGCAAACTGGCTGGTTTGATTTGGATCCTATTGCTTTTCCTGGTTGGATGCCGGGTGGGGCAGCAGCTTTCGTTTACATGCAAGGATGAGAATATGGACAGGCTGAAGTGGGCCGAGACCCTAGAGCTTGACACGGATTTGTCAGTGGTTAAGGAGTGTGTAAAGACGACTGGGTAGCAACGGCGGCAAACACACTCTTCTGTTTGAAATTCTTTGTGGTCTGCAATAAATGATTCACTTCCCAGTCTGTCTCTTTACAGATTTACTTTACAAGTCTCACATACATTAGAGACGTGTGCACCTAATGCCAGTAATACATTAAAAGCGACAAATTCTGCAGATTAATAATAATTCTAAAATTACTATTTGAGTTGTAACTGTACTCTCTATCTGGCCCCAAATCCATGGCGTGTACTTTTGTGACGTTGTAAATTGGCTCCAGCTCGCAGGACCCAGAAATGGAATAAAGGGGAACTGATAGATGTTTTATCGATTTAATGCAGCTTTAATGTCGATTTAATGTTTCCTGGCACTATCATCCACATACATTTTTGCTATTCTTACAAACATGTGTATTCAGCTCATAAAACAGGGCAATATAAGTATATATTTCCACTCAGAAAAAGCTAATTCAAAGGCAAAACCTGTCACATATTACCTTTTTTTTGTCCCATTCAAATTTGTGTGCGTGTGCGTGTGTGTGTGCGTGTGTGAGCGCGTGTGTTTATGTGTGTGTGCATGCGTGCGTGTGTGTGGTGGTGTTAATGAGGTTTAATTATATAATCTATTTTCACATAGTGACATAACATTTTCAAATAATTAAATTACTAATATTGCATTTTATTAACCATATGTTGTTAAACATACTATATACCATACACAAATACTGTATATTTATATACAATTTTTATAGTGAATATATGAATGAGCAAAGTCTGGTATAACTAATAAAAGTGAGTTAGGTACTCTATTAATACCACAAATAGGACTGTATTTGGATTGATACAAAATTATTAGTACATTTTAGTAATAAGAAAAAGTTATAAAAAGTGAACAAATGAAAAAAAAAAAGATAAATAAAAAAAGTGATCAAATAGATGTCTTTAAATGAGACAGTGGTGAGAAGTAACATCAGCACCAAGACTCGAGACTTCCCATAGATGTGATATTCCTAATTGCTCCGGGCAAAAGACTGACCATGATAAAAATAACTGTATAAGTAGTGTGGTGTCGTATATCTGTTACACAACACTGCCCTCAGTAAATTGTGGCTATGACACATGTTGAATAATTGGCATGGTTCTTGTGGTGGTGACCCGGGAGCAACAGGGCTGCTAGGCTGCTGATGAAGCCATAAGTTTTCCAGAAAGACGACCGGATCATTTGAACTCTGAAGGAAGAGGGAAGTTCAGCCCAGGGATCAAACGGCCTATAGGCTGGAGTCACCGCAGCTGGCCACCAATCCGGAGGGAACACCCTCGTTGTGGCTTGCTTTACAAATATTAAAGACCATTCTTTCCTGAACAGGACCACACTCTTTGAGGCCTGCCAGTTTGTGGTTATGTAAATAAAATCTGCAATTATTTTATCTGCAAAATTATTTTAACATTTCATATCTGCTTTATGAAATTCTAAGGATTTCACAATACATTTAGGATGAATATTTTTAAAGACAAGTGCAACTAGATGTATGCGAGTACTGTATATTAAGTGCGTGCGTGCAATTGCGCGTGTGTGCGTGTCTGCGTGTGTGTGTGTGTGAGATCACATGGCGTGCTTTGATGCTGCATTTCCATATATAGGTAAACTATGAATGCAAGATGACTTCCATACTTTTCAGCTCGAGATAAACTAGATTAAATCATTTTGAAATTACAGACATGTGGATCTTTCAAATACGTATTAACAATATTAAACTGGTCTTTAAAATGTGAGACTCACATATGTGAACATTTTATGAAGAATTTAGATCTTGGAATGTGAAGAACGTGAGGATTTCGATATGCAAGTAAATGTATGACTACAGAATCTGAAATTTACCTTATTCCACTTATCATCAGACGAAGTTTTCCTTTACCTGCTCGCGTTGTTTCTAGGAAAAGACTTCTGTGAACATAAACCGAGGCTATAGAAATAGCATCACCAGTTTTGACCAAAAGAGAATGAAGCCAAAAGCTTTATGAATCACAGAGCAAGCAAGATGACATCTGGCAGACAGGTGGTTTAAGCATCATTTATGCGTTATGATTTGCCCCCTCTACAGTACATAAAGCACATTACATCGACAAACATTTATAAAGCCATCGAAGGCATTAGTTTCCACAGTGCCGCATATATCCGTCAGTGTTTTCAAATGATTTCACGCTGTGGGGCTGTTTTATGCAGCTGTATTTTCTCGCAATTAATACTGTGTCATTTTCCTGGCTGACAAGCAAGTGTGCCATAAAGCGGCATAGAGTTATCAAAATACAGAAAACAATCAAATAACGGGAAAGAGTCGAGTAGTTCTCAGTGAGGCAAAATGCTGCATTAGCCTTGACCCGTTCTTCATAGCTCAAAACTGCACAAAAATAATCAACATCTGGAGCATCTGTGTGCTTTTTAACGACATGTATCATTCCAAATTTTTGGTCTGGAACAGATAGGTTTGGTAACTCATTGGAAAGTTTAATGTGAGCATAAACACATGAAAACATATGGTCCGGTGAGGCTGTTATGCCTTTTCATGGCTCGAAATGTTACCTTTCTTCTTTCTCCGCACCTTCTGCTTGGTAACATCTGCCAGTCCCAAATAAATGTCTATTTCCCCACTGTGCCCACCAGAGAGCATGTCCTCAGCTTAGCTCTCCCAGGACAGATTTATGTGCGTCTTTAGTTTTCCCAGCAGCCCCGGGACCGTGGCCCTCTTGGCTGTAGCAGGTTGTGTTAATGATTAGTCTGTTTATGGGGCTTTAGGCAGAGACAGTGACACCAGATGCAGATCCGAGCAGCAGGCAGACAATGCTGGAGGACAGAGATGAATGAGGCTAGCAGGCCCTCGCTGAGATGCTCATATTACTTTACAGTGACCAGAGGCCTTTTTGCTGGGCACTATGGACCAACACTGGGATGTTTATCTGCCTTTGCTGCAAATCTCTCACAGACACGTTTGGGTGAGAAAGGAGTCACGGGAATGTTCTCACAGAAAACTGAAGTATTTACTGAAATAGAATGAAATTTAAAAAATTAATTGTAATAAAATGAATATTGTTAATAAAAGATGTTTGTTGCAAGATGCAACTTCAAAATCGCTTTAGAGTTTTAATTAATATAGTCATTAATAGTAATAGTGCATACCAATTAATTGAGATTAAGACATCAATGTGTGTATTTGATTAGTGAAAGGTAAATCAAATACATTGCTTCAAATATTTGCATTTTAATTTTGATTAACATATAATACAAATTATTTTACGATATTATCATGATCTGCATGGCTCACAGAGATTGCGCGCGCGTGCGTAAGACGTCCTTGCTTGCGTCAATGTAAAATGTAAATATATTTTTCAAACAACTATCACGTGACGAATGTTCAAAACGTTCGGAATTCTTTGACAGAATATGGTAATTTAGTTGCTTTAACGAGTCGGTGATTACGTTTGTAAGTGACGTCACTGTGTCATCAGGAACCGGGACGCCGCTTTGAAGTCAGTGAATCTTTGAATCACTTTCCGACCGATTCTTTGGCGTTTCAGTGAATGTTTGAATCACTCGCCGAATTTAACCAGAAGCACGTTTCACACACGACCCGCACGAAACGACAGCGTCCTGTAGTTATTTTAACAAGAACGTGTTTTCTAACAATCAAATCAACGATTGTCCTCAATGAAGCGCTAATCCAAGTAAGTTTCTAGTCGATCTTCATTTTTACTTGAATTGATTTAAATTGAGCTGTTACAAACAATTATTCAAAACAAGTGTGTTTTGCTTTTAAATGTACATGAACTTGATGCAGTAGTAGCTGAAGAGCAACTCCTACAGACACAGGGCGTTTAGTATTAGCAAGTGTGGCCCAAAGATGAACCAGGATCATCCCCTTTGATATTTTTGCTTTTGACATTTCTGTCTCTCACTATCATGTTGTTAGAACCACAGAGACATGCGTCCTCTGCCAGGAGATCATGACTGACCACAGGGAAATCCGTTTCATATGACTGTTCCAAAGCCTAGTGCAGAGTTCAAACACTTTCGCTCTGTCTTCTAAAGGTGTGAATGTATGTGAAATAAAAGCTATATAGAAATAAGACAAATATCAGCCAATTTCTTAATTTGTTGATTTAGTTCAACACTAGAAATTTTGATTGTTGGCAAAAGGTCTTTAGTGATGTGTGCACTGTATATTATGAAATATATACGTGTTGTAAAATGACAGAACAACTTATACTGTATTTTGCATTATTTATTGAAATGTTTCAAAACTATAAAAACCTTCAGAAAGGAAGTTGCGCGTGTGGAATAAAGACATCCAAAAGCCGATCTGCAGCTTTGAGATGAAGAACAAGTGAATGTTGGTTTTCTAACCAAGCATTTTCAAGTTAAATTGTCCTGATTGCGCCGTCTGATGCAAATCTGGTCTGCCGTACCACTAGCTGCATGTCTGGTATTTGATTTTTGTTTTGTTTGATGTCTGGTGAAATCCTAAGGAGAGAGAAAATACCAATTGTTATAGATTCAAGCAGTTATGCACTTTTGAACCAGACACACATTTTACGCCAAAATTTGACCCCCGCATCCAAACCAGCGTGCAGACCAGTAAGAACTCAGTCCAAGCATTGAACGACTAGTATTGATCCATAGAACAAACCATCAGCCAAAGATAGAATTCTCTCCGTTTTTTTAAAAATCCAAACAAGTCTATTTGGGAATACTCTGTTACTGTTTATGGGAACGTGTTCACGAGGAGAATGTTTGAAGGAATACCGTGGAAACAGCCGATGTTTAGAGCTGATAGTCTCTCCCCTTTAATTGCACAAAATGGGTCTCAGATGTGAGTGGCCGCTGATCACTTTCTGCCCGGGCTCCCTCGTCATGTCTTATAAAACCACTTCAAGAAGTGGCTGATGGGGGATGATACCAGGCCTGGGACGGAGGCTCCGCAGCTGCCTAAATACTCCTCTGGGTCCCTCTGAAACAACAGCACTCGTATTAGCAGTAGCCCAATGATCCACACCGCATTTTTCAAATTTGAAAACAATTACTCTCTATTTACGCTTAATGAGAACAGATGCTGAAATGACTGGATTTATTTAATATCTCAGCCTCTTGACGTGAATCTTGCCTCGGATGAGAGTGTTTTATTTATTGTGACAAATCATTTAACATTGATGAATTGGTTTGGTAATTGCCAGAAGCGGTTATAAGATTAAATGAGAATTTAATAGACATCATTGAGGGAAATTGTAGAGCTATTATCTAGGATTATTGATGCACTGTTATGAATATGAATTGGGAATTCAAAGCTTCACAGTAGCTTAATCTGTTGAGCTGGTGTTTGAAAACTAAAGGTCATGGGTTTGATTCCTATAGAAAGATTGAACTTTGAAAAAAAAAAAGGAACACAACAACCTCCTTTTTTTAAATAAATCCGTTCATTGTTTAATATGACACAAATATGGAGAAATGTATATACGGTGATACAATTATGTACTTTTTACATACTGTATATATTTAAAGACAAAAAACATTGTTAGTATTTAACACACGCAATTTGTTTTGCATTCATATACAATGCAATTATTTTTAAAATAAATACAAATCCGTACAGAATTATTACACACACACACACACACACACACACACACACGACACAATAATGCCACAATAATACCACAATATTGCAGCATTTTCATCATTCTTCACTACTTAATTTCTGAAATTTTGGAATTTAAAGGCTGAACGTAGCTTTAATGTTGTGATTCATTTTAACCGCTACCGCTTTAAAGATGCTTAAAAAAATGTTTACGAAGTTGCGCTTGCACTGATTCAGAGTGGCGTATAAAACCGTAAACCAATATATACACATGACTTTTAAGAGCCTGTGTCTTTTGCTTTTAGAGAGGAGAGCGTTTGCCTCTTTCTCATAAACCTGAGTCACATGTGAGTCGGAGAGTTGCTTTTAATGTGCTCTAACGATTTCTCTTTGTTTATCACACCATTAAAGCTTGGCAGCAGGTGGATTCTGGAAACCGGCCACCCGACACACAATCTCCACTTCCCAGAAGGAAAACAGAAAGGCCATGGTGCTTCCAAAGGGTACGTTCCTCTGTGCTTGACAAGTCCTAGTGTTGCACTGTGGTGGTCTCAGTTGACTTCATGGCACGGCACACGGCGACACGTGCTGCTGCTTTTGCGCCAGGTTTCTGAAGGACTTTGGAGACTTGCATCTGTGGTCGTGATTAGACCCAGAACCTTTTTGGTTTCCACCTGGTGACAGAATCATGTAGAGCTTCTTATCATTACAGGTGCTTTAAACATGTTTAGTGCTGATTGTTTTTAGACGGCAGGATTTATCGAACACTTTATAGAAATTGTTGAAGTGCTTTAAAATAAAATGTGTCTTATTAGTGAAATAACCTGTAGGATTCGGAAACCGACACTTATTAACGTGAACTTAAGCTATTATAAAATGTACAATAGAGTGATTAACTGTGCACTTTATACTCTGATGCATATTAGTCTGAAAAATACAGTAATTGGATGCATTATTTATTACATTTTATAAGACCACAACCTGTTATTTTTTTGTGAAGACCTACTTCTGGACACAGTTGGTTGGCTTCTTGTGCGTTCCATTGTCAGGTTGATACTTCAAACGTGCTGATAAATTGCCCTGCAGCGCAGGAATCCGCTCACTGTCTCTCTCCCTCACTTTGTCATTCATTGGTGTCATAAAAGACCACAGGACACCAAGTGATGATCTTATAAACGTATTTATACGTTTGCCCTTAAATGAAGCGTTGAACATTTTTCCGGCTGATCGGACGTCCAAGTGAGTTTCCCAGCCCTAGGAGAGGAAGGTTTTATGGTTTATTTTGGGAGGTCGGTGAGAGGTGGGGCAGTGTCAACAGGAGATGGTGGATTTATCACAGGGGTTTGACTTTTCCTCAGCCACACAACTGAGATGAAATCAGGGATCTGTTGATCTGCTGGTCGTGGTACTGAGGAGATGGTGGAGGCAGAGGGCCGCTTCAGACAAGAACGCCATCTAGTGGCATAAAAACGCCATGGCTCAAATCGACGTCGGGATTCAATTTGTAGTTTTTGAGTTCTGGCATATCTGTATACGGACCATTAATTATGTTAAAACCTTAGTCCTAAAATGTATGTATTTACTTAATTCAAAATAATAATATATGAATAAATACTAAATAAAATTTTAGTAAATGAAATGAGTATTAAATAAATAATATACATTTTAGTCTAACGTTGAAAGATGACATTTCACTACAAATTCAAATGTTTGGATTTGGATGACAACAAGAAATAACATTTGGGGGAAATGACTAAGCATTCACGATGATTGTGATAATTATTTAATTCATAGTAATATATTTTTTTAAATGCATGCAAACATGTTTTATAGATTATTATATAAAAGTATTTGTGCTTCACTAACTATAACATTAAAATTGTAATGTTAAGATACACATGCACATAGTATCTAATCCCTACTGCTTATTATTATCGTAATGCTTTTTTTTGTGTTGGTCATAGACACTGTCGAGCTCTGAATGACACGTGCGCGTATGTGTGTGTGTGTGTGATTGTGTGTGTGTGTGTGTGAGAGAGAGTGCCAGTCTGTGCAGCTCTGTCTTATCTTCTGCATGTGGTCCAGCTGCAGGATCTATGAGGTGTGTGTCGTCCACCTGCCTCTGGCTGTGCCGCAGCTAAGCCCTTTCCTGACACCTGATGGACAACTTTGTGATAAGAGAAGCAACATGATCTGTGTGTGTTTGCGTTTGATGTGAACCACAACAAAGAGGTGAGCAGATTCTTGTCTGCTGTGATTTATAGAGACGGCTCATGTATGAATTTAATAATGCAACTCTTTCAACTGAAAAAAGACATTCACTTAACATTGTCCTTGTACTAATATGCACAAACCTTTGTAAAATGTGCTGCTATGATTCTAGCAAATGAGTTTTATTCAAAGCTATAGCATTACATTTTACAAATAAGGATTTTTTTAGTGTATGAAGTTTATTTACATATTTTTATCAAGGGATTTTTTGTAACAAATTGCATTTGTTGCGTATTTATATTTAACATAAGGTAATGTGTAATGTTGTGTAATGCATTTCGGACTGAATTTGTTGTTTTGTTTTGTTTTTTTTTTTGTTGTTGTTGTTTTTATATTAGTAGTATTTGTATTATTATTTGTGCTTTACTATCTAGTTCCGTAAAAGAGTAAGACCTTAAAAAATGTCTAAAGTGTTTCCGCTGTAATGCAGACATTGGATAATTGGTCGTCCTTCATATTAAAAGCTTCTTCCTCTGCAAGCAGCTGTGGAGGAATGGTGAGCGCTCCGAGCTCCTGCTGTTGGCAGTGAAGGTACAGTTGAAAGCTGGATTCTGTCATGAGCGAGGATATTAGACCGATAGAGTCCTTACTCCTGTCTGGGATTATTACACATTACTCTGAGGTGTTGAATGGTGTTGGTGATGGGAGCTTTCATCAGCTCTTCCTATCATCTGGATTTTGTGCTTCTTCAAGCCTGTGCTCACCTGGAACTAGACAGTGGATGGTGCCCTCTACTGGTCTTAGATATTGTTGTAGCTATGCTGGTGTGAATCTGTATACTGTTCTGTGATTGGCCACCAGTCCAGGGCTTGTTCTGCCTTCAGTCGCAGGGTTTGCTGGGATTGGCTCCTGCTCCCTGTGACCCCCAAATGGAAAAGCAGCTCAGAATATGGATGGATGGGAAAAAAATCATGTGAAAAAAATATATTCAATTCAGACCATATACTATACAATACGGATTCCATGTCTGTGGAACAAAGATTCACAATTTTTTCATATTTTAAGAGGCTCTTTATTTTTTATTGTTTGTATTGTTTCTTACAGTTCCCATGTTCCTTTGTGTTTAGTAGAGCACATAGTATGTTCGTGATTATTTTCTCATATCATGTTTCCTAAGTCAATCTTCCTTGATAAGGGTTTTGTTTTTCCTTGTGGACTCCACATGGCCTCTATTCAAACCTATCAAGCACTTTGTAAACCTTGTCTTGTGCTGGTGCGTTGTTTAATGCTGGTTTTAGAGTTTGTGAACACCTTTGCTGCCTAGTTGCGATCCAGTCACGTTCTTGGTCCTGTTTTTATTCAAATCTAGTGTTGTTTGAATAATTCTTTGGCAGTACCAGTTTGGCAGACCATCATTTGCCCACCCTTAAGGCTGCCCACTGCTCTGGTTCTGTGTGTGTGTAACAAATTCAATGCGCTCTGTAGTGTTTCATATTGACTAACTCGCCTCACTCACTTTTTAAAACTTCAAGGCTTTACGATTTAAGTTTGGTAAATGGAGTGCCTGGGGAGAGAGTTCATCTGGGAATAGGACAGCTATACTTGACTCACAAAGTCTAAAAATTCCACCTTTAAAGGGACCGTGGAGACTCGCGACCGTTTCTGTTGGTTTGCGAAACTGTCAATCTTCCACTGCCGCACTGAGGTTGGCTAATTACACAGTCACTGTGGGATAATCCCAGTTAAGACAGGCTGAAGTCAGATTGCCTTATCTCACCACAAATCCCCCTTATTAAGTTAGGCACTGCAGTAGGAACAAGCCGAACCATCTTCTCTTCCTTTGAGTGTTTCGGATTGTGTTTTCAGTCCAACTGCTGCTGACCAAATGGATTTTCTGGCGTGACTACATCTTTACTGGGACATCTGTGTGCAGCATGGGGACCGCACTCTCCGTGTCTCCCATCTCAAGCAAGACCACTACTTCCGAGGATGGAGGCGAGGAAGAGCATGAAGTCAATGGGAAAATGGACACGAGCCTTAAAAAACACGTGATTGTGTCCACGCTGATGTTGAAAAGGCTGGTTACGGCCACAGCGCGGACCAAAAGTGGCAAGAGAGTTGATCCGACTCCACCTTCGCTGACCACCAGCGGCCCTCAGGATGAAGAGAACAACACGAACCTGTTGCCGTTGAGCAGTAATGATGCGAATCTGAAAACGGAACCTCTTGCTGTTCCCATTCCCATGGCTCACGCTCACAGGGATCCGGAACAGATTTCTCCTGCCGCAAAGCAACTGGGATCAGTGCAGAAACAGCCCAGCAGCTTCTCGCTGATCTCCCCGAGGAGAGTCATCGTTCAAGCCTCCACTGGGGAGCTGCTCAGATGCCTGGGGGAATTCATCTGCAAGCGCTGCTTTAAAGTCAAAGAACTCAGTCCCACCGAGGTCATTTTCTGGTTCCGAAACTTGGACCGGACCCTTCTGCTGCAGGGGTGGCAGGACTATGGGTTCATCACTCCAGCCAACCTTGTCTTCGTGTACCTGATGTGTCGGGAAACCGTGACGGATGAGATTGACTGCTCACGGGAGCTCCAGAGAACCTTTCTGACCTGCCTTTATTTGTCCTACTCCTACATAGGCAATGAGATCTCCTACCCTCTCAAGCCATTCTTGATCGACACCAACGAAGATCTATTCTGGGAATGCTCTTTAGATATCATTGACAGGCTGAGCGGCAAAATGCTTCAAATTAATATGGATCCGCGCTTTTTTACTGAGGTTTTCCAAGACCTAAAAAGTGAAGGAGATGACAAGAAAGAAGCAGGGGAAGTGGAGCGCTGAAAACGCTGATTGCTACTTAACCACGAATATATTTAACGCAACAATACAAACGCAACAAATTGAAGAGAACATATTTTTTGCTAGATTTGTTTTTCATTCATTTTGATGGATTTTAAATAATATGCATTGTTTCATTCTTGTAGTCGAAGATGCATGTCATGTTGCATTTTTACTGATTCTTTGGCTCTGCTGGTAAAGTCAGGTGTATTTTTGTCTGCAGCATTTTTATTAATATTCAAATATTCAAATTAGAAGACACCCAGCTTCACCCTCCAATCTTCCTCAGAGGAGCATAAGTCTGATGAGGACAAAGCTTCTTTTGAGGTAGCCGGCGGCTGTCCAAGGTGCTGACCTGTTTATGTCCCTGTTGTTCTGTTGTCACACATCTAGCGCATTATCCCAAACAGAGATTGTTTCTAATTTTTTCATTGGTTAAGATTTTTTGTGCCAATATTTTCTTTCTATATCTTAATGCTTTTTCTTTATCTTTTCTTCAAATATTTTTGTTTTAAAGAAGCACATTTTTTTTGTGTTTACACTGGTTTAAGTAAAAACGGTGTTTTTTTTTACCTATTCTATTCTACTTTTATGATGTTCTTTTGAACATTATTCTTTGTCAGAGCCGCACTTTAAAAAAAAATGTGCCTGCGAGGCTTTTAAAAGCAATATTCTAAAGTTTAAAAGTGTTTTTAGCCCACCGATGTATTTCTGTAAGTTATGATACTGTACCATTTTAATTTCTTTTTCAGCATAATTTTTTTTTCGTCCATTTTTGTCCAAATAGCTCAAATTAAAATCATAAATGCTCTTGGAGTTGGTTGGATTTTGCTGTATCATGTATGAGTATTTCTCTATAAATGTAATCACACTTAAATTTCATTACAGACAACGTTTTAAATCAAAACTTTTTTACGTTTTTTTTTTTTTT
>CM051494.1:27483339-27496414 GCA_028031935.1 Paedocypris micromegethes
TTTTTTTTTTTTTGCATTTTATGTTAATTTATTTTGAACGCCGCCTGCTTGGGGCGGTTGCAGTATAATACAGTGTTCCGTCCATAAGGGGATCTGTTTCTTTCTGTAATGACAATCAACTCCCAAACAAGTCAGAATAAATAATATTAGAACATCAGAATAGCAGAATAAATCAAGTTTTCCAAATACCTGGCCAGAAGAGTCCAGGACAAGATAAGTAGTTCCATTCCTGTACTTGTTAAACCTGTTGCTTAATCTGTCAGGCTTTCTTTTTCAGTCATTGTCATAATGACATTCTGACACTGTGCCCTGACTATATATAAGACGGCTTTCCACGCACTGATCCCAGATTACTGGATATACGTATCTCGAGTTAAAAATCAAACAGCCTGAACTCTAGGCAAACATCGGTTTGAAGGGTCAGTGAACAATGACAATTCTGTAAAAAATTTATTTTCTTAAAATGTCCATTGCACATAAACATATTAATTTAATTACCTTTTGTATATTTTTGGCTTATATTTATTTTATAATGATTTATTTTGTTTTAAAATGATTAAAAATAAAATATTTTTAAAATAAATACATTTATTAATAACATAACTTAAACATTTTATAATCTTTTGTGAAGCTGCAGGTCGGACCCCATTGTATCTTTCACATGTTTGTGTCAGGCTCAACAAAACCTCCACGTAAAGGGCTGGTGGTCAAATGTTCTAACAACTGTGTCTGTCTGCATGTGTTTGTCTGTGTTTCTGAACCTGTAATGTTCTGGCTTCGGTTCCTTGCAAGCCAAAATGTTTAAGTCCAGTATTGATAGCGAGCTAAAACATCTTAATAATGCTCAAGATCGGTTGTCTTTGCCTGCGACCTACTGGTGGTCCGCTTTGGTCTGATTGTGCTGGTTAGATCATTTAGTTCTCGTTTCATTGTGCATCATAGACTTGAATTTGGTTCGGACAATGTCCAGATTAACCCTCATGTTCTTCACAAGGAGACGCTGCGGCTCAGAAGAGCTTATTCCACAGTGATTTAAGTGAATTGTACTGAGGAGACCTGCAGTGAGAGTGGTGCACTTTCTTCTTTTTGGTTCTTGTTCTTTTTATGCAACATTTGCCATAAACTTTTACCATGTTTCTAATTTAAAAAAAAATACAATGTAATAACGATTGTTAGAAACATAAATATGTATTGTAATAGTCTGTTTCAATAGTTTAAAATGGTTTGTTAACATAATATGGTGAATCAATATACGGTAAATTAAATTCATTTATATAATCGACTACACAAGATTTGTACCTTAACCTTGAAAACAAAGGCTCAGATCATCACTATGATTTAATAATGCCGATTACAAGCATAAGTAAATAAGAAAATATATGTGGTGTTATTATAAATCGTATTAATTCTGGATTAAATCGATAATAGATACATTTGAAATGTAATTGGATAAATGGCGCCCTCTTGTGTCGTAGTTTATTATTTACTCCACTTTACTATAACCTTGGAGCCACCGTATTCATATAAAGGTTTTTATTTACGTTTAGATTGTCTTTTCTACTTATTGTTTTTTGTTGTTGTTTTTATTTACTCATTTATTTTTGGTAATTGCTATAATAGTTAACAATTGATCCAACAAGTGGTTGGAAACAAAGGTAATTACTTGTTTTGTACACCTGGTAAAAATCCAAAAGGAACACAGCAACCGTATTTAGTATCCCGTAATTTCTTTTTATTTGTTTTTGACACACATTAAATGTCATCATGAGGCCGCGACCGCAAAATGTTAATTTAAAATGCCAAAATCCAAAGCATCTGCCGCGCCCGCTCCATGTGGGCTTTTATTACCTTACAAAAACACTTCCAGTTTTATAATTCTGGATTTTACCTATTTGTTCTCAATTTCTAGACTAATCTCAAATACCTTTTTTTTTACATTAATTACCAAGTAATTTAAACATCACGTTCTTTTACCGTTAACATCCATCCACCTTGTGCAACGGTTGACGACGTCTGTAATCCGTTAGATGGCGCTAAATTGTTTTCCAATCCAACAGCTATCGCTATAAACAAACTCATAAATATTCTTTACCAGTTTATGCATTTTTGATAATCCTTGATAATCCAGATTATGGTGCAATCATCGCCGGCTCTGTTGCGGTTTTACTGTAATTTCCTGGTGTAACCTATTTGGTGAAAATTGCAGTGCAGTTTTACATTTTTTATCATAACTCGAGTTAGAAAAATTAAAATCAATTATATGGATTGTTTAAATTATTCAGGTTATTTAAAGTATTAATGTTGTTAACGCAACTTAAATGCGACGCCGAGACGGCACCGAACGGACCGGGTGGTTGCAGGTTGTGGCTGTGATAAAGAGTCGGAGCGGATCCGGGCCAGTAAGGGAAGCCCGACGGTCCAACACCTGGAGCCACAAGGTTGAGTTTTGAAATGCCCGAGAACTGAATCGGTGTAAAGTTGCTCTGAAATTTATAAATGGCTTGTTCCGTGGAGGAGGGCTGACACACTTGTGCAAGGCCGTTGAAGTCAAATTTGTACGCGTAGCGCTTGCCGTGCACTTTTGTCATGATGTTTTTGTCGTAATAATAACGCAGAGCTCGGCTCAGTTTGTCATAGTTCATGTTCGGTTTACTCTTGCGTTCCCCCCAGCGTCTGGCCACCTCGTCCGGGTCTATGAGCTTGAACTCTCCATTGGTTCCTTCCCAGGCAATGCAGGACATGTTGGTGCTGTCTGAGAGCAACTCCAGCAGAAACTGCCACAGCTGGATCTGTCCGCTTCCTGAAAAGAAAATT
The DNA here is from genome assembly GCA_028031935.1 of Paedocypris micromegethes. Lineage (NCBI taxonomy): Eukaryota > Metazoa > Chordata > Actinopteri > Cypriniformes > Paedocypris > Paedocypris micromegethes. The sequence continues at coordinate 27,486,154 of CM051494.1, forward strand.
GTAGAAAATGTTCAGAAAAAAAACGTGTTTCAAAATAAATAAAATATAAATAAATAGATAGATAAAAATAAAGTGATTAAAATAAATACATTTTAATTGTATTAAATAAAAACTGACTGCACCACTTATTCGTTAAAATATCGCCTTGCGCTTTTATTCTTCTACGTTTTATTATTTTTAGTTGTAATAAAATGTGTCATTGAAATTGAAATTTACATCATGATTGTTAGAGGATAGCGTACAGAGATATTTGTTAAATTGATGCGAAATGTAGTTGGTCTTAGACTTACCTTTTTGTACGCCTGTGTTGATGGGGGTCCACGATGCGCTTTTATCCTTCAGTATATTTTCCGCGGGATCTGTTAGAGATAAATGAAACTTGTGGTTAAAATGAAGTATTTCTAACATAGTGTATTAAATATAAAAGTTGCTTAAAATTATGCAATGCTAATTATGAAAAGGTAATAATTAGGTATTTGTAAAAATTTAAATAATAATAATAAAAAGTTGAAATAATTTGGAGCTAAAAACATTTAACACGAATAAGCGAGGAAAATAAAAAAAGAGTCCTCGATTTGTTTCTGTCTGTATTTGCCGAGATTTCTGCGGTGAGGTCAGGAAACGCGTCCAGGAAAAAGGATATCCGATTTCCGACAAAAGAGGACGTGCGTTCCAGACCGAGAAGACAGACACGAGCGATGATGCGCATTACTGGCACCCACAGACCCCCAGACATCATCATTTCCTTTGCAATAATTTCAGCAATATTTTAGATCCGACGCACAAAAAGAGACAGTACCTGAGAGATACATGTTAAACATAAGGCTTCCTCTGCAGTTCTGTCGCATTGTGGTGGTGGTGGATGTGAAAGGGAAGGCTTTCATTGACGCACAGATTTTTATTAAACTTTATCTCAAAACGGTGATCTGGAATAAATGTGAGACAGATTGGAGTTTCCAGGCAACTGTCACAAGGCGCATCTCTGAGACAATATTCAGACAGCAATTTCCTCCGGTGCATTGGTTTAATTAAAAGAGCAATTTACCTCTGTCATCCCTCCCCGTCTCCGCCATGAAAAGGAACCGATAGAAATTCGGACTTATCAATCCTCCATCAAGGTTTAATAAAGTTTCTCCGTTAAGATCAGAGTTTCTATGGAGAAATGAAGTGTTTGACATAGAAACCGGTTCAGATTTTTTTTTCTTTTCCGCCTTTTTACCTCTGCAAACACAAAGGCCTGTTCCAGGCTGAGGTGATATTTGCATTTTAGCCATGGCTCATTGCATCATGGTAAACAAGAACATTTTATACCAAATAACAGCGCCACAAAATTGAACCATATAGCATTAGATCTAGAGACATGCTTCTATTTTATTCATGTTTACAGTAAAATGTGACGTAATGTGGGCTTGCTATACGACGTTTTAATTGTAACACCAAGTTAAAATATTTTTTCTTAAAGACACATATTTTTTATCACTTATATTACATATATCACTTATATTTGACAACTTATATTATCCTTGTGATGCGACAATTTTTTTGCCACAAGGAAATAAACAAAACATAATTGTTGTAAACGGTTAACTATCAGTTACTAAATATTAATATCGGCTTCTTCATCAATTGGACCATTTCTGGATTTGCTCTTCGGCGATTTTAATTGCGATGATCTCGCTGGCGCCCCAGACTTGCTTTAGCTGCCTGAGTCAATAAATAAGTCGCAGGCAACTTAAAACAAGCCTCGAGTACCAGGAATATATGGTACAGATGATTCGGACCGTACCTGGAAATCATAAAACCAAATTGTGAGTAATTAAAAGCCCTGACTGAGCCAATAAGCCATTAAATACGCAAGCAAACTAAATAAAAAAAAAACAAAATGAGCAAGAGGTTGAAAAACAGTATACATTTGTATGAACAATTAGTTAGATTAAAAAGGTTTATTATATGAGCTGACTAGAAAACGAAAAAAAAACATTATCTTGTAATTATTGGCTTTCTCCGAAAATTTTTTTCTCAATTTTTGATTTTTTTTCTTACATATGTTTAATACAAAATATTGAGGCAATTGTTTTTATTATTATTATTATTATTATTATTATTATTATTATTATATATTTAAACTTTTATACTTGTTTAAGTTGATCCTGTTTTAAACCTTGATCTAATTTGCCCCCTGAATAATTCCACTTACCCCGTCTTCAGTGATTCTTTCAGCTCTCGTGTCTGTCTCAAAACCACTGCGTTAAGGAACAGTCCTAGACTTTTTAATCTGCTCGTAGTAAAATGTGTATTTGATAAAGGTGTGTGCAGTTTAACTTTATTAAGGAGATCCTGGACTGGGTGTGGAAGCGAGTTGCAAACAGCAGCCTTCCATCTACATATTCTTTAGATGTGTGTGTATGCGCGCGGCCGAGTGCTCACACGCTCGAGCCCTGAACGGTTAGATTACAAACAAACAGGCGGAATCACTCCCGGATCCATGTCCTGTGAAAGAAGAAGTGTGATTGGACTAGCAAACTACGTAAATTAATGAATCCTAATTGTCGAATATAGAACACTAAATTATATAAAAATAGGATAGCTTTTCTTCATTATTTCTTTACCAAGTCAGGACCCCGGACAGCATAAAATCTATTTTGTTATTCTATGTTTTGTGTAGTTGTTAACTGGAAGATGAAGATAACCGATCCCCAGTAATCCTCATTTATACTTAATGATTGCTAACTTTTTTATTTAACATTTAATAACGGAATTTTAACAGTATATAATTTGTAAATATAAACTTATTGTCTCATATGTCTCATATATAAAATATCAAATAAATATCAATATATATATATATATATTATATATATATATAATATCCAAATATATAGCATAAAGTATCTTTGGGGAAAAGAAAAAAAACATAATAGCTACCACGCAAATCATAATTGTTTTGTTAGATTAAAGTAATCTCAGTTTTCTGATTATATAATTGTAATGCAAAATAACAGTATAGATTCAAGGATCTAATGCAGAATGTTTTGCAATTTTTTCTTGTTTATAGTGCACATGTTCTTTATGAGTCTTTAAGCTTAAAGGACACTTGTGTATCCATTCTGAATATAAAAACAAATCATAGCATTAAAATTAAATTAATAATTTAGCATTATTATAGCAGTATTGCTTTTTTAAGATTAAAGTTGTGATTAACTTAGCATGTTTTTAGTGAGAAATCTTGTAACCTTAAATTGCGATTTATATTTTATGAACAACTGAATACAAATATTACAACTACATATCAAAATCTATTTATAAGATGTTTACTTGGCTATAAAACATTAGCGACTATACCACAAAACAGCAGACCAGAACTGGGAAGTAGTTTTATTTAAAAAGGCAAGGTGCTGGCACAAACAGTCTTCGGCCATTGTTTAAATAATCTCTTTATTGCCTATTGTAATGACAGCACAGTGGGTACATGAGCGTCGGGTCTTTAATGCTGAATCCTGCGCATGGACTGGATCTGATTGGTGTGTGCCTGGGTGCCGAACTCGTTGTAGCATCTGTACTCTCCTTGGCGTCTGTCTCTCTCAAAGATGTACTGATATCCACGGTAACCAGGAAACTGATAGCCTACCCAGCTGCCGGAGAGAAGGATAAATCTCATTTATTGCACTGCGCTGCCTCATTAGCTACAGTTTGCCACCCGGAATGGACGGCAACCTGCGTCTTTAAAGCCATTTACCCAAAGCATGATTTATCTCTCATGGCAGAATGTTTTTTCAATAACAATTACCAGTGTTGGTGGGATGACTTACGCTCCGGAGTTGACTTTGATTGAGGGAACTTCCTTGCTGCACCAGCCCATGGCTTGGAGGGAGGGATAGTCCTCACACATCTCGAACTTACGGCCCATGAAGTCTTCACAATCATAGAGGGTGATCTTACTGTCAGTGTGGTTCTAGAGGAGAAGTGTGTGTGTGAACAGGAGTGGCGTTTTAGCCAGGACCGAAACATTTGGCATGACCGTGACTGCAGAAATCAACCTACGGCACATTTAATGGGTCTGAAGGAGAGCATGTGCTCTGTTCTATAGCTGCTGTTGCCGCTCCAGGACTGGTAGCAGGGATAGTCTCCTTTCTCCAGGATGAACTGCTGGCCCTGGAACTCAGGATATTCATATCCCACCCAGCTGAGAGAGTCAGAGAGTCAGAGAGTCAGAGAGTCAGAGAGTCAGAGAGTCAGAGAGTCAGAGAGTCAGAGAGTCAGAGAGAGAGGGGTGGGGTAGAGAGAAAGAGTTGACAGAAAGAAAGAGTCATAGAGAGAAAATAATTAGAGAGTAGAAGAAAGAGAGACAGAAAGAGGACAAAAATTGAGACGAGAGAGAATGAATTAGAGCGAGAGAAGTAGAGATGGGGTGAGACAGAGAGAGGAGGTGGCAAATAAAAATAAATGGTGTGAGAGAAAAGTGAGAGATAAATTGAGAGAGAGAGAGAGAGAGAGAGAGAGAGAGAGAGAGAGAGATGGAAAGAGAAAGAAAAAAGCAGGTGCGGGTGTAGATGGAGAGTGAGAGAGAATATATATAATAATAATATGTATAATTAAAGAGAAGGAATGAGAGAGAAACAGAAAGAGAGACAAATAGAAAGAGCGGCAGAGATTAAAAAAAATATGAGAGGGAGGAGAGAGAATGAATTGGAGCGAAAGAAAGATTGTGAGAGAATATAGAGCAAAAAGGACAAAGAAATAGAAGAAGGAGTGGAGAGAGTAAGAGAGACGATGCAGAAAGAGAGAGAGGGAATGTCAGTCACACAAAGCAGGAATCAACGGTTTTGGTTGGCCTTGATCTCAGCTGATCAGGACACAAAGGCTAAAGCAAACACTGCGCTGTGTGTTGACTGGTTTCTTTATCAGTTCATCTGTCATCATGGCAGCACAGGCAGCTGCTGCTGGAGTCGCCCATTATTCACACCCCACATATATACTCTCTAAATATAAACAGAATAGATATACTGTATTATCAAAAAAAATGAAAGATTTTTAGGGTTGAACAATTTCCCCCAAGACGTCATTTGCATCCAATATGCTGGGACAAGTCATAAAAGCTGAGAGATAGTCCAGTGGAGACGGACAGTACACTTACGGGCCGTTCTCCACCTTAATGGAGCGGATCTTTCTGAAGTCTCTGTCCAGAATGTTCTGGCACTCAAATGTGAATTCACAGCTCTTGCCCTGGAAGAACTCCTCCTCGAACACGGTCATCCTAAACTTCCCCCTCTGCTCCAAGTCCTGCTGTGGGTTCATGGTTCCTGTCGATCACCGCGGCCTGAAAGAGAAGAAACAGGGGGCGTTTGTGCACCGTGATGGTCTGATGTTCCTCCTGGAGTTTTCCAAGTAATGGTCACATTCTTTGTCTTTCACTTTGGGATTTGAGATACTCACGTTCTGAGGTGGGACAGATTGAGTTTAATCAATGTGGTGGCCAAGTCCTTGTCCAGTGTTTTTATAGCGCCCGGCCCCTCATTTAGTGCAGAATGCGCAGCAGCCATGCACACTCAGCAGCAGGCCACAGAAAAAACGCATTAGCCGCAGCCATTGTGGAGCCCGTGCGGCCCATTGTGGAGGTCTCAGACTAACTGACTCATCAAAACGCTCTGCCCCGTGCTGGACCGTGCCTGCTCACAATGGCGGCGCTTGGACGACTTTGATTGGATAAAGAATATAAAGGCAACATTTTTGGAGATTAGACTGGGTCAAACGGTGGAGCGTGGTTCCAAATGTACAGTTCTGCACTGATTCTGCGTTTGATCAAAACATGTCTAAATGTTTTATGGATTGTGTACAGGTTTCATAATGGTTTATTTAATTTTATATATATATATATATATATATATATATATATATATATATATATATATATAAAAAGCAAAGATCCAACTAATCTATGAAGCATTTTAAATAATCAATTCCAATTGGAATTTCAAGGTATTGCACATATTGGTACAGTGTACATTGGCATATAGCTTGTTTATAATTGTAATGATAAAAAAAGAACACATCATGGAACTGTAAAGACCATTCAGATGTGCTAATGTTGGTTTGAACTTCTGATGACCTCTAGTGGTGTTAGGACTTTATTGCATATATGGATTCGAAACAGGTTTTGGTTCGTTTTGGTCAACATCTTTTATTCTTTATCTTTTTTTTTATGTATGAATATTCTTTGTGTATATAAGGTATATATACCACTTAACATTTTCAGGTATTCAATTTAATATAATTTTGTTTATAAGAACGTACGGTATTAGTTAATTTAATTGACATGTTTAATAAAGCGATGTGAAATCTAAATCCCCTAAACATGAGGGGATGATCGTATCATCATGCGGTCAGGGCTGCTTCTCACCTGCTGCAGATGCTGTTTGTGTTGGAACAGCTGCTGTGTTCACCTGATTTGAAACGCTCAGCTTGAAAGGACATGCACAAAACATGTTTAACCGACTACTGCTTTATTAATGACAAAGATGTAAAGGTCATGCCACAAATGTATGTGCTGTGTGTGTGTGTGTGTGTGTGTGTGTGTGTGTGTTTTATTAGCATTTGTAATCATAATTGTGTGTAAAATGTTGTGTTTGGATTTTAACAAAAATAAAGGCTATTATTGCAGTCGGGTTTTTTTTTTTTTTTTTTTTTTTTTTTTTTTTTTTGTTATTTTCATTTTTCAAAATTATTTTTGCATTGCTGTATTTTCTGTCGTTGTCATTTTACATAAAAAACAAATTCTAACTGTCATGTGCCTTGAGCGGTTTGCCTTGCAAATAAGTCTTTTGTTCAAGACAGATATTCATCTCGGCTGTTTATTACTAAGAACGTCCATTACTAAAAATCATTAAATATCACTTTGAGGCCAAAAAAAAAAAAAACCATACAATTTCACTGTCCACATTTTAAACCATATAGAATGTGTAGAAAGAGACGTGAGTGTTATCTTTAGATGCCATGGAAACGAATCTTCCGGAGCAAGTTAACGGCTCCAGACAGCGAGTGCAGGTGACATCTGCTCAGTTTTAAACACTGGCTCCTGCAGCAGGGCCCACACACACACACACACACACACACACACACGCACACACATTGCCAGGGGCCAGGTCGTTTTGCATAACCCTTTCGAGCTCACAGATCCAACAGACAGCACCTGTCTAGCAGGTAACACTGCTGTTTTAAGATGGAATATTATAAAAGATCTTTCGAATAATTTCATGTATTTCTTTGACGAATTACGTAATGTACTTGTTTTTTTGCAACAGTAATAAAATTGTTAGCTCGCACGCGCCGTTCCAATCTCATGCGCACACGATAACAAAAAGACCAACTAAAAAATGCGTTGCTCTTTTAATATAAAGCAGATAAAATCGAACTAATAGGGTTATAAAGCGGTCTCAGAGGCCCAATCGGTCCCATATAAACGCTGATTAAAAACACTGACAAACCAAGAAAGACTCATTTCTCCAAATAGATTTCAAATGGCATTATTTTTTTTTTATTGATAACACATTTCCATCTTTTCGACTAAAACCGTTTTCTTCACACCGAGCATGCGTCCCGCGCTCTTCCGCTGAAGCTCGTCTGCGTCTGCGTAACGCGAGCCGAACGAACAAAACCTCCTCATCTGCAGGTATTGTGCGCGTGGCTCAACGTCAAACAGGCACAGAAAGATCCTCCGAGTCTCCCGCGTCACGTGCTGCTTTTAATCGAGGTTAAAACAAACCACGTAAAAACAAAACACGTAACTATGACGTTCTATTAGACGTGTAACGGTACTTGAAACGGAACCGACACCGACAGAGAGAACGTACCTCTGCTTGTGTCATCCAGATCGAGACTTCGGCGGCTTTATATAGTGCGTTTACACTGCACGCGCTGAAACGCATCGATCTGTTCTCCTTCTTAAAAGCGCACAACTATGTCCCGGACACCTGTCACACGACACTTTCCTCTCATCCAATATTGACATAGGGAGTCGAATGGGAGGGCCAGAGTAAATTAGGCTACATCTCTTCATTATGTCAATCATGTCGCCCTGTGCAAACCGACCTCGAGCTGCCCCGAGATACAACACGTCACGTACACATCTGGAGCAGATGGGTGCGCGTGAGATCACGAATCGGGTTGATCAACAGGTGACTCTTGTGACAGGTGGTCTCGTTTGCTGTTTTTTTTTTTTGTTTGTTTGTTTGTTTGTTTGTCATGGTATTTGTTTTAATGGAAATTAATGCCGTTATCAGAAATGTCATTACTACTTTTTAGTGTTCAATGTATTTTTTTCTTCTGTGGTACAGTGTTCTGCCTAAACGTTTAGTTTAACAGACAGAAAATTTGAATTTTAATTAAAATTGCAAATAATTTATACTTCAATTAGTACAGGAATGTAAACATCATGGTAAACAACATGGTGAACAATAAATTGCATAGAACTTCCCGAAGATAATTTACTTAATTAAAAGAGTTAGTCTGTCAGCGCTACAGGTCCCCCAGATAACGCTGCTTTTCTGCCCCCTGTTGGAAACTACCGGATATGACCAGAGGAGTTTACGCAAATTAGTTTGTGCACGAGGACTGTTGCTAATATTATTTTGTTTTGTTTTAATGCATATTTCCAATAAAATTTATTTTTTTTCCAATAAAATTTAGTAAAATTATTTTTCTCACCTTCAAATCTTTCTTTCAAAAGCTGCAAATTTATTGATGGTCCCTGCTGTAACTATTTATGCATGGTTTTTACACGTTTAATATTTAATGTTTGGTCTTGTATAAGATAGTTAAAGAGTGTGGCAAACTTTGCCACTGGCCGCCTGATGTCTTTGTATAGCTTTATGACATTTCGTTTTATGCCTTAGTATTGCCTTTTGACACGTGTTTTTTTTCCTCAGTATTTAATGCCTTGTGTCTTAGTATAGCCATAACAATTGTTATGTCTTATATATCTCTTATATAGTATAGCCTTATGACGCAATTGTTATGTCTTAGTATAGCCTTATGACAAAAATGTTTGTCTTAGTATTGCCTTATGTAGTAGCTTTATGAAAATTGTTTTAATATATTAGTATAGCCTTATGACAATATATTTTATGTCTTAGTATTGCCTTATGATAAAAAATTGTATTAGTATAGCCTTGTGAAAAAAAAAATATGTCTTAGTATAGCCTTATGAAAAAAAATTGTCTTAGTATAGCCTTAAGAAACAAATTATATCTTAGTGTAGCCTTATAAAAAAAGACGTCTTAGTATAGCCTTATGAAACAAATGCCTTAGTATAACCTTATGAAAAATTGTCTTAGTATATCCTTGTGAAAAAAAATTGTCTTAGTATAGCCTTATGAAAAAAAAAAATTATGTCTTAGTATAGCCTTGTGAAAAAAAAACACATCTTAGTATAGCTTTATGAAAAAAAAAACCTTGTCTTAGTATAGCCTTGTGAAGAAAAAACACGTCTTAGTATAGCCTTGTGAAAAAAAATGGTCTTAGTATAGCCTTATGAAAGAAAATGTCTTAGTATAGCCTTGTGAAAAAAATATGTCTTAGTATAGCCTTATGAAAAAAAATGATGTCGTAGTATAGCCTTGTGAAAAAATTTGTCTTAGAATAGCCTTATGAAAAAATTTGTCTTAGAATAGCCTTATGAAAAAATTTGTCTTAGAATAGAAAGAAATTGTCTTTGTATAGCCTCATGAAAAAAATGTCTTAGTATAGCCTTATGAAAAAAATTGTCTTAGTATAGCCTTATGAAAAAAAATGTCTTAGTATAGCATTATGAAAAAAAAATATGTCTTAGTGTATAGCATTGTGAGAAAAATGGTCTTAGTATAGCCTTATGATAAAAAATGATGTCTTAGTATAGCCTTGTGAAAAAAATTGTCTTAGAATAGCCTTATGAAATAAAATTGTCTTAGTATAGCCTTATGAAAAAAAAAGTCATAGTATAGCCTTATGAAAAAAATTTCTTATTATAGCCTTATGAAAAAAAATTGCCTTTGTATAGCCTTATGAAAAAAAATGTCTTAGTATAGCCTTATGAAAAAAATATGTCTTAGTATAGCCTTATGAAAAAATATGTCTTAGTATAGCCTTATGAAAAAAATATGTCTTAGTATAGCCTTATGAAAAAAAATTGTCTTAGTATAGCATTGTGAAAAAAATGGTCTTCGTATAGCCTTATAAAAAAAATATGTCTTAGTATAGCCTTATGAAAAAAATGATGTCTTGGTATAGC
>CM051494.1:27506032-27519800 GCA_028031935.1 Paedocypris micromegethes
AAAAAAAAGCTAATTCAAAATCGTACAATCTGCAAAGTTCTTGTGGCGTGTTTAAGTCGCTAATTAATCAAGACTTGCACACAGATTATATACAATGAGAATATTTTTGTATAACTATACAAAATAATATAACATGAGTTATAATTGGAACAAGCTAAAATATGAGAATGGGAAAGCCCTATTTATATATTTCTTTCATTTATATTTATATTTTTTTTTTACACAAAGAAATTACACATTAAGCCCAAATAAAAATGATACACATTGATACATGATACAATGCTAAATGCATATTTTACATATTGCACATGTAGCCTTAAAAATGTAATCACATTTAAATGTACTTTTTATAATTTTTACTATTTATTGCAATAAAATGTATTTATATTATTTTACTATTATATATTAGTAGTAAATAATGTATTTATTAGGTATTATGACTACATAGTTATTATTAACAAATAGACTTGAACTGAAAATGCTACTAGATAAAATCAAGTTCAGCCTCTGTGGAGCCAAATTAAAGAAGTGAAAGAGGACGTGAAAGATCACTTCCTGTCGAGTGTTAAGAGTCTCACCCTCTTAATTCCACTCTGGCCAGCACAGCAAGCTTGGTGACCACCCAGACCAGATTACTGGTTTTGTCGAACTGATTCGAGCTGAAATAAAGAAGAAATAGACAGTAGGTGGCGCTGTTGTCTCTGTTATAACCAGTCAATTCACAATAAAAGTTCAAAACTCTTTTCCCCCGCAGGTCACACATACTCTTTCAAACGAATCCACAATAAATGCTTAAGGTGAAGATAGATGGAGGCGTGCGCTTGTGAGGAAATGAACAAGAGGGACACTGGCCCTGAGCAGAAAAGCTTCCTGCCATTACGACCCCCAGATGAATGACTGCCATGTTTTACGGACTGAAATAAAATACAATGCCCGTTAATCTGCGTTTGAAGCCTCTTCTTTAGTTACCAATAGCAAAATAAAAGCTTTCTAGTTAGTGTTCCCCCAAGGCTTTCTGCTCTGAGTTTGAGCACAGTAGGGCAAAGGTCAAAGGTTAGAAAAGGGCAGTACCTTTGAATCTGTAGGTCGAACCTGACTTCTGTGTCCTGTTCGGAAAGCTGATGGACACTGAAGCGCAATCCTGCCACGATCTGGACAAGCAAGAACAGTTTTATGGAAGAAACATAATGTGTTTCATGAATATAAACGGCAAGGTAAATGTGCCACTGACCTTTGTGCCGCCTTTCATTGGGTTCCCAAGGTCACACACCACCACTCTGGTTTGATTCTCTTTCTTGAAGGCACAAGAAAGTCTGGATAATGCCTGCAACACACAACAGCATCTTATACACAATACACATTTAGAATAAAACATGTACACACATACACAATTCTAGACACAGACTAGAACACCATGAAAATCAAAGTCTCGGTTTGTGTGTCTCTATCTCTCTGTATGTGTCTTGCTCACTCTCTTTCTGTGTGTGTGTGTGTGTATGTCTCGCTCACTCTCCGTGTGTGTGTGTGTGTGTGTATGTATGCATGTCTCTCTCTTTCGCTCTGTGTGTCACTTTTTCCTCTTTGTCTCTCGCTCACTCTCTGTGTGTGTGTGTGTGTATGTTTGTCTCTCTTTCGCACTGTGTGTGTCTTTCTCTTTTACTCTGTGTGTCTCTTTTTTTCTCTTTGTCTCACTCTCTCTGTGTCTCGCTCACTCTCTGTGTGTGCGTTTGTGTGCCTCTCTTTCGCTCTGTGTGTGTCTTTCTCTTTACTCTGTCTGTGTGTGCGTGTCTCTCTCTTTTTCCTCAGTGTCTCTCTCACTCGCTCACTCTGTGTGTGTGTCTCTCGCTCGCTCGCTTCTCTCACTCACTCTCACTCTCTGTGTGTGTGCGTCTCTCTCTTTTGCTCTGTTTGTGTATGTCTTTCTCTGCACATCATACCATCTGTAAATGGCAATGGTTTAACCTTTCGCTGTATTATCATGAGCTGTTGAGCAGTTCTAACCTCGCTGTTCCGCACCACCCCGATGAAATCGGCTTGAGACGGTAGAGTGACGATGAGGTCGGCCTCGTACGCTCCCTCTCCACTGTTCTCCGCAGTGACCTGCAGGGTCAGGGGGTTATCGTCCCCGATGTAGATCTTCTTCTGGTCACTGGAGCGGAGGACAGGAATTACAACTTAACAGCTCAACATAGACAGGAAGGAAAAATCCTCTGGAATTTTAAGACTCGTCTTAGGAATCAGTCTCTGACTCACCTCATAACAGACAGTTTCAAGTCTGGCTTGCAAATATTGTCTTCGCCGCAATCCAGCAGTATGTGAGCCTGAAAATACATTAACGCCATCATTAGGATAAAGAGTTATCGAAGCCTTATCAATGACTTCAAAGGCTATTTTATAGCAAATGCAGGTTTCAAACCAACAAACATGTCAAACATCATATACCAAATTCTATTGTATGCAGCCAAACATAATTTTTTGCATTAAATAGAATATTCTCCAAAATCTTTTTTTAAATAAATAAAATAACAAAAATAAATGATAAATAAAAGAAACACAAATAACAAGAAAATAATATTTGACAGAAAAAAAACCCTGCAATTAAAAAAAAAAAAAATATGCTTGCCATAGAAAATAAAACTTTTGATGGAAGAATATACAAAAGTCTTTCACTGCCTCTCTGGTAAATGACATAACAAACGTGTTTACATTTAAAACCACTTTACAGTTCAATTTACTTAATTGGAAGAATAACTAATTAAAATTTTGTATAATTAAATAATTAAATTATACAGCAATTATAGAGTATGGCTCTGAGCTAATCTAGTGTGGCCAATGCGACATCTTATATACATTTTTTCATTACATATTCACTGTAGATTTAATTTTTTTTATGAATATTGATTCCTTGGTTATTTGTCATTCCCCTTTGTTAATAGTTAATTAGTTAACAGTTAATAGTGGGATTTTCCTTTCGGTTATTTCCCCACCGAGAGCAGCGTGTCTGCCTTATCATTTCCAAGAACGCAAATATGACCGGAAAAAAAAATTCAAGTCAGTTTCTGCAACTTCAACGGTCATCTTGACTAAAACAGCTCGTGTTTGTGGCATGAGCAGCGCTGGTACCTGCTTGGTGATGTTGGTGGGGGTCGACTGGTCCAGAATGGGCAACAGGCCGGTTTTATCCGCTGCGGTTTTGTAATCCAAACTGTACTCCATGAAGACAGCAATGGGTGTGATCTTATCCCTGAATTCCGAGTCATCCTGCGAAAGGGCGAGAGATGAGGAGCAGAGCCTGCATGCCAATGAACTCAAGCCTGGGGAATTTCACTGCAGCTTACGCTTCTAGAACATGCTCTTTTAAGTCCAAGAATAAGAGCTTCGGTTTTCCAGGTCAGATCCTTCTTTAGCTCCGAAACACTTGTTTCATAAAAATATCGAAATAACAGCGCGTACCAGTGCCAAACATCTGGGCTGTCTGCCATCACGGCTCTTAACAGCCCAAATACTGATCTAATGACATAAGGCCTCGGCAAGTCTTCAGCCGGCCAAGCACAGCAGACGTCTGTCAGGAACACTTACTGAACGCAGAACAAAAGCTTTACACCAAAAGGATGCTCTCACTATTAAATAGGCCTGGAGCTCCTCGCAGCCGGGTCCCTGGCCGTTGGAGACCGTCATGCTCTTTGAGTAAGTCGGGGTCTGGCTGTGGAGGAACAACACTCGCTTGATGGCTCCCTTGTGCTTCAGACGATCCAGGGTCAGATCCACTTGAAAATCTGGAGAACAAGGTCAGTCATGTGAGGTCAGTCATCGTTTCAGTTCTAATGTAATAACACTCGGCGCATGGACCGGAGACGACTAAATGATGACGCTGCGCAGAAACGTCTCATTATGTCTGACGGTCAAAAATAAAGGTTTTTGGTTTCAACTTTAAGGATCTTCTTGGAGGTTCTTCAAGGTTTCCATTATACGTGCACACACTGTTTATGAAGGTCTTGTATCTGACTGGACTCAACTTAGTTTAATCATTCAGAGATTCAGAGTAACTAACAGAAAAAAAACACTTTTTTTCAAAAACATCTCAAGCTAAACATTTCAATCATGTTAAACAAACCTTTTCCAAAAGATGACATACCAAATGAGTACATTAAGATTTTAAAATGAAATTGACAAACACACTCATTTACTATGTATACATATCAGTGGTGTAAAGTACTTGAGTAAAGAAACTTTGTTACTTTACAGTACTTCACTAAAAGTTTGTTTTTGGCTACTTTGTACTTTTACTGGTATTTGTTCAGTAAGTTATCTGTACTGTTACTCAAGTATGTTTTTCAGGTACTCTTCACACCTTTGATAAATATGCGTGTATGTGTGCATACATGTACACTTTATAAACAAACTTTCAATTTTAGAAAAAAAAAATAGTGACTACAAATTTGTGGGTGGAGCTAAGTGTAATACAAAAGAGATAAACACATGATATATAATTATGTATAATATTATAATAATTATGTGAAATATTTTTAATAAGGATCATAATCTCTATAATAAGCACTAAAATTAGATGTTTATCTTTATATATTTATTACACCCCCAACCCCATGTTTAAATGCTGTACGATTGTAAAAATACATTTCATTGCATGTTGTACAATGCATAATGTATATGACCATTAAAATTTGAATTTGAATGACTTTAGCTCTCAGTTCCACTTGGTACAGAAACACACACACACACACACACACACACACACCCGGATCAGTATTTCATCAGACCCTTCCGTGCTTGTACATCTCCAGCGCTCCTCCCAAACAAACACGAGCCATAACACACGCTCTTCCAGCTCACACACATCCGCACTGCAAGCTTTGCGGAACAGTAGCTATTAGCGCAACCAGACCAGAGAGGAACTTCAAAGCGTGTTGGGAAATAATGAATTGGTATCGAGGTCTGTGGTCTGTGAAGAGTTCTCAGTGGATCTGGTAGCCATTAGGCTTCAGACTGTGAGATCCAAGCCGAGGGCCGGACGCTGAGCTTTTACGGCCCTGCGCTACACGTCCGGCTCCTGCTCGTGGAGGCCTGACACACGGCGTCCCTCATAACACACACCGCAGCAGCAGCAGGACTCACGCCTGCCCTCAGACCTCAGCCATTCATGTTCCACACCTGCGCAATACAAGCTTTACTTACACAGCGAGGATGGCGCTCCCTTCCCACTGGCTTTCAGACAGTATTTCACCACAAAGCTGGAGAAACAAAAAGGTAGAATTTGGGTTTCTCTTTCTAATAAAAAGATAATCTCTTTCTAATAAAAATATCCTTATTATTTATTTTTTTAATATTATTCCTGATAATTCTCTAAAGAGTATATTTTCTTAGGTCACTATATTTGACTACTTTTACACATCCTAAAGAAAAAAAAAATACATTTAAAAAATACAAAAATAACCTATATTAATTATGTTTGTTTTAGTAAAAAATCTAATAAATATAAAGCGTTTATATTTAGACGTGAATATTCATTTAAAATAAATGAATAAAAACAGTTTTCATCAATAATGTTATTACAACCATAAATTAGTAAATAATCATTATTAATTATATTTGTTTTAATTAAAATCTAATGAATCTAACATATCTATAAAGCTCTTACAGTAGTTCAACATCACCATAGGATAAATTTGAAATCATAGTGAATCACGTAATAAAATTGAATTATATAGTAAATATTCACAGAAGCAGCGCAACATCACACAAATATATGCCACACATGCAGACAAGTGTGTGTGTGTGTGTGTGTGTGTGTGTGTGTGTGCCCAAAAACGTAGCATCTATTGGATTTCAATAAAAGATGAAAACTGGACATTGACCTTCTGTAAGAAGAGGGACACATTTAATATTTAGAGGCGAGTAGTTTTGACAACAAAATCTATACTAATCTATCTTCCTTTTATTACGAATATCTGCACTTAATTATTACTCATCGCTAAACAACCTTAACAACTTGGATGTTATTTGATTTTCTGATGAAGTTGCATATGCACTGATTTAATTACTATTAGACGTTAAAAACAATGTTCAATAATTCTCACGAATTGCGTTTCGATCTTTAAGACTACACATCAAAACAGCTAAGAAAATGACAAAGAACAAAGATATTGACAATTATTTGGTGAAAAACCTCTTTTTACATTTCTAGGCCTCAAGGTGGGACACACACCTTGGATTGGTGGCCAGACAATCACAGAGTGGGACACACACATTCCCACTCTCACTCACACCTATGGAACATTTTCTAGAAACATTTACTTACGTTTTACTATAGATCTCATCAGTGGCTGTCATGTAAGGAGACGTGAAGGGGAAACTCACCATGAGACAGCGGTGGATGTTCCAGGCAGGTTGCATTTCTTGTCTTCAGGATTCAGTATCTGCGGACTGATATCTAGAGACGTGTTCACGCTGATGACCGGACGCGACCTGAAATACCAAAAATCAATGGTATTAACGTGCCACTTTGGATGAGGTGGTCATCTACAAGACACCAGGGGAAACAGAACTGACATTTCATCTAGATTGTCGCTACATGCACGTGAAGGAAATTAAACGCTGCATTTTAAATGCTCATCCGGCCTTTACCAATAAAAAGTTGATCAAATGCATGTGTGTGACTTCAAAGTAAGAGAAAGCAACCTGTACCTGTACAGAACAGCCGTGTCAGCTCCAAACACCCCGACCACCAGGTCTACAACACAACATACAGAAACAACAACGTCACGTACACAAAATACACCAGATCAGAGACACAAACCGGCTCTAATAATAAAGCCAAAGTCTAAAACAGTCCGCAGTTTAAATCTCACCAGGATATCCATTTTGATCTACATCTGTGCCTCCGTTTAAAGCATATCCGAAGCTGGAAGGCATGGAAGACGAAGCCCATGTTCCCTCCAGGACTTGAGAAGCCACTGGGTTTGGACCAGTGGAGCGGCCGTTATAGATGTAAACAAGGCCACGGTGAAACGGTCCTCCGTACGGGGAAGCGATGGCCACATCTGCAAAGAAATGACCAGATTAAACAAACTCATTCATGTTGTTATTGACACGCTCAACATAGCGAGCTCAAGCGGTTTAACACGCAGGATTAGCTACTCTAGTTTGTGGGGGCTGAAACGAGCATTTGTAAAAACGTTCCACAGCATTACCACAAATGACTTCATTTATTTGCTCAGCGCTGCAAGCAAGTACAAACTGCGAACAAGTTGACAAACTTAATTGGTGAATGGAAATGTGCTGAGAATCGAATTAGTCTTCTGAACTCGCAGACGCATTGCTTCACATTCGGCTTAAGAGCCATAAAACAAAGCAACAAGCCATTAAGAAATCACAATCTCGTCAAAGACTGTTATTTATAGGGATTAATGTGTTATGATTCTGCACAGCTATGTTGATGGTGGGATTGTGAAATATGATGAACTATATTTACAGTAATAAATATAAAATAATTAGATTAGAATTCAAGCCTGTGAATATGCTACAGTACTGTTGTTTTTTTATCTATATTCACACCTTTGATATATAGGGTATCAAAACCCTATATATTTTGTAAAACATATACAAACATCTGCACAATATTAAAACAAGTATTGTTTGGAGCATCCGTCAATTATTGATTTCAATATATTTTAATTTATTTTTCTCACGTTTCGGCAACAATTTAGACATAAATATGATCCATATTTAATTTTCAATTACGTTGCGGCCTATACTATCCACAGCAAAGTAAACTTTGGTTTCAGTTCTAGAAGTTTAGGTTGTAGTTCAGTGGTGTACATCTTTCGTAATCAGCAAGTAAATATGTCAGTTCGTGAACCATGTTTTTCTTGAATAGTGAACCATGGCGTACAGTATGAATGTATAAAAATACCATTATATCCATCCAAGTTGAGGTCTCCCAGGCCGCAGATTGAGCTTCCGTAGCGAGCGTAGATCTCCGAGCCGGTGAGTTTAATGGCATTGTGGAAGGTGAAGCCACCTTTGCCCAGGTAGACGTAAACCTGACCAACCTCCCTCAGCTTCCCATCTGAACCCCGATCCATGAACAGAGGAGCTCCAACTAACAAATCCATCTTCCTGAGAGACGGAAAACAAGAATATAAACGTATATAATTCAGATGAATCATGCCCTTAGAACTCTACTGTAAAAGCCACAATAAAAACCAACATACGCAGCTGGGAATTATGAATTTGAAATGTTTTTTCGACACCATACGTCTTGTATTCGAGAAGTTCCAGTGAAAGCACTCAAAATCCAGCTGAACTTTAGAAATGAGGTTACTTCTTATATAAATAAATATAAAACTACGGCAAGAATTAACTTTCTAACGTTCACCGCCTACAACGCTCATCTTTCTGCTTTTAACCACATGAAACGCACGACTTACCCATCATTAGTGATGTCAACGGCTGCCACAGAATGTCCAAAATAAGCAGCCATCTAGGAGCAGGAAGTAGAAAGGGAATTTCAACAATATAAATAAGTTTGCAGAATGTAATGAGGCATTTGTAGAACAATAAATCACGTACATTGAAAATGTAAAATTTTCAAAATCAAAAATGTAATACAGATTATAGTCACATATTGTTGACGTTGATTTTGTCTTTGCTGTTTTTTTCTGATTTATTTAATCTGAATTTTATTTTCCCTGTACCTGGCCCTGTTGTCATCGAGGTATTTACAGATCAATCAATTTATGCTCCATTTTAACTTCTAGATTAAAATCTTTACATTAAATGGCATCTCAATCAACATCTCCCATCAATAAAGCTAAATAAATGTTATTAATATATAATGTCTGTCACCACTGAAACTGCCTTCCACACACAAACTAACTATATTCCTATAAAACTATATTTTTTCTTTTAATAATCACTAACTCCCGCGCTGATTCCAGTGGGATTAGTCGACGCAGTTGCACAAACAACTCCAGAACTTCGAGCCGTTAACGTTAAGCTCTTCCTGCGTTCCCATGTGGCTCTTTCCTTCTGGCTTTCTCTGTCAGTGTCACTGTGACCAATAGCTTCCAGATGTGGAGGTGAAGTCAAGGAACCAACGTGAACAAACCTGGGCCACTACCACGTAACGCACACCCAGAAGACAGTAATAACACCACACACACACACACACACACACACACACACACAAACACTCACCTGTGTGCCGGTGAAATTATACATGGAATCCATGTTCCGTCCATTAAAGATGTTGACCTAAAGAGAACAGACCCAAATTTGTGGAAACTGCATTTGTTTTATGAGTTTTCATCAGATTCCTGACCAAAAATAGAAGTGGACTCACATATCCGAGTGCCTTCTCTCCTCTCGGAATACCAGTGACGTAATCTAAACAGAGAAAAGAGATAAACGAGAGGAAGATTTGTGTTGCAACATATGATACATGGTAAGAATTTGAGGATTTATGACACAAAGGAGTATTTATGCTACCATGTCGTCACATACATCCAACAATAAGGCTACAGATAAATCGGAGGAGCTGCTGCTAACAACATCAAGGCCATGGGTTCGAGTCCCAAAGCAACACTAAAGAAATTCAAACTGAAGTAGTGATCAAATCTTGCAGTCTTCAAGGCCGTTCACTCTTGAACACTCTCAGCACCTTTAGACAGAATCTTCTGGACTGTTCCTCTGAGCTTAGAACCTGTATGTAGCGACTCAATGTTTGTTAAGGCAGGGATTAACTGATCAATCGATTCAAATCTAGTAATCTAGCTAAAAGAAGTGAAAAGAAAGCAGCCTATCCCCAACAAACACTAGAAGCAAAGTTCAACTTGAGCTAAAAAGGACTGAGACTGTTCGAAATTCAAACACTCTGTAAGTGTACTAAAACTCTAAGTGTACTCTACTATATGTATACAGTGTTGGGAGTAACGCGTTACAAAAGTAACATATTACACTAATATATTACTTTTTGCTGTAACGCGGTAGTGTAACTTATTACTTTTAGTATTTTCAGTAATATATTACTCGTTACATGCAAGTAACGGTTGCGTTACTTCAAATCTTTCACTTTCAAGACAGTAAATCAAACATTTAATATTTCCTGTTCGCAAATAGACACGCAAGTCATTCGTTCCGCCTTTCGCTGGTGGAGCGTTGCATTTTGTAACGCTCTGAGTTCGAGGTGTGCAGTGATTGGCTCTGAGTTCGAGGTGTGCAGTGATTGGCTCTGAGCTCGAGGTGTGCTCTGAGTGATTGGCTGTGCTCTGAGTTAGCGGCTGACGGCTGTGGCTCTGATTAGCGGCTGTGTTCGGGCCAGTCGCGCACTCACGGCACATTTGAACATTCAATAAACAACAGCGGAAGGTACATTCGCGAGATGGTCTTATGCGCATTGTTTCAGTTTTGTAAAAAACAAGAACATTGTGGTGAAATGTAACCACTGAATTGTCGGCATCAAAAAACAGCTATTTAAAAAAACACCTCGAACTGCCATCCGCTCGACCTGAAGAGAAAGAAAACAGCAACGACAGTGTCGTCTGCACTTTATGACCAGAAAGCAGGACAGTATTGTGTGGTGAGTCATTCAAAATGAATAAAACGCACTGAAGTTTACATACTCCTGTTGTGTCTGATATCAGATATACCCAAGTTATTCACTGATATTGGAGGAAAATTGTCTACCACACTTTTAACACTTATTAATGTTAATTATTAGTGTTGACAAGCGTCTTTTCCCCAGACATCCGGGCGGGTTTTATAAATTCAGGATAATGTCCGGTTTTCCATAGTTTAGCAACATTGAAGCACATTAAAGCATGCTCATTAGCCTCCGAGAAGCCTGTCTGAATTTGTCTCGAGGCCGCGCTGATTGTCCTCTTTTTTTGGAAATCAAAATATATGGTCACCCTACAATTATAGATTATGTATATTGATATTTGTAGCTTGGAGAGGCCACAGTCATTAAGCTACATAACTCTATGTCTTCCACTGGTTGTAACATAAATTAAGTAAAAGGTACATTTTGTTATTTTAGGACGTTAATTTCTACTTCTGTAGTTATTTTGGTGAAAGTAACTTAAAAGTAATACAAACGTAATGTAATATATTACATTTCTGAGACAGTAATATTGTAATGTAACATTACTTTTTACAAACAGTAATAAGTAATATGTAACATATTACAATTTCGAAGTAACTTGCACAACACTGTATGTATAGTAACAGTTATGGTGGGGAGTTGAACTTGACACCCAGGGGTTGCAGGTTCGAATCCCAATCCAGTGGGTGTCACAACATGACTTAAGGCTGCCCACTGCTCCATGTCTGTGTGAAACTCAGGTGTGGGCAAGCTTTTTGATTCGCGGGCCACAATGGGTTCTAACATTTGACAAAGGGGGCCAGCAGGAGCAGATTGATGGAGGAAAAAAATACATACAAATAACAAAATACATCTGTTTTAATTCCATGAAAATAAAGTTTATAACAAAACGTCTGAATTTGGAAACTTTCATTTCATATTTACAAGTTTGGTGAGCCGGATTAAAACGTTTAACCCCCGAGCCTTAGTTTGCCCATGCCTGGTATAACTTGTCTGAATGGGTTAAAAGCAGGTTCACAATTTTTATATGATGTACCGGTAGTTTATATGATGACAAAAACAATCATATCACCTCACCAGATACAAACTTACCTGGAAACCTTAAGATATAGTACATACCGATAATTCTAAACATTCTAACGTCACCATGTCAACGGAACAAGCAGATATTTCAACAAGTTTGATGACAACCTTTTAGCATCCATCACAAAAATGTAATAACTTATTTATTATTCACATGCTGCATTCACACACACCCGGAGCAGTGGGCAGGCGACATAAAAGATATTATAAACTGTCGTCCAGTGTCTTTATCAGAGACGGGTAAAGGGATGAGGTCAGAGAATCGAACTTGTAACCTTCTTATCACAAGTCCAGAACTCAAACTATCAGGCCACAACTGCCAAAACTTCCACAAAAAACCTTGGATGACAGCAAAACTCCAAAAAAGGATCTTACCATCTTCACCGTCTTCATTAAAATCCCCCACAGCCACAGAATAACCTGAGAAAACACGTGATTATAGAAACGTTAGGAACTATTATAACTTATAGAACTAGAAGATATAGAAGCTCACCTAAATAACTGTCGTCATACTGAGCGCCGGCGGACTTGGTTGTTAGCTGGTTACTGTAAGGTGTAATAAACTCCTTATTGTATCTGCTGATGACCTCTGTGATGTCATCAGATATCAGCTGACCTGCGAAAGGTCACACACGTGTAAAGCTCCAACGTAAGAGGCAAATCTTGTGAAACCAAGAAGCTCATTTTGGCCTTCTGGTTAATTCTTCTCACTGGAACACTACGATTTGCTTAGGCCCTTGAATCTATTGCACCATCACGCTCAGATTTCTGAAGACATTTTACTCTCCACAGGGAGTGCAATTACCTTACCCACAGGAAAAACAAGGCTGTCAGCGAAAATTATCTGCTGTTAGAAGATTTTTAAAACAAACTTTAAAGAATTATCACCACAGGTCATGAAATTCACAGATGTTTAGATACTGTAAATGCCTTTTCTGGGCAGAGTTCCTGCCCTGCTACGCCAGGTCACACCACAGTAACACACTTTTCCACAAAACCGCTGCAGACGCCTTCTGACTCCACATTATTTATAGACTGGAAGATCCGGCGAGTCTGTGACAGACTGTGCATGGAGTATTGTCAGGATTGTGCAAACATGTGGTTTGTGGCATATGAATGGTAACAGAGCTCACTGTTCTTTCCACGTCTTGCCATGACGCTTGTTTAGTGCCAAACGCAAGCAGAGATAATACAATGAAACCGTTTACCTTGCCAATAAAAACTCCCCGGACCTCCGATAACGACACGATTCTTCTGAAAGACAGAAAGAAAAAGCTGGTTACGTTTGGCTTAAACATGGTTGCATACAAGGAATGATCAATAAAAGAACAGTCACAGATACGATCAAACATATGATAGTTAAATGTATATAATAAAAAAACACAATATTAAGTTTAAATATTTACTGTCTGTGTGTGTGTGTGTACACATACAAATTTTGAATGGATGGATGGAGAGAGAGAGAGAGAGAGAGACAGAGAGACAGAGAGAGAGAGAGAGAGAGAGAGAGAGAGAGAGAGAGAGAGAGAGAGAGAGAGAGAGAGAGATTTTAGATGGGTGGATAGACAGACAGACAAATTTATAAATAGATAGACATATAGAGGGTGGTTAAGTTTTTATATTTCTTATCAGGTATGTACATTATTTCACTTCAAAAAATATACATACCTTCACAAAATCAGCACTGAAGCCTGCTTGACAAAACCCTTGGCCCTCTGGAGAGTTGGAATCTGATGATGATGATGATGATGATTAAAAAAAGTAGTTTAGAGTTTTTATTACAAGGACAAAACCTTTTATCAGAGAGATTAGAGATGCATAAAAAACACCAAAAAAGGAAGTTTCAACAGACAGAGGAACTAGGAACTCAAAAACCAGCACCTGGTTAAAAATGGACTCAGACATGTCTCAATGTGTCTTCAGGAGAGAGAGAAAGAGAGACAATGAGCGTGACTTTGATTTACAACTATGCTGTTTCATGATCTGAGATGCAAGCACATTTCTGATGAACGCAATCACACACAACCCAAAAAAGAAGAAATGAGCCTGAGGAAACAAAAAAAA